>CM060903.1:943914437-944539437 GCA_030737815.1 Allium fistulosum
TATTGATAGTCGGTTATTTAACTATCAATAAAGATGCGCAACATCATCAGATTCCAAATAATTTTCCATATTATTTAATTTCCAAAAATATCTTTACTAGATATATTATTTCCACACTTCAAAAATAAATCAATATTTATTTTTAAACAACTTCCCTTTCTTTTATAAATTCCATATTGAATTTATATCTTTCAAAATATCTACTGATATACGATTCTCAAATCGATTTCAAATATTCAATTTCATTTTATCTTTACAAAGATAAATTCTAAAACGTTTCATTTCATCTTGGAAAAGCATTTCCATACTTATTTTAAAATAAGTAATTCACAAATCTATTTATTTTCAATATTTGAAAATATTCGATATACTTAAATCAAATTAAGTATATATTTCGTTCTTTAAGGAAACCATTTACTATAACAACATTTATTTGAGTCAAAACGAATGTTACGTAAAACATCGTTACGACGACTCAAAATCACTAGTATAGGGATTCGGAATTAAGATAGATATATAAATCCCAATACTACATAAAACATTTCCTTTCGGAAATCATTTACTATAACAACAGTGTTATAGTCCATCATTTCCTTATTTCTCGAAAACGTCTATTTCAACAATAAATGTTGAAATCTATGATTTTGATATTTAACACATTTTAAAACATCTTTAAAATGTTTAACTTTATTTTTATCATCACTTCTTCAAAACGTATCCATTTTACTTAAAAATATATTCACTGTCCAAAATCGTGAATATAATTCACTTAACCCAATTTCAATCATTTCCACACATTTTTATCTCAATAAAAATTCGCTATCCAAAATCGCGAATATATCTTCTTTAAAAATCTTCTATATTTAATTTCTCAAATTCAACTGATTTTGAATTTATAAACACGTTTATAAATTCTATTTCTATTTTAATAACAACTTCGACTTATAAATTTTCTTTTATTTACTTCTATAATTTACTTATCAAAATAAGTGATTTCGGATTTATAAACAACATTTATAAATCGCATTTATACTTTATAACAATTTCAACTTATAAAATCATTTCATTTAGCAATTTCTATTCATATCTCATCTAAGTGCAAAAGTCAAATTTATAAGTAAATTTCTTATAAATCCTTTATTCTACAGTATCTATTCACTTTATAACTTCACGTTATAAATCTATTTATTTCATTCACTTATACTTCTTTTTAACACTTATAAAAAAAATTCGTTTTATAAGTCCAATATTTTGATTTATAAATTATCAAATTTATAAACCTTTTTATACAAATCGTTTATAGTTTTTCAAAAATCCCCACTTAAACCATTTTGTAAATAAATCAACTATTTATTTCAAAAATCACACTTTGGTTAAATTTCACCAAAAATCTTAACTTTTATAACTTTAATAATTTTAACGTTTGTAAATCAATTCAAAATTTTAATAAACGTATACTTTCAAATAATCACTTTTAAAATCTCTTTTAAAGTAAAAATCGTTATTTTGAAACTTCAAAACTTGAATCCAATGATGCAACGCATCAATTAGTCAATCACAACAACAAATATCATAGATCAATATGATAATCAACAAATATCACAATATCTGTAAATAAATAACTACTGGTGAGGAATCCAGTTGGATCCCTCCAACCTGTTTCCCTGCATCCACAGATGTTAGCACAATACCCATTCCACTTCGAGGTGGAATATCGCGGTATATGGGTTTTATAAAAATCCGCTTACTAACGGCGCAATAGGGTCTCATCCGCTATACGAGGCGGGAAATCAATCGATCCAATATATACATATGCCAATATGTATATATTGCTATATATATAGATATATCCTATCATATCTAATATCACATCCAATAGCAAACATATCAATCAATAAATAACTGAAATACAGAAATTTATTTTGAGTGAGAAAAAAATCTCACCTTAGCATTTATTTTGCAATCCCACTTCGATTCCAATTTCTGCTTTGATTTCTCGTTTTATAGACCTTGTATAAATATTTACACAGTTTATTAATATTCGAATCAACTGAATAATTAACTTCTGTTTAAATAGTTTTTTGATTAACTGATGATTCTTTTTAAACTAATTTTCTTCTTTAATCATTCCTAAAAATAAACTGAATAAGTAAATTAAACAAATTCATCTTCCTTTTGAAAATTATATATATATATATATAAACTTTATTTAAATTCTTTGCTATAATCCTATGATTTATTAATATGCGAGACAATCGACAAAGCAGTTTTCACCTAATAAATTTATTTTACCTAATTAATTTAATTTCAAACAAATTTTCTTATATATTTTTTTCAAACAACAGAAAAGAAAAAGAATTCGTACCCATGAAAACAACAGACCTCGATCCCCTACTTTCCCAATACATGCTACCGAAGTCCCAGCCTCGCACGCGAGTGCTCGCATCCCTAGCCTCGCTGAACGCTACTGCCATCACAAACCCGAAGCCCTAGTGGCCCACCCACATCCTAGACCAGCTTCGCGATACCCACCTTGCTCGACTGTTCTCCAAACACTTCCAGTTTCGCGAGCTTCCAGCTCTAACTCCACCGCCTGCCGCCCTCGCGACATCGAACTCGCGCGTCACCTGATTTACCATTGACGTGCCCCTTAATGTCCTCGAACGATCCTCCCTCCAATTCGAGCCCCAAATTGACATCGCCTCTTCCTGACAGTTCCACGCGAACGCATAGAAATCGCCATCGATCTCATACTCAACTCGAAACCCACGCTGCCGATTGTTTCACCATTTGAACGAGCACGCTTTTGATTTGTTAAGGACAGAGAATGAGGAAAGGGGATTTAGTTTTATTTGTTCGGCCATTTTTTTTTATAAACTGTTTTGGAACGAGATGATTTTTCCTCTTTTTTTTCGTTCGAACTGATGGAAGAGGGAGAGGAGTGTTTAAAAAACAGTGGAGGCATGGTTGCACGATAATTTATTGATTCTCGGCGTGTTTTAAGGCGTGCGGTACGGGAAGAAGACGTGCTGCTGTTTGACTTAGTCAAAAATTTAAATTTAAAATCGATTTCAATTTAAATTTTCAACGCGTTAATGTGTCGTGTGCTCACGTATCAATACCAAAAAATACGAAATTTGGAATCCAATAATAATTCAACGTTACGGACCTAGTGGAACTGGTTTCGTCGAATTCCGAGACTGTTTGAAAAATGACTATTTTTAAATATCGATTCAAACAATTAAATTTCAAAACTGATCAAATCAATTCGAAATTGGATTCTGAAGCTTCTGTTATCTTCAGAATTATCTATACGAATTTTAAAAGCTTTTGAAATATTTTTCTTTAGCTTTAAATTGAAGATTCAAATTTTAATTCAACATTCAATCGATTAAATTTTAAAGTCTAACCGCAAATTTCAAAGTTATATCGGGGATTCAAATTAAATCATCGTTCAAATATTTAGAATTAATTAAATATTTTCAATTTAATTTGTTCAAAATTCTGGGTCGTTACAGACTTCCCTCCTTAAAAGAATTTCGTCCCGAAATTACAAGTCAGGAAGAAAAAGTCCCTAACTCGTCTACTATTTTTAATATCCAATAGTTTCATCAAATTTATCAAAACACATCTTTCTACTAAAGATTCATTATTATTTCAACTAGTTTTCCAAACCTTTCATAGTTTTCAAACAATATTGTTTAACTTCAAAATTCAAATTTAAATTCAAATTCAAATTTAAATTTTCAAAATTTTCTAACACCCGAAATTTTCGAAAAATTTCGCCAGCGTCTCCTTTGCGCGGCTAATACGGTACGACTACAAAATGTCCCTACGGACTCTCAGATTTCAAAAAGAAAAAGAAAAAGCCAAGCGGTTAGACAAGAAATCATCAAAAACTCATATTATAATTCAAATACTTACCTTTTTGTCGAGCAATTCAAATTCTCTTCAAAATTAAAATCCCAATTTTCTTTTTAACACCTGTATATCCTACTAGCCATAATATCTAGTTACATATCCAAACCATTTTGCAAATTCCATTACGAATTTTTCAATATGAACTGCTTATACATTTTTACTTCACTATTGAAGTCATATCCATTATCATTCAATTTTGCATTTCAATTTTCATTTGAATTCAATTCACAATTACAATTCAATTTGAATTCTATTTAACTTCTGAATATTGAATTTATCAGTTATCTTTCATTCATAACCGCACTATTTTAAATTAGTTTCATCTACTAATTCATTCGTCTTCAATTTGAATTTCATTCCAATCAGATTTCAAATATTCTATAAGTTATCAACTTATTTACATCTTGATTTATACAATCATTTATACATTCACATTCACAATTCCATTTCATTAAGGGATTTTATTTTCAATTATCTTCTTGGAATTCTATTTTCATTTATAAATGCATTTACAATTTATATTCACCATTTTATTCATATATGAATTTATCTCTTTATATTTCAATTCACATTTATAAATTTCATTCGTTAAATGGATTTTTATTTAAACTTTACAAGTTATCAACTTCATAATATTTCATAAATATTTTTATATATAGTATTCCAGAGTCTTACCATCATTTCAAAGCCATTTTTGAAAACAATTCAAATCATTCTTTGAATTTCAAAAACCAAACCCAATTTTCCAAACAACTTTCATTTAAAAATAATTTGGCAGCAATTTCTCTTTTGGAAACCCGAAAATGAACACCGGTGATGCCATGGTCATCATCAGAATTATTTTCCAGCGACCGAAAAGAGTTTAGAGCTGTTCATTTCTTCAAAAAAAATTTCAAAACCCTTGAAATTCATTTTCAAATCAAAAAAGATTTAAACTTTCCAATCCTCAAAATTTTCAAATTTTTTTTAAAACATTTCCAAAAACTTCTCTGGAATCCTGTTTTAAATTACAATTCACATTTATAATTTACATTCTTTAAATTTCATTTGTATGTGAATTTATTTCTTAACTTTGGAGTTATGATTTCAATTTCTTACTTAATTCCAATGGGAATAATTTAATATTATTACTTCAAGCAACCATGCAACCATATACTGTAATAATTTACAGAAAATCATTTCTTTTATATACAAAAATAGTTTTGGGTAAAATTATTTCATTCACCCTATTTTAAAACAATACTGTGCCGAATTGTTCTATTCGGGTGTTTAGAAACCCCTTCGATACAGTTTTGCAAGACTGTGCCGAGGAAGGTTCATATACCACTCAATAAACCAATCATCACAATACAAAACAATTTTATATTCACTAACAAATACGCGCTCATATCTATTATTACACTCAACTCATTCTAGAGTACTACTGACTCTATCTCTAATGAGTAATACCCAATAGAGCAGGGTTGTCGCTTAACCATATGCTCTGATACCAAATGTAACATCCGAGAATTTTCGACTTTCGAAAATTCGACATCGATACTCACTTTATCGACTGCCGAGCCATCGAATGCCAGAAACCCGAAAAGTTATGGTTTAAGAAAGAAGAAAAAGGTAGAAGAAGAAGAAAAGAGGAAAAAGAAAAAGATAGAAGAAAGAAGAGAAGAAGAAAAGATGGAAGAAAAAGAGAAGAAAGAGAGAATAGAGAAGAACAACAGAACAACAGAACAGCAACAGAAACAGAACAATATCAGAATCTCACATATTGCAGCGGAACAATATATAATAGATAATCACTAGTTTTTTTTTAAACAAAGAACTATATCAGTTTTTATACATACATCAATCAGAGTTAATATACAACAATGGACAGTTATATAAACTTGTCCTCATACAGAATACACAGCGGAATAAATACTATCAGATACAAATACTACGTTTCGCCAACCAGCTTGCTTCCAAAGCTCCAGAATATCCAGACTATCCTGATAACATAACTCTAGGCTGCCCGTGTGGAAAATTGGTGGGCACCCAGAGTTTAGAAGGGAACAATAAACTCCGAGTCAGTCATGGTGACTGGTGTGAGATCGTAAACAGTTATTCTTTATAACGACAAAATAATTTTAAAGTCAATTCGAAATGCTTTTTGGAAAATGAAACTACCATAAGACCTCCCACCACACACACAATGCAAACGCAGAATTGGAGGAGATTTCTTCTTATGATATTCAAAGATACTTACTACGCAAAATCAAATCATTTCTGATATTATTATTAGTGCATAGTGTAGAAATCATTTCGAAAGTATAATATTAATCTTAGCCAGCATAGGCATTCCGCACTTATGCCTACTATAGCTACCATCCAAACAGTGGTGACCACCATAAGTGAATGATAGGTTCTACAACTAAAACCGTACAAGTGTCGTATTGTTTCTTTGGATTTCCAACAAATGGTGAGGCTAAGGAACTTCCTATCCACAATGGGTACGTCCCTGGAATAGACGACCCGAGAACCTAACCGGATCTCTGCCAACACAAGGCCGGGTTACCTCTGCAAAAATAGGTAACTACTGACACGCGTATGCCATCCCCCGATCGTCACCGATCTTCCCGAGGATCCCCGATTCGCAACAAACCACATAGATAATAATAATGCAGTAACCACAGAGGTTAAGTATCTGGGCTCCATACCATGATACCACCTTTATCCAAAAGGAATGACATACACTAAGGGGCGCTACTCCCTAGAACCTTGCCGCATTCTTCCTGTTTTGACCATTTCCGGGGTGTGAGGCTCGATGAAGTCTCGTCCACAAAGCTACGCTTTCTACAAAGCCATGCTTCGAGTCAAACAAAATGATCAACCTATGATCACAAAGATATAAGATCAAACAAATGATCATATCGCAAATGATCAAACACTGATCATTTCACAGCAACACTCAGTATGCCACGTTACCAAATTGGGAGTATATCGCTGATAAATTTCAACTACATAACCTCTGAGCTCGTACGTCTCAGAGAAGGGTGTTAAGCTAAGAGAATAAATTCTCCGCCACCAACAGAAATGTATTTGAAAGAAATCAGCTTTATATCTCAAATTGTAACGTCAGACACACAATCCATAAAAGTCTGTTCCGGGATCGAACAGAACCGAAGGCACTTCTCACGAAGCCCTTGCATATCCGGATAAATTTCTAATCACGTCCGGACTTCCCGTCACTAAGGGTGATAAAACCTCTAAACCGGAGATCAGCCGATGTAGAGTAACTCGACGGTAATCCTTCCGTTTTCAAAAATATCCGGTCTTCAACACCGGTCTTCAAATGCAATTCATAACGACGTATCACATATTCGGAATGGGTTATACGACCCCATGGTCCTTTCCCGGTTAACCCGAATAGTGAGCGTTTATTCAAAAATAAGTGTGGCATTCAAATTCATCCAATTCACAACAAATACCTATCTAAAGGTAATTATTGATAGTCGGTTATTTAACTATCAATAAAGATGCGCAACATCATCAGATTCCAAATAATTTTCCATATTATTTAATTTCCAAAAATATCTTTACTAGATATATTATTTCCACACTTCAAAAATAAATCAATATTTATTTTTAAACAACTTCCCTTTCTTTTATAAATTCCATATTGAATTTATATCTTTCAAAATATCTACTAATATACGATTCTCAAATCGATTTCAAATATTCAATTTCATTTTATCTTTACAAAGATAAATTCTAAAACGTTTCATTTCATCTTGGAAAAGCATTTCCATACTTATTTTAAAATAAGTAATTCACAAATCTATTTATTTTCAATATTTGAAAATATTCGATATACTTAAATCAAATTAAGTATATATTTCGTTCTTTAAGGAAACCATTTACTATAACAACATTTATTTGAGTCAAAACGAATGTTACGTAAAACATCGTTACGACGACTCAAAATCACTAGTATAGGGATTCGGAATTAAGATAGATATATAAATCCCAATACTACATAAAACATTTCCTTTCGGAAATCATTTACTATAACAACAGTGTTATAGTCCATCATTTCCTTATTTCTCGAAAACGTCTATTTCAACAATAAATGTTGAAATCTATGATTTCGATATTTAACACATTTTAAAACATCTTTAAAATGTTTAACTTTATTTTTATCATCACTTCTTCAAAACGTATCCATTTTACTTAAAAATATATTCACTGTCCAAAATCGTGAATATAATTCACTTAACCCAATTTCAATCATTTCCACACATTTTTATCTCAATAAAAATTCGCTATCCAAAATCGCGAATATATCTTCTTTAAAAATCTTCTATATTTAATTTCTCAAATTCAACTGATTTTGAATTTATAAACATGTTTATAAATTCTATTTCTATTTTAATAACAACTTCGACTTATAAATTTTCTTTTATTTACTTCTATAATTTACTTATCAAAATAAGTGATTTCGGATTTATAAACAACGTTTATAAATCGCATTTATACTTTATAACAATTTCAACTTATAAAATCATTTCATTTAGCAATTTCTATTCATATCTCATCTAAGTGCAAAAGTCAAATTTATAAGTAAATTTCTTATAAATCCTTTATTCTACAGTATCTATTCACTTTATAACTTCACGTTATAAATCTATTTATTTCATTCACTTATACTTCTTTTTAACACTTATAAAAAAAAATCGTTTTATAAGTCCAATATTTTGATTTATAAATTATCAAATTTATAAACCTTTTTATACAAATCGTTTATAGTTTTTCAAAAATCCCCACTTAAACCATTTTGTAAATAAATCAACTATTTATTTCAAAAATCACACTTTGGTTAAATTTCACCAAAAATCTTAACTTTTATAACTTTAATAATTTTAACGTTTGTAAATCAATTCAAAATTTTAATAAACGTATACTTTCAAATAATCACTTTTAAAATCTCTTTTAAAGTAAAATCGTTATTTTGAAACTTCAAAACTTGAATCCAATGATGCAACGCATCAATTAGTCAATCACAACAACAAACATCATAGATCAATATGATAATCAACAAATATCACAATATTTGTAAATAAATAACTACTGGTGAGGAATCCAGTTGGATCCCTCCAACCTGTTTCCCTGCATCCACAGATGTTAGCACAATACCCATTCCACTTCGAGGTGGAATATCGCGGTATATGGGTTTTATAAAAATCCGCTTACTAACGGCGCAATAGGGTCTCATCCGCTATACGAGGCGGGAAATCAATCAATCCAATATATACATATGCCAATATGTATATATTGCTATATATATAGATATATCCTATCATATCTAATATCACATCCAATAGCAAACATATCAATCAATAAATAACTGAAATACAGAAATTTATTTTGAGTGAGAAAAAAATCTCACCTTAGCATTTATTTTGCAATCCCACTTCGATTCCAATTTCTGCTTTGATTTCTCGTTTTATAGACCTTGTATAAATATTTACACAGTTTATTAATATTCGAATCAACTGAATAATTAACTTCTGTTTAAATAGTTTTTTGATTAACTGATGATTCTTTTTAAACTAATTTTCTTCTTTAATCATTCCTAAAAATAAACTGAATAAGTAAATTAAACAAATTCATCTTCCTTTTGAAAATTATATATATATATATAAACTTTATTTAAATTCTTTGCTATAATCCTATGATTTATTAATATGAGAGACAATCGACAAAGCAGTTTTCACCTAATAAATTTATTTTACCTAATTAATTTAATTTCAAACAAATTTTCTTATATATTTTTTTCAAACAACAGAAAAGAAAAAGAATTCGTACCCATCGAAAACAACAGACCTCGATCCCCTACTTTCCCAATACATGCTACTGAAGTCCCAGCCTCGCACGCGAGTGCTCGCATCCCTAGCCTCACTGAACGCTACTGCCATCACAAACCCGAAGCCCTAGTGGCCCACCCACATCCTAGACCAGCTTCGCGATACCCACCTTGCTCGACTGTTCTCCAAACACTTCCAGTTTCGCGAGCTTCCAGCTCTAACTCCGCCGCCTGCCGCCCTTGCGACATCGAACTCGCGCGTCACCTGATTTACCATTGACGTGCCCCTTAATGTCCTCGAACGATCCTCCCTCCAATTCGAGCCCCGAATTGACATCGCCTCTTCCTGATAGTTCCACGCGAACGCATAGAAATCGCCATCGATCTCATACTCAACTCGAAACCCACGCTGCCGATTGTTGCCCCATTTGAACGAGCACGCTTTTGATTTGTTAAGGACAGAGAATGAGGAAAGGGGATTTAGTTTTATTTGTTCGGCCATTTTTTTTTATAAACTGTTTTGGAACGAGATGATTTTTCCTCTTTTTTTTCGTTCGAACTGATGGAAGAGGGAGAGGAGTGTCTAAAAAATAGTGGAGGCATGGTTGCACGATAATTTATTGATTCTCGACGTGTTTTAAGGCGTGAGGTACGGGAAGAAGACGTGCTGCTGTTTGACTTAGTCAAAAATTTAAATTTAAAATCGATTTCAATTTAAATTTTCAACGCGTTAATGTGTCGTGTGCTCACGTATCAATACCGAAAAATACGAAATTTGGAATCCGATAATAATTCAAGGTTACGGACCCAGTGGAACTGGTTTTGTCGAATTCCGAGACTGTTTGAAAAATGACTATTTTTAAATATTGATTCAAACAATTAAATTTCAAAACTGATCAAATCAATTCGAAATTGGATTCTGAAGCTTCTGTTATCTTTAGAATTATCTATACGAATTTTAAAAGCTTTTGAAATATTTTTCTTTAGCTTTAAATTGAAGATTCAAATTTTAATTCAACATTCAATCGATTAAATTTTAAAGTCTAACCGCAAATTTCAAAGTTATATCGGGGATTCAAATTAAATCATCGTTCAAATATTTAAAATTAATTAAATATTTTCAATTTAATTTGTTCAAAATTCTGGGTTGTTACACAAACATTAAATGCATATGTACCCTATGTCTTCATACTTATCTTGGTTGTACAAAAGATGTTTTGTTTATTACCTTGTCTATTATCCTACTTTTTTACTTGCCTGCATAACCTTTGTCTCGGCTGTACAAGTTGAAGAAAGTTGTGTGGCTACATTGATTAGCTTGTACAAACTTATTTTATTTGATTGTACAAAGATATTTCTTCTTACTTTATTTCGGCTGGAGATTTGTTATGTACAAATATATTTTTGTTTTGTTTTAGTTATTGGTTATAAATTTTAACTTATGTTAATATCATATATTTGATTTATACTTATGTTTGCATTGTAAAGATTGATTTTATTTTAAATATTTTATAAAAGAAATTACCCCTATATTAATAAACTACTTATTTTATCAAGCTAAATTTAAAAAGAAAATAAAACAAACCTATTTGTTAATCTTATTTAAATTCAACTTAAGCTAAAATAAAATTTTAAAACAATTAACATTTATCTTAAGTATTTTAAACCATATAGTTATTTATTTACTTATTTTCATACTTGTGTCCAAAGTATACATTTATATGTGATTCAATCTTAAATTCAATGTGTGTGTATATATATATATAAATTCATATGACTCAATATATATATATATATTCTATTTGAATCGGGGAAACTCGCTTTACTTTATCGATTTATTTTACTATTTTTATTCAAAGTTGAATAAATTATTAATTTAAATTAAATATAAATCTGGGGTCATTACACTATCTAACATGTTCAAGCATCCGAAGTTTCAAATTTTGCAATATCCTAGGCTGTTTCAAAGTTTAGCAAAAGTTCTCCTTGAATTAGTAAGTTTTCGGTGAGTAAAACTCTTATTTTTGGAGAAGAAAATAACTTGATTTTGATGAAATATATGTTGTGAAATTATAGTGGTTGTTGTGTTGAAATATCATGTTGTTTTGATTGCATATGATTATAAGTTTGTGTTTGAGCTTGGATTTCTGATTTGGATGTTAAATGATATGTTTGGATATGAATATGTGAATGGTTGGTTATGATATGATGGTCGTATGTTTATGAAACAAAACCAAGTGTATGTGATGTAATTGTTGCAAAGTTAGCACCATGAAAAGTCGTAAAGGACTTGAGATCCGATTTGAAAATAAAAGCTTGTTTTCTACTTTTTTTAAATTTAGTAGATGTTTTCCAAGTTTTCACCATTTGTCTAAGTTTTCAAAAGTCTTCCATTTGTGTTTTCAAATATGTAATAGCTAAAGTTATGAATTTTTCACCTAGAAATCAATTCTAACGAACTACGCTTATAGCGATAGTCGCTATGGTTGTAGTTCGGAAAATTTCATGATTTTAAGTTTTAAAGTGTTTTCTTTTGAATTGTTTTGAAAACTCATTTAAAAAACTAATTAAGTAAGTCAAAAGTTTAAGTTCGAATTATTTAATAATTTATTTATTTAGTTTATTAATTAGGGTAATTATTATTTAATTAATTAATTAAGTAATTTGGGTAACTAATTAGAGTTTAAGAAATTATTAACCAAGTAATTACTTTTAATTAAGGAAGTTTTAAATAATGATTAATTAAGATAATTTAATTCAATTTATTTACTTTAATTAACTATTTAATTAGAGTCAATTATTTAATTAATTATTATTTAATTAAAGGTTAATTATCAAGTATATTAATCTGGGCCCCAACATCCAGTATATTCGGGAAGACTTATAGAAGCATTCTATTAGAATAGGAAAGAAGAGCGTAGCGAGAAGAGTCATGTTCAATGAAGGTGAGATTGATTATTCATGAGAATAGATTGGATGCAATAACATGGACTTGGTAATTAGGGTTTAATTTCTTAAAAGAATGTTATTTAATTAAAGTTTAATTATAAATAAATTCTTAATTAATTAAGGTTCAAAGTATGATTTTGATTTAATTAAGATTAGTCAAAGTTTAGTTGAATTTTAAACTTATGCAAGGATTTCACCAATCTAGGTGGGAAACCATTTAAAGGAACCGAGTCTATCATGGAAGTGCAAGCTTGGTTGCGATCTTGGGAAAAGATTTTTAAAGGTCTTGGTTTATCCAATGAACAGAAAAGGTTCTTAGCAGCATGACAACTGCAAGAGGGACCTGCAGCTTGGTAGGACTCCCTTACTGCAAATATTCCAGAAGAAGAGTTTTTGTGGGCCCGATCTAAAGAAGCTTTTAAGGACTAATTCTTGCCAACTGCAGGAAGGACCAGGATGTACCGAAATTTCATGGATTTGAAGCAAGGGGATCTTTGGTAGCAGAATATGAGACGAAGTTCAACAGGCTATCTTGTTTTATACCAGAATTGATCAACACTCCGTTAAAGCAAAATGAGTAATTTGTTTTGGGTATGAGGGAAGAGTACCATAAGAGAATGACTGCTTATGTTAAGGGTACTTTTGTGGATTTAGTTGATACGGCTCTAAGGTACGAGGCCTTAGAAAAGAAGAAGCCTACTTCAGTAGCACCTAGTGGAAATAATAGTGGAAATGGTTCTAACAAGAGGAAGTTCAATCTTAATTGGAAGAAGCAAGGAAAAGGGAAACAGAGGGATGGTCAAGGAGGCAAGCTTATGGATAGTGGTTGTTATATTTGCAAGTAGAAAGAACATATTGCTAGGTACTATTTGAATTAGGAAGCTTCAAAGCAACAAAGTGGACCTATCTCCCCGATGGTCCAGAAGACTCTCTATTTTAATTGCCATCAGCCCGGGCATATGGTAAAGGACTGTCCACTCATGAAGAAGGTGCAACAGCCCAAGGTGTACGCCATTAAGAATGAACCGTCGACTTCAACGGATGTAAAGGAAAAAGCATTATTTGATACTGGTGACTCTTATGGTTTTATCCCTTTAGAATCAGTAGATAAATTTTATCTTATTCCAAGTATTGTAGAAAACCCTATGTGTGTGTCTAACCCCATAGGCAGGGTAACCCATTTAAATATGATTTGTGAGAATGTGCCAACTACCTACCTTTCCCATCACTTTTCTTACGGCCTGTATGTCTTATACTTTACCGGATTTGACATTATTCTTTGTATGGATTGGTTATCGAAATATGGAGCTGTTTTATATTGTAATGAAAGAACCGTATCATTAGTAACCAATTTGGGAAGAATTGCTAAAGTATCATGTAAGGAACCCGTTATTCATATGTGCAGTTTCTTGTATGCCCTGGAAGCATCCCAAGAAAATTTAGGGTCTATTGAAGTTGTTACGAATTTTTCCAATGTATTCGAAAAGGTTAAAGGTTTACCCCTACACCAAGGGATAGAGTTCCGCATTGATTTTCTCCTTGGTACAAGGCCTGTAGTTCAACCTAAGAAAAGATGGCTCCGAGGGAGGGAGAGGAGTTGGTAAGTCAAACCCAGGACCTGTTAAGGGGAGGATTGATTAGACCCAGTCATTCGAGTTGGGGGTCTTCTGTGGTGTTTGCGGCTAAGCCTAATGGATCTTTAAGGTTGTGCGTGGATTATAGGGAGTTGAATAAACTGGCAATTAGAAACAAGTATCCCTTACCTCGCATCGATGATCTTTTTGACCAACTTCATGGGGCTATGGTATTTTCCCAAATAGATCTTGCTACAGGAATTCATCAATTGAGGGTTGCTGAAGATAGTATACCCTTAACTGCTTTTAGCGGCCCTGATTGTTTCTTTGATTGGTTGGTTATGCCTTTCGAGCTGACCAATGCACCTGCATATTTTGTAGACCTCATGAATCGTGTTCTCTAAGATGTTCTTAATAAGTTTGTGTTAGTTTTCATCGACAACATCCTTATCTACTCCAAATCTAAGGAGGATCATAAACATAATTTGGAAGTGGAGTTATAGACATTGAGGAAACATGTCACGAAGGCGAAATTTTCTAAGTGCCATTTCTGGAAATTCGAGGTGGAATTCTTAGGACATATTGTGACAGAAGAAGGTATTTCAATACACCCAGTGAAAGAGGAAGCTGTTCAGGAATGGAAGTGACCGAGGACTCCTACCGGGGTTTGCAGTTTCTCTGGTTTGGCTGGATACTATAGGAGGTTTATTTAAGATTAATATAAGATCTCCTCCCATTTGACTAAGCTGACTAAGAAGGAGGAGAAGTTTATATGGATTCCAAAGTGTGAAGAGGCATTTCTGGAATTGAAGAAGGGATTGACCAGTGCACCAGTTTTGGATGTTCCAGATGGAAATAGTGGATTCACGGTTTACACAAATGCTTGTGGAGTAGGACTAGGTGCTGTTTTGATGCAACATGGTAGAACGATTGCATATGCTAGCAGGCAGTTGAAGCCTCACGAGAAGAACTACACTACGCATGACCTGGAATTGCTAGCTGCTGTCTTTGCATTGAAAATATGGAGACACTACTTGTTGGGTAAGGATCCTTCCATTCCTCTTAGTTTCTTTCTAATCTTTAGAGATTCTAGGAGTAAATTTCTTTCTTTAATTAGGTGAAAATTTTGAGCTCTTCACGAATCATGAATCCCTGAATTATCTTTTTACTCGAAAGGATCTGATTTGAGGCAACAGAGGTGGTTAGAATTTCTAGTGTCCTATGACTTGGATATTCTCTATACGCGAGGAAAGGCTAATGTGGTGACAGATGCCTTAAGCAGGAATGCTATTTTGACTCTTTTGGAGATTACCCCGACTCTCCTAGAAAGAATAGCGAGCAAGCAAAGAGTGGATAGAAGTTTAGAGGCAATCATCAGGAAGGTTGAGGAGGGATAGTGTACAAGTTTTAAGATTGATAACCAAGGAGTTTTGAGGTTTATTGATAGATTTGTGCACTGAATGTCAACGGTCGTAGGAAGGAAGTTTTGGTCAGAATGCCATCGTTCTAAGTTGAGTATCCATCCAGGTGACTCAAAGATGCATAGGGACATGAAGCGGATGTTTTGGTGGAAGGGAATGAAGAAAGATATCTCTATCTTTGTTAGTAGGTGTTCGTGCTATCAACAGATCAAAGGTGATCATCAGAAAATAGCTGGATTATTACAACATTTGGAAACACCTAATTGGAAATGGGTAATGATATCAATGGATTTTATTGATCGTTTTTCCAGAACCAGAAAAGGAAATGGAGAAGTATGGGTTATCGTGGATCAGATAACAAAGAGTGCACATTTTATTCTGGTGAAACCAACCAGGAACGCTACTTCTTTAGCTGAAATTTTTATGAGAGAGATAGTCAGGTTGCATGGAGTTCCTGTGAGTATTGTAAGTTACCGAGACCCTATATTTACTAGTCAATTTTAGGAAGCATTGCAAACAACTCTAGGAACAAAGTTGAGCTTAAGCACAGCATACCACCCCAAACAGATGGAGCGAGTGAAAAGGATTCTAGAGGATCTCTTAAGAGCGTGTATTCTAGATTTTGGTGGATCATGGGAGGATCATTTGCATTTAGTTGAGTTCTCCTATAACAATAGTTTCTAGGCGAGCATCGGAATGGCACCTTATAAAGCCCTATATGGAAGACCGTGCAAGTCGCTAGCATGTTGGGTTGAGATGGGAGATAGACTAGTACTTGTGTTGGACATGATCCAAGAGGCTACTGAAAAAGTTGCAGTGATTAGAAAAGAATGAAGGGAGCCCAAGATCGCAAAAAAAGTTATCCTGATAAGAGGAAAGAGATTTTGAATTTGTGGTTGGATACTTGGTGTTCGTAAAGATTTCACCAATGAGAGCAGCGGTTAGATTTGGAAAAGCTGGAAAGTTAGCTCCTGGGTATGTTGGACCCTTCCGTATTCTTGAGAGGATCAGATTGCTAGCTTATAAGGACGAGTTGCCAAAGAGATTGGCGGCAATTCATAATGTGTTCCACGTGTCTCATTTGAGGAATTATATTCATGACCCATCTTTGATTGTGGAGCCGTTACTTCAAGAGTAATTGGAAATAGAACCGAACCTGAATATGGTTAGACATCCAGTTTATGTTGTGGATTAGGATGGAAAGAGGTTATGTAGCAAGGTGGTGTGACTAGTCAAGATTCAATGGAGTGAGGGTCCAAGAGACTGTGAATTGTATGAAAGAAACATATCCCAAGCTGATGTTAGGATAGCTAGTTGTAGGTTGTATGTAAAGTGTATGTATATTTGCTATGGATGCTTAGTGCATGTCTTTGTATGTGTTTTATGATATGAATATATACCCTTTGCGTAGTTTGAATTATCTCCTTGTTTGCTAATTTTGGGACGAAATTCTTTTAAGAGGGGAGAGTGTAATGACCCAGAATTTAATCGCTATTTAAATGTATATTTAATTATTTTTAAATAATAAACAAATAAATTTTTATTAACTGATAAAAATATTTTAAATAATAACTAATGATGATAAAATCAGTTTTAAAATTTGTTTATAAGTTTATATAGTTCATAGAGATAAAAAATGTGACCAGAAATTATTTTTCGAAAAATTGAGCTTTCTTTGGTTAAAAGTTGTTTAAAATATCATAGTACTATTGTAAACACATATACAAACATTACAGTCTATCCTAACATGGTGTGTACATGTATATACGCATGTACATGTTTTCTCACATAAGTATATAAACATATAAAAATTTATTTATCAAAAGTGTGTATAAATATATATATATATAAATATTAACATATAAAAATATCCTTTTTTTCAACACATGGTACAAGATCATGGCATGAATAGCTCAAGAGAAATAGGGTATAAGGTAGACGGAAATTAAGGGAGGAGGGGAATGGAGATGCATGCATGTATACATATTATATTCAAAGCACTTACACATTTTAATTAATTTCCTAGGCCTATATATACCACTACTCTTTCATGTTATCATTTTTACAACCCTCCTCTTCATTTCAAAATTCCTAAGAGCTTGAATAATCACAACCATGGCTTCCTTTCATAAATTCTAAAGTAAGAAAAAAAATAACTTCTTTTGCTAAAAATCTCCTCTTTGGTTCAAAAAACATTTCTACATCTTCTATCACACCCCCTCTTCCAGAATACAAGCAATCATCCACCTAAAAATCCCATGGCTATACCCAACATACCCTAGGCCAAGCCCAAACACCCTATGGCCGAGCCCATTTAACGTATTCAAGCATCCGAAGTTTCAAATTTTGCAATATCCCAGGTTGTTTCAAAGTTTAACAAAAGTTTGCCTTGAGTTAGTAAGTTTTCGGTGAGTAAAACTCTTGTTTTTGGAAAAGAAAATAACTTGATTTCGATGAACTATATGTCGTGAAAATATAGTGGTTGCTGCGTTGAAATATCATGTTGTTTTGATGGCATATGATTATAAGTTTGTGTTCGAACTTGGATTTGTGATTTGGATGTTAAATGATATGTTTGGATATGGATATGTGAATTGTTGGTTATGATATGATGGTAATATGTTTGTGAAACAAAACCAAGTGTATGTGATGTAATTGTTGGGAAGTTAGCTCCTTGAAAAGTCGCAAAAGACTTGAGATCCGATTTGGAAATAAAAGCTTGTTTTCTAGTTTTTTTTTAATTTAGTAAACGTTTTCCAAGTTTTCACCTTTTGTTTAAGTTTTCAAAACTCTTCCATTTGCGTTTTAAAATTTATAATAGCTAGAGTTAAGTGACGTTTGCACCTAGAAATCAATTCTAGCGAACTACGCTCATAGCGATAGTCGCTATGAATGCAGTTCGGATAATTTCACGATTTCAAGTTTTAAAGTGTTTTCTTTTGAATAATTTTGGAAATTCATTTCAAAAACTAATTAAGCAAGTCAAAATTTTAAGTTTGAATTATTTAATAATTTATTAATTAGGGTAACTATGATTTAATTAATTAATTAAGTAATTAGGGTAAGTAATTAGAGTTTAAGAAATTATTAACCAAGTAATTATTTTTAATTAAGGAAGTTTTAAATAATGATTGGTTAAGATAATTTAATCAAGTTTATTTACTTTAATTAGTTATTTAATTAGAGTTAATTATTTAATTAATTATTATTTATTTAAAGGTTAATTATCCACTTAATTAGGGTTTAACTTCTTAAAAGAATGTTTTTTGATTGAAGGTTAATTAAAGTTTAATTATAAATAAATTCTTAACTAATTAAGGTTTAAAATATGATTTTTCATTTAATTAAGGTTAACTAAAGTTTGGTTGAATTTTAGACTTATGATTTAGAAAAGGTTTATTTGTTTTAAAGTTTCTTTCGAACTCTATCGGTTATTTATTATTAACCAATTTCTTGTTTTAGTAAATTGTTTTAAACCAAAGGATCTCTTATCCATGCTATTAAATAGCCAAATGAATTAAAGTAGTTGTAATAAAACGTTGACACGTTTTATTGACAATCTAAGCATATGGAATGTATGTTCATATGCAAAAATCTTACACCTTGATAGTGGAACGGTCCACTATAAAACAACTTGACTCTTTAAAATTATCGAACGTTGGATTGGAGAGACCAAGATCGGATAGCCGTTGTTATCCGAAAACCACTTTGTACAAACGTAAACGTTCAAATTGGAAATAGTCAAGGCATGTCCAAGATGAAGACTTTGACGTGCAAGGGCTATTTGCTACTAACCCTGAGGTGATTCCAAAATGGGTGTAGTGAAGATAGTGCCTTCGGTTTGTTCATCTCCTGAACGACTTGTATGGATGAATGCTGACATTGTGTCAACATCTGGAAGGCAATGTTAGCATTCCAAGTGGCAATGCTATAATAAAGGTAAATGTAGCCTCAGGCCTCATTAACCGAGAACTACTAAAACAGGGGAGATGTAGCAAGGCTAAGTGGGTCGCTCCCATTAGGATAAGGTCATCCCTATCTAGAGTCCCTACTATCAACTCATGTATGCTTCGGTATGGTTGCTTATCCCAACCGATGGGTGATCTTATTCGGTACTATCCAGTAAGTGGTAGGACGGTCTTGTGTCGGCAGGGGATCCCAGCGAGGTGCTCAGTGTTATATATCTAGAGATGCACCATGATGGGCGGTACCCCGGTAGCCCAGTCATTGTATGGAATACATTTTCCAATAAGTATCGTACGAATTTTGTTTTACCCAAATATGTTGAAATGTGAGATGCAAGCATTTCGGTTATGTTCTATTTTACTTAAAAACCCTTGACATTATCATAATATCACTGGATTTCTACATAAAGTGTTTTAGTTACCGTAAGCTACAAACACGTCCGTGTTTATGTGCGACGTGGTCCTATGGGATACCTTTGGTTTTCAAAGCGTTTTATAAAAGCAAAAATTAAGTTGTTTTGAGTTTACTCACACCAGACCCATGTCTGACTCAAAGTTTTATTTTCTTTTTCTAAAACTCTTGGATACTTAAATTATTATGAGTAGCCAATTGATCCAGGTTTCTTACGAAAGCATTTTGAAGAAGCTGGAGCAGGTGGCTTCACCGTTAGCTAGTTATTATCTTATTTCATGCTGTTTATGTATGATCTATGTATTTTTTATGGGAAGATGGTTATAGCTGTCCAGTTGAAAGTTGTAATGTATTAAATCTGGTGTATTAATATTGTAGAAATGACAGTGTAATATCCTATGTTATCTATTATATTTTGTTCTGAGTCATGGTGAGATTCTGTGATTGTGTAGTTTCTTCTTATCTTTCTTTTTCTTCTACCCTTAATGGCTCGTCTTTTAGTACGAGAAAGGCGGTCGTTACAATGTTGTTGTTAGGAGATAACAATATTTTATTATTATCAATTAGGATTTTGTTAGTCATGCTTATCCAGTTGAGCATTGACTATTGTTAGTGTGTATAGGTAGCTTCCTTTTTTAAGATTTGGGTTAGATAAATAAAAATAAGGATAACATTAAGATAAACAACTTGTGAATTAAGTTACACAATTTATCTAAAAGGTGTTTGATGTTGGGATAAAAATTTGATTTTATAAAGATGTTTATTAAAAGTTAGAATATTTTGAAATAAATATTTGAAAATGTTTTATAAAAGTTGGCTTATGAAATGGATTTATAAAAATGTGTTTTTTTTAAGTTGAAAGAATTTAAGTTGAAAACTTGAGGACTTAAATCCTAAGGCTTTTGGAAAATGTTTCGAGGTTTTGAAAGATAATTATAGTATTATTTGGAAAAAAAATTGGGTTAAGGAAATTTTAGGAATTAAAATGTTAAGTAAGAAGTGTTTTCTTTGGATTGGTTAGGGGGAATGAGTCTGGATTGTTTTGTGATGATTTGAATAATCTTCTAAGTGACGATCGAATATTTTCCTAGGTGAACATTATGGTGCACTTAGTAAATTATTCTCTTTATCATTATACAATCAAAACAAGTTCAACATGAATGAACCCAGAGCAAGTTGATGATAAATGTATTGTTGGAAATATGTAAAGTATTGTTTCGAAAATGGGATTTTGAAATAAAAGTAATATTCTTAAGTTCACTAATTAGAGTGGCTCAAAAATAATTTAAATTTGGGGAAGAGATGTGTTCGGATGGTAAAGACTTCTCTTGAGTACTACCCTTCTTAGTAAGGGAGTGTATGATACTGCTTGGTAGTACCCAGTTCCTTGGTATCATTTTGGAGTTACTCGGGCTATATGTAAATTTTATAAGAATTAAAATTATGGTATCATTTCAAAAAAGTTTTTGAAATAAAACTTCGGTATTTGGATCTTGAGTTTTCTAAGGGAAATAAATGCAAAATATAATAGTTGAATAAAATAGGGGTATATACTCTTAGGATGTAGTGGAGTAATATACAAGTTGAACCTAAGTTTAGTTTTACAAAATGTTTTCATCAATAATTTAGTGGAAATAGAATTGGTATTAGGGGGAACCAATTATAGAAATGCGTAAGTTGGATGTAGGACATTTCTCGTTCCATATAGTTTGATCTAAGATTCGAGTACATGACTTTGAGGTGTTTCACACCATTCCAAATAAGGATCTATTACTCAATTTTTGAGGGCGAGCACTTGATGAGGATTTTTGAGATGGGACCAATTTTTTCTATCATAGTACATAACTATGTACGGAGAACAGAGGTTCCTAACTAAGAAACCTGATCAGAATCCGCACTTGAAAATCGGATGAGTGATACTAGTTCGGAAATAAAGTTATGTAACTGAGTAGAGATCGAATCGGATTTTGCATAAGAACGATCTATGTACATCATACGAACTGATGTATAGTGCTAAGTGTTTTCTAGGATAGGTTGACGTGTAATTTCGGGGATGAAATCCTTTTAAGGGGGAAGAATGTAACAACCCGGAATTTCACTACTTTGATTTATGAATATTTAATTAATTTTAAATATTCAATATATAGGTTTTATAATGATAGTAAAACTATTTTAAATAAAATTAATGATGGTGTAATCATTTTCAAATTTTGTTTGAAAAATATTTAGTTCGAAAAAAAATTGAAAATGTGACCGGAATTCGTTTTTCGACTTTTCGTCGGCTAAAAGTTATCGAAAATGTTGTGAACCCTTTAGTATAAATATACAAATTCAATTTGGAAATAAGTTAGGATATCTATGTATTCATGTATGTATGCATTAGATAATTATATGTATGTGTGTGTGTATATATACACACACGCACACTTAAGATAATATAATATAAAATTTAGTAAAAGTAAACATCACATCAATGAAACATATTTAAACATTAAGTACAAAAGTACTTAAAACATGTTTAAACATGTTTTCCTTGACATGAAAGGGAGGGGGAGGCTTTGTGCGATGAAAAGTTAAGGTGGAAAGGAGGTGGTGATGTGGCATGCATGTAGTGGAGGGTATAAGTGCAAGGGTAAAATGATAATTCACCTTATACATTTTATATAAAACTAATTTTCCTAATTTTTTTCCATTTTCTCATTTCCTTTTCCTTTTGCAAACTTTTCCAAGCTTTGAGCATTCTTCCATGGCTTCCTAAATATATTTTCCATGTTTTAAAATCCATGTATTTCCACTTAAATCACTTCCAAAAATTGCTAAAAACCCAGTAGTTCATTCGGTCATAACTTCCAGATTTTCTTTTTTTCAAACCATGTAGAATTCCAGTAGCTAAAACTTTCATCTAAATCACTTTTTCAAATTTCGAATATTTTTGGGTCAAAAATACATTTTTTTCTGACTCATTTTCTGACTCATATTTTCAAGTCCGAAAATAGCACTCCTACTTTTGACCATATCTCCCTCAAAAACAAATCCAAATTGATTGATTTTTTTAAATTGTAGAGAAAATAATTTCAAAGAACTTTTCTATTAACCACTTTATAAAATTTCAAGAGAAACATGGCCAAAATTCGAGGGGAAGATGACCCATTTTCGAGTTGATTTTGTGGTTTTCCAAGCTTTGCAAGTTCTAAAATATTTCAAGTTTTCAAAAGAGTTTTGCAAAATTTTGGTGAGTAAACTCTTAACTTTTGGGGAAAGATTATTCTTTTATATATATGTTGGTGATATGGTTATATCTATAATGTTGTTGGCTGGATTGTTGTATGGTTTGGATGCATATATATGTTGCTTACATATGTGAATGCATGTGGTTAAGTTATTGCACGCTTGAATGTGAAGTCTAGATTTTTGTGAATGATGTAAAAGTGAGATCTTGTTTGTTTGGGTTTGTGGTATGAATAAGTTGTTATGGACATAATTATGTGGTTGTTGTGTAAAGAAAAGTTAACAAACTTAACAGTTAGATTTGGTTATGATGAAGAATCCTTTGTGAAGAGTACGAGTTTTGGTTTGTAATAAAAATCAATTTTAAAAGTTAGAAACTTGGTTTAAAGTTATTTATTTGGTGTTTTGAAAAGTTAGTATGCTTTCTAGTATTAAGTTTCCAAAGAGAAAAGCTGAAAAATTTGCAAGTATGACACCCATAGCGATAATCGTTACGGACGAAGTTTCGATAAAAGTCTATTTATTTGAAAATTCAGTTTCATAGTTTAATTTTTTTTGGAAAGGTTTTATAAACTTAATAATAATGTTTTAGAAAGTTAATTAATTTTTAATGATTAATTATTAATTAATTAAGCTTGGTAATTAATAATTAATTAAGTATTAAACAGGGCTCATTAGTCTTAATTAATTAAAGATTAGTACTAGTTAATTATCCTTTAAAAGTAAGATTAATTTTTAATTAATTATAAGTTCAGTATATGATTTATTTTTAACTAAATATTAATCAAATACATGGTCAATACTTTATTTAGTTAATCAAGTATTTAACTATTTTTAATGATAAATTAATAAAGGTTTTAATTTAAAATTTATTATTAAAGGTTTAATTTATTATTTAAATTTTAATTAAAATGTTATTTAATTAATTAATCGAGATTGATTAATAGTTAATTATTAATAATAGTTTTAAATTATTATTTAATAATTAATAAAGGATTAATTAAGGGCTTAATTTATAAATAAATTATTTATTAGTTTATAATTAATTTAAGTTCAATTTAACAAAGATTAATTATGATTTAATAAGAGTTTAACTTGCACTTAATCAGTTTATGGAGTTTTAAGTTTTTAATCCTTGTTTTCCAAAAATCAATTTTTTTTAAAGGTGCTTCTTTTTCCAAGATGATTTTGAACACAAGGGATTCAAATGTCAATATCGTTAAGTAGACAAACAACTGTGAAAGAGTTATGTAAATGTTCGATTGTGTGGACATGTGTTAGCAGAATAAATCCTCGTTTTGCTACAAGTTGATTGTTTGTTGTTTGGACATCTGATGGCGGAATAAATTCCCATTCTGCTATAATTATTGTTTGTGTGGACATGTATTTTAGCAGAATAAATCTCGTTCTGCTATAAATTGGTTGAATTGTTTTGGACAGCTATCTAGCGGGACAAATCACCATCCTGCTATTATGTTGTTTGGACATGTATATGCTAGTTGAGTTGTATCGATATGTTATTCCCTGATTTGATAATGGATTTGATTTACATGTACGTTGGCCTTTGTAAATAATTGATAAGTGACATGGAATTAAATTGAAACTAAATGGTAATTGAAATAAGTACCAATGGGATTGCTAAGCTCTTTTTTAATTTATAAAGTGTGGTTTGAATTTAACTTCAATCCTTAAATCGATTTAGGTTTAAAGTTTATAAATGATTTTCAAGTTATATTATTATTTTATAAAGGTATTTATAAATAATAACTTCTTTATAAAATGGGTTTTACTAAGTAAAAACGTTTATTTAAAGTGACTAAAAGGATGAGTCGAAAAAAAATTGTAAAGGATTTTTCTTAAAGAAGATTTATCAAGGGAGTTTTAAATGGGGAAATGTTTTACAAATGATTTTAGAGGTTTGTAAAGAGGTTTTGTAAATTGACTTGTAAACTAATAAAAGCGAGTTATGAATTTATTTTGGAAGGTTATAAGTTATTTGAATTATGAAGTGAGCTTTTCAAAAGGGGATTGTTATAAAGGATAAGAGGTTTGGTTT
The DNA here is from genome assembly GCA_030737815.1 of Allium fistulosum. Lineage (NCBI taxonomy): Eukaryota > Viridiplantae > Streptophyta > Magnoliopsida > Asparagales > Amaryllidaceae > Allium > Allium fistulosum. The sequence goes on from CM060903.1 coordinate 943,939,800, forward strand.
TTTAGTAAATAATATTTATAGAAAAAAAAAGAATTTGAAAGGAGGAAATTTGCCAAATGTTCTGGTAATATACTTATATCGTTGAGATAAGTATATAAATGTTTTCCAAGTGTAAAAGGGATGTTAGGGGTTTTAGGAATAGTGTTTTGAAGAGATCTTTGGATCAGTTTTGCAAAGTATTTTAATTAATGGAAGATTAATTAATAAAGGCTTGGTACACCCCATATGGAATCAAATCAATGTGAATGATTGTTTATTCGATAGTTAAATAACCGACTATCAAATCTGGACCAAATATAACTTTAGAAATATCTAGGAGTAACACGTGAGTTATATGGCACACTCATCCCCAATGACTTTGTACTATGCATATAAATCTTGTTTCGTTCTTCTAGGATAAATGATAAGGAAATCCATCTACAAACGGTTAGGAGGTGATCTCCTTCTTATCTTTTGTCCGCTCATTTCCTAAAGAACCGAGGTTGAGTTTACCGAAAACTATCAGAAGTTATTTCGAAGAGACTGGGATCGAATATGTTATTCGAAAACCACTTCGATCCAACTCAAGCGTTTCAAAATAAAGACATCTTAAACAGTATGGAACGAAAGTCGAAGCCATTGAAATGCAAGGGTTGCTTGCTATTAATCCTGAGGATTATTCCAAAATGGATGTTGTAGTAGTGCCTGCGGTTTGTCCTTATCCTGGACAACTCATACGGATGAATGCTTGCATTACATTACTTCTTGGAAGGCAGTGTTAGCATTCAAAGTGGGATTGCTATTCAAAATGGTAAAACGTAGCCTCATCAACTGGGAATGACTAAAACATGGGAGATGTAGCAGGACTAAGTGGGTCGCTCCTATTAGGGCATGTCATCGCCTTTCTAGATAAGTCTACATATTTATGGATTGGTTGTGCATGAGATCTCAATAAAAAGGGTTGCAAAGCAACTGGGATGATGACATATTCGGTGCTATCCAGTAAGGGGTAGGCCGGTCTTGTGTTGGCAAGGGATGTTGGTGAGGTCCTCGGTACATTTTCTAGACGTGTACTGTGATAGGTGGTACCCCGGTGCCTTGTCATAGTATGGAATCCGTTCTCTAATAAGCGTCGTACGGTTTTGATTGTGCCCAAATATGTTGGAATGTGAGATTCCAACATTTCGGCTATTTATATATTTACTTTGAAAATTTAGACATTTTCATAATAACACTAGATTTTATATAAATGTGTTTTGGCTACTGTAAGGTAAAAACCCATCCGTGTTTAGTGTAGCGTGGTCTTACGAGATACCTTTGATTTTAAAAGGGTTTTAAACATAATAATTAAGTTGTTTGAGTTTACTCACACCAGACCCATGTCTGCCCCAGATTTTTATTTTCTTTCCTTACCACTCTTGGGTGCCCTCCTTGGCTTCCACAAAGCTTGGTTGAGGCATTTAATAGCTAAAATCAAAAGGATAGTGAGCTTCGGAACTCGAATAGCGGAGCTATAGCGATTTTTTTTGTGAATCATTGAAAATCTAGGGTGAGAACTCCTAATTTATTATAGTATATGTTGTATGATGATATGATGTTGCAAATGGATGTTTAATATGCTTTGATCATCAAGTTTGGTTGTTTAAATATAAATGTTGAAATATGTGCAAGTCATGAATATACACGTCGATAAGCACAAAGGAAATCACTTTCCTTGAATTAATGAAATGATATGTATATGGAATTGTTAAACCTCTTATAAATGGTTTATAATGTATTGGAAATGTTTTAAAAACATTTAAAAATGTTTTGGTGAAGTTTAAAAAGAAATGAAGAATTTGGATAAAAATAAGTGCGTCGTGTAACGGTAGTTCGCGGTTTCACGCTACAAAAATCAAACTAGTGTAGAAGGTGGAATATAGCTTGGAATTCTTCGAGATAAGAATTTTTTGAAGTATTATATCCATATTTTTCCAACGGAAAATGAAAATCGAGATTTCGATAAGTAGATTTTGAAATATGAGTAAAACAAGTTTTGAAAAAATCCCGAATTTGCAGTTCGGAATCCAAAACTGGATTTCTTTGAAAAGGATGTTTAAAATTGTTTAAAAATATGAAATAAATCTTATAAATTTTTAAAATGTTTTAAAAGTGATTTGAGTAATAAAAATGGATTTTCAAATAATAAAAAAGTTGTTTTGATCAATATAGCTTAAAAGGCACTTTCCGCAACACTTTTTCGCAGCGCTTTTTATAACTTTTGAATAATAATCTTAAACTTAACAATTCTTTTACAAATATCTTATAAATGTTTTAAATGAATTATAAAGAGTTTTAAAGATGATTTGAAGAAATTTTGGAGTGATTAAAGATTTAAAGTCGATCAAATAACTTGATCGCCTTATGGGTGTCAAAGAGATAGTGTCTAGGCTTGAGTTTGGAAAACCAGTTTCCTGCTCTCCCTGGCTATCCGGACTGGTCCGACGGAGGAAATAGTGAATTTTCTTTGCTCTGATAAATATCTTCTTAAATGAAAAATGAAACAATTTCGAGTTTATTCTTATTGATGATTGGATTCGAAGGAACTGGGGTCGGATCTGGGGAAATCCCTATCTGAAAACCACTTCGAACCAATGTATCCTTTCGAAAAATAAAGATCTGATAGAGAGAATGAAGAATGAAGACCGGGGATTTTCGGATGAAAGGACTCCTTGTTTATAATTCTTGTTAGCTCCCAAATACTAAAGTAGCAATGGTCCCTTCATTTATGAAATTCTTTGGGTTGCAAAGATTTCTCGCTACGAATCCTAGGGTTAATTCCCGATAGGATATGGTAGGAGAGAACCTTCGATTTCGTTCAGTCCTAGAACGAACTTGTATGGATGGATGTCTGACATTACATTCTTGAGATTTACATAGTTGAATTTTATAAACGTGCATTTGTTTGGTGGCAGAGAAGGCAACTTCCTTTAGCTTAACACCCTTCTCTGAGACGTATGAGCTCGGAGGTTGTATGTTTGTGGAAGTTAATAAGTGATCGATAAAATAGTAGTGTGGCATTGAAAGGAAGATGATGGGCTATATGAAAGGTAATCATTACCTTAGGCCTCACACTCGGAAATGACCGAAACAGGGTTGGATGCAACAAGGCTATGTGGTTCGCAACCATTAGGGTATGATCATTCCGTTCTAGATATATTCCTTCCCTCTGTGACGTTCGGGATGTAAATTATTGTGCATGTATGCTAAGAGACGTCTCAGATAGGTTGGTAACGACTGGGGTGATGCCATATTCGGTACTATCTAGGAAAAGGTAGGTCGGTCTTGTGTTGGTAGAGGGCCATCTGTTGGGCCTTGGTACATTCCTCTAGAGATGTACTGCCGGAAGGTAGTCTCGTCACCTGATCATTTATATGGAATCCATTCTCTAATAAGTGCCTGCCATTTTGTTTGTAGAGCCTAGTATGCTGGAATTTAATAATGGTAATAATTTCGGCTAAGATTAAGAAGTTTATTTGCAAATGTTTTCAAAGAGATGTCATTAAAAATAATATCAATTATTTTGACGTAAAATGTTTTGGTTATCATAAGGTAAAAACCTGTTCCGTGTTTATGTGCGGCGTGGTCTTATGAGATACCCATTTTGTTTTCAAAATACGTATTTTGAGTTCTCACACCAGTCCCATGACTGACTCGGAGTTTATTTTTGTTTTCCATTTAAACTCTGGGCGCCCTATTTTCCCGAGCAGCCAAGTAGTCAGTATTCTGTTTAGAGTGTTTTGGGAGGAGCATGCTAGAGGAAATTTTTGGACCATGAAGCTGGAGCACCCAATGGGATATCTATCTATCTATTTTTGTTTTCTACTGTATATAAGTTAGTAATGCCAACACATGTGAGAGCAAGCAATTATAACTATTCATAGCTGGGTTAGTGCGTACAAAAAAAATCTGATGTACACTAGTGATGGAGATTGTATGTACTATTTATCTATTTAACGAAAGGTGAGAAATTATGTTCCTATCTTTAACTTTACTTTACCCATGAAAATCTACCTCCCAAGCACTTGGATTTATGGCACGTGAATACCGTAGACGTATAAGTGTCAATTTCCGAGAGTCGAGGAGACGAGTCTTCATGTTATAGTCTCGTCAGTTGTATTCTAGCGCATTAGATTGGTATGACACCATAACCACAGAAACAGTGGAAGAAGAAATTTCTTGGAAAGGATTTAAGAGTCATTTTCTACTAAGTATAAGAAGGTAACCCAAGGTCAATCGAGGAAATATTAAATTGTAATGAGATGGGACATTTGGCTAGACAATGCATGGATCTCAGGAAATATAACCATGGCAAGATGTTTAATATGGAAGGAATCAGTTCATTGCCAAACAAAGGGAAGCAAGCCTTGATCTTAGAATCTACTATTTTCTGGCATGACTTCTCTGTAGAATTCTTTTCGATACAGGTGCATCACATACATTTATATCAAAGGAATTAGTAAAGAAGCTAGAATTGGATGTTTCTATTAGTGTTTGTTCTTGAGCAGCTAATCCAATTTGAGGGTATGCTTATCTGAGGAGAAAATGTTGTGATGTTTCAATTCATTTGTTCAGACATCCTTTCTTATGCAATTTATATGTTATGGACTCTTTAAATTATCCTTGTAATTGGCTGGCTTATTCATTATCAACCTTGATTATTGTGTGTAACAACCCATAAAATTTAATAAGAAATTAAATAATTAAAATTAGATTAAAAATTAAAATTCTATAAATTTTAGAATTTTACCATGGAAGTTGCACCATTGCATCCGTGGAGATTTTCTGATCAATTTCCATATATAATATGTGGGAATCAGAGTTCAAACGATGAAGTTATAGACGGTTGAAGTTTTCAAGTTTAAAATAATTTTAAAAGAATATAAAATTTAAAATATGGAGGAAATTCAAAAGTTTGAAATTTGAATTTAAACAGTGTCTTAGGTTGGAAGTAATGTTAAGTGCAACATTAACATTAACAGTGATTGATTTGAAATAATTAGGGTAATAAATCAAAATAAGCAGAAGAAAATAAAACGACCAGAAATGAATGACCGGTCGAATGCCTTACTGGAGCCGGTTGACCACTAGGGGTCGACCACCCCCAAGAGGCAATGGTTGATCGGTTGAGACGTTTCAGTAGTGAAACATTTTGTCTAGACGATTCGGATTTGTTTAATTTTAATCTGACGGCTCTCATTCCTTCTTACTTCTATAAATAGATCCCTAGACCCAACATTTTTCCTCATAAAATTCTGTAGCGACGACGAAGCTCTATCAAAATCTCCCCCTTAGGTTTTCAGAAAAAGTAAAATTTTTGGTAAGTAATTCTAGTTTCTAATCCCTAATTAAATTTCCAATCTTTCTTCTCTCTATCTTCTAATTTCTGAAATCTAATACACACAATATATTTGTTGTATATTTAAAAAGGGAAAGGCCTAACAGAGAATTAGAAGTGGTATAAATTAGATCTCATCTTCTTCTTCTTCTTTAATTTCCAAAATCAGTTAGGATTTTCAGGTAAGAGGTTTAAATGTTTAATTTTTTTGATTTCTAATTCTATTTCTCTCTAATCTCTGATTCTAAATCTAATCTCTATATACAATTCACTTTATTGTATATTTCAAAAGAGGGAGATCTAAAAAGGAATTAGGCATGGTGGAATCAAATCCAATTATGAAGCAAACAATTCTTTAAGAGTGGAAATATCAAGTTTTTCACATTTTTGTAATTAAATAGTATTTATTTGGGTTTGATGTATGCCTTAGGAAAAACATAACATCTAAAACCCTTAGAATTTCCCTAAATAAATTTAAATCTTTGAATATGTTGGAATTTCAATTGTTTTATATTAATATGGTAGAATTAGATCTGTATTGAGATTTAAGCAATTTATAATCTATTCCACTTCATCACTTTTGATTTCTCTTGTAGTGTTAAAGGATTCTAAAAACATATAAAGTTAGAAATGGTGTGCAAATGATTATTTGTAGTTTGCACTGCCTATTTATGTAAATTAAAATAAGTATGAATCACTTTTTCACCCCCAAGGTGGTAATTGCAAAAGTTGGATAGAATATAAAAGGTTTAAATTATAAGGTCTGTTCCTTGAATAAAGGAGTTAAATCTATTATATTAATATGAGATAAGTTTAGACTTATTCCTTTTTGTGTACAAGTCAAGTTATTAGCTAAGGATATTAGTTATTCTTTTGTTTGGAGTTTGGGATGTGTATAAATATGACATTGAAATTAATTAGCATATACTTTGCGTGTGAATGGAAATATTTTATTCGAATCTCGTGCATGTATATAAAATGAATGTAATGATTATTAAAGTTAACAATAACGTAATAATTATAGCATATTAAATGTATTGATTAGAATTAATAGGGTAGTTAATGTGCACGTAAATGTGCATATATTTACATCCATATTTTATCTCTTTTTATTTAAATAAACATCATATTTGGGCATTTGTACATGTTAAAACCAAAATTCAATTATTTTCAAACCATCATATTTTCATCTTCATTCAGGGGCAAAATGGTCATTTTTGTGCATGTGTAAATTTGAGAATTTTTACTTGGACATTTTTGATGATTTTTATAGGAATTTGGATGCATATGGAAGAGGCTTATATGAAGATACATGCATGCACAAATGAATACAAAGGAAAGAAGAGGGAAATAATTCAAGTTCAAGATCATGGAGGACCCCACCCACTTACCTTGAATTTTAATTAGGATCTAAGCACATGCTAAAAGGTCATTAAAGCTTCATGTACATTTAAGTGGGGGATTAGTGGATGTTAATGATTACTTGGTGGCCACAAGACCTCAAGGGTATTTTGGGAAGCACCCTAAAAAGAGAATTAGGGTTTTATGCATGTATAAATAGCCCTCTCATGTACATAAACATATCTTGGATTCTCTCTTATGTTTACTTAAGAAATTAGCAAGTTGTAAACACAAATCAAAGTGAAATAAAAATGGCTTCCAAGCCTCTTTCTCTTCTCTTTTCTTCTTGCTTTTATTTACTTTTTTGTTGATGTTTTCTATGCTCTTTTCTTTGCTAGTAGATTAAATTTACAATCATGCAAGTAGTGTAGCTTTTCTTCTTATGCTTCATGAGAGTGAATTTTGATGCAAGTTTATACAAGTGGGTTTGATAGCTTATGTTGCTTTAGCAAATGAGCTATTCTTATTCAACATAAACACAATTTTCATCATCATTATCATTTGCTAATCCATTTATGATTTTAAAAAGAAAGTAAAAACAAAATTTGGTGATCTATCTTGCTAATTACAATAGTAAATAGATCATATTTAAAATAGCTTTTTCTTTGGCTTCATTTTCATGAGAATTTGTAAGTGTATAATTGTTGTATTATAGTTTGATGGTTTGAGTTATGTTAATCAATAACATAAACAAACCATACTTATGATCAATGCAACAATTATTTCACTTGATTTCATAACTAGAGATCATAAATTATTTGTTTGTTGGTTTACAAAAATATGAGAGTGGATTTGCCTCTAAATTGTTCTCTAGTCCAATAGTTTTTAAATCACATTTTAATTCTAGCTTTAGTTTTTTTGTAGTTAACAACTTCCTCTCACTTTGGTCTAATTTGATTGAATTTGAAAAAAATTAAAATCTTAAAAATTCCCTACGGATCGACCCGTACTCGCCATGTACTCCAATAGTACGCCGTGCGCTTGCGGTAAATTTATTTCCAAATTTATCAACTATTTTCTAATCAATAGAAAATTAGCCGATTAACAAGTTTTTGGCGTCATTGCCGGGGAATTCGTTTTGATTTCAATTTTCTATTCTTCGAATTATTTTTGTGTGATTTTTATTTTGTGTGTTTGCATTCTTAAAAAAAAAGAAAAAAAAATTGTGTGTGATTTTTGTTGCCTTGTGTTTGTGTTTGTTTCTTGTTTTCTAGTTGTTGTTGCATTTGTATATTTAAAAAAAAAAGAGAAAAAAAAACCATTGCATTTCATTTTCAATTTTTTTTACAACTCATTGATAGTTACAATTCTCTTTACATTTACAATTTTCATTTCTTTCCTTTCTTTACATTTACAAAAAACAAAAAAAAATACACACTATATACTGTGCTCTGTGCATCTTCATTCTGCATTTCTCCACTGTTGATCACCATTGTTGATACCACTTCCCAGTGCAACCTCCTAGCTTTCAAGACTACAATCAAAAACAACACCTATGGCCTCACACCATCCCCGACTTCCTCTGTCAGTTCAAACCATCACCAACACACAAAACTGCCTGTGCATCCACTGCTTACCTGTGCATCTTTGTGCACAGTACTGTGCAATACAACAATTTACCATCTTGGCAAACTCCATCCACCCCCACCTCTATCATCATCTCTATTCAACATACAGTCCCCCCGTCCTATGTCATACAACCATACCACAGTGCACAGCCTTTCAACTTCTTCCTGCCAACCACTGTTACATTCATATCTTTCCTCCACCATCAACATCCCCAATATGATACACTGATACCTATCACTGCCACTTCCTTACCCTTGCATTTTCTTACTTCATTCACCACCAAACTGCTATTACAAGACAACCACATAGCGATCTCTCCGACCACCTTCAACAAAGAACATTGATGCCTATCTCCTTGACTTGCCATACATCTCATTTCAACCATTCCTCTCAACCCAAACAAATCACCTGATCACTAGTAAAACCACTTCAACGCAGCAAACGTTCATCACTTCTCTGATATCCACCACAACCAAACATCTCTGCTGCCACTTCCCTGTAACACTAATACCACTTCAACTTGCAACTGCTCATCAACCAGCAACCACTTCAAAACAACTGTGCCAGACCATCGCCGTAATATCAACTTCTGCACTACTGCATAACAACTGCCTTGCCTGCCATTCTAACAACCTGCTTCACAACTTCCAAACTTCCAAACAAAACAAACATCTACATCTACAAACAGTGCCAAACACCTCTCTACACTTCTCTGCAAATACCATCCCAGTCCACTGTCTACAGCAACATTACCATTCATGTACAAGCTTCCAACCTTATCACTCACCACCGAAAATACACCTCATAACCCTGCAGTACACTTGCAATACACTGCAACATCAACATTGCAATACACTTGCAAACCGCCGCAGCTCTCTGTTCAACTACACCAACTTCACTGCATCAACCACATCAGTCATCTCTGCATATAAGTCTACATCTCTGCCAACATCACTACAAACATCCTACATCACCTACCCATACCACAACTGCCTTCTCCCTGCTTTGACAACAAACTTGCACATACCCTTGACTTCAACAGCCATCACACAATCATCAGTTCACAATCCACTATCATCCCACCCAAATCCGAACTTCAGAAAATTGCTGTGCTACATATATCAATACTTCATCACCTTCCCCAAATCATTCCCACTGCCTCCCCTACAACTCAAGTTCACTCCCTGCTTTTCACTGCCAACATCACATTTCACACCACTGTAACATCTACAACAAAAATCTCCACATCAACATCCAACCGAATCATCATCACTCGCGAATTCCTCAACAAATTCAAGACATCGAACAACCCAATCGCTGAAACAATCCTCCATCGATCACCACAATCCAACTAAAGCTTCATTTGCTTCGCCTTCTAGAACATCGGTCCAATGTCGTAACCAACTGCTTACAGACCAAAATCTACATCGACCAAAACATATTTTCTATTGCAACTAATTCGAGCAGCGATGATTTCAAAATCATGATTTTCTTTTTTTTTATTTCTACGATCTGAAAGAAAGTTACGGCAAAAAAAAATTTGAAGAGAACATCGTGTTAATTTCTTTTTACAACAAAATCTTGGCAGTTGTGAAACTTGGGCCAGTGGGATGTCTGAGTTCAAAGACAAAAAAAATTTGAACGGGCTGAGTTGTTCTTTCTTTTTAATTTTTTTTAGTTGTTTCTTTTTTTTAGTTGACACAAAAAAAAGTTTAGTTTAGTTTTTGTTTAATTTCATTTGTTTTGTTTTTGTTTCAATTTGTTTTCATTTAACTTATTTTCTCTTGTTTTGTTTTAATTTATTCTTTAATAAACTTATAAAAAAATAAAAACTGTATATACATATAAAAAAAGAGTTTCAAATTTGTTTTTTTCCTTTATCTTCACTTGCCTTTGATTTAAAAAAAAAGTTTCAATTTCTTTGACTTTCAATTTGTTTTGTTTTCACTTGTTTATTTTGTTTTGATTTGCTTTCTTCTTGATATAAAAAAAACATCTGTATATTTTTTTTTGAAATTTCAGGTTGCAAAAGCAGAAAATCAAAAGGAATCGCTTGCCAAAAATTGCTTGCTCCGCTGCTTAGCTTGCTTAAAAAAATCGCTGCTTAAAAATAAAATTGCTAATAATTCTTCACGCTCTGTTATCGTGCCCTTTTCCCTTGTTTTTTTTAATTGCATTATTAGTTGCTTGCATTTGCATTTATATATATATATATATAAAAAATTCTAAATCCAAAAACAAAAACAAACTTCATTTTAGTTGCATTGTAAAGTCACGTTTAATTTTTATTTGCATTCATATCATCTTGTTTTTCTTTTCTAAGGGCAATACCCCAATTCACATAAGGTGAGGGATTTCATCACCCTTTCCTTAGCCCACAAACGCATTTCATCATAGAATTTGACTAATAATAAAGGTTAGACAGTTGACTTAAGGGTGTCGCGAGCTCTTCTAGGGCTTAATTATATCTTCACGATTGTTTTCTTTGAACAATTTTATTTCTTGGTGTCTAGACTACGGCAGAGTAATAACCAGTTATAAAAATTACGGTGATTGGTAAATATTATACTGATTGTTCCTCTGAAGGTACTTAAACCTTCAGCTGCATTGCTACGGTGATTCGTGGCTGAGAAATATTTTTGTTGATTTAAGACAAAGTGTGATTATACAATTTTGGGTTAGGAGCTACTAAGGACAGAAAATTTGTAATTAAGTCCTTTGCATTCATTTAGTTGCATTAGTTCATACATGTATAAAAAAACAAAAAAAATTCAAAATAAAAAAAAATTGTAAATTTTTCTTAACTTAGTTTTCAAACTCCAAAAAAATCCATTTTTTCCTTTCCTTTGAAAATTTTCAATCGAAAACAAAAATCCAAAAAAAATATAAAACCTTTTCAAAAAGGGAAAAAAAATTAAAACTCAAAAACAAATTTTTTTTTTTCAAAATTCAAAAAAAACAAAAACAAAAATCAAATTTCCATTTTCTAAAAACAAAAAAAATTGAAAAAAATCCTTTTGGTAAATATTTGAAAATTCAACAAATTTTTTTTTTTAAAACCAAAAATCAAACTTCTCTTTTGAAAATAAATTTCACTTGGTAAATATTTTTCTTCCTCTAAAAAAAATTCAAAAACAAAAATAATTTTTCACTTCGTTTTTTTTCAAATCTTCTTTCATTCTCTAAACTTGGTTCTAATTTCTTTCTCTTCTTGACTTTCGCTTGTGCATGAGTACTTGGACTCGTGACACAATAAAAAATTGTTGGACTCGCGACTCAACAACTAATCGTTTAACTCGCACAGACGATCCTCCCGAAATGGCGAACGAGAACTCCCCTCGAACTCTTATGGATAGAATCTTTCCCGATATAGTTTCTATTCCATCTTGCATCACGTTACCCACCCCTACGGGTAACCATTTCGAAATTCACTCGAACCATATTGCCACGCTTTCGAAATTTGGCAATTTCGAGCATGATGATCGATACATCTTCTTGACTAAATTCGAACAAGTTTGTGCAACCATTAAACTCCAACAACTTTCCGATGATGGAATCAAACTTCGATTAATCCTATTCGCTCTTACGGATTATGCTAAAAAATGGTTGTACAGCTTACCATCGAACTCGATTAAAACGTGGGAAGAATTCGTAAAAGCTTTCTTGAAAAAATTCTACCCCTTGGAAAAAACGAGTAGAATCCCAAAACGAAATTATAAATTTTCATCAATTCAAGGGAGAACCATTCGGAAAATATTTTGAAAGATTCAAAGAGCTTTTGATAAAATGTCCACACCATAACTTCGAAAAATGGACGATTTGCCAAATATTGTATGATGGACTCAAAAAAAGCTCACGAACCATGCTCGAATCAATGTGCCAAGGCAACTTTCTTTCCCAACATCACGACGATGCTTGGCAATTTCTTGAAAACCTTGCTGAAAAGTCATCCCAATGGCAACGATTGAACGAAAAATCAATTTACTCACGATCGAGTGCAAACTCGATAGGATCTTCTTTTGCTTTGGAAGCTAAAATCGACGCAATGATTAAAAAATTCGATAACGTTTTCTCATCGAATCAAATGAACCAAGCTTCCCAACCGATGTGTTATAAATGCAACGATCCTAATCATATAGCCGATTAGTGTCCCAATTCTGTCAAACAAATCAATGCTTTCAATAAAGCCAAAAACGACCTGTTTTCTCCAACGTACAACCTTGGTTGGAGAAATCATCCGAATTTTGCGTGGAACCAAAACAATCCCAACACGAATATGATTCGTCCCAATTTTCAAGCATTTCCAAATAATGCTTTGAATCCCCCCTTTCAGCCCAACAATTTTCAACCAAACTTTGCGGGTCCGTCCCATAATCAACCGCAACAATCAAATTTTCAACCAAATCCTGCTCATCCTCCCCAAGACGATAAACGTTTAACTTCGCTTGAGAAAACTCTTGAAACGTTGTCTAAGGCAATTACTCAAAGCCTTCAATCGAGCAGCAATTTGCAAAATTTATTGACTTCATATATGAAAAACACAAACCAATCAATTGCAAAACTCGAAATGCAAATGAGTCAATTAGCCACGTCTGTAAGTGAACGCGAATGAGGAACATTCCCAAGCCAACCCATTTCAAATCCCAGAAATCAAAACGCAAATTCAAATCAATCCCATGTTGTTCAAGATAGCAACGTCACCCAATTGAATGCTATCACAACTCTCCGATCCGGTAAACAAATCGATAATCAAGTCATTAATCCAAACGATTTATCGGAAACTTCTCTCGACACTTCTAAAACAACGAACGAATCTGAACAGAACATGGAGCCAAACATTGAATCGAATGCCAATAAAAATTCTTCTTCTTCTACTCGAGTAGACCCGCCTACCGAGTATCGCGTTCCATTTCCACATCGTCTTCGACCCAAGAAACACTCAGACCAAATGGAAAAGATGTTGGAAATTTTTAAACAAGTCAAGGTTAACATCCCGCTTCTTGACATCGTTCAACAAGTCCCCACTTACGCGACATTTCTTAAGGACTTATGTACCCAAAAGCGACACACTCAAGTGCCCAAGAAGGTCTTCTTAGCTGCCAGTTTGAGTGAATTCTTGTCCCAATCCATGCCCGTTAAATACAAAGATCCTGGATACCCTACGATTTCATGCACAATTGGAGATAAGAAGATTAACAAATGCTTGATAAACTTAGGTGCGAGTGTCAACTTGATTCCATACTCCATGTACAAACAATTAGGTTTAGGTGAGCTCAAACCCACAAAAGTAACGCTTCAGTTCGCCGATCATTCCATTAAGAAGCCCATGGGAGAAATCGAAGACGTGCTCATTCGAGTAGGGCAATTCATATTCCCTGTTGATTTTATTGTTCTTGAAACACAACCAGTGTCAAATCCCGCGAGTCAAATTCCATTGATTTTAGGTCGACCATTCTTAGCTACCTCGAACGCCTTAATCAATTGTCGTAACAGATCGATGAAAATCTCTTTTGGAAACATGACTTTGGATCTCAACATTTTCAACCTTGAAAGCCAATCGAACGAACCTTGTGACCAAACGTTGGAAGTTAGTGCCATTCACGAAAACTATGAAAACGAAACACTTGATCTTAACGATGAACACGAGGCCGAATACGAAAAATTGTTTCACGAAATTCCCAACGAGATTGAATACACTCTTCCTTTTGAATCACTTCCAGTTGAGTCCGAATCTCAACCCAATTCCTTGATCGAAAAACTCCCGAAGTTGGACCTCAAACCACTTCCCAATCACCTTAAATACGCATACTTAGGTGATAACAAAACATTGCCTGTCATAATTTCTGCGACTCTCTCTCTTGATCAAGAATCTTCTCATCTCTCTATTCTTTCGAAAAATAAGGAAGCGATTGGATGGTCGATCTCCGATATTAAGGGAATTAGCCCTGCTATTGTTCAATATCGCATCCATTTAATCGACGATGCCAAGTTCGTTCATGACGCGCAACGAAGGCTTAATCCAAAAATGAAAGATGCGGTGCGTGATGGAATTCTTAAACTTCTCGACAACGGAATCATTTACCCAATCTCTGATAGTTCATGGGTTAGCCCAATTCATGTCGTACCGAAAAAGTCTGGGCTAACCGTTGTCAAGAACGATTCAAACGAACTTATTCCAACTCGTACTCAAACGGGTTGGCGTGTTTGCATTGACTATCGAAAACTAAATGTCGCGACATGAAAAGATCACTTCCCTCTTCCTTTCATTGACCAAATGCTCGAACGTTTAATCGGCCATGAATTTTACTGCTTCCTTGATGGTTATTCCGGCTATAATCAAATCCCATCGCTCCCGAAGATCAAGAGAAAATGACTTTCACATGTCCATTCGGTACCTTTGCTTATCGACGTATGCCATTCGGACTTTGTAACGCCCCTGCGACTTTCCAACGATGCATGGTTGGAATTTTTTCCGACATGATTGAACGCTTTCTAGAAGTTTTTATGGACAATTTCTCAATCTTTGGCGATTCTTTTTCCCAATGTTTACATCATCTCGAGTTGGTTCTAAATCGATGTAAAGAAAAACATTTGACTTTGAATTGGGAAAAATGCCACTTTATGGTCAAACAAGGCATAGTCCTTGGACATATCATCTCAAATAAATGCATTGAGGTAGATAAAGTGAAAATTGACGTAATTGCAAATCTACCCATTCCAAAAACTGTTAAGGACATTCGATCATTTCCTGGACACGCTGGCTTTTACCATCGCTTTGTGAAAGACTTTAGCAAAATTGCTCATTCTTTGACGAGTCTTCTTGGAAAAGACGTTCCTTTCGATTTTAACTCTGATTGTATCTCTTCTTTTGAACGTCTTAAGAACAAACTCATTTCTGCTCCAATCATTTGTGCGCCCAATTGGGATCTTCCTTTCGAAATAATGTGTGATGCTTCGAACTTTGCCGTTGGTGCTGTCTTAGGACAACGCATCAACAAGATCCTTCACATCATTTACTATGCGAGTATGACTTTGAACGATGCTCAACTTAACTACATAACAACCGAAAAAGAGCTTCTAGCTGTCGTTTTTTCTCTCGAAAAATTCGGACAATACTTGATAGGGTCACACATTACTGTGTACATGGACCACTCTGCGCTTCGATATCTCTTCGCTAAAAAGGATGCCAAATCCCGCTTGATTCGTTGGATCCTTTTACTTCAAGAATTTGCCTTACAATTAAAGAAAAAAAAGGATCCAATAACATCATAGCCGATCACTTGTCTCATCTTTCGAACGCACCATCTTCTTTGCCAATCAATGAAAACTTCCCCGATGAACAACTTCTTTCAATTTCGATCGATCCATGGTACGCCGACATAGTGAATTACTTAGTCACTAAAGAAACTCCCTCATCTTGGTCCAAACAGCATAAATACAAATTCATGTCCCAAGTGAAATATTTCTATTGGGACGATCCATACCTGTTCAAATATTGTCCCGACCAAATCATCCGACGTTGCATTCCGGATAATGAGATTAGGAGTGTTCTTTTATTTTGCCACGATCAAGCGTGTGGTGGATATTTCGGTCCTCAAAAAACTACGGAAAAAGTACTTCAGTGTGGTTTCTATTGGCCTTCTTGTTGGGCGTGTTCTCACCCAGGAGATCTCAAGACCAAGAAGCACCAGGTTCGTCCAGGCTTGCCTAAGTTTCATTCGACATCCCTACCACTGCCGAACCAGACTCACAACCATGGAAAGCTGAACCAGACTCACAACCATAGAACCACCGGACCAGAGCTCAGCCCACTCATCACCGGACCAAGGCTACCGAACCAATCACAACTCAACTCACAACCGGACCAACTCAACTCACAACCGGACCAACTCCACTCACAACCGAACCAAAATCCACTCCAACCATCTCTGAACCAAGGCATAACCGAACCAGCCTGGCCAGGCCAAATGGCATCAGCCCAAGCCCACCAGCAGCTATATACATCCTAGACCCCTACCCTCTGCCTCACTCTATAAATAGAGGGGCAGGGGTACAACAATGGGGGACAAGTTTGAGAGCTCAAGCACGGATAGAACTTTCAAACAACTTTTATATACTTGTACCAAAGCTTTGTACTTGTAATCTGAACAAGAAAGGAGAAATAATATATAAAGTGGACGTAGGCACATTCTTGCTGAACCACTATAAATCCGCATGTCTTTTACAGTTTAGTCCCTGCTTTTTACATATTTGCATAAATCTCCCAAATCACTAAAAACAACATAAAATCAACTAAATCATACGACTTGGAGGTGTTTACCCATTTTTTGTGCAAACATTTTTGGTGCTTTCACTGATAAGGAAAAAATTCGAAGCCTCAACTTCTTCCACTTAACCTTTTTCCTAACAGCGTCGTTCATTGCTTGGAAGACATGCCTCCCAAGCAGAAGAAAGATGTTAACAAAGGAAAAAACATCACAACCAGTAGTCGTCCAGATCCAGTGGTCACCGATCCAGTAAACCATCCCATTCCAGCAGCAGTACCAAATGAAGGTCAGGCAAATCTGACAACCCCTGCCACAGAACAGCCGGCGGCAATTACTAGGGCAGATCTAGACAGGGCTGTGGCTGAAGTGACTAACCGCTTCACATCCCAACAGGAAGCCTTGGTGGACCATCTCATGTCACGCTTAAGGGATGCTGAAGAGTCCAACCGCAACACTGAATCATGGGGTGAGTCCCAGTCTGGAGGATCTCAGAGACAGCAAAGATCTTCCTTCTTCGAAGGAGCTAACGACAGAAGCGACCATGGTAGGAGTCGAGACCGAGCTCAGCTCGAAGTTAGACCTGAGGAAACGCTTGGAACCGAACCCAATGAGAGAGGTACCAGGTAGAGGTCAACTGTAGCCGAGCCTGTCATACTGCCTAACCACGGAAACACCAGTGAACGGGGTCGAGCTAGAGTTCAGCCCGAAGTTGGACCCGAGGAAGCGCTTAGATCAGAACCCAGCAGGGGAAGATCAAGGCAAGGGCCAACTGTAGCTGACCCTAGCATGCTCCCAGAAGACCAAAGACAGCCACTGGAAAATGTCAGGAATGATAGACGATACCATCCCTACAGGTCATCTGGACGGAATCAATCCCATAGAGCAGAGCCGAACTCATTTCTATCTGCTCCAAATTCTGATGAAAGAATGGCACGCTTGTTTAGAGAGTGCGTCCAACGGGATCAAAGAGATTGAGGCATAGGCGCTAGAGTAACCAACCCCTTCGCCCGCAATATCGAAATCGCCATCACCCCCCGAGAATGGAAAATGCCAACAATGGAACCTTACAAAGGAACCTCCGACCCCGTAGTACACTTACAGAGATACACACAGCATATGCTCATGAGTGGGGCAATAGAAGGAGTGTTGTGCAAATGCTTTTTGCTATTCTTAGCAAATCTAGCTACCTCCTGGTTCTGCTATCTACCCAAAGGATCCATCAGCTCATGGGAGATGTTGAAAGAAAAGTTCATCAGCCAGTTCCGCATTCATGTGGAGCAGCCCAAGGACGCTTACTCCTTATCCAGTATCAAACAGAAACCCGGAGAGAAGCTGCAGCAATATCTAACCCGATTCAACGCCGCAGCGGCCGCAGTCCAAGATGCCGATGAAAATCTTAATGGCCCTCTGTAGTGGCGTGCACCTAGATACTAAATTTGCTAGAAGGTTGACAAAAGAAAAACCAGCTACTTTACCCGATTTCTTCCACGAAGCCGGGAAATATATGAGGCTTGAAGACGCTGCCACTGAGGGGCAGTCAGGGCAACAAAATAAGGCAGCTCACGGCAACACGCCCGCTGTAGCAAAGGACGTTCGAAGAAATGATTCTAGAGACAATGCTGGGGGCAAGAAGGGAGAAAAGCGCCTATATCGGCCAGGACCGAGATTCGACACTTACACTCCTTTCAATGAAACCGTCGAAAACATTTTCCTTGCCACCCAAGCCGAAGTTAGATACAAACGCCCACCGTACAAGAAGGAATCAGATGACGCACTTAAATCTGGAAAGTTTTGCAAATTCCACGAATCTCATGGGCATGATACTAATGAATGCCATCATCTCTGGGACTTGATTGAAGAACACATCAGAAGGAAGAGACTGGAACGCTATGTAAAAGGTCAGAACAGGACTCCAGCTCTTGCCAATGAGAACCCAAGGCTACCCTCCCCAGAGATAGGCGGAGGAAATCGCAACACTAGCGGCTCCGGTCAAGAGAAGATAGTGGTCCATACCATCTCGGGAGGACCACACATCGCCGACAGAAGCTGGGCAGAGATGGAAAGATACGGAAAGTCACTTAGAAACAATGAAGACTGCGTTAATTCTGTTATAGAAGAACGCCGCCCGAAACGGAAAGAGAGTGATGACATCACATTCAGTAGGCGTGACCTAGAGGGAAGGCAGTATCCTCACATGGATCCCATGGTTATCTCTGCCCGGCTCGGTCCAGCCAAAGTCTTCTGAATTCTGATAGACACTGGAAGCTCAGTAAATATTCTATTCAAGCATGCATTCGACAAAATGAAACTGTCAATAAAGGATGTTTCTCCCTGCAATAAACCACTACACGGTTTCACTGGAGATGCGAAGATGCCCCTCGGGCAGCTGGACCTCTTCGTTGAAATAGGAAGTCATCCCCGCTCCATTGTGCGGAAACAGACATTTGTGCTGATAGAAAACCATTCGGCCTACAACGCCTTCTTAGGAAGGCCAGCCCTGTCTGACTTCCAAATTATCCTGGCCCCATGGTGCCTAAAGATGAAATTTCCAACGGACAATGGAGTAGGGGAAGTAGAGGGAGACCAGGACATTGCTCGACACTGTTATGTAACTGAACTTCGCAACAACTACAGGAAGGGTAAAGGGAAGAGTGTAGAGATCGCCCTCTGCACAAAAAGTTTGGAAGCATAGCAACTAAAGAAAGCCCCTCCTCTTCGATATACCGGCGACCCTTTCAATGAATTAGACCCCAGGGATAAAGAGGAGGAGGGCACCGCCGAGCCTGTAGAGGCTATGGAATTTGTATCTGTAGACAAACATGACTCGAGTAGACTATTGAAAGTCGGGTCCCAACTAAAACCAGAGCTGAAGGAACAACTCATTGATTTTCTCCGCCACAACTTGGATGTATTTGCGTGGTCACACGCTGACATGACTGGAATCTCCCCTAACATAGCCTGCCACGTACTAAACATTGATCCTACCAAGGCACCAGTAAAACAGAAAAAGAGATGTATGGGGGCAGAACGATCAGCAGCCCTCGATGAAGAAGTAAAGAACCTACTTGCCAATGACTTCATACGAGAAGCCATCTACCCAGAGTGGATCGCCAACCCGGTGCTGGTAAAGAAGGCTAATGGGAAGTGGCGAACATGCATTGACTTCTCCAACTTAAATGACGCCTGCCCGAAGGATTGCTTCCCACTTTCCCGAATCGATCAGCTTGTGGACAGCACAGCCGGGCACGAACTCTTATCTTTTATGGACGCATACTCAGGATATAACCAAATTCCTATGCATGCTCCCGATCAAGACCACACTAGTTTCATCACTGATCGGGGATTGTACTGCCACAAGGTAATGCCTTTCGGACTTAAAAATGCAGGGGACACCTATCAGCGCCTCGTCAACAAGATGTTTGCAGGGCTAATAGGACAAACCATGGAAATGTATGTGGATGACATGCTGGTAAAGTCAAGGAAAGCCGACGATCACGTAAGCCACCTGGGCGAGATGTTTCAAGTACTTCGCCAGTATGGAATGAAACTTAATCCTCTAAAATGCTCCTTCCGAGTATCATCAGGAAAGTTCTTGGGATTCATCGTCCATGCCAGAGGGATTGAAGCAAACCCTGAACAAGTCCGAGCTCTAAAAGATATCAAAATACCTTCCACTCGAAAGGAAATGCAAAGCCTGAATGGGAAAGTGGCCGCCCTAAGCCGATTCATCTCCAAAGCAACGGACAAGTGCGTCCCCTTCTTCGAAGCTCTAAAGAAAGACAAAGGAAAGTTCGAATGGACTGACGAATGCTTAACCGCTTTCCTTAACTTAATCGAACACCTCCAGAAACCGCCGGTACTCTCGACTCCAAACGAAGGCGAAGAGTTATACCTATACCTTGCTGTATCATCTCATGCTCTAAGCGCTGCTTTGGTAAGAGAAGACAACCGCACGCAGCGGCCAGTATACTTTGTAAGTAAGAGGTTTACAGGGGTAGAAGTCAGATATCCTAAACTTGAGAAGCTGGCATATTGTATACTAATCGCATCACGAAAACTGCGACACTATTTTCAATCCCATTCCATCAGAGTTCTGACCGATCAACCGCTGAGGCAGGTACTCCATCGTCCCGACACTTCTGGGCGACTACTTAAATGGTGCATTGAACTAAGTCAATATGATATTACCTACCATCCTCGCACCGCCATCAAGGGGCAAGCCATGGCCGATTTTATTGCCGAATTCACTACCAGCGAAGGTGAGGAGCAATCAGAAATAGCAGAAGACATCAAGTGGAACCTCTTTGCGGATGGTGCATCAAACGAACAAGGCTCGGGGGCAGGTGTGGTAATAATTACTCCCAGGGGAAATAAGCTGCACCATGCTATAAGGTTGGAATTCGCTGCCACCAACAACGATGCAGAGTATGAAGTAGTGATAGCTGGATTAGAACTTGCCTTAGAAATCGGAGCCAATTCTTTGTGTCTTCATAGCGATTCTCAACTTATTGTTAATCAAATACTAGGAGAATTCCAAGCTCGAGAAGAACGACTCATAGCATATCTAAGGAAGACCAAGTTACTTCTCAGTCGATTGGACCACTACTTAGTCAAACATATCCCTCGGGAAGAGAACCAAAAGGCCGACGAATTGGCAAAGCAAGCCAGCATGAGAGACGGCGCTATTTCTGGAGTAGTGGCCATCTCAAAGCAACTAAGCCCAAGTTTTGAGCAAGTGAATCTGATAGCTGCAACCGAAGAAGCAATTTGGATGACCCCCATCCGAGACTACTTACAAAGTGGCACACTACCCGACGGGCGTAATGAAGTCAAGAAAATCTTGAGGAAAGCTTCCCGCTACACAATACAAGAGGACACCCTCTATCGGCGCGGCTTCTATGACCCCTTATTAAGGTGTGTCGCTGGAAGGGAAGCCAAGGAAATCTTATCCAACATTCATCAAGGAAGCTGCGGAGATCACGTCGGAGGGCAGAGTTTGGCAAAAAAGATACTCCGATATGGATATTTCTGGCCCACCTTAAGCAAGGACGCCTTAGATTTCGTCAGAAAATGTGACAGATGTCAGAAGTTTGCAAAGATTCCACGGCTACCAACCACTGAGATTACTCAAATGACCAGCCCTTAGCCCTTTGCAGTATGGGGAATTGACTTAATCGGCGAACTGCCAATGGGCCGAGGCGGGGCCAAATATGCTATAGTGGCAGTCGACTATTTCACCAAATGGGTGGAAGCAGAACCCCTAAATAAAGTATCATCAGCGAAAGTTATTAACTTCTTGATCAAAAATGTTCTATGCAGGTACGGAGTCCCATTCAAAATTACATCGGACAATGGACTTCAGTTTGACAGCGAGGAGATCGCCAACTGGTGCCAAGAGCACGGAATTCACAAGAGCTTCTCATCCATAGCTTATCCCCAGGCAAACGGACAAGTCGAAGCCGTCAACAAAATTCTGAAAACTCTAATAAAAAAGAAGATCGAAAAGTCAATGGGCGCTTGGGTGGATGAACTCCCTACGGCACTGTGGGCCTATCGCACATCTTTCAGAACATCAACAGGGCATACCCCTTTCCCTTTGGCATACGGATCTGAGGCTATGCTCCCAGTTGAAACCATCGTGCCTTCCCACCGTAGGATCCACTATAACCCAGACGAGAACGAAGAACTCCTTCACATGTCTTTGGATCTAATTGAGGAGAGAAGAAATGATGCTGCCCTCAAAGCAGCAGCCCACAAGCAAAAAGTGGCAGCACACTACAACTCCAAAGTCAAGCATCGTACCTTACAAGAAGGAGATCTTGTCCTCAAGCGAATCTTCCCTCGCCCAGGAGCACTAGATCCAATCTGGGATGGACCATATGTAATTCATAAAGATCTCCACAATGGAGCTTATATTTTGTCAACAATGGACGAAGAGGTGTTCCAGAGGGCATGGAACATCCAACACCTCCGTCGATACTTTTCTTAACTTGTACTGCCCATATGAAGTAAATTAACAAAGAGAATTAGTGGACGTAGGCATTTTCATGCCGAACCACTTTAAAAACCTTGTCTCTTTTTTAACTTGTTCCTTTATATCTTGGCTGCTTGTTAACTTTATCCTTTTCTGTTGAACAAAATCTCGTGCATATAGCATTTCCATTCAAGGCGCTCCACAGTGCGACTTCTCCTAGACAAGACCTAACAGGTACTATACGAATCTATGCCCTCGCCAATGAGACACTTTTGCTCCGGTATCCCTCTGTTGCGGGTTAACTCATTGCTCGCGACGACCCTCAAAGCCAACTGTAATGAGTCGATTATAAGCCACTAAGAAGGCCGACTATAGCCAAGGCAGCTCATTACGGCGTTCGGCTCGCCGGCAACTGTGAACCTACTTTAAGCCCCAACATAAGGTGTGGCCAGCCAGGGGCAGTTCACGGTTGACGATTGGCACCTACGCTTGCCGGCCACAGTAAATCGAATAATACCCACGATTATGGGCCATAATGGCCCGGGTAGTTACTGTGCGTGATCTCGGCTCCGATGTGTCTTAAGTACGGCTGTGGTAAAAAAGATTAACTCCCCGCGGAGGCGTAAGATGGGTGACAAATGTCTCCAAGACCCACGGCTAGGGAAAGTGACTACAAAGCCCGTTTGCCACGAACTTAAGCACATCGAAGGCCTCCCGTGATTGGAAGTTTTACCATTTCTCATATTTCAATTTTATAAAAAAAAACTTTTCTCCTATCCTCTGTAACTATCCCTAAAGTACAGGACACAGAATAGGAGACATTCGCTAATGGAAGCGGATACTCACAGCAAGACACTGGACCACATTCCATACTCAGTCACGCAAGACATTCAAAGCTGCCACCTACAAGTAAAATATGAAGGGCGGTATTTTCTTCTTTCATGTATAAATACGTGGCTATAATTTATTCACACATCACACTGACATTGCAAGACATGAAATTATGTTTTAAACAAGAACTTGACATCAAACACAATTGAATTACAAACATACGCATAGCTATATTTCTTATACAACATGTCAAAATAGCAAAAACATTCAAAAACGACAAAATCAGCTTAAGTTAAAAAATTACACGTCAAGAATAATGTTGTTTATTACCAGTAGCATAATTACAACCTAAGAGTTACGTTACTGTTTTGAGACTAACATATACAACAATGTCAAGTCCACAAAAAAGATATCCAGGTCAAATCAAGGAGCCAGCTGCGTCGGAGTTTTATCCTTGTCCTGTTGCCCACCTGTCCAGTCAAAGAAAGAATTCATTAGTGATAAGCAACCAAGTCAACGGAAAGACTAGAAAGGAAGACTTACCAGCACCTGCTTCCTGACCATCCTGGTCATCATCCTCTACTTGCACACCTGCCTCCTTGGTAGCAAGCAGCCGCATACCCTCCTTCACCGCCACCTTCTCCTCCTTGGTAAACTGGACAGTGACCACATCCATTCTGAAGACCGCGCCACCCTCTTTATCCGCGTCAGCCCTAGCCTCCTTCAGAGCCCGGAGATAAATCCTGGCCATAACTCGGGGGTAATCATCCATCCAGGATAAATTACCCTGCTTCCAAGTGCGGAAATACATATCCTGGAGCATCTCATCCATCATCCCCTCGTTTTCCTCAAGCTCCCTCATTCGGGCCTCAGAAGCACGCAGCTTAGCGACGGCAGCATCCCTCTCCGATCGGTATCGTGAGCGGTCGGACTGAAGGGATATCCTCATCGCCTCCATCTCCTCCTTCAACCTGGACTGAGCGAGCTCCACGGCCTCAAGTCTCCCCGATAATTCCTACGCCCGCTCAAGGTCCGCTCGTCGAACCTCATCCACCGTCGTGATGGCCATGTCAATTCGCTCCTTGCAGGTGGCCTCCATTTTTCCCAACTCTGCCTTGCTGGCCTCTTCCATAGTCTTCTTCAGTTGCCTGGATGTGGCCTCGTGCTGAGAAATTTGGATGGCTTGATCGGCAAGCTGCTTAGCCTGGTCGGAGACCATTAACCGCATCCGAATGTTGGCACTCCCAATTTCCTCCCCAGCCTTGACTAGTCGGGCATGATGCCCCATCAATTTCCTGGTCTCCTCAGCAACCCGGTCAATATTTGCCTTAGCCTCATCCCCCAGAGTTACAACCCGGGTAGTAAGCAAATCAAGGTCCAGGGACTTAGCTTCGTCAAGCACCCGTACCATGGGATTGCGAGGGAGAAGATGCTCACCAGTAACCTCGTCGAAGGAGATATCATGAGAGGCCGGGTCCAAGTCTGGATGACCCGCAAACGGATTGCGAACTAAGCCGGGGTGATCTATCGGAGTGAAGGTTGGATTCTCAGACGGATGTGGGGAAGGCATAAACTCAGTATCATCCTCCGTAATTTCGTGAATAGGCTGGAGTGGGGCCGGAGGACCAGGAAGAGATTCAAACGTAGATCAACTCCTCTTCTTCTTTTGTATATCTTCTTCAATGACTCCAAGAAGAGGATGATAGCCGACTACGTCTCCAGGATGGTTAGTATGAGGCTTCGGCTTGGCGGAAGCTTTGAGGAGTTTGTATTGTTCAAGCCTGTGCCGAAGATCTGAGGTCTTGGCCATTTTGCCCGCTCCTGGAATGAAAACCAAGTGTCAACCAGCATACATTGAACCACCATTCAAGAATTAAAAAGAATAGAGAGAAATTCACCTTGAACCGCAGAAGTTGCCTCAGTAGAAGCACTCCCGGAAGATAAATCGACGTCGGTCCCAACCTTATCAGCTTTCTTGGACTTCTCCGTTTCCTCCAACTCTTCGAAGGCTTGGCGGAGAGCGTCATCTGTCCACTCTTGAATCACGCCCGCCTGCCCAGGGGGCAAAGCCCGGTGCCATCACCACCCTGTCCTTCGCCACCATCATTACCGTAACGATCACCGTCACCTTCTCTACCACTTCCACTCTCCGCCTCACCTCCTTCATCCTCGCCCTTTTCCCCCTCCACTTTTTCCTCCTCCTAAACATCCGGATGTGTGTTGGGAGAAGGTCCGTCGGACTTCTTGAGTTTCTTCCCCTCAACAACTGGATGCATCGAGAAGGGCCTCCTTTTGTTGCTTTTCGCCGTGGCCCCTCCTGTAGCTTTGGCAGCTCTCTCCTCTGCCGTGTCTCTCTGCTTAACCACGGACTGATGTGGAAGGATCAGGTTGTGCCCTAGAAGTGTAGCATTCCTGATCAAGTAAGAAGCCGACCTATCCCTTCCCGTAATGGCCTTTATTTCCACTGCCGTCTGAACCAGGCGATCATTCTCCACGACGCAAAGCCACCTGTCATTAGCAAGGAATAAAAACACATGAGAAGAAGCATTGCAGTTAGAATAGAAATCATAAATAAGCTTCAACTTACAGCCAGAGGTGAAGCGATGGATGGAAACAGAGTCATCCTTGATGAAAAACCATTCTTTCTTGAACATGATGAACTTTGAATATAAGTCCAGGACCAGCTTGAAAGATACGGCTGATTCCAAGCTAATGTATGGAGACCCCTTCTTATAGCCTCTCAGATTGTACAAATACCGGATCTCCCGGTTGGAGGTAGGATGCCCGTATCTCCTCTGAAAAATGACAAACAGGCTCACCAGGATGGCGTAGGAGTTAGGCTGAAGCTGAAATGGAGCCACCTTCAAGTAGGTGATGAAGCTGAGTATCCAAGCATTGATTGGGGGGATGGCCCCACATATGCAATGGTACCTACTGTAAGCAAAATATCATTTGGGGGGATTATATGGCATCACTCCTTCCCCCGGCAACAGCATACGCGCTCTATCAATCCCAAAAGAGCGGGAAATGACATCAAGCTGCTCGTCTTTAAGGGAGCTAGGGAAGCAATCAGGAGGTGAGTTCAGAAGCTCTTGAGGACCGTACCCGTCCACTAGCGATCTCGAGGTGGGCCCATGTCGTTCTGGATTCGGCTGGACTTGGGGCACGATGGGAGACTCTCTTCTGTCCGTAGATTTCCTCTTGTCGGAACCGGTTTCAACTTTATGAGACATTATCTGCAACACGAGAAAGCACATTGTTAAAACAAGGGATGTAGAGATATAAACAAGCAAATGTATGCAGTCTGGAGTTTCACTCATAATTCAAGTCATAAAAGAGCATTCGGTAGTTCAAGGCCGAAGGGTCATTCGGTATTCAAACTCCCCTATCTCATTCGGCATTTCCAACGAAAGTCCATTCGGCACTCGTGCTCCCCAAGTACCATTCGGTAATACGGGTATCAAGGTTCGTTCGGCTATCACTCTCCCTAAAAGTTTCATTCGGCAGAAGGAGGGCTCACCTGATTCGGCAGGCGTAGGCTTGGTCCGGCTCTTTCTAATAGTTGTGGATAACAGGAGCTTGAAACCCATACTTATAGGCAAACATAGACGACCGGACCGGCTGGTTCGACGTTTGGGCCAAATAAGAGTATCCAAGCTAACGTCATAGATTTTAAAACAAAGCACGGCATATACCGGCATATGCCCCACTTTGGGGGGCAAATGTTGGGCGTGTTCTCACCCAGGAGATCTCAAGACCAAGAAGCACCAGGTTCGTCCAGGCTTGCCTAAGTTTCATTCGGCATCCCTACCACTGCCGAACCAGACTTACAACCATGGAAAGCTGAACCAGACTCACAACCGCGGAATCACCGGACCATAGCTCAGCCCACTCACCACCGGACCAGAGCTCAGCCCACTCATCACCGGACCAAGGGTACCGAACCAATCACAACTCAACTCACAACCGGACCAACTCAACTCACAACCGGACCAACTCAACTCACAACCGGACTAACTCCACTCACAACCGGACCAACTCCACTCACAACCGATGTGACGCCCCACCTCTATACCCACGCTAACCAAAACACTACGAGGTAGTGCTGTCAACTAGCACGGAGAATAAGGCTGTTGAGGAGCGACCATCCATGTAACTTCTTTGTGCGAACACCGATATGTCAGATAGACTAGAATGCATATCATTTAAGGAGGAAATCCGACATACCGATATAAACACAAAGCTATCACACGGTGGCTATATAATCTTCGGAAACGAATATAGAAATAAACATAACACAATCAGTCACAGGAATCCATATCACAAAGGCGGAAAGAAAAAGATATGAATAAATACATAACACACGAAAGTGTACATCAGAGTAGTGGTCAGAAAGATCCACGATAATACAAAAGAATAGCAACATGTGCTATACAAAAGAATAAGTACACATCATAGAGTCTATATCTCAAAAGTGTACAACCAAAAACTACCAATCTATGTAGTTAGCCAAAAGTCAGAATAACCCGGAAGAGAAGTCAAGCAGAAGCACCTGTAACATCTCGGTCTGACCCGAGTATTATTTATAAGAAAATAATAAACGGATCAGTCTAGCTATAAATATCAGATGATATGGTATAAAGTAAACGACATGATCTGAACATGTAATAACCATAACGGCATACTACTATAAGTATGTAAATGATAATCAACAAAAGATTAATCAATATCACAAGAATCTTCTCAAAGATAAAATAGGGTATCATACCCTAAACTTGTATTCATAACAAGTCAATAACACATAAATTCACCAATGCACAAAAACTGATATCATATCAATGAAAATCATGAAAATTGGTGAAGCACAAGATTCCAGAAATCCAGAAAACACATAAAAAGGGGGAAGGCCTTTGAGCCGAATGCTCCACGAATGGTCCGAAGACCTATGAGTCGAATGCTCCACGAATGGTCCGAAGACCTATGAGCCGAATGCTCCACGAATGGTCCGAAGACCTATGAGCCAAATGCTCCACGAATGGTCCGAAGACCTATGAGCCGAATGCTCCACGAATGGTCCGAAGACCTATGAGCCGAATGCTCCACGAAAATGACAAGCATCGACGCACCTAGAAAGATACGCCACATGCATAAATTGAGACGAAGCTCAATAAAAAGAAATACAGTCCTTCACACGGACAAAGAGACATCGCACATTGCTAGTCTAAATCACAAGAATGATCGTCATGATCATAAGGAAGTGTCAATCACACCAAGCTAGTAAATATATGAGTTTAGCTTCATGTCCCATAACCACTTGCTTAACTTAAATATTTACGAACAAGCTGTAAACCTCCACTAGGAAATTGTCACAAGAGTTTCAATATGTGTGAATCGAAATCACACCAATGAGGTATAGACTAACCTTGAAGATAAAGAGATATGTGTGAATCGAAATCACACAAATGGTGTCTAGTCTAACCTCGCAAACAAAGAGACATCGCTCAATCGCTAGTCTAAATCATAAAATGATCATCATCGATCATGAGGAAGTGTCAATTACACTAAGCTAGTAAATATAAGAGTTTAGCTTCATGTCCCATAACCACTTACTTAACTCAAATATTTACGAACAGATTGTAGATCTCCACTAGAAAATTGTCACAAAAGTTTCAATCGAACAAGTCCATAAATTAACCGACGAAGTAAACGCAAGCGTTTCATACCACTTGTTTTGCTAAGCCGTTTAATTAGATTTTCTCATACGAATGAAGTAAAGGTTTGTGTATACTAATAGATTGGAAAACGGTTTTAAGAAACGAGCTTTGATATTGAAAATAGAGTTGAAATCGTTTTAATGAAAGAGTTTTGATATTTACTACTAGTATTGAAACCTTTGTATTTTTGAAGTGACAAGTCACAAAATGATTGTTGAAACGAATCGAATCACATAAATTCATGTTCGAAGACGTGAGAAAAATCCAAAGAAATCAATCCCAAAAACCATCATAGTAGAAATTCTGTCGAATGTTTTTCGGATAAGATCGCCTACGCAGAGGTGTACATTCGAAGACGTGAATAAATTCCAAAGAAATCGATATCAAATCCATCAAAGTGGATATTTCCAAAATTCCCAAAGAAAGATGTCATCAAAGATGATAATAAAAGATAACAACAATAGGGAAACCACACGAATCGATTAAAGTTGGAAATCACACAAAATAGGCAAAATAGGCAAACAGCATCAGGTCGGTCGGCTGGCTTCAGGGCTCGGTCGACCGAACCCTGTTCTGAAAAATAGTTCGGGAAGCAGGTCGGTCAACCGGATTCCCTGAGTCGGTTGACCGAACCAGAGACAGAAGTGCTCGGGTAGCAGGTCGGTCGGCCGGGCCCTGTAGTCGGCCGACCGGACCAGAAGACAGAGAAGTGCTTTGCACTTTGGAAGCAGGTCGGTCGACCGGCTACAGAGCTCGGTCGGCCGGACCCTGTTTCCAGTCCTTCCAGCCTATCAAATGCAATGGCCAAACTTGACCAAATCGCAATCGTTCGAGCAACGTCGCTAAGGGTTTATGCCAATCGACTACCCGGCCTTATAAGCTCTTCAATGCATCACAAAAATCATGATCAAAGATCAAAGTTTGGATTTTTAAAGAATTGAACTCAAAACACTAAAAATTGGAATATTCACCAAATCAATCCAAATCAAAAGCAATTGCACAAAAACAAGTGTTAGGAATTCATACCTAACAATCGAAGATAAATATAGTTTAAGATGTGAGATAAAAATCTCACCTTTTCACAAAAACAATGAAGAAGGAGCTTGAAAGCAAAGGGAGAATCAACCACTCTTCAACACAACCCAAATGAGCTTGAATCTATGCTCAAAAGAGAAACATTTCCTAAATTAGGTTTAGGGAATTTTCTGAAATTGAAAGGAGAATGGGTTGGAGAAGATGAAGAGGAGACTTACCAATAGCTTCTCTTTGGATTTGGAGCAAGAACTTGAATTTGCAATGGAACTAGGGCTTAGGAATTTCCTAATTCTTTTTCTCTTCCCCCATTTTTGATGAAGCTTAAGACTTAGGGAATGAAAGTGAAGTAATGAAGAGGAGCGGGGGTGGAGTAAAGATATAACCAGATTTGGGCAAGTGGGCTGAACCCAACCCAAAGTCCAAAGTGAAAAAGTAGCAAAATTCTACTAACTCCAAACATATCGAAGCTTATACTCAAAAAGGTCGCAAACGGCATTTTGAACTCAATGGAAGTGGTCTCGAGTCCTAATTCGACTGTTTGCAAAAAGTAGCTTTTCGGACTTCAATCCGATTAACGATTCTATATTTAAATAAAATATTTAAATATAAAATCGATAAATATGCGGGTTGTTACAACCGAACCAAAAGCTGCTCCAACCATCTCTCAACCAAGGCATAACCGAACCATCCTGGCCAAGCCAAATGGCATCAGCCCAAGCCCACCAGCAGCTATATACATCCTAGACCCCTACCCTCTGCCTCACTCTATAAATAGAGGGGCAGGGGTACAACAATGGGGGACAAGTTTGAGAGCTCAAGCACGGATAGAACTTTCAAACAACTTTTATATACTTGTACCAAAGCTTTGTACTTGTAATCTAAACAAGAAAGGAGAAATAATATATAAAGTGGACATAGGCACATTCTGGCTGAACCACTATAAATCTGCGTGTCTTTTACAGTTTAGTCCCTGCTTTTTACATATTTGCATAAATCTCCCAAATCACTAAAAACAACATAAAATCAACTAAATCATACGACTTGGAGGTGTTTGCCCATTTTTTGTGCAAACACTTCTCTTTTCAAAGACTCGTTTGAATTTTGTAAAACTTGCGATCGATGTCAAATGCTTGGACGAATTTCTCGACAAGATATGATGCCTCTAAACCCCATTCTTACAATTGAAATCTTTGATGTTTGGAGTATCGACTTTATGGGACCTTTCCCCAACTCTTTTGGACACTTGTATATCCTTTTTGCTGTCGATTACGTTTCAAAATGGGTCGAAGCCGTTCCTTGCAAAACCAACGACCATAGAATTGTTGTGAAATTTCTCAAAGAAAACATCTTTTCGAGGTTCGGCACACCTCGCATAATAATCAGTGATAACGGAACCCATTTTTGTAACCGTTTTTTTGAAACTTTAATGAAAAAATACTTGATAACCCACAAGTTATCCACTCTGTATCATCCTCAAACTTGTGGCCAAGTTGAAGTTTCAAATCGACAAATAAAACAAATCTTGGAGAAAACTATCAATAAAAATTGAAAAGATTGGTCTCAAAAATTGACCGACGCGCTTTGGGCTTACCGTACTGCTTTTAAAACTAACCTTGGGATGTCCCCATTTCGTTTAGTTTACGGTAGAGCTCGCCATTTACCCATTGAAATCGAACACAAAGCGCTGTGGGCAATTAAGAACTTAAACTTTGATCTTGAGAAAGTCGGCAAAAAACAAAAACTACAACTCAACGAACTAGAAGAACTTAGGAACGACGCGTATGAAAACGAGAAAATTTACAAAGATAAAAAACCAAAGTTTTTCATGATAAGTCAATCCTAAGGGAAACATTTTCGCCTAACCAAAAAGTTCTTTTATATGACTAAGACTTCATTTATTCCCTGGGAAACTTAGATCGAGATGGACCGAACCATTTGTGGTACGAACTGTTTTTCCACATGGTGTCGTAGAAATAGAAAACCCCAGGGAAGGATCAATTTTCAAAGTCAACGGTCATCGTTTGAAACCTTTCTTGGAATTGGCAAATAACCAAGAGGAGGAGCTCATGATCCTTCATGAGCCAAACTACGTCTAGTAAGAATGTTAACCATCTTTTGTAAATATGTACATAGTTTTCCCCGTTACACTCATCGACTGTGGGGACACTATAAAAATTAAGTGTGGGGGGTCTCATTTTCATTTTTAATTTCATGGCATTTTTGAATTTTCATTTTTATTTTAAATTAAAAAAAATCTCAAAATTTAGAAATCTCAAAAACATTTTCTTTTAGCATTTTGATTTATTTTTTGAGGAAACACTATGGGATAAGTATAAGTTTTGGTTAATAAATTGAAATTTTTGAAAATTTATTTGTCTTAACAAAAATAAAAATGAAGTTTGATTACAAATAATAATGTTTAACTAGTATATAGGAAGGTTCATATGTGTTAATTATGAAGTATGTTCTAATTGAAAATCTTTGTTTAAAAAAATGGTAAATTTAAAGTAAAGGATATAACATTTTTATCTTCTAAGTTAAATGGTGCTAAGACGATTTTACAGAACTCTCTCTTTCTAAAAAAAAGAAGAAAAAAAAGAAAAAAAAAACATTTGTATATATGTATATATATATATATTTTTATCACCTAGAGTCATGTGTTCACACTCGTGTGTTCACTCGCCATACTCTGTACCCTTCTCATGTAAGCCCGAAAGGCAGTGCATGATCGGTATATCTGGCCTCAGTTTATCCGAGTTAGGTGTATGTATATAAAAATTCTTTTTAATAACGCCTACAGTCGATAAGTGTTCACACTTGTGTGTTCACTCGCCACGCTCTATATTCCCCTCACATCAGTCCGCAAGGCAGTGCACGGGTAATATATCTGGCCTCAGTTTACCTGAGTTAGGCATATGTAAATACTGTCAATATCAATGAAATTTTCAAGTAAGAGAGAGTAAGAAATTGAAATCCAAGCACCATTTTAACTTGTTTGATTTAACTTGTTATTGAAAAGAAATGAGAATATCACTTTGACAAACTTTGATAATCAACTAAGGATTTATTTCATAGTTACACTTTATTATCAACCAAAACAACGAGTTAAACTATTGTCTATTTGTTATGATAACTTGATTTTTGTTGGACATTTTGATGAGTAAATGACTTAAATTTTCAAGATAATGACCAAGCCTTATAGTTAACTTCTTTGTGTCGATTTAAGAATAAATCCATCATTTGTAAATATCTTCAAGAACTTGCATTCATCCCATTGTAAATAAATCTTGCATTTTTTAAATATTTTCACTTTGCATTTGGATTTTGTGGGTAGTATCCGCTAAAAACCCTCACGAGACAACACTCGTCCTACTGGGGAGACCCAGAGGTTTAACGGCTTATTGCATACGCTCAATGCAATCGTTCTCCCTACGAAAACGGAGTTATCTTAGTTTTCCTTTATTCGAGGACAAATAAGAAGATAAGTATGGGGGTATTTGATGTGTCGTAAATGTGTATATATCTACATCCATGTTTTATCTCTTTTTATTTAAATAAACATCATATTTGGGCATTTGAATATGTTAAAACCAAAATTCAATTATTTTCAAACCATCATGTTTTCATCTTCAGTCAGGGGCAAAATGGTCATTTTTGTGCATGTGTAAATTTGAGAATTTTTACTTGGACATTTTTGATGATTTTTATAGGAATTTGGATGCATATGGAAGAGGCTTATATGAAAATGCATGCAAGCACAAATGAATACAAAGGAAAGAAGAGGGAAATAATTCAAGTTTAAGATCATGGAGGACCCCACCCACTTACCTTGATTTTCAATTCGGAGCTAAGCACATGCTCAAAGGTCATTAAAACTTCATGTACATTTAAGTGGGGGATTAGTGGATGTTAATGATTACTTGGTGGCCACACCACCTTAAGGGTATTTGGGAAGCACCCTAAAAAGAGAATTAGGGTTTTATGCATGTATAAATAGCCCTCTCATGTACATAAACATATCTTGGATTCTCTCTTATGTTTACTTAGGAAATTAGCAAGTTGTAAACACAAATCAAAGTGAAATAAAAATGGCTTCCAAGCCTCTTTCTCTTCTCTTTACTTCTTGCTTTTATTTACTTTTTTGTTGATGTTTTCTATGCTCTTTTATTTGCTAGTAGATTAAATTTACAATCATGCAAGTAGTGTAGCTTTTCTTATTATGCAAGTAGTTAGTAATTAATCTCTCTTTCTTCCTTTGCTTAGTTTCCATTTCCTTGCTTTTTAATGTTGAAAATTACAATTGTTGATTTGATAACACAAATGAGTAGCTAAAACCCTCCAATTTAGGGGTAATAAAGCTCTCTAACTTTATGTAATTTCAACAATTTTATGCTTTATGATCTCTTTGGTTTATGCTTCATGAGAGTGAATTTTGATGCAAGTTTATACAAGGGGGTTTGATAGCTTATGTTGCTTTAGCAAATGAGCTATTCTTATTCAACATAAACACAATTTGCATCATCATTTGCTAATCCATTTTTGATTTTGAAAAGAAAGTAAAAACAAAATTTGATGATCTATCTTGCTAATTACAATAGTAAATATATCATACTTAAAATAGCTTTTGCTTTGTCTTCATTTTCATGAGAATTTGTCAGTGTATAATTGTTGTATTATAGTTTGATGGTTTGAGTTATGTTAATCAATAACATAAACAAACCATACTTATGATCAATGCAACAATTATTTCACTTGATTTCATATCTAGAGATCATAAATTATTTGTTTATTGATTTACAAAAATATGAGAGTGATTTGCCTCTAAATTGTTCTCTAGTCCAATAGTTTTTAAATCACATTTTAATTCTAGCTTTAGTTTTTTTGTAGTTAACAACTTCCTCTCACTTTGGTCTAATTTGATAGAATTTGAAAAAATTTAAAATCTTAAAAATTCCCTACGGATTGACCCGTACTCGCCACGTGCTCCAATAGTACGCCGTGCGCTTGCGGTAAATTTATTTCAAAATTTATCGACTATTTTCTAATCAATAGAAAATTAGCCGATTAACAAGTGAGTATCATTAATTTCTTAGGAAGGTAGTTAATTATAATTATGGGAAATAATTCATAATTAAAGGCATAATAAGTGGATACCTTAATTATTATGTAGGATGGTTTATGTATAAAATTTATATACATATGAAGTATGACTAAGTTATGAGGATGCGAGGTTAGTCCAAAGTTACACAGAAGTCTGCCCAATTAAATTTGGCTACCAGCGATGTGGCTTTGCGGACTGATGTGAGACATCGCCTATAATAAATTACCTCAGTGGATGCGAAATTAGTCCTAATTGTGTAGGTTAATTCTACCCTATCAATCTAGCTACCGGTACCTATGAATATTCGAATTAATCTGAGATGTCATGGTTGAGTTATGGGTCATAAGTCACACAATTGAAAGGATAGAATAAATATTTAGGAGGGGTCCACTTCGCGTTAGAGGTATTAAGTGGCTATGGTACGGTCCGCCTCTTTCTTAGGAGAAGTATTAAGTGACCTGATGGGATTTCTTACGATGTCAATTAGTCAGAACCATGTAGGGACCCACCTCGGGTTAGATCTTAAATGACCGAAACCTTCCTATTTTATAGGTCTTAAATGGCCAGAGTCTGCCTAAGTTCCCAGGAAAGAGGTATTAAGTGGTTTGGAGGTTCTAGCTCTTGCAACATTAATAATAGTTGCGTTATAGTTTGGAAATGGGTTAGGTATTAAATGACGGGGATCTGCCTAGTTCATAGGTATTAAATGGTAAGAGCCTGTCTAATCTCTAATAAAGGGTACTTATTGATTTGGGTGCTTTCTCTTGCACCATTAATGTAGTTGCATTATAGTTTTTGAATTGGACTGGAAATTCCTTTGGGCTTACATGTAAAGCTATTAGTATTGGTATAGTTTTAAGTATGTTAGACATATTTCTTATCTACATAATATTGCCTAAGGATAATTATAGTAAAGCTTGAGATTTTCATTTTTTCGGACATTTGCTGTAATGACCCACTCCTCATTACAACACACAGGTTTGAGGAGACAATGTTGATTTTAGGGACGAAGGTGGAGATGAAGACTTGTGGTAGTTATTTATCTATTTTTTATTTTTAAATATTTTTAATGTACCCATTTTAGAAAATCATGTTATTTTTGAAATAATGTAATGTAGAGATTTTATGTAGACATGTTGTGAAATGTGATAATAACATGTATATTTGGTTTTTTTATGAAATGGATACTTGTTTCTGATAATATATTTTATCCATTCTATTGTGAGATTTTGAACGTATAGATAGAGAGCACTGTGTATTGTTAAATTTTATCAACTTAACAACTCGCCTTGAGATGGGCTAAAGGTTCGATGTGCTTTAGTTGGGTCAAAATTGGGTCTGCTTCGTGGTGGGTTATTACACTTGGTAACATAGCTTAGGTTACCCGATCAATAGGGATAGGTATACGTATGAGTAGTGTATTTGTTATTTTTGAAAGTATTTTAGAAAACCCTACTATATATATACACTTAATTTGAAATTACTCTATAAATCCTGACTGTAAAAATAGTCGTAATCATATTCTGAAAGGATGGGCGAGGCGACTATGGGTTGGAAAAATAAATAGAGTAAGGAATGTGCAATGAAGGATATATCGTAAGGAATGTAAATGGAAAAGATTATAACTCTAAAATTAATAAGATAATAAATATGTAATAAATAGAGAGTTAAAATATGAATTAATAAGGATATAAATGGACTTATTAGAGAGATTATTTGGGTAATTATGAGGTGGTAAAGAAGTTTTAATTGGAAAAGCTGGATGAACAATTAAATGTATTTAGAAATTGTTCGGTTAGAATAATAATCATTTATTACGGACGATCAACGTTTATAGAAATAATAAACAAGCATGTTTGGTAGTAATTAAATACTATGAGGTAGTATAGTTGTAAACATCCAAAAGTAAGGGGTGAAATAAGAAGAAAATTCAATAGGGAAGAAAATTACTGTTAATTTCTAAAAATCCAACCTCATGTGAAAAGAATTTGATAAAAATATTTTCATGAGAAACTTCCTTGAAATATTTTGAATGGATTTTTCAAAAGATTTATTAAGAAAATGTAGTTTTGAAAAAGTAAGAAAAATTGGAAAATCATAACTTAAAAAGAAGTTGTGGGGTCAAAAGTTCTGATAAAAGGTTTTAGGTAAAAAGGGTTTTTCAATTATGAAACACTTAGCCTAAAAACTTATTGGGACCAAAAAATTTCGGTTTAGAAAATTTCGATAAAGGGATTTTTCTTGAAATAAATGTAAAATAGAGCGTAGGTTGGATTTGATGATTTTTCCTATTTCATAAATTGGAAGTTTTTTAAATTCTTCTTTTAAAATTAAAAATGGAACTTAATTAAAATGATGTAGAAGCCGTTTAAGTAGGAAAAAAATAAACAGAGGTAATATGAGAAGGTTTGGAATGGAATATCATTCTGAACTTATAAAATAGGAACAATGATCTAGTTAGATATAATGTAGGCGAGAAGTGATGAAAATAGGATAGGAAAATAATAGGATAGAAGTTATCTTTGTCTACTCCACTTTTCATTGTTTAAAATTGTAAAAGATGTGTTTGAATGTTTAAATAAAAAGACCAACTTTTAAAGGAATAAATCTTTAAGGTAGAAAGTTTTTGAAAGAGGGAAATTATTTTGCTCCTTTTTGGGATTAAGCAATCCTTTTTGAAATTTTGATAGTTTCGTTTAATAATTGAGTTTTTGAAAATTTTGAGGTTGAAGACCCTACTTTGAAAGAAGTAAGTCTTTAAAGTAAAAATTTTAGAGAAGGAAAATTATTTTACTAAGCAATTTTAGAACCTTTAAATTTGGGGTTAAGAGTAAAATAATATATGTGTTGAAAATTTTGAAAAGTTAGCTCTAATATTTTTGGAAGGTTTTGTTCAAATGTTTAATAAAAATGGAATAGATGGAGGAAAATAAAACATGGTGTTTATATGTTTTTAAGAATTCAATTCTCAAAACTGTTTTTGGAAAGTAGAAAATTCTTTTAAAAAGTATGCTTAAAAGTTTTCTTTCGAGATGTGGAAATTTTTCTACAAGTTTGAATTTCATATGTCGCATACTAGCATAATGTGGGTTTCTAAGTTTATATTTTATGGAGTAGATAGGTATCACTATCTAGAAAAGAAGTTTAAAGGTTTTAGGATATGAATAAAATAAGAATGGTATGTACAACCTGATCTGGAAATTTGAAATATGTCACATGCATTTATTTGTAGAATGTTGGTAAAGTGTAAAGATATTCCGGATCTATAATTGGGTAGTAAATTAGGTTGCCCTTGGAATGTGAATTTCCATATTTTTGATGTATTGAGTGCAAGCTCCGTGTAATTTCTGTAAATTACTTAGTTCCTTAAATGCATAAAAGTGCGGCATTTGAATGGATAAGGGAAATACCAAAAAGGAAAAGAGATATGTAATATATGGATACTCTTTTCCGTAGTTTACACTGTCTATTTCAATAAAAAAAAGAAACAAATATAAGGTTGATTGAGGAAGCTAATATGGATTTATAGAAGATTTGAATACTCAAAATAAGTACGTTTTGAAACTGGTAAGAGACTGAACGAGATTAAATAAGGAGTAGAGATTGTCAATTTTGACATTAATGACCAGTTATTATGGGTAATGGGTTAGGTTTTAAATCTCGGATTTCGGTCACGTTTCGTCTCGGGAATTTTACACACAATATCCCGTATCGGACGAGATCTCGGGTGAGATGAGTGTATATCAGATGTATATCTCGAATTGACATCTTGGATTCTAAAGTCAATATCGGGACTATCTCGGAGTAACATAAATCTAAATTTGATATTTTTAAGATTAGTGTAATAATTGTTATATATATATATATATATAATTTTTTTAACATACATAATCTATATAAAATGATAATATTAATTTTACATTTTAGATCAGAGTGATAACACGATCAATTTGTTATTAACTGAATGATTTCCTGCTCATCTGAATATTAAGTAAAAAATAAATAAATAATAACTTTTTTGCTCACTCGTTAAACGGTAAAAAGAAGATTAGAGTGTAAGCAAAAAGCCATTAGAGTGTAATTTCTTATGGACTCGCATAAAAAGTAAAAAAGATATAAATGAAAAAATTTAACTTCGTATGAGATCTTATATTAACATCTTACCTCAAATTTCACTACCTTGGACGAGATGAGTGTGAAGTAATATATAAACAAAATTTAATGTCTCGTTTCGCTAAATCTCGTCTCGTTCAAGTTCGAAAATGAGATCTCGAGCGAGATCTCGGGCGAGATGAATGAGATCTGAAACAGTAGGTATTTATTAGAACTAAGAAAATAAATATAGAAAGGTGGGTAATGGTGAATGACATTCTAGGAATGTAAATCTTAAATTGGTAAGGAGCACTAGGACCACAACATCATTAACACCAGTTAATGATGTTGTGGTCCTTACAGCAAAATTTTCTTTGTTGAAATCACTCGTTATCTCCTTTAGGAAAAGTGTCTGATATTGTAACGGCCCGCTATTTTGGACCATTCAAATCGACAATAAATCCCCATATGTCAGACTTGAATGATTCAAAACAATAGATTGTTAATTTAAATTTGGCAAAACTCAGCATATACAATAAATAAATCAATCACAGAATCACAGACACAGAGTAATACAATAATACGCAGCGGAATAGATAAAATAGTAGTTCATGAAGCTACTATATAAACATCAGAGTTAGAAATAAAATACAACAGAATCTCAAATGCAGTGAAGTCTCCAGTACAACAGATGACTTCTCTGAACAAATCAACTAGAAGAGCTGAAAGCTGAAGCGATAGTTGGATCTCCAAAGGAAGCTCCAAACTCCAAAGGTGAGTCTCAAATGTTGTATCACTCGGTCTGACCCGAGCGTAAAGCAAAACACAAAATACTCGAGTCAGGATTAACATTCTTATATAAATAAATCCAACTCAAGTGAAATATCAACTGAAATACAAGTAACTTAAAGGATGTTTGGGATAACCATCCTCTAAGGATCTTCAGAACTATCTACAAGGTGGAAATATACATTATAACACCGTGGTCATTTCAATTTTTTTATACTTAAAAACCCAAATATTATTTCATTTCAAATATAACTATTATCCAAGATAGTATATATATTAATTTATTTTATAAAGTAAAGCATTTAATTTTCTCAAGTCTCGCAAATCGATTCAAATCAACTTCAAATTCTAAATTCAAATTTTATTCAAGCTCTATTCATCAATTCAATTCAGTTCTGATTATACCATTTAAATTTTCAATATATTTCAAAGCTTTAATACTCAACATTTTCAAAGTTAAATTTAACTGTTTCATATAGCTCTTGATTTAACTTTATTATTATTAAATCAGGGAATATTCACTTAATAAATTCAATATCATTTAACTAGCCTTAAATTACATTTTTACTAAATATTTCTTTAACTTTATTTTAAACAAGGAATATTTATTAAGTTACTTAAATCAAACCCAAGTTATAAGTCATATCTTAAATTCCAATTTTCAATAAGTTTCAAATCGTTTTATTTAAATAAAATTCTTTAATGAATACAATTTCAACTAAATTCAAATTATCTTCCCAACCTTAATTTGTTCAAATTATTACCAAAATCTATTTTAAAATATAAATTTCTCTTCCCAACTCCATAGAATTTTATTTTCAAAATATTTAAATATATGGACCAACGGTGTTTGTATATATATCTATCATATGGTTAAGTGATACGGATATTTATCATTTCAATCCGTAATTTAAATATATACGGGTAGATATCATTTCAACCCGTAATCCCAATTTCAATTCAAATGAAAATCGATTGGGTCTATCATTTCAACCCATAACGATTTTCTCCTATTCTAAAGTCCGTTCGGGTATGTATCATTTCAACCCATAGTGAATTCTATACTAACAGGGAACTTGCAGAGTGATAACATATAATATGAAATATAACAATAGGCATATATCATCAATAACAATATAATATAAACAATAGGATATGGTGTCATATCCCACAGGTGAATAGTTTATATAATAGCATATATAGCAATTTAAATAACTACAGCAGCATATTTCAATTGTCGTTTCAATTGAAATCAAATTTAATAAATATAAGAATGTAAAATCGTGAGTGATTACTCACCTTTCGAGGCTAGAGATATTTGACGATGAAATGAGTGACGAATCCAGGCACGAAATCACAACAACGCAAGATTTGAATTCGAATCAAAAACGAAGCTGATAAATAGGAATTGATGGACATGAATCAGAATCATCCAGATATAACTAAAACAAAATAAATATTATATCCATATATCTTTTTTCTAAAATTAACATAAAATTTTAGACTCATATTTAAAATAATATATATATTTCTAAAGAAAAATCCAAATATCAAATTTTTATTATAAAGATCAACACAACAATTTATTATAAAATATACCAATAACTTTTATACAAAACTTATATAAACTATTATATATATTCCCAATCAGGTAATAAAATTTACTTAGCAAACAGGTTAGACACAACGTAGATAAACTTAAAATTTAAAATCCATAGTTACATATATATCTATATATAAAATTTTCCCCGGTAAAACTTATATACTGACACACAAGAACTACATATAGGCTATAACTGTAACCATATGTATATATATAACATATACTTTCTTGATATTCAATTTATAACCTATATGACTTAAAGTAAACTTTTATCTTATCTTTGAACCATTCAGACAGACAATATAAAACCCGTATAGTCATTTCATGTTATATTCCATATCATAATTTCTTAAAAATACGTATCCACATCATCATATATTTATGTTATATTTTAGAAATCTAAAAGAACTCAAAACATATATATATATAAAATATAAACAGCCTTCATACAGTACCTTAAAAGCATATACACCGACACTGTATAAACAACAACTGATACGACTTTTATATACAATAAACATACATATTTAGTAAAACTTACATGCATAAATATAGGTTATATCCAAACCTGTCTAGCTTTGTATATACAACATTTCGCATACAACTTATAAAAGCTTTTCTATATAAACAGGACTAAAACTTGTATACTTATATATCAAATAGAAATAATATAAACTTATATAATTTTATATACTACGTATAACACTGTAAACTTATATATATAATCCTGTACTTTACAAAATACTATAACCAATATATATAGTACTGGAAAAACAAAATTCCATATAACTACATAAAGCTACAACTTCTTTTATCATAATATAATACTTATATATAACTGTAACTCATTACCCACATATAACACTTACACTATATATAAAATAGCCACTCGTGAGAAGGAGGAGGGCCGAGTTGGTGATGAAGGAGGGAACAATTATGGTGGGAGGTGACTGAGTTGCTTGGTCGGCTTTGCTTTTGGCGTAGGTGGCAGATGGTCAGGCGAGGGAGGGTGACGTGGTGGAAGGTCGGAGAAAGGAGGGGACGGGTTGGTTGAGCTGCTCGGATCTGAGGAGGCGGCAGCTGATGGGGATGAGGCTTGGCTGCAATGTGGAGCAGGCGGGGATTGGCGATGGGTAGAGAGGCCGGAGATGATTTGGGTTGTATGCTCGTGGGTAGGTTTGGTGGAGGAAAAAATATGAGAAGAGAGAGGGCGGATTTGATGGGGAGGATGAGGGAACGGCAAAACTTTTGGAGAATAGAGGAAAAAAAGAAACAGAGAAGAACAGAGATGTGAACAGTTTATATAATATAAGTTTTGTAACGCATGCTATTGGTACAGCAGCAACAATTGAAATGAACAGAGAGCTACCGGGGAAACGTACCACTTATAAATTAAAGGTAAGAACAACGGTCACAAGATATGATTTAGCTGAAAATTTAAAGCGGTCCAACTGTTCGTTCAAAATTTTGAAAAGACACCGAAGGTAAATGTCGCAATTTGTGGTACCGCTACAACAGACAGTTGATTACTTCCGTCGCGTACCAGACCTCAAAATACAGAAATAAATATACCGTGGAGATCAGCACGACGAGACGATCAAAACGATATACAGATATCAGTGGTACGATCAACCGATCAAAAGTCGATAATCAGTACCAGAAATGCTGCTAATTTGCCAGAATTAAGATAAACGGAGCAATAGAATTCCAAATTTGGAAAAACGAAAGATGACATCTCACTCAGAAGATGATTTAGAAATTTTCTATAGAAAAATATCTAGGTTTGGAAAATATTTTATTACCATCAATTATTAACTGATTTAAATTGAAATAGAATTTCACAAGAAAATAAACTTTAATATTATCAAATGGAAATTTACCAGTTGCTATATTGAAATAGATTTATTCCAAATAATAAATTTTTATTTCCAAATTTTATTGTTTAAAATTTCACAAAATTTCAAATAAATACTTTATTAAACCAATCAAAATTTATGGGTCGTTACACTCTCCCCCACTTAAAACTTTTCGTCCCTGAAAAGGAAGGAGGTAGGAGAATAGAAACAACCAGACAGAAAAGATTAAAAGACGAGGAAAAATTAATTTAAAATATATAAATTTTTCTCGGAATATTCATTTGAAAACTTCATTTGCAATTCAATTATCTTTAATACTTTATTACCTTCCAAAACCCATTTGTAAAATTTCTTGCTTCCTTTATAAATACCATTTATAAGTTTAAATAACACCTTTATAAATATATGTAAATTATTTGAAAACAATTATTTATCATTACTTATATTTACAAAGAAGCTATTTGAAAACATTCAATCCATAATTCATAAATTTATTAATTTTTTTCTAAAGATACTTTTCAAATATTATTAATAAATCAACAATCATTT
The DNA here is from genome assembly GCA_030737815.1 of Allium fistulosum. Classification (NCBI taxonomy): domain Eukaryota; kingdom Viridiplantae; phylum Streptophyta; class Magnoliopsida; order Asparagales; family Amaryllidaceae; genus Allium; species Allium fistulosum. The sequence goes on from CM060903.1 coordinate 943,983,937, forward strand.
ACTTTAAATATGTTTTAATTAATTAATAACTTCAAAATGTTTATACATTAAATTTTCTATTAAACCATGTAGTATATAGTAAATAATATTTAAAAAGGATACAGTCAACAAGGAAAAGGAGGATTTGGAAAAACAGAATATATGTGGATAAATAAAGATGAGCAGATAAGGTAGATTCAAAAGAATAGCATCGGGCATGAATAGTTAATTCAAACCATTAGAATTTCAATTTCAAATACTTATACAAAATTTCTTTGTTGGAAATACTTTTATAATAAATTGCCTTTATAACGAAACAAATTTCCTTTCGAAAATACTCTTATAACTCAATGTCTCAACAAGTTTATCCTTGTTCCTGTAGACTCTGGTAGTGCGTGGATCAGGCGCAAAACTAGAATTCTCCAGGTACTTAGTAGACTTGTTTCAACACCCAGTGAAAATACTGGAAAAACTTTTAAAAACAGATATGGAAAGTACAATCCAAACAAAAAAAACAAACAAACCTTTGTCTAACCATGGTTCACAGATACACAATGGTTACGCCTGGTTCCCCCAGGAAACAATCCATATCCGTAAGCTTTCTCAGCCCTGCGAGTTACGCCATGATGACTAGTAGAGTGCAGGATACACAATGGTTACGCCTGGATCCCCCAGGAAACAATCCGTACCCCTAGGCAAGACTCAGCCAGGCAGTTGCGCTATGCAGTCACGATCGTAAGACCATGGGTAACGCCATGGAATTCGAAGGACACTCGATTATCATATCCGGAAAACCAAAAATCAGAGAAATATCGATAGAATGAATCCAAGATGTGGCCACAAATCGGATATCAAGCAGAAGGCACTTTCCATATCTTTACTTCGAAAATATGTATCATATAGTACCTTTTCAAATCCATAGTTTTCGAATCAACATCATACTTATACAAACCAAATTTTTATATAAGTTCGATAACTCCCAAATCAAGTATTTAGTAACATAAGGTTCTCAAATTTCAATTTTGCTTTAATATCAGTTCAGTTTCAAAATCATATACAATTCCACTAAAATTATTTCTTCTCCAATTAAATATCTTCAGTTCCAATGTTTCCAAAATAATAAATTTAGAAAATAAATCCAAATTTCTAAATCAATATCATTTAAGTCAACCAATTCATTTCCGAAATCAATGGTTTTCAAAATCAATCTTATATTTACATAAGGTCCATCTTATATCAGGATCAAATTTTACAAAATAAATTTTCGCTGTATGAAGAGCCATATGGGATTGAATATCTTTGCTTTTATGGGTTATATATCTTTGTAATTTAAATTGGAAATTTTCTTTTAGTAAGCAAAGATATTCTAACATGACAGCTTTCAATTTCAGCGTCAAAATATATCAATGATATTAGAATATAAGATGTACATACGTCATCATTTCGCAGAACCATATTTGATCGCTTGCTCGATCACCCAAGTTCGCTTTCGAACTAGTATTGTCCATTCGACTTCCCTAATGCGGACTTTGATATGGTTTCTCGACTAGTAGCCATCAGTCTCCTTGCATAGCCGTATACTATGATAGAGAATTCTAGAATCGAGCCCAAAATCCATATCAAATATTCGCCATCAAGAATCGAATGAAAAATCTTAACACGAAATGGTGTAATCCACCTCGAACTTGTGTACTCAAACTTGGATCAAATTAATTATGCGAATAAAACAGCATACGTACAACTTATATATTTATTCCTACTTGTTAAATATATAGTTTCATAAAGATGTTACTAAGTTAAAACATTTAAACTAAGTTTTATTCAAAATATTTTGAAGACCAAATTCTTTTCAAAGCATTTCGAATCTAAATTTCATATTAGAAAATTTTAAAATTGCCTTATTCATTTACTTAACAAAACAGTTTCAATTTATTTAAACCATATTACTACATACTTTGACAAACATACCAAACTTATATGCTTTACTTTTCAAAATTTCATAGCTTTGAAAAGTGAACCTTGATTTGGAAGTGCTCGAACCTTCAAAATAGTTGAAGAAATCATTTTCAAATCCAAGAGTTGGAAATCAACAACAAATCAGTAAATCAATTTTAATAGATAGGGTTATATCAAATCCGAAACTCAAGGACTGAACACCGGTTTACTTCAAATCATTTCAAATATATATATACATATATCTTTCGAATATCAAATCTTACTTCGGAATTTGAAATCAAAATTGGTTTCGCAAAATCACTCGCGTAGCAATGCTACTAAAGTGGCCTCTCCCCCATTCTGAAACTCGAAAATCAATGTCGATGATGCGTGCACTCATCACCGAAATTATTTTCCAGCGACATAAGTGAGTTCTGGACTTCTATTTCTCAACTTCTTTTGAAATTTCTTCGAAATCATTCGAAACTCATTAAAATCATTGGAAACATTTCTTATTCGGAAAATACTTTTAAATCATACTATTATTATATATTTCAAAATCTTAAAACCAATTTCAAAATACCGGAGTTCAATTCTCGAATTTCAAATTTCAAATCCTTTAGTCAGAAATCATTTTTAGATAAATCAAATTTCTTATATAATTTTTCAAAATTACAAATCCTAACGAAACCTCAAATTCTCATTTTAAAAAGGGTATTAAATCTTTATCGAAAACATTTCACTTTTATATATAGAATATAATCATACTTATCAAAGTAATAATTTCGATATATAAAACAATTTCTAAAATATAAACAAGCCCGATTTTTCAAAGGATGGTTCAAGAATGGATTTCAAAACAAAGATAGAGATCCAAATTAAAGGAACTCAAATCAAATAGAATTCTGATTCGAAGATAGGCTCGATCAAAGATGAGATAATTATATTTCAAAATAGAAGATGAATATACTTATATAAACCGTGGGCGACCTTAACCGGGTCAACCGTGACTTCAAGAACAAGATTGATGCAGAATTCCAAGAAAAATCAACATTCGATCGCAAGAGATAGCGACATCTAAACCAAAGATATAAAAATCTCCGGTGAATCAATGCCAATTATGAAGGAGTTTCACCCCTTCACACTCATTCAAAGATTGGTGGGATCCTATTCTTATAGTGATCATTCGAAGTGGAGTTATGGGATACTCCAGAATCAAAAGAATACAAATAGGGAGAGACAAGAATGAGTTTTGGAACCGTAGGGAACGTTCCAAAATTCAAAGGAATCCTAATCGAAGCAAATCCCCACCAAGATTAGAGATATATAACCTATATCGATACAAAAGAATTCCCATTCAAAATTTGGAAAGACTCGAATTCATAACATACGAAAACAGAAGCATAAATGTCTCCAGTTTGACAATTTTAGCTAAGCAAAAGATACAATAGAGTTCGCTTAAAGCAACCCAACATACAACAGATAACAAAAGGTCCACAGATTTACCACTCCTACATAAACAAAGCATCAGTATTAATTCTTCCAGGTGGTACATCAACGGGTCCAGAACACTCCCCCTCAATGTGCCCCCAACATCTGCATTTCTGGCATAGGTGCACTACACTCCCATCTTCCTTAATGAACTGCGGGTACGCAACCTTCTTTCCATACTTTCGCACAGAACAATTTCTGGCTATATGCCCAGGCGTCTTATAGTGATAGCAAATGGTTGATTGGTCGACTGATGTAGTGGGTGCAGATTTCACTTTCTTTACCTTCTGGCAGCGACTGGGAAAGTGCCCCTCACTACGGCATCTAAAACAGAAGATCTTGGATCGAAAACGCTTGCCCTCCTTCTTCTTTCCTACATTCCTTTTTCCGCACATGACTGCATAGTGTCCCTTTTCCTGACACCGATAACAAATGACATGGTCATAAGGACCCGGTTCTGCTCTTTCTCTCCACAGCCTCTCTTGTTCCTCGATTGCTTCCTCCCGTTCCTTACGGGCCAGTGCTCTTCGTGCCCGACGGGCTGCTTTCTGCTCTTCTGATTTTGCCATTACAAAATAGTTTCCTATCATTCAAATATTCAATGAGTCCAAAATCAACAAGATAGAAGTTCAAAAATTAAGGGGAAATTAAATCAAAGGGAGTTTCAAAACAAAAGGGAAAGGACTCGAACGAAGATGAGATAATTAAAATTCAAAAGAGAAGATGGATATACTCATATAAGAATATAATTAGGGAGAGGCCAGAACGAAAGTGATTCCGCAAATCAGTTTACCATATATGTTAAGTTTGCCTGGAGCCAAAGCTCTGATACCAACTGTAAACGACCCGCTATTTTGGATCATTCAAATCGACAATAAATCCCCACATGTCAGACTTGAATGATTCAAAACAATAGATTGTTAATTTAAATTTGGCAAAACTCAGCATATACAATAAATAAATCAATCACAGAATCACAGACACAGAGTAATACAATAATACGCAGCGGAATAGATAAAATAGTAGTTCATGAAGCTGCTATATAAACATCAGAGTTAGAAATAAAATACAACAGAATCTCAAATGCAGTGAAGTCTCCAGTACAACAGATGACTTCTCTGAACAAATCAACTAAAAGAGCTGAAAGCTGAAGCGATAGTTGGATCTCCAAAGGAAGCTCCAAACTCCAAAGGTGAGTCTCAAATGCTGTATCACTCGGTCTGACCCGAGCGTAAAGCAAAACACAAAACACTCGAGTCAGGATTAACATTCTTATATAAATAGATCCAACTCAAGTGAAATATCAACTGAAATACAACTTAAAGGATGTTTGGGATAACCATCCTCTAAGGATCTTCAGAACTATCTACAAGGTGCAAATATACATTATAACACCGTGGTCATTTCAATTTTTTTATACTTCAAAACCCAAATATTATTTCATTTCAAATATAACTATTTTCCAAGATAGTATATATATTAATTTATTTTATAAAGTAAAGCATTTAATTTTCTCAAGTCTCGCAAATCGATTCAAATCAACTTCAAATTCTAAATTCAAATTTTATTCAAGCTCTATTCATCAATTCAATTCAGTTCTGATTATACCATTTAAATTTTCAATATATTTCAAAGCTTTAATACTCAACATTTTCAAAGTTAAATTTAACCGTTTCATATAGCTCTTGATTTAACTTTATTATTATTAAATCAGGGAATATTCACTTAATAAATTCAATATCATTTAACTAGCCTTAAATTACATTTTTACTAAATATTTCTTTAACTTTATTTTAAACAAGGAATATTTATTAAGTTACTTAAATCAAACCCAAGTTATAAGTCATATCTTAAATTCCAATTTTCAATAAATTTCAAATCGTTTTATTTAAATAAAATTCTTTAATGAATACAATTTCAACTAAATTCAAATTATCTTCCCAACCTTAATTTGTTCAAATTATTACCAAAATCTATTTTAAAATATAAATTTCTCTTCCCAACTCCATAGAATTTTATTTTCAAAATATTTAAATATATGGACCAACGGTGTTTGTATATATATCTATCATATGGTTAAGTGATACGGATATTTATCATTTCAATCCGTAATTTAAATATATACGGGTAGAAATCATTTCAACCCGTAATCCCAATTTCAATTCAAAAGAAAATCGCTTGGGTCTATCATTTCAACCCATAACGATTTTCTCCTATTCTAAAGTCCGTTCGGGTATGTATCATTTCAGCCCATAGTGAATTCTATACTAACAGGGAACTTGCAGAGTGATAACATATAATATGAAATATAACAATAGGCATATATCATCAATAACAATATAATATAAACAATAGGATATGGTGTCATATCCCATAGGTGAACAGTTTATATAATAGCATATATAACAATTTAAATAACTACAGCAGCATATTTCAATTGTCGTTTCAATTGAAATCAAATTTAATAAATATAAGAATGTAAAATCGTGAGTGATTACTCACCTTTCGAGGCTAAAGATATTTGACGATGAAATGAGTGACGAATCCAGGCACGAAATCACAACAACGCAAGATTTGAAGTCGAATCAAAAACGAAGCTGATAAATAGGAATTGATGGACATGAATCAGAATCATCCAGATATAACTAAAACAAAATAAATATTATATCCATATATCTGTTTTCTAAAATTAACATAAAATTTTAGACTCATATTTAAAATAATATATATATTTCTAAAGAAAAATCCAAATATCAAATTTTTATTATAAAGATCAACACAACAATTTATTATAAAATATACCAATAACTTTTATACAAAACTTATATAAACTAGTATATATATATTCCCAATCAGGTAATAAAATTTACTTAGCAAACAGGTTAGACACAACGTAGATAAACTTAAAATTTAAAATCCATAGTTACATATATATCTATATATAAAATTTTCCCCAGTAAAACTTATATACTGACACACAAGAACTACATATAGGCTATAACTGTAACCATATGTATATATATAACATATACTTTCTTGATATTCAATTTATAACCTATATGACTTAAAGTAAACTTTTATCTTATCTTTGAACCATTCAGACAGACAATATAAAACCCGTATAGTCATTTCATGTTATATTCCATATCATAATTTCTTAAAAATACGTATCCACATCATCATATATTTATGTTATATTTTAGAAATCTAAAAGAACTCAAAACATATATATATAAAATATAAACAGCCTTCATACAGTACCTTAAAAGCATATACACCGACACTGTATAAACAACAACTGATACGACTTTTATGTACAATAAACATACATATTTAGTAAAACTTACATGCATAAATATAGGTTATATCCAAACCTGTCTAGCTTTGTATATACAACATTTCGCATACAACTTATAAAAGCTTTTCTATATAAACAGGACTAAAACTTGTATACTTATATATCAAATAGAAATAATATAAACTTATATAATTTTATATACTACGTATAACACTGTAAACTTATATATATAATCCTGTACTTTACAAAATACTATAACCAATATATATAGTACTGGAAAAACAAAATTCCATATAACTACATAAAGCTACAACTTCTTTTATCATAATATAATACTTATATATAACTGTAACTCATTACCCACATATAACACTTACACTATATATAAAATAGCCACTCGTGAGAAGGAGGAGGGCCGAGTTGGTGATGAAGGAGGGAACAATTATGGTGGGAGGTGACTGAGTTGCTTGGTCGGCTTTGCTTTTGGCGTAGGTGGCAGATGGTCAGGCGAGGGAGGGTGACGTGGTGGAAGGTCGGAGAAAGGAGGGGACGGGTTGGTTGAGCTGCTCGGATCTGAGGAGGCGGCAGCTGATGGGGATGAGGCTCGGCTGCAATGTGGAGCAGGCGGGGATTGGCGATGGGTAGAGAGGCCGGAGATGATTTGGGTTGTATGCTCGTGGGTAGGTTTGGTGGAGGAAAAAATATGAGAAGAGAGAGGGCGGATTTGATGGGGAGGATGAGGGAACGGCAAAACTTTTGGAGAATAGAGGAAAAAAAGAAACAGAGAAGAACAGAGATGTGAACAGTTTATATAATATAAGTTTTGTAACGCATGCTATTGGTACAGCAGCAACAATTGAAATGAACAGAGAGCTACCGGGGAAACGTACCACTTATAAATTAAAGGTAAGAACAACGGTCACAAGATATGATTTAGCTGAAAATTTAAAGCGGTCCAGCTGTTCGTTCAAAATTTTGAAAAGACACCAAAGGTAAATGTCGCAATTTGTGGTACCGCTACAACAGACAGTTGATTACTTCCATCGCGTACCAGACCTCAAAATACAGAAATAAATATACCGTGGAGATCAACACGACGAGACGATCAAAACGATATACAGATATCAGTGGTACGATCAACCGATCAAAAGTCGATAATCAGTACCAGAAATGCTGCTAATTTGCCAGAATTAAGTTAAACAGAGCAATAGAAGTCCAAATTTGGAAAAACGAAAGATGACATCTCACTCAGAAGATGATTTAGAAATTTTCTATAGAAAAATATCTAGGTTTGGAAAATATTTTATTACCATCAATTATTAACTGATTTAAATTGAAATAGAATTTCACAAGAAAATAAACTTTAATATTATCAAATGGAAATTTACCAGTTGCTATATTGAAATAGATTTATTCCAAATAATAAATTTTTATTTCCAAATTTTATTGTTTAAAATTTCACAAAATTTCAAATAAATACTTTATTAAACCAATCAAAATTTATGGGTCGTTACAGATATGGTATAAGGCATGTTCCTGTTTTATCACCATGTTGGTTTTAGGGATGGGATTAGGCCTTTAATTAAATATATATATTAAGAGACGTCGTAATAAGAAAATTTCATAAGGACACTTAACTAATGATAAACCAAAGATAAGATTAGAAGTTAGTAAGGAAATTAAATTAGAATGCTTCAAACCCAAAGCTTGCAGAGCATCACCATTCACCCCTAATATGTTAAGATGAATAAGGTTATGGGGAGAATTTTCCAATTGGTCAAGGATGAAGAAAGAGTCGCTGAATTTATTTCCAGATGTTTGACATGCCAAAGGATTAAATCTAAGCAAGGCAAGCCCGGAGGATTGCCATTACCATTGGAGGTTCCAACTTGGAATTGGGAGTATAAATCGATTGACTTTATAGATAGGTTAACTTGGAGTCAAAGGGCAATGATGCTATTTAGGTTGACTCATTTTATTCCTATTAGAGTTAATAGGATTGTAACATCTCTAGCATAGATTAATGGCAAGGAAGTAATGCGGCTATATGGAGTTCAAGTTAGCATTCTTGTGATAGAGACCCTTTGTTCACTAGTGAATTCTGGAGGAGTTTGCAGTCTACTTTGGAAACTAATTTGAATTTAGAAGATTTGCTGAGAGCTTGCATCAGGGACCTTGGAGGGCCTTGGAAAAGGTAGAAGTGTTTAGGTGATGAACGAAGACCGCACAGAACCGGTAGAAGTCTTATACTGACGGGCAAAGAAAGGGATTGGAGTTTTTAGTTAGGGACATGGTATTCAGTCAGGTTTCGCCTCTTAGAAAGGTTATGGGGTTTGGTACATCTGGGAAGTTGGTGCCATGGTTCATTAGGCCTTAGACGATTCTAGAGAAGGTGGGGGAAACTTGCTTATTAGGTGGAGCTTCCGGACTAGTTAGCGGGAGTCCATGACATCTTTCATGTTCCATATTGGAGGAAATGTCTACATGACATTGCCTCTGTAGTAGATCCCTATTAGTTAATTGATGTTGAAACGGAGCCCATCGCCCCCCGCACCTGTGCCACAGCATGCATTGTGGAGCACGGTATTAAGAGGCTTTGTAACAAAGGTATTAGGTTGGCTTAAGAGATGAGGAGACAACCAAGCAAAAGCATATGGGAAACCAAAGAAAAGGTGAATGTTTCTCATCCCGAGCTTTTCTTTGGTAAACTTTTCTCTCCAAAATTTAGTGTTTTATTGCATCATGGTTGCTATATTGAATGGTAGGAGATGATTGCCGCATTTTTTTTAAATTTTTTGCACATATATATAACTTTATGTCTATTTAGAATATATTCTTACATGCCTATATGTCATGATCTTGCATTCACACTAAGACTGAGCTCACCTATAGTATGTTGCATACATAATCACACTGCATTTTTGGTTGAGTAGATGGTTGTGTAGATTATTCTAAGTAACTTGGTTGTATGACATGGTTGTTGAGTGCGTGTTACACTATATTCCCTTGGTGATTTCGGTGGTGGAATCCTTTTAAGGGGGAGAATGAAACACCCCTAAAAATTTAATAAAAATTAAATAATTAAAATAAGGTTAAAAATGAAAATTCTGTAAATGTCGGAATTTAACCATAGAAGTTGCACCAATGCATCCATGGCGATTTTCTGATCAATTTTCATATATAATATGTTGAAATCAAAGTTCAAACGAAAAGTTATGGACGTTTGAAGTTTTAAAGTTTAAAATAATTTAAAAAAAAAATTAAAATTTAAAATATAGAGGACATTCAAAAGTTTGAAATTAAAATTTAAATAGTGCCTTGGGCTGGAAGTAATGTTAAGTGCAGCATTAACTTTAAAAGCGATTGATTAGAAATAATTAGGGTAATAAATCAAAATAAGTAGAAGAAAACAAAATGGCCATAAATGAACGGGCCGATCGACCAGCTTACCTGGGCTAGCTGACCGCTAGCGGTCGACCGATTGGGATGTTTCAGCAGTGAAACGTTCTGGCCAGATGGGCTGGATTTGTTTATTTTAATCTGACGGCTCTCATTCTTTCTTACCTCTATAAATATACCCCTAGACCCCTCATTTTTCCTTATAAAATTCTATAGCAACGACGAAGCTCTGTCAAAATCTTTCCCCTTAGGTTTTCAAAAACAATAAAATTTCTGGTAAATAATTCTAATCTCTAATTAAATTCCCAATTTTTCTTCTCTCTATCTTCTAGTTTCTGAAATCTAGTATACACACATAATCTATTTGTTGTATATTCAAAAAAGGAAAGGTCTAATAGAGAATTAAGAGTGGTATAAATCAGATCTCATCTTCTTCTTCTTCTTGGTTTGAATCCAGAATTAGTTGGGATTTTCAGGTAAGGGGTTTAGTTGTTTAATTATTTTGATTTCTAATTATATTCCTCTCTATTCTTTGGTTCTAAATCTAATTTCTATATACAATTCACTTTCTTGTATATTCCAAAAGAGGGATATCTTAAAGGGGATTAGGCATGGTGGAATCAAATCCCGTTAGGAAGCAAACAATCCTCTATGAGTGGAAATATCAAGTTTTTCACATTTTTGTAATTGAATAGTATTTATTTGGATTTGATGTATAACTTGGAAAATTTTGGAAAATATAACATCTAAAACCCCTAGAATTTCCCTAAATAAATGTAAACCTTTGAATATGTTATAATTTCAATTGTTTTGTATTAATATAGTAGAAATCATATTGTGTTGAGAATTAAGCAATTTATAATCTATTCCACTTCATCGCTTTTGATTTCTCTTATAGTGTTAAAAAAATTCTAAAAATAAATAAATTTAGAAATGGTGTCAAAGTATGATTTTTGATTATTTGTAGTTTGCAACCCCTATTTCTATAAATTAAATAAGTATGAATCCCTTTTTCACTCCAAGGTGGTAATTGCCAAAGTTGGATAGAATATCAAATGTTTAAATTGTAAAGTTCATTCTTTGAACAGAGTAGTTGGTTCTATTAGATTTACATGAGATAAGTTTGGTATTATTCCTTTTTGTTTCAAGTCAAGTTGTTAGCTAAGGATATTAGCTATTCTTTTGTTTGGAGTTTGGGACTTGTATATGTTTGACATTTAAATTAATTATCGTTTTCTTTCCGTGTGACTGGAAATATTTTATTCGAATCTAGTGCGTGTATATATATAATATTAACATAATGATTATTAAAGTTAATAATAACATAATAATTATAGCGTATTAAATGTATTGATTAGAATTAATAGAGTTGTAAATAGCATTAATTTCTTAGGAAAGTAGTAAATTATAATTATGGGAATTAATCCATATTTAAAAGCGTAATAAGGGGATACCTTATATGGCCTTAATTATTAATCATGTAGGATGGTGTATGTATAAAATTTGTATACATATGAAGTATGACTAAGTTATAGGGATTCGAGGTCAGTCCAAAGTTACACGAAAGACTACCCAGTTAAATCTGACTACCAGCAGTGTGGCTTTGCAGACTGATGTGAGACATCGCCTATGATAAATAACCTCAGTGGATGCGAGGTTAGTCCCAATTCTGTAGAGTAAATCTGCTCAGTCAATCTGACTACTAGTACCTGCAAATAGTCGGATTAATCTGAGATGTCACGGTTGGGTTATGAGTTATAAGTTACGCTCTTGATTCGATAGGAGAAATCTTTAGGAGGGGTCCGCTTCAGGTTAGAGGTATTAACTGGTTATGGTGGGGTCCACCTCTTTCTTAGGAGAAGTATTAAGTGACCTGATGGGATTTCTTATGATGTAAGTTAGTGAGAACCATATATGGATACGTCTCAGGTTAGGTCTTAAATGATAGGGATCTGCCTATTTTATAGGTTTTAAATGGTCAGAGTCTACCTAATTTCCAGGAAAGAGGTATTAAGTGGTTTGGAGGTTCTTGCTCTCACATCACTAACGATAGTTGCATAGAGTTTGGAAATAGGTTAGGTATTACATGACGGGGACTTGCCTAGTTTATAAGTATTAAATGGTTAGATTCTGCCTAATCTCCAATAAAGGGTATTATTGCTTTGGGTGCTTTCTCTTGCACCGTTGATGTAGTTGCGTTTGGGTTTTGGAATTGGGCTGGAAAAGCCTTTGGGTTTACAATTAAAGTTATTAGTATGGTATAGTTTTAAATACGTAAGACATATTTCTTTTCTAAATAATACTACCTAAGTATAATTATAGTAAAGCTTGAGATTTTCATTTCACCAGAGATTTGTTGTTCTGACCCACTCCTCATTACAACACATATGTTAGAGGAGGCAATGCTGATTTTAGGAATGAAGGTGGAGATGAAGACTTATGGCAGTTGTCTATCTATTTATGCTTTTTAAATATTTCTAATGTACCTAGTTTAGAAAATTATGTTATTTTTGAAATAATGTACTATAGAGATTTTATCTTGACATGTAGTGATATTTGATAATAATATGTATATTTTTGAAATGGTTTTCTTTTATGAAACGGGTACTTATTTCTGATATTATATTTTCTCCATTCCGCTATGAAATTCTAAAAGTATAGATAGATAGCTCTGTGTATGGTGTATTGTTAAAAAATTTCAACTTAACAACTTTCCTTGAGATGGGCCTAAGGTTCGATGGGCTTTTGTGGGGTCGACATTGGGTATGTTTCGTAGCGGGTTGTTACATTTAGTGCTGCGCAGGTGATCACTCTTCAAAATCTCAATCACACAAAACGAATTTTAATTGCACTGAAGACATCGAGTTCCAGTTCCGATTATTCTTTGTGTGCTATGGAATCTCAAAGAGATAAGATAAACCAGATTCTGGTAGTTAGAATTTTTTTCGGATGCTTTTGAGCCAGTTGCAAGTCTACTCCTGGTATTCAACCATTTATCGACCATCTAATAAAATGTGCCCTAAAGAAATGGAGGAGTTGAGAATTTAGTTAGAAGAACTTGAGCAGAAGAATTTTATTATACTTATCCATATGGTGCCTCAGATTTGTTTGTTAAGAAAGAAAATCGGCTTTCATGACTTTGTATAAATTATAGAAAGGTGAATGATCTCATGATCAAGAATAAATATCTATCATCGAGAATATATGATTTATTTGACTAGTTGAGCATTGCCAAAATATTTTCACAACTTAATCTAGTAGCTGGTTTCCATCGGCTTAGAGTGGCTAAAGATAATATATCTCTTACTGCATTTCGGACCAGGTATGGATCATATGAATGGTTAGTTATGCCATTTGGATTAACAAATGCTCCAACTTATTTTGTCGATCTAATGAATAGAATTTTAAAAGGTTATCAGGACAAATTTATCCTAGCTTTAATTGATAATACCCTCAAAGACAGAGGAAGAGCATGCAATTCATTTGAGAAATGTATTAGAAACTTCGAGAACACACCAACTTAGGGCAAAATTAATTTCAAATGCTATTTCTCGTATAGAGAAGTTAATTTTTTCATACATATTTTGTCTGAAAAGGGTATTTAGTTGACCTAGCAAGGTTGATGTAGCCCAAAAGTGGAAGCGTCCCAAGTCGAGAATTAGAAATTTCTTGAGATTAGTTGGATATTACAAAAGATTTATTAAAGCTTTCCGAAGATGTCCGCTCCATTCAAAGAAAGGATTAAATTTTGTCTAGTCAGAAAAATGTGAGGGGGCTTATCTAAAATTGAAGGAGCTACTTTCTAATGCTCCAATTTTGATAGTTCCTGAAGGAAATCAGGATCTGTTAGCTTATATAGATGACTGTAGAGCAGGCCTTGGTGTTGTATTAATGCAAAAAGATAGTGGTGTAGCTTACGCATCTAGACAGCTCAAGCCAAATGAAGTTAGGTTTGCCACTCATGATCTCAAGTTGGCAGCAGTGCTATTTGCATTGAAGCTTTGTTGGCATTACCTATTAGAGAACGGTTTGTTTTATATATTGACACGAGTCACTAAAGTATTTTTTTTCTTAGAAGGACTTAAATATGAGACAACAACAATGGCTTGAATTCTAGCTGCATATGACCTAAAATTCAGCATAATCCGGGTAAAGGTAATAAATTGTTGTATGCTCTCAGCAAGAAACACCAAACGATCATAACAATAATGTTAGTGGAATGGAAGGGTTTAGAAGTTTTATATTTCTATGATCTTCAGTTTAAAAGAGTAAAGGATGCAACATCAATGTTAGCAAGTTTAGGAATTCGATCGAATTTGCTCGATCGAATCCAAACTCATCAAAGTGAAGACCAAATTTAGCTCATCAAATTAATAAGTTGCGAAGTGATGTTAATTTAGAAGATCTTAGCAAATTTGAGTTACATTTGAATTAAAGTTTGAGATTTAAGGGAAGGGTATGTGTTCCTAGCATAGCCAACTTGAAGAAAAAGAGTGTAACGACCTGAATTTTCGACCCTCGAATGTCAACATTAATACATCAACGGTATTCGTGTGTCGAGCACCCAAGTGCCGGAAAACAGAAAGTTAGGGTAAACAAAAAAAGAATAGAACAAGAAAGAGAGAACATAATATCATAATCTCACAACGGAACGATAATTTATACTATCAAAGGAACAATATAAAAGTTACTCTAAATACAGAAATATCATAGTTACTAAAACCTAAGTGCTATCATCATCCTGTACAATTATAAATGTCTTCCTCACAATGCTGATATATACAATATAGAAATGCTGCGGAAATATGAATACTACGGAAGGTAATCATCCATCTCTTCTCCATAAGCTCCAAAGCATCCATAGCTAAATCTGGAAACATACACGGGGCTGACCCGAGCATTATAAGAAACTGACACCCGGATCAGTCTAGTAAACCAGCATGAGAAACCCAAGACATAAACAACAAGTAATTGTAACAATTGAGATCGTACGGATTCCCATAATGGTTTCCCCCTCAAATAAATGACTATTCATTGAGATATATAGTGATATGATAGAAAATGTCCAGACTGTAGCACATAAATCATGTCAAATAGTTGTTGTGTGAACGCTACAAAAATAATAGGTATATAATCAATACCACTAAGGCGCATTCACATAGTGGATTTTCTGTGGAGATCTCCTCGAATCTAGCTGAATCTGAACTCCTGCACAAGGATCATATATATCCTTCCCAACAATGTACATCTCTAGGGAATATATTATAAGAAATACATAACTAGCCTAGCCCAAACAATTGTGGTTCCGAATGTATTGCTCATGCATGCATGTCCGTAAGTAAAACTAGATGGATTCACCTGCACCTTTAGGATTGCTAAAATGTTATGTTCCCTTTGGCTATGCATCATATCTCTGATTTTAGTCACTTTTTATGCTGAGGCTATGTTAGGCATCTCTTACTTAAGTTTTCATCACTTAAAAGAACACGAATCCCCAAATGGATTCCCACATCTCGAACAGATCGCGAATCACTACATGGATTTGATCATTTTGAACATATCTCGAACCTTCACTTAGGATCCCCGCATAAGTCCTCCGACGAATGCTAACGTTGTCCTCTCACTTGGAATACTCCTCAAGATAGACAATCCCACATAATAGCCAGGTAAGTTTGAGCACTGGTTGCATCAAGCCTTGCCTAAACACTTCATTCTTGAATCTCACAACTATATAAGTCTACCTCATCGGCTTTAGTGTTAAGTATAACATCAATGATTTCCATAAACAATAAGAAATCAACACGATTAACACGTTTTCGACATTTTCCGACTTAATATTCCTTGGTCAAGAGGGAAGCCCAATAGGTTAAAGCTCAATTGCTCTGTCCCTTCTCGACATCAATCTTAACTCTCACAAATGGATAAGTCTTACTTCGTTGGCTTTTAGTGTTAAGCATAGTTAACTACTTTTCAAACAAGTAATTAAACAATTAACCATTTGGCCATTTAGTAATTCTAACCCCCTTCTAAATCTTTTGTTTATACTTTCAAAATACTTAAAATACTTATAATAGGTTTTAAAATATTTCTCCAAAATATTACCTGAAAATAACAACTTTACAATTTTCGTTAAAACTTGAAAATGACATGTTTTCAACAAAATGTCCCTTATTTAAAAGCTCACAACTAATTCTTAAAAATTCTATATCAAACTACTTCTGAAATACGTTAATAGTAGTTGGTAAAAACTTGTAAAAATAATGAAACAAAATACTTAAATTTAAATATCTTTTCAACCCTTTTAAAGTCCAAAATCAAGATTAAACGGGGTAGTTTTGCACTAGTGATGTTTTGGCCACTTTTTGAGATGTTACTTATCTTTTTACTATTCGAGATTTTGATAGCAACAAAAATAGATATAAGATATTATAAATATGGCAAGAAAACCCTAAGGATCTCTTTACAAAGTTCCATAGAAATTGCCAAAACAAGGCAATTCCGAACTACTTCTATAGCGACTATCGCCATGAGTGCACTTTCACATCCAAGTCCAATCTAAACCAAAGTCCATCTATAACCTATGTGCTTTGTTCAAGGTCTAGTCATAAATCACATAAGTCCATTCAAGTCCATATACATGGATCACATATGTCAATTACTTTTAAAGTAAGAATTAAACCAATGTCTTAACATAAGTTACTACAATTCAAACAAAACAAGCACAATCAAATACTAGTATACATATGTTATATTTTTCATTCAAAGTGAGGTGTTAACTTACCTTTCAC
The DNA here is from genome assembly GCA_030737815.1 of Allium fistulosum. NCBI lineage: Eukaryota > Viridiplantae > Streptophyta > Magnoliopsida > Asparagales > Amaryllidaceae > Allium > Allium fistulosum. The sequence goes on from CM060903.1 coordinate 944,000,827, forward strand.
CACACAAATAACCAAGATCCAAGCACCCAACCTAGAAACACCTTTCCTTCCTTCTCTTCTTACTTCTGCCTTGCATTTTTGCCTCCTTTTCCTGCCTAATGCTCACGGCCAGTAGGTGTGGGGGTGAGGATGGCTTCACTTTTCACAATCTAACTTAATGGAATGTTTTGTAATGTGGTGGTAAGGCTTCACTCTTATTTTTTGGTGATTTGGATTTGATTTTCAAATATTTTGCTTTAGTAATTTAGAGATGAAGAAGAAGAGAGGTCATGGATTTTCTAACTTAAAGCTTTGTAAATTTCATGATTGTTTCCTAAGAGAATGCCATTGCTTATATAGGCTTGTGGAAGGGGTTACTACCACCTTCTACCTCTCATGGAAGGTCTCAAAGGAGCCTCCTTACATGATAACTTTATGTCACTTTTCCTTTATGCTAATTACTATTATACCCTTCTCATAATATCTCTTATCCATATAGAAGCTTCTAGAATACTCAAAGCTTTATGAAGAGGTGTGTCTTAATTACTTTCTAAAGTGTTCATTTGATCATTAGACAAGTGCCAAAGAGTTCGAACAACTTATATCGATCGAAAAGCTGTTTTCGGATAAACCGATCTTCGGTCACATTATTGACTTTTCTTCGAAGAATATATTTTTGTAAACAAATTTCAAAAACAAGTTCCTTATCATTATTTATTAGTTAAATGATGTTTAACATGGTTATAAAATCATATTTATAACACATAACTATATTTTGAACATTTCGATATTCGAAGAAAATGTTCGAATTTCCGGGTCGCTATAGAGTGTCATGGGAATGCTATAGATGGTATTCTCGATACATCTAGGTGGAACAAAGTGCATAAAAGTTATGAAAATAATGCTTTATTGGGAAGGCATGAAAAGATACATCGGAGAACGTGTAAATCGATGTGTCATGTGCCAATTGGTGAAGGGCGAGCATCAAAAGCCCAACGTATTACTTTTACCTTTAGAAGTACAGCAATGGAAATGGGAACATATCTTAATGGATTCCAAAGATGGACTTCCCAGATTGAGATAGGCAAATAAGAGTATTTTGGTGATAGTTGACTAACTCAACAAAATTGCTAATTTCATCCTAGTTAGAGTGAACAGAACTTTAGAAAGTTTAGCCAGATTATTTATAAATCACATGGTACGATGGCATGGAATTCTAAAAAGCATAGTAAGCGACCACGTTCCTTTATTTGCAAGACATTTCTAGCAAAGTTCGCAGTAAGAATTAGGTGTTCGGCTCAACCTAAGCACTGCATTTTATCCTTCAACTGATGGTCAGTCTGAAAGAGTAATCCAAATTGTAGAGGACCTATTGGGAATGTGCATTCTTGAATTTAGAGGTTCATGGGAATAACATCTCCATTTAGTTGAATTCTCCTACAACAACAGTTTTCAATCTAGTATTGGCATGGCTCTATTTAAGGCTTTGTATGGAAGACATGTTGATCACTAGCCTATTGGCTATAAATAAGAGATATATTAATATTGGGTGTAGAACTGGTTAAAGGATCTATTAAGAAAATAGAATTTATCAGAGATAGAATGAAGATAACTCTATCAACGAAGAAGAACTACATAGATAAGCATAGAAGGGATTTAGAGTTCGCATTTGGAGATAGAGTATTTCTAAAAATATCACCAGTAAAGAGAATAATGAGATTTGGAAAAGTGGGAAAACTAGCTTGATTTATTGGTCCCTATCTTATTGTTGAGCGAGTAGGACCACTTGCATATGGATTGGAATTGCCATATTACTTATTTAGAGTCCACAATGCATTTCAAATTTCATACTTACAAAAGTGTAACAAGACATAAATATTGTTATATAGTAGAGACAAACTCAAGATTTAGAATTACAGCCAAATCCGTTGTACTCTATCGAATCTTCATGAATAATAGACTTGAAAGTTAAGCAATTAAGGAACAAGCAGGTTCCATTAGTCAAAGTTCAATGGTCGAGTAATCAGAAAGATTGCACTTGGGAGATCGGAGAGCTAATGCATAGAACACATCCCAGGTTATTTGAGGTTCGATAGGTATGTGTTTGGTTTGTCTGTATTTTAATTGTTTGGTTTGTTTATTTTTGGATGCTTGATGATATGGATATTGCAATTGTTGCACTAGTTTGATTGATAATGTAATTATAATTGTTATAGCATTTTTCGATACATTATAAGGATGCAATTTCTTTAAGGAGGGAAGTTTGTAACATCCCGGTATGAAAAAAACCAGTCGATTGATTAGCTGCTGTCAGGGGCAGCGAATCTTTAGCAGCAGTCCGTCACAATTCGATGTCATTTCTTCATGCTTGTTCTTTTGCACTATGTTATGGTCTTGAGGAAAGGTTATAGGGTTGATATGGAATTTGTTTGAAAATTTATTCAAATTTATTTGAATTTGATTTGAATAATCAAAGAAGAGATAAATATGAAGTTGTTTTGTTTGTTTTAAAAAGAAGCTAACACTCCTTTTGAGATGCGATAGCCTGAAATGAACTCAAAAAGTTTCTAAAGGCTTTGAAATTATTTTAAAAATGGTTTTGAAAAGAAACCCCATTTATTTCTTTGAAAAGTGAAGTGTGCATGTACACATCGACACATCATGCTCATATATGCTCTAACAAAGCTAATTGACTATTTATTTGTAAATCGTTAAAGTTAAGCGAATTGAAATAAGTTCCATGAGTGACAAAGATTCGACGTGGTCAAATTTATAGTCATACTCATGCCTTAACGCCTCAAGTGACAAATGAAGTGTTTGGATGGATAATAAAGCATGTGTAAATAGTTGATTCTTGACCATTAGAAATGATTGTTTACATAGAGTTATAAGGGAGTGTTATAAGAAAGAATATGATAGGTGAACCACTAAAACTTGTTTGATTGTTTATAAAAGTGTATGAAGTTTGATTTATTCACATAAGTTTTGAATAAATTATCCCACTATTGAAATTACATGCTATGAGGTTGTCCTGTTAATAAGGATATTTATATGAAATGAAATGCATGTACATGATATATTATTGATATAAATAGGATATAGAGTCATTTTGGAAATAAATGATGTTTTTGGAAGTTAAACAATTTGAAAATTATAAATTTAACATTGACGAGAACAGTATGAGGTTATAACTACTAGACGCTAGTATTCCTACTATCGAACTAATTCAAGGGTCGCAACCTGAATTGTCACGAACTAGTCTAACGCACTTTTTCCAAGCAATCTATTACATGGACATAACACGGGGCATGCGTGAGTGAAACCAGGAGGAAGAAGGACTAGATGGAAACCGAGAGGTGACTACAATACAACAGGGTGATAAAGCTAGGAGAAAGAGAGAGATTGAGCAACTAAAATACTGCATGAAGTGAACTCACAACTGAACAAGGTTTACACAGGTAATAAGACCATGATAGCTTGTCAGGTTAGATAGTCTAGTGGAGAGTGAATCCAAGTTAGGGATTATTAATGTGTTTTCCTACTGGGAACTCACATAAAGAGAGTATGAGAAAGGACTCTCATGAGGAATACTAGAAATTAAAGACCTCGTAAAGTGTATTTCTTTAAATAAAAAATTTGAATTTATAAAAAAAATCAACTTAGATGTAAACATGGATAAGTTATGATATTTCGGTTGATTAGAGTTGTAGCTGTGTATATTACTATAAATAGTGTTGTGAAATGTGTGTTATAACTGATTTGTGAAAATGGGTTATGGGTGGAATTTGTATAGTGTGAGTGACCTAGTGTGCACCTGATATATCACAAGCAAACTCGATACGACACATTCATTATTTATTTCGCACGACTATACTCACAACCAAATTTCTAGCCTAACTTGAGGTTTTGTTACATCTGTGAAAATTCCTTAGGTTAGAGTGAGTGGTTTTACAGGATGATCTTCTTCTCCCCCTTTGAGATTATATTATATGTGAGCGAAGTGTATGGACATTGGAATAATGTGTATAAGCTTGTTGCCATCATAGACTTAAATTACTAGGGACGTACCATGGGGACCATTATGCGATGTACCATTAAAGTCATTTGGGGAGATCACATTTTAGCGATATTAGTTGAGAAGATAGACATATCCTAGTATGTTTGGTTGTTGTATGGTTAGATGTACAATACCAGTTAGGTTGACGTCATAGTTTTGGACAAATTTTGTCTATATATACTCTTCCATGTAGTTGATGATGTATAACTGATGTATTTTGGTCGACGTCCAGTTGTATGATAAATTTTACTATGTATATATTTATTCTTTTTCCTAATACCTGTGTCATTTATTTATATGTTCCTGATATGTGATCTACACAAATTTTGAAACTCTTGTATATTATTTTATGTCAAGATGAGGTACATTTCATTTTAGATGAGATAAAGTGGTGTGACATATCTGTGTTAACTTAAAATATTGTTTATGAGTGATCGCTCTTCTCAAGTCCTTTGATCCTATTGGACAATGATTTCATTCTTTGATAATCTAGTCATAGGAACGGGGCATTTCATCTTGGTATCAGAGTATATACTCACTTCCTAAGCTTGAAATCTTTTATGTGAAGTGCATTCACAACTGAACGAGGATTATACGTGTGAATAAGACTATAATAGCTTACTGGGCCAAATAGACTAGAGGAGAATGAACCCAAATCAAGGATTACTAATGTGTTTTACTGTTGAGAAGTCAAATAAAGGGAGTATGAAAAAGGACTCTTATAAGGAATACTACAAATTACCGACCTTGTAAAGTGAATATCTTTAAATATACTATTTGAATTCATATAACAAAATACAACTCATATGTGAATATGGATAGGATTTTATATTCCAGTTGATTAGAGTTGCAACTATGTATATTAGTATGAATAGTGTTATGACATGCGTGTTATAACTAATTTGTGAAAATGGGTTGTGGGTGGAAATTTGTATAGTGTGAGTGACCCAGTGTACACCTAATATATCACAAGTGAACCTGACATGACACATTTATTATTTATGTTGCACGGCTATACTCATAGCTAGATTTCTACACCGACTTGAGGTTTTGTTATGTGTGTAACAACTCCTTGGGTTAGATAGAGATTTTTATAAGTTGATCTCCTTTTCTCGATATACACTAATGTCATACGAAAGCGAAGTGGATGCATTGGACTAATGTGTATAAGCTTATTGCTGCCATAGACCTAAATTACAAAGGACGTACCATGAAGACTATTGTGCGATGTAATATCAGAGGCGTTTGTGGATATCACATTTTAGAGATATCACTAGAGGAGATAGATATATCCCACTATGTCTAGTTGTTATATGGTCAGATGTACAGTACTAGTTAGTTAGACGTCATTGTTTTAGGCAGATTTTGTTTGTACATACTCTGCCATGTAGTTGATGATGTATAAATGTTGTATTATCGACGTCCAGTTGTATGATAATAAGTGATCTATACAAATTATCAAACTTATGTATATTGTTTTATGTCAAGAAAAGATACGCATTATTTCAGATGAGATCAAGTTGCATGACGTATCCGCATTGACCTAAATAGTGTATACAAGAGGTCGCTCTTCTCGAGTCCTTTGATTTGGGCTATCGAATAGAGATTTCACTCTTTGATAATCTAGACATTGGAACGAGTTGTTTCATGATGATTCTATTGACAAGTACAAAGCACGTTCAGTTGCTAAAGTATTCCAACAATGTTTAGGCAAAGACTATCATAAAACATTCAGTCCACTCATCAAACTAACTATGGTTTGACTTGTTATGTCTTTTGTAGAAAATATTGGTTGATCATTACAACAACTTGATAGTGATAATGCTTTCCTCTAAGGCTATTTTTACATTTTTATGATGTAACCACAAGGGTTTATTAATAATGATCATCCTCATCAACTATATAATCTATATCAAGTAACATATGGTCTTAAACAAGCTCTACATGCATGGAACCATGAACTACATCGATTTCTCATTGCTATTGGCATTAATATATCTCATATTGATCCATCATTATATGTATATAATGCTGTTAGTATTTTAACATATAACTTGGTTTTTGTTGATAAAATTATAATCACAGGAAATAATAATAAAGTGGTACGAAAGTTCATCCATCTACCTTCTATCAGGTTCTCTCTTAAAGATCGTCGTTTACTTTCATATTTTCTAAGAGTTAAAGTCATTTTTCACTCTCAAGTTTTTTTCTTTCTAAGCAATGATACATTGTTGGATCAAATACATCGTGTAAATGGGTAAATGGAAAATTTTCAAAAAAAATAAAATTAATTCATTATGCACTAGATCTTTTATAGTGTTATCATGAATAATGTCGATAAAAGAAATCATATATATTATTTCATTGAATGGATTTTTATTTTTATTTTAACTTTTAATTATATTATTATTATATTGACATTATTAATAACAAACTAAGTTTCATGAATAATGATGTGTGCATAGTTTTAACTTTTTTATAATGATTATCTAATGATAATAATTATTAACAATAATTTTATTATAAATTCAAACAATAGTTGTTCAAACTTAATTTTTATAAACTAATATTATAAATTAAACTAATTATAGCTTGTCTTAATTCAAGTATTAAATATTCAAATAAGACAAATAATATCAATATATATAAGTTTTATTTTAGTGATATTAACACTCAATTATTTGACTAATAATTTAATATACAAGTGTCCTATTTTTTGGTGTAATATACAAGTGTATTATATACAATTTAATCATGTCAATGTGTTTAGAATTGTAATATGAACCTAACGATGCAAGTCATGTGCAAAACGGAGTTCGTATATGAGGTTTATTCATGTTCGATAATCCAGGGTTTAAAGTATATCTTTAAATTTAATAAGGACTTAAAATAACTTTTATCTTTCTTATCTAATCTAAATCCTAGTTGCCGCGTGTTAATACCTTGAGTATTGATTTTGATAACAACAACCACATAAATATTAGTACCGATGTTTCTCCAAGTTGGCAGTATTTGAGATATATTATGGAGTCATTTTATAGAGAGAAACAAGAACTCATTGGAAGCAAATGAATTATCTATATGAAGATTAATCAGAGAAAATGAAAGAACTAAATGGACTCATGACGGATGGTACACAAGCGGTTCGACGACAAAGATATTTGAAGTATTCAGTGAGTCGGTTTGAATCTTAGAATTTTGTTAAAGGCCCCATAGAAAATATCCTTAGTTCTTACATTTGACTCTATTTTAATCATAAACATCTTCATATAAACATACAATTTTAGTTTTAAAACGTGAAAGTCTCTATTTGAATTTTAGAATAAGAAACACAAAATTGTACCAAGTATGTTGACATACTCCTATTGTATATGTTGATATACAGACATATATGTTAGCATATCCCTTGTGCCTATGACAATCTGTGTAGTTAAAGCGCTTAGTGGTACCATAGTGGTTGAGGTGCAAAAAGTTATAGCGGGAATAAAACGTGGATATAGCAGAAAATAACAGAGGTATAAAAAGATTCAATTGATATAAAACCAAATATTCAAACTTAATTCACTACAACAAAAATACCATATTACAACGTCGATTTTACAACGGTCTTTAAATGCCCGTTGTAATAGAAACCTATTGCAACGGTTTTTTAGGCCTGTTGTAATAGATACCAGTTTTCAACAGATCTTTTACTTTGCATGTTGTAATAAACTCCTATTACAACGTTTTTAATTTGACCGTTGTAATATATGCCTATTACAACGGTTTTTTGCTCGTTGTAATAGATACTGGTTTTCATCCCTCTTCGCCCGTTGTAATAGATGCCTATTACAACTATTTTCTTTTGCCCGTTGTAATAGATGCCAATTTTATAACGGCCATAGAATGCCTGTTGTAATAAATGCCCGTTGCTGATTTTTGATAATTAATAATTACAATGCTTTCTTCAAAAATATTAATTATTATTAATTATTAATATTTAATAATTAATTATTAATAATATTAATATTAATCATCATTATCTTCGATTATTTATACATACTTACTTAATAATTTATAAATGGTAATTTATAATTAATAATTATAAATGATAACGTACATAGGTCATTATTTATAATTTATCACAATTAATGATTGCTAATAAATAATTTATAATTACTAATTATTATCTATAATCAATATTTATTTTTTATATTAATATTTTGTTATAGTTAATTATTAATAATTAGTAAATTATAGCTAATATTTATGATATAATTAATAAATATTATTAATACTTAGTAAAATAATTAATAATTAATATTAAAACAGTAATCTTACAACGGTCACAAAATACCAATTTTAATAAACGTCTTTTACAACTTTTTTTTCTGGAAATTGTAATAAACTTATTTTCAACAGCTTTTTTATTTTGCCAGTTGTAACAGATGCCTTGGTATTCACAAAATAATTAATAATTAACAAATAAGAATAAATTTTTAATAATTAATAATTAATAAATAAGAAGTAAAAATTAATAATTAACATTTAATAATTAACATAAAATATATAATAGTTAGCCATTTATAATTCTATTAATATTTAATAATTAATAAAATATACATGATAAGTAACACTTAATAATTAATATTCAATTATAATTAAGAAGTAATACGTAAGAATTAATAATTAGTAATTAATAATTAACAACCAAGACTTGTTGGAAGTTTTCCATAAAATTGTTTAAATTGATAGCCACTACGAGGGGGGTCCAAGGGGTGTGGCAATCCCCCTAGATGGGGTTGCGGGGGCAAAGCCCCCGTTGATGGCGGTCGACCTGGGAAGGTATCTGTTCATTTCGAACAGTCACCACCAACAGGCACCTTCCTCCTATATTAAATAATTACTATTAAATTATTATTATTATATAATTACTATTAAGTAATTATTATTAAAACTTAATTATTATTATTAAATAATTAATAATAAGAAGTAATTAATATTATTATATATTTTTTTTTAAGAAGTAATATTTCAAAATAATTTGAAAACTTGAAAATTTCTATAATAAGTTTAAAAAATTTCATAAAATTGAAGAAGAAAAATTTGAAATTCTCATAAAATTTATAAGAGAAAAAATTTGTAGTTTCAAAAAATTTAAAATTTTATAAAATGTATTCAAATTTCGAAAAATTCAAAAATGTTAAATATATTTCAAAAGTGAACAAATGTAATTATTATTATTACTTTAATACGCATCTAGAGGTTTTTCATTGTAACTATCTTTTGTAATATACTCAACTTTTTATCTAATGTAAATAATAATATTTATGATTTTAATATGTAATTTTTCCCTTCGATTTCAAAATTTTGGCTCCAATCCGCCTAATTTTTATTAACTTCTTTACACATTACCGCTTCTTTACAACCCTAATATAATCAACCCTAAATTTGCTCTCCATCCTCAGAAAGCAATGTCATCCCCAAATTTCAATGGCGTCGCTTTGTAGAAAACCCCACCACTTCTTAAAATTAAAAAGTTGTCCGAAAACGCAACCACTCCTTCTCATGCATCTCCCCTCTCTACTGGCTACGGTCTCTCCAAGTAATTTCACTCTTTCGTAACCATGTTTTTTATTTCACTTCAAGACATTAATAACTTCAAAGTTCATTTTTATGATTTCGCCTACAACGCTGTTGAAACGAAGGTTCTCGCTCGAGGCGAAGCTCTTGTTCCAACTGATTTAAGCATTTCGATTTCTAACGGTACCTATGCTCGCATAGCACCTAGATCTGTGTTGGCGTGGAAGCACTCGATTGATGTTGGAGCAGGTGTGATCGACGCTGACTATCACAGTCCTTTAGGCATGATTCTATTTATGTATTATTATTTGAATGAAGCTGATTTTACTATTATTGTGTTTGGAATTTTAGCTGAGGATCTTTTGTTTGAATTTCCATTGAAAGAATATCCAGATCCTATACTGAGAGCTAAGAACAAAAGCATCAACACTTTCGATGACACACTCAAGAAAATCGCAGATGAGATGTTTGATATTATGCACAAGTGCGTTTTTTTACTCAATTTACTGTATTATTTTGCATTTCAATGGATGTGATGATTATTGTTAGCTATATGATTATTGTAGCCTTTTGATCATTTGGTTATAGTTAGACTGGATGGTGTATAAAGATGATGTCACAGCAGCACTAGAGGATTTAGTGCTTGCTCAGTGAGTTTGAATCTGTGTATCAACTTGAATTTTATATGTATAACTGATTCTCTAGAAATAAATATTGTGAAGATGGATTCAAGAGGCCAAACAAACTGTTGGAAAATTTGATTCCTATTCTACAAAATTTGTCCATGATTTTCGTTTGATATGCTTTGTCTCTAACCATAGTGACACTTATGCTCATAAAGTTATTCATCTGGGTTCATGTTCATAATCTAACCATAGTTTGTGGATCATCTGTAAACAAGTAAATTTGCTAAGTTGGATAATACTTGAAATAGGTTTAGCTCAAACATTTTTTAAGTAGCAAATTTAACAAATATTACCATGACTGTTGAAGATAACTCGTATAAGTTGATGGGGCTTGTGCTTCCATTCTGAAGTTCAACTTCTGTTTTTTCAGTATTTCTTCAGTTCAGTTCACATGCTTAGTGTATTTGAGTTCCGTCGTAGCATTTCTTCTGCCCATAGTATATTTGATTAACTCAGCCCCTTCCACAACTCGATTGTCAACACAGCGCAGTTCCAGATCAGTTTAGTTGTAATTCAGATGCAGGTTCCTTCCACTTAGCTCACTAACTCAATTCAAACGCAGCTTCATCTAACACAGCACAGCTTTCTAATCAACTCAGTTTAGGCGAGTTATATTCCAAGTGCAGTTTAGTCTTCGTCTTTCAACTTTTCACCTTACTTCAGTTCAGCGTAAGGTGCTCAGTGCAGTGGTGGGCTTCTTGCTTGCAAAGCATTATTTCAATGCAGTCCACATTTCACCTTATAAGCTCAATGTAATTCCCTCTTTAGCCTCAACCGAAACTTCCAAAATGTATTTGATGCATCATATTAGCGTAAGTGCACCATGAAAAGGTGTGACATATGTTTATCATCTTCTCAGGTATGACATATATTTTTGTCAATTGAGATATGAGAACGAAGGCATTTCAGGCCATAAATCAATTTTACTTATAGCGAAGCAGCATCATGAAAAGGTATGCTGTGTTCATTCATATGTCGATATCCATATAGTTTTACCTGATAAAATTATCAGTCCAATACTATTCCAATATTCTACCATGATAAGAATACAGTAAAAAAGTAGGACAACTGAATGCTTGTGGGCACCTATATATGTTTTATGCTTGAGCCATGCCACTTCTTGCATAAATGTTATCATGTTTATTTGCGTTGCCTGCTGGATATGTTAATTTCCTTGTTTGGAATTCTCTTTGTTCTTTTTTGTAGCTAAATTCTGGATATGTTGATAATGTGAATGGTGGTGCACAATTAATTCCAGGAAATGCTGGCTTACTTGGGTGAGTTTTCATCTTTTGTCCAAGAATCTATGAAGTACAGTAACACATTAGATAGTTCTTTTTTTCCTTTTGTGTAAACTGCAGGATGAACTTTAGAGGAGGAAGAGCCATTCACTCATGTAATTAAATTTGAAAGTTACCTTCTTCAGGTATACATCTACTTCATTATTTTTGAGTAAACATCTTTTAATACTTGGGGTTTTCTTTTATTTGGTCATTAGGATACATGTGGATCATTTTCTTAATTCTAAAATTATAGCTTTTATTCTTTATCCCACAGTTTTGCTTGAGTATATATGAAGGTGGATGAACAATCAAATGATTTCTCATCCTGATATATGAATTTACTTTCAATGATCATTCAATGATCATGTATATAGTTCACTTAAACTAATTTTTTCTACAAATTCTACTACTAAATTTTTAAGTGATGCATATATATATAAGTTTAGTCTATATAGCTATAAAATCACTATGAGTTTTACCTTGTTACCATGAATTTTCCTAATTAATTTATTTTCCACTCATTGTCATAAATACCAATGATAAAAAGTATTTTACTTGCTAACATTTTAGTATGCATAAGTTCTTGTTTAATTTTTTGTGTATTCCAATGGATTGAAAATTCATGATCTATATGAATAGGTTACTGCTGAAAGAGCTGATGCGGGGGTTCAAGCTACTAAAATTCAAAGGTCAAGGCATACACAATTAGATGAATCATATATTCGTTATATTTCCATTGTTTTGGTAGATATATATATATATATATATTTCTTCAATAGGATCTGTATTATAAAAGACTAAGAATACATGAATCATTTTGACATTTGTAAATGTAAATCTTTTTTGTTATTTTAAAAGATATGAATGAATGTTTGTTATTGGATAATATTTTGGTTTCAATGGCAAATTAATTTTAAATTTGCGAGTGTAATGTAATAGTATTTACATATTTTTTCTTATTTGAATGTTTTAACAACGGGCAAAAACAATTGTAAAAGATCCTATTGCAATGGGCAAAAACAGTTGTAATTGATGCTATTGCAACGGGCAGAAACAGTTGTAAATGATGTTATTGCAACGACTACGGACCATTGTAAAAATGTTTACTTCAATGGGCTTTTACAACGGTTTCGAACCGTTGTAAAATCTTATGGATCTATTACAACATCGCCTAATAAGACAGGCATTGGCCCATTGCGAACCCCTTTTACAATGGGCATTGCCCGTTGTAAAAGGGTATTTTTGTTGTAGTGATATATTCTCATTCTCACATCATTTGTATAGGAAAAAGAAATATTGTTTAACCTTATATATCAAAATTAAAGAAGATCGTGATTTGTGCAGCTCAAATTTGGTGACCACAATCGATTTCAAACTTATATTAACCACTTATGCCTTAAATTAGGTATTTACCCTAACTTTGTTGACTTAGTTTAAACGGGGAACTAGTCAAATCAACCTTTTATATAAATGTTGCTAAAGCGGGTGCTAAATAGCCTTGATTTAGTAGGTATAGTGGAAAATTAGGCTTAAAGCAAATCTACTGTTTAATAGTGCTAAATTGAAAAAGCGTAGCGGATAAGGAGTGCAATGCGCTATAGCGGGGATTTTACGAGGCTTTGGCAGTGCTTTAACCGCATAGATGTCAACATAGGTGTATGTATGTTGACATGCACATCAACAAAATGTCAACATACTAGCCATTTGAGAGTTTTTCAAATTTAAATGAACGGACACTTCTCTTCATCCTTTTGCCATAAATCATGTATCATTTCTATACTTCTGTGAGAAAGATCCATTAATATTTTTCCACTTTATTTGCAGATTCATACTCTTTCACTCATATTCTTCAAGGATATTCAAATCACACAAGATCAAAGGGATTGTACTTGAATTTTCAATCATTCTCTCTTTGGTTTCGTCCTATTCCTCAAAGATTTCATGGATATATTACTCTTTGAGGTCTATAAGATTATTGTACTTAATCTGCAACATTTTGTATTGAAGATACAACCGCTTGTCATACTATAATGTTGATTGTAAAGAGAAAGGTGTAAGTCTAGTGGATCGCATCTAATATGACTTGTGTATTAGTATGTGAGTGTATACCAATATATGAGCGGGATATAGCAATATAATAGAATTTAAAAACAAAGTATGAAAACGAGCACACCAGAGTTTTATACTGGTTTAGACCAACCATCCAATGTCCAGTTCCAAAGCTCCCCTCCGGTATTTCACTAACCAATAACCCTCACTTCGCTTGGAGGAAAAGGCTAATACAAAAGTATTCCCTTGACAATCTTGTGTTTTATACAACACAGATATTGACTGCTAGTACAATTCTTCATATAATCTTCTTTGAGTGATAGTGAGTATGAGTGCTTAGATTTGTAGGAAATAATTTAACCAAAATATAGATTTTGGTTGTAAGTAATTGAGAATATGAAATCAATGATAGCACAAGAGAATATTAATATAGAAGTTAAAGAGTAGTAAATCCAAAGTAAGTTAAATCTCAATTGATTGGATTATTTATAGGATCAAAGAGTTGTATTGAAAAGTTATGACTTCTTAAAAGATTACTCTTCGATTAATGATTGCAACTGTTGAAGGAGAAAGGTGTTTGTTCAAAGTAGAGAGAAGCGACTGTTCAAAAATATGACAGTTGCAGTTTTTTATATGCAGGTTGAAACTTCCCTCTGATGTCTGTCATTATATGTCAGACGTCCGTGGGATTTCTAAAAACAAAAACCCGAAATATGTCTCAGACTTTTATGGCTTATGGACAGACGTTTGTTGCTGTTGAATTTGTAAAATCTGGGCAGTTTGTTATCAAAATTTGTCGATATGAAATCGTGTATGTTATGATCAGTCAAGGAGATTTTACAACATTTATCCATGACTATAATACACTAGTATGACCTTACTTTTAAATAGTATGATCCTTCTTTCTTCAATTTTCTTTGAGCCATGGTTTTGTGAGCCATGATTTAGTTGAGCACAGTGATACCTATAATATGATAAGATATATCTAGTAAATGTATAGTTGTTGCAATCGAAATCGTAGAATGGAGGTTCTAACATTCTCCCCTTTTTTAATGATGACAACTATACAATCGTTAGTAAAAAATAGCTCCCCCTGAATGTTATCCCCCTATGTATATACATATTTATCTCCCCCATTGTCGTTATCAAAAATAAAAATGTAACGAAAGTAAAACATAGCCATAAGAAGCATGCTGGAATAGTTACTGAGGTATGAAGAAAAAATATCAGTAGTAGATAAGGAAATACTAAACATTAATTAATACAAAAATTCACTTTTAAACAACCATGATAGTACTTGTACGAATATGAGAAATAAACAATAAAAGAAAAAATATATAATAAACTAAACAATGCAAAGAAGAATTACTGATAGTCGTGATAGTTGTAAGCGGAGAAATCACTATAATTCTCATAATAGTCATACTAGGCTGACGAATCATATTGATAGTTTCCCGGACATTGAGTATATTCTTCATCTTCATATATAGAGAACCCTTGAAATGTAGTATGATGCATTTGATGAGTTGCTGAAGGATCGGGCCAAGATATATCGTCGCTATCTTCTTGTTCTTCTCCCGGTTGTTCCTACACAATATTCATTCCTCTATCTTGATGGGAACTTCCACCATAAGAAGATGATCTATAAGGACGGTAAATAGGAGTTTGCGCTGGAAGGAGGTGGTGTTAGAGAAGGAGATGAGGATGATCTACCACGAACTTTTCTCATAACTTTGCCCAAAGTGGAAATAAATTTTTCCAAAGTCTTCTCCATTTTAGTCATTCGTATAGAAAAAGACCTTCCCAAGCCAACCATTTTATTTTGTAAAGATTTTTGATTTTTCCCCAAATATTTTTGATTGGCCGTGATCAACCTTTGATTTCGAACCGTTCAATCTCGAAAGGATTCATTTTGATCAGGTTCAGTGTAGGCTTCGTAAATCTCTGAGTTGGAATGATATTCGGTAGTATGGTGAGTAGGACTAGATGGTTGTTAAGGAGGAGGTTCTTGCGCCTGTTGTGGAGGAACCAGATGAATTTGTTGTTGTTGATAATTAGTCCATTGAACAAGAGACATGATTGAAGGTGGTCTTTCAGGAAGATGCATTATGGATAAAAATCTTATAGCACTTTCCTTAACTAGAATTTCTTTGAAATAAGATATATATGAAGGGACTCCGAGAGCTTGTAAAAGACGCATGCTATATGGGGCATATACAATGGTTCGTCGGTGGTGAGTCCAAAAATCTTTAATTTCATTATGAATGAATTTTTCCCAATTGACTGGAATTCCACCAAATATAGTATATAGGGCGTTGTGGTCATTGTTATATATTTTCTCATGGCTTACTAATCAAGGAATTATTGTGTTAATTATCATATGATTTAACAATCTAGCCTTTGGTCGTAGATGAACCGATTTCCATTGTGGCATTCTATCTTCCCATATTTGGTGTGTGACTTCGTTACGTGGCAAATTCCTATGAACGAGAATTTCCTCTAAACTAATTCCAACAGAGGAAAAATCGAGTAATCGAACAATCGTATTAATATTAATTTTCAAAACACATCTACACACACTAGCCTATAACCATCCTTCTTCATTTTCGGGTGTCCAAATATCACTACTACACAAATTTGCATAAAAAAGGAAGATGGCTAGTTGATCGATTTGTACCTCATTTTCATCGAAGTTAATTAGCTCACAACATCCGGAGGCGATGGTGAGTTCTTAAAGACCATATTCTCCAAATTTGCATAGTTGGTAGAGAGGACGAAAATGAAGCCGCTTTTGTTTCAAATCGTCAAATGTATTGTTAGCGATTGTACTATAGCAAAACCATTCTTGGATGTGTGCATCGGCGACAAGATTTGTTTGAGAAGATGAAGATTAGCCATTCTTTGATCTCTTGTTGACTGGATTCTTTGCTTTGGATGCCATTTTTAAAGAAATAGGGTTTTGAGAAAGCTAGGGTTTTTTATTTGGGGTAAAAATTGAGATAGTTTGGATAAAAATGAAGAAGGGGGTAAAAGATCATTATAAAGGTATGCTACCTGTATTAGACCGAGAGTCCTCTCAAACGTCTGAGAATAGATGACCGACGTCTGAGATTACAAAGGGATATTTTCTCAAAAAAATTGATAGTCGTTTGTCATATTCTCATAGATGTCTGAGTCAGTCAGATTTCTATTTGTAACTTTGATGCTTATATTTTTGACTTTTAATTTCATATTATTTAAAAACAGCATAATTAATGATCATTATAATCAAGCAACATACAGACCTAAATATATATATATATATATATATATATATATTGTTAACATTTTTATTTCTATATACATACATACATATGTATGTATATATAATTAATTTTCCTTCGAAGATTTTGAGTTTTTGAATTCAGTTAGATTCCAAGAGTTTGTGTTATTTTTGGTTTGCTTATGTTGAGGCTTAAGTGGAGACAAACTTGGACGAGCCGAAGTGTTATTCCAATCTTAGTTTGATGGCCCTGTCTCCTATAATTTTCGTGGAGTAATGTTGCAAGTTTTTACCAGAGTCTCGATTAAACAAGGAGAATTTTTATATAAGCAATTTTTTGTTGGTGAATAACCATAGATTGCTAGAATACATTATTTGGGAAAGTTAAGATGAGATCCTCGACATCGTTGCTCGTAATACATTTCTCGTTGAACTTCCATCATTTCTTGTTGATAGTGATATATTTCATCCACTTTAGTATTGAGAGACAACGACTCAAGATCAATCGCTTGTTTAGCCTTCATTTCCTTTGGAGAGCAGCTGGCATGATATGTAGGTGATGCTATAATATTTAGAGAGGCCGATCGATTTAAAGGAGGTGTGGTTTTGTTGGTGATACGTAGATGCTATTTGATGAAGGTGAGCTAAACTCGATAGTTGAGTAAGTGGAGTCGAGATCAAAAGACATTTTTGGTTTTTCTAAGTTTATAAATAATACCATAGACCCTGTTCAATAAGTAGAACGCATTAACTGTCCGCTCTCTGGTTTGGCAGTAAGGATCGGAGAAAGGCAATCACTCGTTCTTAAAATAAAACTAGCATTCTTAAGACCAAAGAGTCGGGGGAAAATGGGACAGAGCTCTCTGTTCCTGGTTCTCCTATAGCTAGATTCTCCAGAACCACAAGAATCTTAGAATGAATGGGATTCCAACTCAGCACCTTTTGAGATTTTAAGAAGAGTTGCTCTTGTTTTATTTTTCTTCGAACAAGTGTTTACATATAAATAGAATGTATAGTCTATTTATAATAAAAGCTTTATATGGATATAGCTGTTTTAACTATAAACATGTTAACGATTTTTGTTATGGTTGTTTAAAAATTAACTAAATATAATTATAGTTGAAATCTTATATAGAAAAATAGAGTTTTTATAATAAATAATAATGACAAATACTAATTAATTAATTCATTAAATGAACATAAACCAAGGTCTCAATTTAGCTTTATAAAAGTTGATTCGCATAATGGTTTAGTGAAAATATCGGTAATTTAATTTTTGGTGTTAACAAATTCGAGAGAAATAATGCCTTTTCCACGTTATCTCTAAAAATATGATAACGAATATCAATATGTTTTGTTGAGAATGATTAATTGGATTTTTAGACAAATTTATGGTACTAGTATTATCGCAATATATAGGACATTTAGTAATAAATCCTCCAAAATCTTGAGGTGTTTATTGCATATAAATTACTTCTGCATAAGCAAAGGTCGTAGAGATGTACTGGGCTTCACATGTCGAGAGGGAAACACAATTTTTCTTTTTACTGAACCACGAAACCAGAGATTGACCAATAAAGTGACTGGTGCTACTTGTACTTTTTATATCCATTTTGCATCCACCGAAATCCGCATCGCTATACGGTAGAGTTCGAAAGAGCAGCCTTTCGGGTAAAAATGGTCGTAATCTTTGGTGTTGGTTAAGTATCACAAAATTCTTTTAACTGCTCGATGATGTGACTCTTTAAGTAGTGCTTGAAATCTTGCATATAAATAAATACTCATCATTATATCTGATCTACTAGCCATTAAGTATAATAGAGATCCTATCATACTCCGGTATAATTTTTGATCAAAATCCTTTCCGTTTTCATCTTTATCTAAATGTAAACTCGTTCTCATAGGGGTCAGTTTACTTGAAGTACTATCCATTCCAAATCATTTTAATAAATCTTGACAATATTTTTTTTGATTTATAAAGATTCCATTGTTTAATTGTTTTATTTGTAGAACAAAGAAAAAGTTTAGTTCTCCCATATGTGACATTTCGAACTCATTTTTTATTATATTTGAAAACACATTACATAACTTCTCATTAGTAGAGCCAAATATGATATCATCAACATAGATTTGTACAATTAATACATCTTTATTTTCTCTTTGTATAAACAGTGTTGTGTCAGTTTTGCCAATATGGAAGCCAAAATTAAGTAAATTTGTTTTTACTCGCTCATACCATGCACGAGGTGCTTGTTTTAATCTGTATAATGCTTTTTTAAGTTTGAAAACATGATCCAGGTATTTTTCATGAGAAAATAGAGGTGGTTGTTCAACATATAACTTTTTCTTTTATAAAACCATTTAAAAAAGCGCTTTTAACATACATTTGAAATAATTTAAAATTATAAAAACATGCAAACACTAATAATATTCTTATAGCTTCAGGAAGAGCTACAGGAGCAAACAATTCTTCATAATCAGTTCCTTCTTCTTGATTGTATCCTTGAGCAACTAATCTTGATTTATTTCGAACAATGTTTCCATTTTCATATGCTTTATTTTTGAAAACTCATTTGGTTCCTATTCGGATTAATCATCTGGTCTTGGTACGAGTTTCCAAAGATCATTTCATTTAAATTGGTTAAGTTCCTCTTGCATTGATGAAGTCCAAAAATCATCTTTTGATGCTTCTTTATAATTTTTGGATTCGAAGTTGGATATGAATGCTACATGACTTATTTGATTTAATTGATTTCTAGTTGAAACTTTAGCGTTTAAATCATCAATTATATTATAATCGGATGGTCTTCAAAATTCAAGGTGGCGATCTTAAAATATTATCATTATTGTTATCAATATCATTATTATAGTTTTTAGCAACATTATTAGTAGTATTATTATCCAGAACTTCTTCATCATCATCATTTTTATTATTGTTAAAATCTTCATCAAAGGAAACATAAAGACTTTCTACTATAATGTTAGTTCGTTTATATAACGTCTCCCTACTTGAAGGACCAAAACTAACGGCTACGGATGTTACAGTCATCCATGGTTATTAATCCTCGGCGACCAAATAGGGCGTTGTTAGATACATTGATATACAGAAACACATGAATATGGAAAAAAGTTAAAACATCAAACAAGATCAAATTCCATTTCAAAACATTTCCAATTCATTACATAATCCCATAATTGTTAACCACGTTCAGAGAAAATATATTTATTACAACATATGCCAAGAGCGACATATGAAGATGCACCCTTGGATGATCAGAGTATATATAGGCAATTTAACAACTTTGCCGTTGCAAACAACAGAGGAATCAAAATAAAGAGAACTCTAGATAGCTATCATGCCTCATTCACATCTCCAGAAGCTTTATTCGCCTAATAAGGTACCTGAAAACCTCAACTCTCAAACTACTCAAAATCAATTGAGTAGCCGAGAGTTTAAGGGGAAAACATAAACTTCGAGTCAGACATAAAGCCCGGTATGAATAGTAATCTACCATCTCAAACCATTTAGATATCCAGTGAGACCACGTCGCTTAGCGAAACGGTTTTCCCCTCACTAGAATCTTAAAATCTTTATAAAACCATATACTGTGCTCCTGCATCCACAATGGTTAAAACATTTCAAAACAATATGATACGATGATATGATGATATGCAAAACAAATGAATCAATTCTGGACTACCCATCCCCATTCAATTTGACTATCTATCTCATTTATAGTTTCTAGGATAACTATTAACCTAATAGTTTTCATGGGCTGACTAATAACCGATAAAATGTTTAAGGACTCCCTGTCCAATTACATGGTTTTCATGGGATCACTATGAACCTATTGGTAACTCCAATACCTTTACTCTTATCCTAGTTTTCATGGGTTGACTGGGAACCTATTGGTAACTCCAATATCTTCTCTTCTTCTCCTAATTTGCATGGACTGACTAGGAACTTATTGACATCCGTCAGTATCTTAATCCAGATATAGTTTTCATAGGTTCACTATAAACCTATTGGCCCCTGCGAATATCAAATCATAGTTTTCATGGGCTAACTATGAACCTGTCTTTCTGACATCTTCAATTATAAATAGTTTATATGGGCTTACTATGAACCTATTGGCCGCTGCCAGTATATTTTCCTATACATAGTTTTCATGGGCTTACTGAGAACCTATTGGCTCGTGCCAATATCTTTCTTTAATATCTTAGCATCCTATATTCTGGTCTTCCTGACCTCCTATATGCAATTCTACTCATTCAGGAGTTAACTTAATTTATATTCACTACTAGATCGACCTAGCTGGTTATTCTGTCCTTCTCCAAAATACAGTTATGGGTCCATTATAATGTGAATATATATACATATATGAAGAAGCAAACACAATAACTTGGTTAATCCCTTTAACCCTTTAATCAAAGAAAACTTCTTCAAAAACTCTTTTTCAAAACATTTTATTTATTTACGCCATGGTTTTCTTTTAAAAATAAGATTGGGTTACTTGTTTTGAAAACTAAGGCTGTCGAAACCTTCAAAACCTTGCTTTCGACCTCACTGGATAACCTCCTTCGAAACCACTGAAAGTATCCCTTTCGAAACCTTTGGAAGTATCTTTTCCTAAATCATTGAATGTCCCCCTTTCGAAAAATTTGGGTTCATATAAAAATATCATTTGGGTCAAAGTGAATCTAAACGAAAGTATATCTTTCGAAACCATTCTTTATCATATAAAAGTATTAGGGAAAATTTGATGGCGTCGGCACCATCCCTTTCGAAAGCTTTAAATCATTTAAACCAAACTTTGAAGGATAGCATCGAAATCCTCTTTTGAAGCCTTTGCCTTTGAAACCCTTAGACCCTTTCAAAAGTATTTAGGAAGGGCATTGATGACTTCACTACACTCGAAAGGCAAAAGAACGGAAGCAGGGCATCGACTAAGTCAGAACCACTTCTTTCAAAAGCATTATTTTATAATTAAAGAAACCCATTCGAAAGCTTATTCTTTTAAACATAAGATGATGGCTACCCCTTCGAAAGCATCTAGAAAACCTCTTTCGAAAACATATGCTAGTCCTACGAAGGCTTTAATAAAACAAAGGCAGGCACTTCACTTTTTTTAAAATAAACAAAAAGGTATCGACCCCATCGGAAGCAATGCTTTCGACACCATGCTTTCCGCCTTTCCTCCAATCCACTATGTACCATCTAAGTCATACCTTGTGTATTGGTTTCGGCTTAGTGGGATTTCGACTTAATTGAAGGCGGAAGCTCTGAGTCGAAAGGTACTTCTAAAGAAGGTGGAACCAACTTTACTGGGTAAAAACTAATTAATGCTAATTAAGGTAAATACTTTCTAACTAACCTGCCACGTGTAAACATATGACTGGCTACCTTAACTTTTTGAATTCTTTACCAAGTTAACTGCCGCTAATTTCATATCTAAACCATGGTTAATTTAGCAAATAAGCCCTTCCATTAAGCAAAACCAATATTGCAAACAAGTCCTTCTTCTTAAATATTTTAATTTGCATAGCAAATACTTAGGAAAAATCCCCAAAAATCCAGAAATTCGCTTTAATCATGTTATCTAACATATCAAAATTTCAAACCCAAATTCTCAATATAATTTCTCAAATAAATTTATAAACCCAATTAACCATATTTTCCTTTGAAAATTCATAGTAATCTTTCCATACCTTGGATCATCATCAAAATTAAAACCCAACTCCAAAATTATGTTTTATGAAACATCAAAATTTTCCATGGTGTTTAAACATCAATATCAATCGGTTTTTGCCCTAAAACCGTATATAATCTTATTTAAACATTCTTGTTTAAATTAAACAAATTGTAATTAAGCATATCATCATCCAAATCATCATAAAAATGAATTTACCCTTAAATCCAAAAACATATGATTATAAAACAAAATAAAGATGGAATGAATTATTATTCACCTTGATTAAGATAAGGAGATTGGATTGAGATTTATTCCCCTAGCTTTAATCCTTAACTTTACTTTGATTATGGCCAGCTCCCCTTCTTACATTTTTATTTTTGTTTGCCAAATGACGTGAACGGGAAAATGAAAATGAGGAACAATAATATATAAGGGTAAGGGATTATGTGCGGCTAATTCCCAATATACCCTTATGTGAATTAATTAACTTATAACCCATTCTTAAGCCCATTTAGTTAATTAAATTGAGCACGACCTTAATTATATTCATATCTCAATCCCCATATCACTTAACATTTACCATATTCTATTTAATTTATCTAATTAAATCTCCTGAATAATGTTATCAAAAATTAAGGGTGTTACCGGCTCCCCTTCTTAAAGAATTTGTCCTCGAAATTCAGTAAGGACTAAATACTAAACATAGCAATCATGTGTAACGACTCCTAACAACCATACTAGTTTACCTGACTAGGAATTATCTACATAAATCTAATATAGACATACCCTCAAAGCAGATCAAGATAAGTATTTTGAATTATGTCCTCTGTCTTCCAAGTACAGTCCTTCTCGTTGTCGCTCCATTGAATTTTCACCAACTTGACTGTCTTGTTCCTCAATCTTTTCTCATCTCTTGCTACAACCTGAATCGGTTGTCTAACAAAAGTCAAATTAGGCTCTACTACCAAATCTTCCAACCCTGTCGGAGGAATAGTAGTCACTGGATCATGCACATACTTGTGAAGATGAGACACATGAAATAAATTCTGGTCACGTGCCATACTGCTCGGTAACTCTACTCTGTATGCAAGCTTTCCAAACCTCTCTATAATCTAGAATGGACCAACATATTTTGGTGCCAGTTTTTCTGACTTTCCAAACCGTACCATACCCTTCATCGGTGACACCTTAATGAAAACCCTGTCTTCAACTGAGAACTCTAGGTCTTTACTCCTTCTATCTACGTAACTCTTCTGTCTGGATTGAGCTTCCTTCATCCTTTCTTGGATCAACTCAATCTTCTCTGACGCCTCCCTAACCAAATCTGGACCTATGACCAATCTGTCTCCAGTCTCCAACCAACAAGATGGGGATTTACATAGCCTCCCATACAAAGCTTCAAAAGGCGTCATTCCTATACTAGTCTGATAACTATTGTTATGGGAAAACTCAACAAATGTAGGTGATTTTTCCAAGATCCACCAAAGTCCAATACACAAGCTCTCAACAAATCCTCGAGTACCTTATTGACTCTCTGTGTCCGCCCATTCGTTTGAGGGTGATATGCAGTACTCATCTTGAGCTTAGTGCCTAAAACATTCTATAGACTCTTCCAGAATTCACTAGTGAACAAAGCATCTATGTCACTGACTATGCTACTAGGCACTCCATGTAGTATAACTATGTTACTCATGAACAACATTGCTAAAACAGGTGTCATCCTGGTTGACTTTACTGGAATGAAATGGGCACTCTTGGTCAACCTGTCTAGTATAATCCATATACTTTCATTTCCCCTATTTGATCTTGGCAACCCGTCTATAAAATCCATGGATATTGAATCCCATTTCCAAACTAGAATCTCTAGAGGCTGAAGCAACCCACTCGGCTTCTGATGTTCGGCTTTCACTTGTTGACAGTTTGCACACCGCCTAACCCACAAGCTAACATCCCTATTCATACCTTCCTAATAGAAGCTCCTCTTCATATCTTGATACATCTTGGTCCCTCTAGGATGAATCGTAAACTTGGACCGATGACATTCCCCAAGAACTTCTTTCCTCAAGTTCTCAACATCTGGAGCACATAATCGTCCTTTCTTTCTCAACCATCCTCTCTAGTCAAGACAAAAATCTTTCAGATCATCAATCTCAGTTCCAACCTCAAACCTTCTGATCTTCTCGGCCAATTATGGATCTTCCTTCTGCTTAGAAGCAATTCTCTCGATCAACATTGGTCGAACTTCTAAACAGGACATCATGGCAGTACTCTGACTAGAACTAGCAGTCGATCTTAACTACACACCCAAACTGGCCAAATCTTCTAGATCCTTCCATTGTGCCAGCATAGCCAACACCACATTCTGGTGTCCTCTGCTAAGAGCATCTTCCACTTTATTGCCTTTCCCTGGTGTATACTCTATACCAAAATCATAAGCAGGAAAAAACTCCAGCCACCTCTGCTGTCTCATATGCAACTCCTTCTAAGAGAATAAGTATCTTAAAGACTTATGATCTATATATAGCTCAAATCTCTCCCCTAAGAGATAATGCCTCAAAATCTTCAATGCGAAGATCACTGCTGCCAACTCCAAATCATGAGTAGGATATCTCACCTCATGCGGTCTAAGCTGTTGTGAAGTGTAAGCAATCACTTTACCCTTCTACATCAACACAGCTCCCAATCTAGTTCCACATGCATCAGTATACACCACCAACCTTTGGTTTTCGTCTGGAACTACTAACACGGGTGCATTGGTCGACAAATGCTTTAACTTAAGGAATGCTTCCTCACATTTGTCGGACCAAATAAACTTCACCTCCTTCATGGTTAGCTTAGTCAAAGGCATTGCTATTTGTGAGAAATCCTTAATAAATCTCCGGTAATAGCCAGCAGGTCCAAGAAAACTTTTAATCTCAGTCACCGTCTCTGGTCTCTTCCAATTATTAACACCTTCGATCTTATCTGGATCGACTGGCAAACCCTTCTTTGAAACCACGTAACCAAGAAACTTAACCTCTTTCTTCCAAAAATGACACTTGGAAAACTTCGCCTTTAGCTGATGCTGCCTCAGCGTCTCAAGCATAACTCTAAGATGTTCTTCATGCTCTCTTTCATCCTTAGAGTATACCAAAATGTCATCTATAAACACCAACACGAATCCGTCCAAATACTCTCGGAAGACTCGGTTCATCAAATCCACGAAAAAAGCAGGTGCATTCGTTAACCTGAATGGTATTACTAACCACTCATATGAACCATATCTAGTTTGAAATGCTGTCAAAGGAATGCTTTCCTCTACCACTCTTAACTGATGGAAACCCATCGCCAAATCCAATTGGGAAAACACTCTGGCTCCACACAACTAATCAAATAGATCATCAATTCTCAGCAAAGGATACTTATTCTTTATCGTCCTATCGTTTAGCTTACGATAGTCGATACACATCCTCAATGACCCATCCAGTTTCTTCATGAACACCGCGGCCGCTCCCTAAGGCGAACTGCTTGGTCTAATAAAATTCCTTCCTTCTAAATCCACTAGATACACATTTAATTCCTTCATCTCAGTAGGTGTCATCCTGCTAGGTGGTCTACTCACACGTTCAGCTCCTGGCACAAGATCTATCTGAAACTCAATGGCTCGTTTCGGTGGTAGTCTTACGACTGGCTCAAAGACATCTGCAAACTCTTTTGCTACTCGAACCTAACTTAGCTCTTCTCCCACTTCCATTGCATTTAACAAAGCACAACTACTTCGGTCAGAATTCTCCATTGAGAATATAATTGGTTATGACTATCAGGGTGTCTTAGTGATATCCCCTCATCCTAGCAAAATATGTTGGCCTCATACCTTCTCAACCAATCCATACCCAAAATGATTTTAAAATCTACAAAATCAAAAACATACAGACTGCATGCAAACTTATGACCTAACAAATCAAGTTCTAACTGGTCACATCTCATCCGTAGAGTTGCATACCCTCCTATTGGATTCGCAACCCTTAAGGAAGTAACAAGGTATGTGGGTTCTAAGCATAATCTATCAACCAAACACTGGGATATAAATGATTGTAATGCACCGGTATTAAATAGTATCCTAACTGGTATACTCTGAATCAAAAACGTACCTTCCATCACAGCCTTCCCATTATCGGCTGCAGTTGGCTTAGCAGATGATCCAACAGCAAAAACCTTTCCCTTATCCACCCTGACTGACTCTGGACATTGGTTCTTATAATGCCCAACTTGATCACAGTTGAAGCACTTCACATTCTTCTTGTCTGTAGCCTTCTTTCCCTTGCCTGACCGACACTCATTTCCATAATGACCCTTCTTGTCACACTTGTAGCAAACTAAATCAGCCTTTGTCTTTTGGCAGCATCTCCCTTCTGGGCTCCCTTCTTCTAAAAGAACTTTCTTTTCTTTTCCTAAGAACCCTGGGTTTCAACTAGCTTCTCTCTAGCACAAACAGCAAGCATCTCCTCATGACAAATTGCCATCTCCATAACCACATTACAAGGATCACGGATATGAGTCAGGGTCGCCCTTGCAAGCTCGGGCCTCAGTCCCCGAATAAACCACTCATTTCTCCAGATGTCAGTGTCAATAGTAGCATACCCATATCAAGATAGCTTATCAAAAGTAGCGACATACTCGATGGCCGACATCTCTCCCTGACTAGATCCATAAACTTCCTCATCAACGCTGACTTAGCAACCTCAGATATAAACCTTTGTTTAAATCTCCTTCTGAATACAACCCATGTCAACTCTTCCTCCGGAACCCCGACAGTAACACTGTTCCACCAACGAAGTGCTGACCCTTGAAACTCTCCAAAGGCCAACCTTCTTTTCTGCTTATCATCTAAGCCCAAATCAGCAAAGATACGCTCACAATGCAACATCCAATTCTCAACTTCTACAACATCCTCCGTCCCCATAAATGGTTTCCCACCAAGACTGGTGTAATCTCTGCTCCACTCAGCATAGTTTTTCCCAACTGCAGCCATAAGATTAACTCTTCCAACATTTCCAGCAACTCTAGCAGCACCTTCTGCTTACATCACATTGACAAAGAACTGATACATCACCCTCATATCTACTGGTGGATTTCTAGCACCCACATTGACTTCAGCATTTTGGTTAGCATTAGCCTGTCGACCTTGGTTCCTCCTAGTATTAGGTCGAGCATTTCCATTGGTTGTGGTGCTTCCTCCACTGAGATTTACTCTTCTGTTTCATGCTTCCATATCTTCTTTCTCGTAAATCTACATACGAGCCTTAGTAAGACACAGAAGAATGGTCTAAGAGAGAGGGGAGTACGTACTTATATATCCATATATCAAATACAAGTACGTTACTATAGCTTTATCCCAACTTTGATCATATTTCTGATTCATTGGATTATGTTTGAAAAAGAATTTAGGTTTAATTTCTTTTAAAGTTTCATAAACCTATGCTCTGATACCAACTTGTAACATCCCCCTACTCGGAGGCCCAAAACTAACGGCTACGGATGCTGCAGTCATTCATAGTTATTAATCCTCGACGACCAAATATGGCGATGTTAGATACACTGATACACAGAAACACGTGAATATGGAAAAAAATTTAAAACATCAAACAATATCACATTCCATTTCAAAACATTTCCAATTCATTGCATAATCCCACAATCATTAACCACGCTCAGAGAAAATATATTTATTACACATACGCCAAGAGCAACATATGAAGATGTCCCCTTGGATGATCAGAGTATATACAGACAATTTAACAACTTTTCCATTACAAACAACACAACGGAATCAAAATAAAGATAACTCTAGATTGCTATAATGCCTCCTGCACATCTCCGAAAGCTTTATTCGTCTAATGAGGTACCTGAAAACCTCAACTCTCAAACTACTCAAAATCAATTGAGTACCCGAGAGTTTAAGGGAAAAACATAAACTTCGAGTCAGACATAAAGCCTAGTATGAATAATAATCTACCATCTCAAACCATTTAGATATCTAGTGAGACCACACCGCTTAGCGGAACGGGTTTTCCCCTCACTATTAACTTAAAACCTTTATAAAACTATATATTGTGCTCATGCATCCACAATGGTTGAAACAATTCAAAACAATATGATATGATGATATGCAAAACAAATGAATCAACTCTGGATTACCCATCCCCATTCAATTTGACTATCTGTCTCAATTATAGTTTCTAGGATTACTATTAACCTAATAGTTTTCATGGGCTAACCAATAACCGGTAAAATGTTTAAGGACTCCCTGTCCAATTACCTAGTTTTCATGGGATCACTATGAACCTATTGGTAACTCCAATACCTTTAATCTTATCCTAGTTTTCATAAGTTGACTAGAAACCTATTGGTAACTCCAATACCTTCTCTTCTTACCCTAGTTTTCATGGCCTGACTAGGAACCTATTGACATTTGTCAATATCTTAATTCGGATATAGTTTTCATGGGTTCACTATAAACCTATTGGCTCCTGCCAATATCAAATCATAGTTTTCATGGGCTAACTATGAACCTGTCTTTCTGACATCTTCAATTATACATAGTTTTTATGGGCTTACTATGAACCTATTGGCCCCTGCCAATATCTTTTCCTATACACAGTTTTCATGGGCTTACTGAGAACCTATTGGCCCCTGCCAATATCTTTCTTTAATATTTTAGCATCGTATATTCTGGTCTTCCTGACCTCCTGGATGCAGTTCTACTCATTCAGGAGTTAACTTAATTTATATTCACTACTGGATCAACCTAGCTGGTTATTCTGCCCTTCCACAAAATACAGTTATGGGTTCATTACAATGTGAATATATATACATATATGAAGAAGCAAACACAATAACTTGGTTAATCCCTTTAACCCTATAATCAAAGAAAACTTCTTCAAAAACTCTTTTTCAAAATACTTCATTTATTTATGCCATGGTTTTCTTTTAAAAATGAGATTGGGTTACTTGTTTTGAAAACTAAGGCTATCGAAACCTTCAAAACCTTGCTTTCGACCTCAATGGATAACCTCCTTTGAAAGCATATAAATCTCTTTTCAAAACATTAGGCCCCTGCCTTTCAAAACACTTTAAAACTTCTCTTTGGAAACCTTTCAAATGTAATAAAGTATTACTTATTATCTTTTAGAAGCATAGCCACTGAAAGTATCCCTTTCGAAACCTTTGGAAGTATCCCTTCTGGAATCATTGAATGTCCCACTTTCGAAACCTTTGGTTTTATATAAAAATATCATTTGGGTCAAAGTGAATCTAAACGAAAGTATCTCTTTCGAAACCATTCTTTATCATATAAAAGTATTGGAGAAAACTTGATGGTGTCGGCACCATCCCTTTCGAAAGCCTTAAATCATTTAAACCAAACTTTGAAGGATAGCGTCGAAACCCCCTTTCGAAGCCATTGCCTCGAAACTCTTGGACCCTTTTGAAAGCATTTAGGAAGTGGCTTAGAACATCTTTAAAACAAAACTACCTTTCAAAGGCATTGATGACTTCAATACACTCAAAAGGCAAAAGAACGGCATCAGGGCTTCGACTAAGTCAGAAAGCCTTCTTTCGAAAGCATTATTTTATAAGTAAAGAAACCCATTCGTAAGCCTATTCTTTTAAACATAAGATGATGGAAACCCCTTAGAAAGCATTTAGAAAACCTCTTTCAAAAACATATGCTTCGACTCCTTCGAAGGCTTTAATAAAACAAAGGCAGGCGCTTCACTTTTTAAAACAAAAAGGTATCGACCCCATCGGAAGCAATGCTTTCGACACCATGCCTTCTGCCTTTCCTCCAATCCACTACGTACCATCTAAGTGATACTTTGTGTATTGGTTTCAGCTTAGTAAGGTTTCGACTTAATTGAAGATAGAAGCTCTGAGTCGAAAGGTACTTCTAAAGAAGGCAGAACCAACTTTTCTGGGTAAAAACTGATTAATGCCAACTAAGGCAAATACTTTCTAACTAACCTGCCACGTGTAAACATAAGATTGGCTGCCTAAACTTTTCAAATTCTTTACCAAGATAACAGCCGCTAATTTCAGATCTAAACCATGGTTAAGTTAGCAAATAAACCCTTCCATTAAGCAAAACCAATATTGCAAATAAGTCCTTCTTCTAAAATATTTTAATTTGCATAGCAAATCAGTTAGAAAAAATTCCCAAAAATTCTAGAAATTCACTTTAATCATGTTATCTAACATACCAAAATTCAGTCCCAAATTCTCAACATAATTTCTCAAATAAATTTATAAACCCAATTAACCATATTTTTCTTTGAAAATTCATATTAATCTTTCCATAACTTGAAAAATTATCAAAAATTAAAACCTAACTCCAAAATCATGTTTTATACAACATAAAACATTTCTATAGCATTTAAACATCAATATCAATCGGTTTTTTCCCTAAAACCTCATATAATCTTATTTAAACATTCTTGTTTAAATCAAACAAATTGGAATTCAAGCATATCATCATCCAAATCATCATAAAAACGAATTTACCCTTAAATCCGAAAACATATGATTATAAAACAAAATAGAGATGGAATGAATTATTATTCATCTTGATTAAGATAAGGAGATTGGATTGACATTGAGATTTATTCCCCTAGCTTTAATCCTTAGATTTACTTTGATTTCTCTTCTCTTTGATTATGGCCGACTCCTCTTCTTACATTTTTATTTCTGTTTGCCAAATGACGTGAATGGGAAAAAGAAAATGAGGAACGAGAATATATATGGGTAAGGGCCAAGGGGTTATGTTCGGATAATTCCCAATATACCCTTATGTGAATTAATTAACTTATAACCCATTCTTAAGCCCATTAGTTAATTAAATTGAGCACGGCCTTAATTATATTCATATCTCAATCCTCTTATCACTTAACATTTACATTATTCTATTTAATTTATCTAATTAAATCTCCTGAATAATGTTATCAAAAATTAGGTGTGTTACAGTTTATTAAAAATTCTATACGCTTTAATTCGATCTGAATAACCAACAAAAATTCTTTCATCCGCTTTCGAATCGAATTTTCCAAGATTACCTTTAGTATTTAGAATAAAACATTTAGAACCAAATACACAAAAATATGATACTTTAGATTTCTTTTTGAAAAATGTTTCATAGCATGTGTTCTTAATCAATGGTCTGTGTTACACAATTTAATACATAGCATGTAGTAGCAACTGCTTCAGCCCAATAATTCTTTCGTAAGTTACTGCTGTTAAGTAGTGTTCATGCACATTCTTTTAATGTGCAATTTTTTCTTTCTACTACACCATTTTGTTGTGGTATGTATGGAAATGAAAAATTATGACTAATTCCCTTTTGTT
This sequence comes from Allium fistulosum, assembly GCA_030737815.1. Classification (NCBI taxonomy): domain Eukaryota; kingdom Viridiplantae; phylum Streptophyta; class Magnoliopsida; order Asparagales; family Amaryllidaceae; genus Allium; species Allium fistulosum. The sequence goes on from CM060903.1 coordinate 944,032,773, forward strand.
GTAAAAATTTGTAAAAACTTCATTTTCTAATTCTCCTCCATGATTACTTCGTATACTTTTAATTTTTAAGTTCATTAAATTTATATTTCTTTTTGCAAAAATTTTAAACATTTTTGACGTGTCACTTTTATGTTTCAAAGATAATGTCCAAGTGTATCTTAAAAAATCATCGACAATTACAAAAACATATTTGTCATGATTTATTGAACGTACTGGAGTTGGTCCGTATAAATCAAAATGAAGTAGTTCAAGAGGTTGTTTTGTAGAAATTTCCTTTTTAGATTGAAAAGAACTTTTCTTTCATTTTCCGAGTTGACATGCATCACATAAATTCTTGACTTTGTAGTTGATTTTGGGTAATCCTTTAACTAATTCATTTTTCATTAGTTTGTTAATGTAATTGAAATTTATGTGACAAAATTTTTTGTGTCACAAACATGGATCATTATGATTTGCAACTAAGCATCAACCATTATTATGTTTGATATTCATGTTCACAACATATATATTTCAATTTCTTAATCCTTCAAATATTAGAATTTTATTCTTATCCAAAATATTATATTTATCTTTTTCAAAATAAATTTTAAATCCTTTATCACATAGTTGACTTATACTTAATAGATTGTGTTTTAAATTTTCTACCGGTAAACCATTTGTAATTATGGCAGAAGTAGGTATACTGACGTTGATGACTTCCCAATGCCAATGATGAAACCTTTTGAATTGTCTTTAAATGTCACAGTGCCGCCATTGATATATGTGGATAGCTTGTGTGAATTTACTGTCATGTGCTTGGAGCATCCACTATCGAGTATCCATTTCTCCTTGTTTTTAATCTTGTTTTTGGGTACCTGCAAAATAATAAAGATTTAATCGGTACCCATTTCCTTCGTTATGGTCCTATGTGTTAATTGGAGAAGGTAGCCATATCCAAGAGGATTTAGGACCTTTAGAAATATAATTATCATTGTAGACAACATTTTTTAAATATGCATCTATGTGTTTCTATCTAATTAACTTGTTATTTATTTTAGGAATCCATATCTTGACCATTTTTGAGTTGAAGCCTTAATTATAGTCTTACATTTTGTCTTTTGATTTTAGTATATAATGTACTATAGTTCTTAGGTTTTTGCTTACTATTAAAACCTAATCCATTTCGACTACTAGATTGTTTTGATATTTTAATCAAATGTTCTAAGTTTTATTTTCTCTTATTGAATTTCAATACGTTATTGGTTATACTATCTAACTTGTTCTTAAGGTCAAAATTTTCAATATTGCAAGAATCTAAACTTGTCTTTAGTTTTTATTTTTCAAGTTTGGCATTTTCTAATTTACTATTTTCTAAATCATGTATTAGAGTAATATTTTGATAAGATAATTTTTTTCACTCTTTTTGAGCTATTTCTAATTCTTCTTCTAAGATTATTTTCTCATCTTTTAATAAACCAATTTCTAGCTCTGCACTATTTAATTTTCCTATATATTCCTTGTTTAGTATCTTAGATTCTCTATATTTATCATCTAATTCTATGTTAATTTCCAAAATTTCATCATATGTTAGTCCAGGATGTACCTCATCAGTATTAGCCATAAAACAGACATTACCTTGTTCTGAGTCACTTTCACTATCACTGTCAAAGAAAGAGGAAGAATCAGAGTCATCCCAAGCTTCTTGAAAGGCTCTTCGCTTATTCATGAATTTCTCGAATTTGATTTTCTTTTTGTCATTACTGAGTTATGGATAATCGTTCTTCATATGGCTAAACTTGTCACATCCATAACATTTGATTGATGTTCTATTTGATGAGTTCGAATTGCCACCATTCTGAAATTGTCATCTTTTTGAATTTCTTGAATCTGTTGTGGTTCTTGGCTATGAACACAATTTCTTACTCATCTAAGTCGAAACTATCATTATTTGCTTGAAAGGCAATATTCTTCTTTTCTTGATTTTCTCCTTTCTAGCCTGCAAATTAGCTTCATACGACATCAGATTTCCTATTAGTTCTTCGACTTTGAGTTGAGAAAGATCGTTAGCTTCTTCTATGGCTAAAACCTTTCTTTCCCATTCGACAGTCAAAGAATTTAAGATTCGTGTCACTAGAACAAAATCAGTGAATTTGACCCCAAGTGACATGAGATCATGTTGTATAGTTTGAAATCTAGCATACATATCAGTAACTTTCATTTTAAACGATGAAAATTGATTTTGCAAAATAGAAATTTTTGTTTACTTGGCTTTTGTCGTGCCTTCGTGAGTAACTTGCAAAGTGCGCCATATATCATATGCAGTAGTGCAAAGCATAACTCATGAAAATTCATTTTTATCAAGTGAACAAAATAAAACATTCATGCTTTGGCATATTTAGTTGCTGTGTTTATTTGTGCATCGGTCCAAGTGCTTATGTTAGTGGTAGGTGCTTCATATCTAGTTTTAGTAGTTTGCCAAATTTTTAAACCATTAACTTCCATAAAATTTGCATACGTGTTGACCAATAAGCATAATTAGAACCAGTAATAATGGGGGACGAGCAGTTGATTGATCTCCTTGAAATGTACTTGCCATATTAAAAGGTTTTCAAGCACGTGTAACTATAAATTGAAATGACCATGCTCTGATACCAAATGTAAGTTTAATGGACCATATCTAATATGACTTGTGTATTAATATGTGAGTGTATACCAATATATGAGCTAAATATAGCAATATAACAGAAAATAAAAAATAAAGTATAAAAACGAGCACACTAGAGTTTTTATACTGGTTCGGACCTCCCGTCCTACGTCTAGTCCCAAAGCTCCCCTTCGGTATTTCACTAACCAATAACTGTCGTTTCGCCCGGAGGAACAGGCTAATACAAAATTATTTCTTTGACAATCTGTGTTCTATACAATACAGATATTGGCTGCTATTACAATTCTTCATATAATCTCCTTTGAGTGATAGTGAGTATGAGTGCTTGGATTTGTAGGATAATTTAACCAAAATATAGATTTTGGTTGTAAGTAATTGAAAATATGAAATCAATGATGACACAAGAGAATATGATTATAGAAGTTAAAGAGTAGTAAATCCAAAGTAAGTTAAATCTCAATTGATTGGAGTATTTATAGAATCAAAGAGTTGCATTTGAAAAGTTGTGACTTCATGAAAGATTACTCTTTGATTAATGGTTGCAAATGTTGAAGGAGAAGGATGTTTGTTCAAAGAAGAGAGAAGCATCTGTTCAAAAATATGACAGTTGTAATTTTATATATGTAGGCCGAACTTCCCTCAGACATGTCATTATATGTCAGATGTCTGTGGGATTTCTGAAAACAAAAACCAAAAATCTGTCACAAACGCTTATGGCATATGGATAGAAGTCTGCTGCTGTTGAATTTGCAAAATCTGGGCAGTTTGCAATCAAAATTTATTGATATGAAATCGTGTATGTTATGGTCACTCAAGGAGATTTTACAACATTTATCTACGACTATAATACACTAATATGACCTTACTTTTAAATAGTATGATCCTTCTTTCTTCAATTTTCTTTGAGCCATGATTTTGTTGAGCATAGTGATACCTGTTATATGATAAGATATATCTAATATATGTGATTGTATAGTTGTTTTCATTAGAATGGAGGTTCTAATAAAAGGTTCTCTTTTCACCCTAGGAAAGTAAAGAGGAATGGTGTATTTTTCCACTCGAGGAAAGTCAAGATTGTAAAGGTGTACTTGTCACCCATGGAAAGAATGTTGTTACACTAGAAATTATGAATAGGTTATATAAGGCTAGATGTAGGATTGGGAATCCAAACCTGTAAAAAATACATGTTGTTATTGATTTTACTACTTTTACTTTACTTTATATTTAATCTCTGACTATCTGCTTTGCTTGTGATTCTATTACCGATCTAAGTAGATAACTTCTAATTTCACAAGTTAACTTTTAAATAGTTTATATTCACTATTCACCCTCTCCACTAACATTTTAATACCTTAAAAATCTATTCTCATCAATGTATTAAGGTAACTCATATTTAAGGATAGTCATTTGGTAGCACATGATTTTCATAAATTTTTTTCCTGGTTTTTGGAAAAGTTAAATGGCTTATATTGCTAGTAAAATTTTTTTTTACCACATTTGTAGAAGGATAATCCACTACTAGACTACCACTATTTAATGGTAGTAACTAAGCATGTTGGTCTTATACGATGAAAATTTATTTACAATCAAACGGTTCTGATATTTGGAATATTACACAAAATGAATACAATGAGCCCTAATGAATTATGCGCAATGGAAAAATGATGAAACGACATAAGCACTCAATAATTCATAGGCTATGACTATATTATTCTATGCCTTGGATAAAAATGAGTTCAATGGAGTGTCTGTTTATAAAAGTGCATATGAAATTTGAGGGCTCTACAAGTCATACATGATGTAACATCCTTTATTTAAGGCTTGAAAATAGAGGCCATTGATGCTGCAGTCATCTTTAGCATTATTTCTCAGTGATAAAAAGAGGTTAGTTATGGTATCATTAACATCAAGAGCGCAAGAATTTACAAATTTTAAACAAAATGTTTTATCATTGTTTGAACTGAAAGTGGTTTAAACACCCAAGGGTTTAGGTGGAGAATAAAATACGAAGAAAGTAAATGAAAAAAGAGGAAGATGGAACACACAACAATTTATAGTGGTTCGAAAAAGCTAGGCCTACGTCCACTCTAATCTTTTATTGCTTATTTCTTACTTGGAGGCAAAAGTTCTTAGGGGTCGGTACAACTCCGACACTTAGATTTTTAGAATTACAAGAATATAGCTTAGAATAGAACTAGAGCCAAAAGATCTTGAAAAATGAGCCCTACCTTCCTATTTATAGAGGTAGGAAGCCTAATATCTCGCACTCAATATCTCCCATCCATTGTACATGATTTAGACCAGTTCTCCTAAAATAATAGGCGCCAAATCATTAGCTTGCAAAAATCGATACCGAACCCTGGGTAGGAGTTAGCACTGATCCCTAATCTTGGCCAAATGGTTGTCCTCATCTCTTCATCTTGGCCTATCTTATGGTTATCTTCGTGATTCCATAGTTGTTTGCACCAATATTAACTTGTTTCCAAGTCCAAATGATGGAGTTATATGGAAGAGCAAAGTTGAAGTTTCAAGTGTTCGTGGAGATCGATAGAGAATTACATTGATTCAACAAAATGACTTTGGAAATAGGCTCAAGGCATCTTATAGATGGCATAGGTAGAACAAGGGGTCCACCTAAGGTGGAAGTAAAACTCGGCACCGACCCATAGGGTGGGGTTGATACGAACCCATAACTTGGGCGCATTTGCAGTTGCCTTGGTTTGGGCTATTTGGCCGGTGTAGTGTGGGTTTGGACCTCGCTTTTGCATTTTGTTTCAAATATTGGTAACAATTGTATTTAGCTTTTGAATTTCATGTGAATAATAGAAGTTTTTTTGGCTTCGTCAACTCTTTGTTCGGATTTGACTAAGTACTTAAGAAATATGCTTTCCATTTAATGTAATTGGGGTTTATTTCTTTCAACGATTGCTTTTAGACTAAGTCCTTAGCCCGTTTCATAGTTCACCAGCCTTGCATCATCCTAAGGAACATAAGGTAACCATTGAAATGCCAAACGCTAGGCGTTAGTTAGAGTTAACCACTTAGAACAATGGTTTAGGTATCCTTTTCCAAGATCATGACATCTGATTACGCCGAACACCGGGCACCGATCTAAATTAACTTATTGTAGTTCGTACTTCCTTGTCTAGGATGTACACTTCCAATCGCGCCTATGTCTGGGCGTCGATTCGAGGTTCAAAGGCAAGATCTTGCCTTACGTCGGGCATGGACCTTTGGCTTCGCCTGCTCCGGGAAAAGTGTTAAGAGTTGGATGGTCTTGCCATGTCCGCTTTTTCCTGTACTCTTGCCCCTAATCTGAGGACAAGAGTTGAGCGAGTGAACGGTCATATCACGTTCATTTCGATTTATACTCCTGCCCTCACATCAATGGTGAGAGTTTGTGCATGGACGGTCATGTCACATCCGGTCAGAGTTTATACTACTGCCCCCAATCCGAGGACAAGAGTTGGCCGATGGATGGTCGGGTCATGTCCATTTAGTTTATACTCCTACCTCTAATCTGAGGACAAGAGTTAGCTAACGAACGGTCGAGTCACATCTGTTTCCTTTTATACTCCTACCCCCAGTCCAGGTGTGAGAGTTAGCATGTGAATAGTCATGTCATGTCTGGCTTGAGTTTATACTCATGCCTCTAATTTGAAGGCAAGAGTTGGTTGGCATCAATCTCTATACATCAAAATGAACTTCATGGGCCCGATCATGGGCCACAAAAGTTTGATTGGCATCTATCTCCGGGTACATACACATCCGCACTAATCATATGCAGATTCATTTGAGTTGATCAAGTCACAACTCTTAAATGATGGAGAGACAAATTTTTGAGCAAGGAAAGCCCTTTTTATTTCAGAAAATACGGAAATGACAGAATCTGTTTTATTACATGTCTCTATCCAACTATTTACAAGCTTTTTTCTAAGTGAAATAGCATCATAGATGCTCGCTATTCCATACCCTCGGGAGTGAGATCCCGTCCACAGTTGCCAACTTGAAAGTGCAATCTCCAAGCTTTTCCTCTATTGTGTACAGACCTTCCCAACTCGAGCCCAAGTTATTAGGCTCAAGGAAGATTTGTTTAGGAACCAAATCAACGATTTCAAAGTTTGACTCCTGACTTTGGTATTATAATATCGAGCGACTTGGTGTCTGCAACTGCTTTCAGCTTAGCTTCGGTCCGCTTCTCATCGATCATATCGAGGGACTCCAAAAGGAGCTGCTTGTTTGTCTATGGATTATAATGCGTCAGTCGATGACAAGGTACCTCAAGTTCGACTGAAATCATAGCCTCTGATCCGTATGCCAAAGCAAATGGAGAGTGACCAATCACTAACTTACGGGTGGTTGATAAGCCCAAAGTGTTAACGGAAGTTCATTAACCCACTTGCCATTGGTCTTCTTCAATCGCTTCTAAAAACTGGACTTGATAATTTTGTTTACAGCTTCGACCTGCCCTTGCCTGAGGGTGTGCCACCATTGCAAATCTCTTCTCTATGCGATGTTGGCGGAAAAAATCCTTAAATTCCATACAGTTGAATTGGGTCCTATTATCGGTAACGATTTCCTATCGAACTCCAAAGCGATAGCTAATATTCTGAACTACAAAGTTGATTACTTTCTTCATGGTAATAGTGGCCAATGACTCTGCCTCATCCCATTTGGTAAAGTAATCAACTGCCACGATGGTGTACTTCGCACCACCTTTAGGTATCGGCAGAACATTAATGATATCAATGCCCAAACTACAAACGGCCAAAGACTGACCATTTGAGTCATTTATGTCGATGGGGCTCTCGAAATATGAGCAAATCTTTGGCATTTGTCACACCTACGGGTATAATCAGCTACGTCTCGATTGACAGTTGGCCAAAAATATCCATATTGAAGAATCTTCTTCGTTAAGATTTGCCCCTCAGTGTGGTAGCTACAAGCCCCTTCATGGACTTCTCTTAGGACTTGTTTGACCTCGTCGTGAGGGACACACCGAAGCATGGGGACAGAGAAACCCTTCATGTACAATAATCCTTCTTGCATGTTGTATCTCGAAGCTTGGCAAAGGACTTTTCATCGTTCGTTTCTTCTCTTCGGAAGGATCCCTCTTTGCAAATAATTCCGAATTGGAGTAATCCATGACTCCCTTTCAGGTTCAGTCTCCAAGATCCAATCAACATCCATCTAGTCGAAGCTCGGAGTTAGAAGTACTTCCATTGAAACCAAGCTCATGAGCTGCACATCCCAAGAACTAGCCAACTTAGCCAATGAATTGGCCTTTCCATTCTGGTCTCTAAGAATATGTGCTATCGTGTAGTATTCAAAGTCGCTGAGCAACTCAAGAACCTGGTTTAAATAAGGAGCTTACCTTGCTTCCTTTGCCTGATACTCTTTCCTAACCTAGCATACCATTAGCTGGGAGTCACAGAAAATGTGCAAAGTCTTTATTCCCAGTTCCTTGGTGATTTTTAGTCCTATAATCAGGGCCTCGTATTCGGCTTCGTTGTTCGTTGCTGGAAAGTTGAGTTTCAAGGCGTAACTGATTAGGTGTTCTTTAGGAGTGAGAAATATGACTCCAATACCGAAACACCGACCATTAGATGCACCATCCGTGTAGATCATCCATCCAACTTCTTTTTCTCCATACATCTTCCTTCCAACCTTTTTTTCTCCACTGCTCTCCGTAGGATCATCTTGTGCAGTGAATTCAGCAATGAAATCCACCAAGGCATGTCCCTAGATTTCTCTTCGAGGGTGATAGGTGATATTATTGGCTTAGCTCAATGTACTATTTCAACAGCCTTCCAAAAGTCTCAAGCCACTGCAAGACTTGTCACAAGGGCTGGTCGGTAAGAACTTTGATCCGATGAGCCTGAAAATAAGAACAGAACTTTCTTGTAGCTATTAGAAGGCAGTATGCAAGCTTTTCCGACTTCGAATAGTTTTGTTCTACGCCTGTCAATCACTTACTGAAGTAATAGAATGGTTGTAGGATGCGAGATTTATCACGTACAAGTGTGGCACTTAAAGCATGCACCGATACCGCCAAGTATATATACAATTCCTTATCATCCATCAGCTTCAATAGGATGGGTGGTCTTGCTAACTGGTCCACCAGAGCTTGGAATGCATCTTTACACTCTCGATTCCATTTGAAGTTCCTTTTTTCCTTTTTAATCACCTCGAAGAAGGGGATGCACTTGTCAGTGACTCTGAAGATAAACCGACTCAAGGCAGTATCCTTCCTATTTAAGCTTTGGACCTCCTTGATCGTCTTTTGGGTTTCAATCTCTCTCAAAGTCTTGATCTTTTCTAGATTGGCTTCAACCCCATAAGAGTTGACAATGAAGCCCAAGAACTTTCTTGACGCAATGCAGAAAGAGCATTTCAAAGGATTGAGTTTCATCCCGTATTGTCGGAGGAACAAAACATCTCTGCTAGATCATCAATGTGGTCTCCCGAACATCGTGACTTCACAAGCATGTCATACATGTAAACTTCCATCGATCATCCAATCTGGTCATTAAACATCCAATTCACGGGTCTTTGGTACGTTGCTCCTGCATTCTTTAATCCAAAAGGCATGACCAGGTAGCAATTGAGTCCGAGGTTGATAATGAAGCTAGTGTGTTCCTGATCCAGGACGTGCATCAGGATTTAATTATATCCGGAGTATGCGTCCATAAATGAAAGTAGCTTGTGTCCGGCGGTCGAGTCGACTTGTTGATCTATCCTCGGAAGCGGGAAGTTATTCTTTAGACATGCCTTATTCAAATCCTAATAGTCGATGCATGTCCTCCACTTCTCGTTTTCTTTTTTCACCAAGACTGGATTTGATACACAATCCAGGTATAAGGCATCATAGATGAAGCCATTGTTCTTCAACTTATCCACTTCTTCTTTGAGTGTAACGGATCTCTCCAGACCCAGGCTATGGCGCTTCTGTTTTACAGCGATGCATTTAAGATTTATGTTTAAAGCATGGCTCGCTATCCCGGGCAAGATCCCACACATATCCAAGTGTGTCTAGGCAAACATATTCAGGTTTGGCCAGAGAAATCCAACCAACTCCTTCATCACATTATCGTCGAGCTGAGATCCAACCTTTAGGACTTTGCTCGAATCATTCCTGTTGAATGGAACAGGGATTGTCAACTCAAAGGGAGCAAATCGTCCACCTTTTAGCTCTTTTCGTCAGTCTATATCATCGTAGACTCGACTAGTCTACACAAGCCGGGCTCAGGCTGTAATTGCTATGCATCCAAGGCCTTTATGTAGAGGGCCCCCTCTATATTCTTTCCTTTCTCCTTTCACCTTGCCTCCTTTAGCTCGGCGATGTAGCATTCGCCGCCAACCACTTGATCTCTGTGTACGATTCCCACTTCATTGTTTGTATGGAACTTAATAGTTAAACACCAAGGAGCGGTGGCCGCTCTAAACTCTGATAGGGCCGGTTGATCTAAAAATGCGTTAAAAAGAAGAATATATATCCAACACCAAAAAAGGCATGACCCGTACGTGCTGGCGGACGCCCACACCAAGTACCATCGGTAATTCAACAAATCTTATAGCTTCAGTAGCCATCCCATTGAACCTCTGTATTCGAGACCTGCAAGGCTTTAAATATTTCTCCTCCAACATCATTTGATCATATTTCTTGAATAAGATATTGACTGAACTCCCACAGTCAACAAGCACCTTTCATACAACAGTAGGACTAATCATGGCTGAAATCATGAGTGGGTCAATCGTCGGAGCTTCCACTCCGTCAGCATCTATATTTCGGAAAACAATATCGTTTGTCACGGTTTGAGATTGTTTCGCTAGGGATCCATCCTCAACAACATAGCAAATTTCATTTTTAGCATGTTTTATAGCTCCAATGTATATATCCATCTCCGTGAAAGTTTTATCGGCATGATGCGGCCTACCGATAATTATATTAATCACCAATCGTTTTTCTGGCCGCCTGAATGCATAAACACCAGGCTCAGCTTGTCCCCATTAAGAAGACAGCTCGGAGACGTTAGAGTTCCTTGCCCTCCATCATGCGGGGCTTTTACATACTTGTAACTTTTCTTGTGAATGAACTCCTCAATCATATCCCGCAAGTGTCTGCACTCGTTGGTATTGTGATCATGAGTTTCATGGAATCTGCAAAACTTTCTTGACTTTATCCCCTTCTTAGTCGACTCTCTTGGAGCCGGCTTTCGGTACTCCCCAGTGTTTTGAGTTTCCAGATGGATATTCTCTATCGAGTTGTTCAGTTCAGTATAGCTATTGTATTTAGGAGTCCTAATATGATTCTTCTTCTTAGCTCCATCATCATTTCAATTCTAATTATTGCTTTGATTACCAAATTTCATATCCACATTCCTAGAGCTTCCTCCAGATTGCTTTACGGAAACATTGCTTTGTATCACTTCATTCGAATTTTCACCACCAGTCCTCCATGGAAGTTTCTTTGCTTCCTCCAAGCGCAAGTATTCATTAGCCTTTCTACAGAAAGCAACCATCGTTTATGGGGCTTCCTTTCCAACCATTCCCTGAACTTAGTATCAAGATGAATCCCTCTAATGAATGCCATCGGCACTATGTCATCATTGGGATTTGTAACTTCTGTCATAACTATATGGAACCGGTTCAGGAAATCCTTCAGCGACTCTCCCTCGGCTTGGAAGAGGTTCGACAAAGACATCACATGCTTTGGGCGTGCAGTATGCAAACAGAAATGTTCTACAAACTTCTTCGATAACCCTGTAAAAGATGATATGGACCTTGGTGGAAGTCGAGTGAACCACATCGTAGCTACTCCTTCTATTAAAATTGGGAAATAATGGCATTTTACAGCAATGAAAGCTCTGGCTGAATCCATATGCCATTCATATCTCATCAAGTGCTGCGTAGGGTCTGTCGTTCCTCCATATAATGATATAGTTGGCATTGTGAATCTATGGGGGTATCTCCCACGTAGAATGTTCTTTGTAAACAGATTCTTGTTGGGAGAACTACCCCTATTCATCATTACACCTAAAATGATTCTCGCTAACAAGTCTCCTGACTATATCCTCTAGGTAGTTCGAGTCAACAGGTTCAACTGAAAGGCGGTAATCGGGCTCTGCTCTGGCTGTTCGGCCCGGTGAACTTTCTCGGTTTGGCTCTCGATACCTAAGTTATCCATCCTCTAGGAGATCCATTCATCCAGCATTCCCCCTGTTTAATTCAAGTGAGTAATGTCATCGGCAACAACACAATTCGCCAGATTCTGATACTAGAAGTGCGCTCTGAATCCAAGTCCACGCCACCTTCCAAAGGATGGGCTCTGAGTCCACCGTTGGAGGGGTCAGTACCAACCCCTAACCTTGGCTCTTTTCCGATCCCCAAACTCGAGCTTAGGGCTCATCCTCTTCCTTGGTATGATGTTCTAGTAGCACTATGAGTCCTCTTCTGCTTCATATCCCTCTGTCTCTACTCAGATGAAGAGAAACTTTCAGATGAAGAACTAGAGTCCCTCCTACTCCTTCTATGGCTATTTTGAGTTAGCTCATTCAACAGTCTCAAGCTCTGCTACATCATTTGATTCATCTCATTCTGCCTAACTTGGAACCTATCTTTCATCAGCTTCATCATCATATCCATCTCCAATCTGGTTACGACGTTAGTTGGATTCTGGATCTCCATTTGAGTAGGTTAGACAACTCCATCCCCTTACTGAGGATTTTGATTCTCAGCTTCATTAGTAGCTCTAGAGTTGGTAGAACAGTCTCTTCTTGATGGGGCCATGATAGAAAGCTTGTAGTAAATCATTGCAAATATGAGTTGTATAGTTAAAAGGTTGAGAAATTGGATCTATCTCTTAGATATGGAAAATCCAATAGCATTTGATGGATCCAAATAGCCCGAGTTCACCCCTCTTAGTAAAAGCACCAAAATGTTTGAACCAAAAATTTCTTAAACACCCAAGAGTTTATGTAAAGAATAAAATATGAAGAAAGTAAAGGAAAACGAGGAAAAGAGAACAGACAACAATTTATAGTGGTTCGGCAAAGCTAAGCCGCCCTACCTTCTGATGGGTACACCTCTAGATGGATGTCTCGAGGAACCATCACAAAGCTCCTCTACCAACACAAGACCGCCCTACCTCTATAACTAGATAGTACTGAATATGTCATCCCCCGGTCGTTACCGACCTTTAACCGAGCGCGCTCTAACATACAATCCACATTAATGTACATCTCGAACGTTATAGCCGGAAGAAATATATCTAGAAGGGGATGATCATACCCTGATGGGAATGACCCACTTAGCCTTGCTGCATCTACCATGTTTCGGTCATTTCCGGTTGATGAGGCTTGAGTCAACAATTACCTTTTCACATAGCACATATTCCTTCCACTTTGAATGCCACATTGCCATTCCATATTCACATTACTGGTCTCTACAAATATATAACTTCCTGAGCTCGTATGTCTTGGGAAAGGGTGTTAAGCTAAGAGAAGGTGTCTTCCCCGCCACCGACCGATATACATTATATAGAGATCACTCAATGTGATTTAGAATGCAAGGTCAGATATTCTTCTATACAAGTTCGTTTTTGGACTGAACGAAACCGAAGGTACTTTCCTCGGCTATTACTAGGCGAGAAGTCCTTGTGGTTTTGAAATTTTTCATAACAAAGAGACCACTGCTACAATAAGTAAATCAGGAGTTTATCCCCAATTAATCAACAAGTAGTCCTTCGTTATTATTCTTCTCAATATCTCCGCCTTCAATCAGCTTTATTCTTCGAACACGTAAATTGGTTCGAAGTGGTTTTTAGATAGGAATCGCCCAAATCCGACCCCAGTTTCTTCGAAACCAATCATCCATTAAAAAATATTAAGTTCATACATGATTATCAATCATCAATCAATTACTTTATCTTTCCATTTAATCAAATATCTTTCTTAGATATATTCTTTTCAATTTATTTCGTTTTCTTTTCATGAGTATATGGAATCATTAAGCCTCATTTATCAACTTATTTGGTTTATTTATCTTTCTTTTTATCTTGGAATAATTCCAAATCAGTTCATCTTTTACTTCAGAAAATATTTCCAAATCATTCATTAAATCTTAATCAAAGATTTCTTATATTCAAGCTATAACTTTTAACTTAGGGAAAATACTCCCAAATCATTCATTAAAGTTAAATCAAAGATTTCTTTCTTAACTTCAAATCATATTCTTGCAAATCGAAGATTTTCATAACAGAGTACTACTGCCACCCTCGATATGGTAAATTTCACCTCGAGGGACCAGTGGCCAGTAATCCTACATCATTATGATCTTTGTTTTCAATGATCTTTGTCTGCAATATGTTTTATTTTGAAAATTAGTTTGAAGGTGTTTTCGGATAGTAATCACCCAAATCCGATCCCGGTTCCATGTTACCAATCATCGAACAAAAGATGTTAAGTGGTTAATTAACATTCAAAGAATTTGTTTCTTTTCTTTTACCTTGCAAAAACTTAAATATGATCTTTTAGAGCATTTGGACTTTCCTTTCGATCTGTTTCACCCCTGTCTAAAAGATAAAACGAAGGATGGGTAAGTTCAGGGCACTAGTTGCTCCATTCCTAACCTTGGTTACACACCTTGTTTTACCGTTTAGCTCTCACAGGTAGGACAAATGTACCAGTCGTTTCCGCATACTCAATTTGTTATTATATTCAATATTCTTCAATTATTTTTTAAGTGTTATAAACATTTCCTCTGAACCATTTATTCAAACTCTTATTAAAACTTCCAAATCGTGTTTAAATTACATAATTATTCTTCTAAAATCATTCATAAAATATTTAGGAAAGAATGGTTAAGTTTAAAACTACATTTCAAAAGTTATTTAAAACTGCTGCGAAAAGCGTTGCGAAAAGTGTTGCAAATAGTGATTTAAAAGCTATATTCTTCAAAAGGACTTTTATATCATTTAGAAATCCATATTTCCAACTTAAATCTCTTTTAAAAAATTTAAAAGATTTTTAGAATTTATTTCATATTTTTTAAAACATTTAAAATATCAATTTTAAACTTTGGTCACTTTACTACAAAAGCGCGATTTTTCTGGAAAATTGTTTTGGACATATTTTAAGATTTACAAGATAAAATGTTGATTTTATTTCTTTATTTCTTTAGAACATATTTAAATGTTTATAAAACATTTCTAACTCAATTTAAAACTATTTCCAAAAGGTTTAAGCATTCCATATACATCATTTCATTTTCAAAAGGAAAGTGATTTCCTTTGTGCTTATCGACGTGTTTTAAATGTGACTTGTTAAAACAATTCAACAATCATATCAAACAATCAATAATTGATGATCAAAGCATATATAAGCATTCATAGCAATCATATCATCAAACATGAATATATATAGATATAGATATTAAATAGAGTTTATCACCATAAACCAAAGCGATTAACTTCCTACCAACAATCTAATCAACCAACACTTCAATAATTAATCCATACTCCATTTAAACACTAGAAAACAACATCCTCTTCCTTCCAATAGCTTGATTAAGGCTCGAGATGGAGGTTGTCCGAAAGTATAGAGAAGAAGCGGTAGAGTTTTGATTTTGAATTCTCAAGATTAGATCCGAAAAATAGGTTATCTTGTATCTGGTTTTAGGCCCTCTAAATATCAAAATTTAGAAAAGTTTTTAAATAAAAAGTTGTTGAAAATTATTTTCTCTTGAATTTAAAAAAATAATCATTTGAATCCGAGTTATCATGAAGGAGATATGATAGAATGAAGAAGAGGTATTGTTGGATTGACAAAAATGAAGCCTTAAAATGCACTTCAAAGAATTGATTTTCAGGTATGGAAAACCTCAAACTGGAATAAGTGATCAACTAATAGTCATAGCCACTGGAATCTCATATGATTTGAAAAAAGGAATTTCTTAATTTGGATCAGTTATGATCAAGTTATGATCAAAACAAAATGGGTTATTTTCTATCTCAAAAACTGGGCCAGAGAATGCACTGTAAAGAAGTGGATTTTTTACATAGTTAAGATTAGAATGAGACAAAGTGGTCAATATGAAAGTTGTGGCCATTGGAAAAATAAATGATCTGTAAAAATGAATTTTCCATTTTAGTTCTGTTTTGAAGAAGTTATGGCCGAGAGAAGAAGAGGTAAAATATGGAAAATAGATGAGTTTGATTTGAAGAGAATTAACATTGATTTCTTTTGAATATTTTGTAAATATTTTGACATTATTTCTTTTTAAATTTTTTATATGGCTTGGTAGCCATTAAAGAAAAGAGGAAGAAGGTGAAGAAGCTTGAGAAAAGAAAACGAAGAAGTGTGAATGAAAGTGAAGAAGGAGGTGTGTGTTTATAGAAAAAGAAAAAGTGGTAAATTTACCAAAATAAACTCTTGCCAAATTACCAAACTAACCTTAGTTCAACCTAAAGCAACCTCCACTTTTTCAACACTTAACATCATCCTTTCAATTCTTACTTTATGTTTTAATCCCTTGAGAACAAAGCTAAGTAAAATAATAATTATGTTTGTTTTTGATGTGATATTGGTTTGATGTTTACTTTTTCTAACTTTTGTTAATTCTTACTTACTTTTACTAATGACTTCCAAAAGTTTTCTAATTATATTTAGTAAAATTTAACATGTTTAGTTATTATAATGTATATGTTAAAACATGTTAACAAAGGTGCGACAACGTTGCGGCAACTTATTTTGAACAAAACGTTGATTTTCGACAAAACGTTTTCCGGTCACATTTTGACGTTTCAGTTAAACTATTTATTCATGTAAACAAAACTTCAAAATAAATTTCTTACTATCCTTAAATAATTAGAACAAGTATATTTGACTTATAGAATAATATAAAACAATATCCCAATCTATTTGTAACAATACGACATCGATTTATCGATATGCGATGAAATTTGTCAACTTTTATAAAACAAGTTTATATATTTATCGAACCGTTATAAATTAAATTATTGTTGTTGTTAAATGAGTTTAATATGGATTATATATATTTAAAAAGAATTATTTACCCTTTAAAAAAAATTTCTCGAATATTTATCCTACTTTATCGAAATCCGACTTTTTCAATTTTACAAGGGAAATCCAAAACTTTTATTCAGTATCAAAAATAAGTTCTTATTTATCATATAAAACACGATTGTTTAATGTTTGAAAATTCTACATTTGAATATTTAAATAAATTAAATGTTCCATTTTCAAAGTGGTAAAATTACTGGTCGTTACATTCTCCCATACTTAAAGGAATTTCGTCCCCGAAATTATCTTGAACCTAAACCCACAATATTTTACCTAAATCATTATTTCACAAACTTAAACCCATAAGATGTACCCAAATAATCCTTATAAAATATCTGATTTGATCTTTTATTCGAATCCACAACTTTATTTCTGAACTAGTATCGATCCCCCGATCCTCTAGTGCAGACTCTGATCGAGCTTCTAGATCAGGTACACTTGCTTTCCTTGCATAGCTCTCAACTATGATAGAAAACTCGAGTAACTAACCACAAACCATCATCAATGCTCGCCGTCAAGAAATCGAGTGATAAATCCTTTTCTGGATTAGTGTAAACACCTCAAAGTTCCATACTCGGATATTAGATCATAATTTGTGTGACGAAATGATTTACGTACAAATTACGTATTTATTTATATTGGTTTTTCTCAGTTATACCAAATTCTCTTTATTCGCATCCTTTATTTTTCACGTTCTTTTTTAGTATATTTTGTTTAATACTTATATTGTTTATGAATCATTTCGTAAAATTATTACTTAAGTTTATTATATTTTATGAACACAACTATGTAAATTCATCACTTTTAAAATCTTAAGTCCAAATCCTTAATTAATGCTAGAATTCATTAATAAAACACTTTCAAAATTATAATTTCCTTTTTGTTTATAATCACATTTATAAATTATACTTATCCAATTTCATTTACTCAAAACATTTCACAATTGTTTATCTTTTACCTAAAGATTTCATAAATTCCTTAGCTCTGAGTTAGATGTGATTCAGAAATTTTCGACTGTCCAAAATCCTCGAGAATCCCGCTATATCTTATCAATTAGCGATTCCAAATTTATCTTCGGTTTAAACACTTTTATAAATATTACTAATCAATTTGTCAATTAATGATTCACATTATCTCTATAATTTAAGAAAATTATATAGATCGAGTAACTCTAAAACAATACCAGGGAACTAGGTACTACCAATAGTATCATATATCCTCTTAACAAGAAGAGTAATACTTAAGAGAAGTTTTTATCATCCGAACACATCTCTTGCCCATTTTTAGTTTATTTTCGAGCCAATCGAACTAGTTATCATAAAATATCTCTTTTTATTTGAAATAATACCCTTTTCAAAATCCTTTAGAGATTACTTTGGTTTATAAAACCTATTTTATAAATTCATCTTATATTAATTAACTTCATTTAAATTACCATAATTCTTTTAAATTACTCGAATTTAAATTCTCATTCCTTTTATATATATTTTTCCTTTTACATAATCATTTTCTATTATTTATCTTATATCATTTTTATCTTATATGTTCATTCCTTAAAAAAATCTTATTATCAAACACCTTATAGTCAAATCGTGAAACTAAATTCATAAGGTATTTGTAGTTAAACTTTTAAATCAAACATTTATCAATTTTTGATAATAACTTAACATTATCATTCTTTATTATTTTGGAATATATATTAAGGATCTTAATTATCTTAAAACATCTTATAGTCAAACTGTGAAATTCTAATCACAAGATGTTCATATTTAATATTGCACTAATCCTAATTCCCAACTATATAACTCTTCAAAATATATACTTTATATTCAAAATATAATCCTAGGTAAAATTATTTCATTTACCAATTTTTCAAAATCAGTTTGTCGGTTCGCCTTGTTTAAATGTTTAGGAAACCTCATCGATAGTGGTGATCAAGCGTATCGATCAGAATCCATAAATCACTCAATAGATAAATTAACACAAAATAATTTATTAGTCACTAACAAATACACACTCATATATAATACACTCAAACTCATTCTAGGGTGTTACTAACCCTATCTCTAATGAATCACTCACCCTAGGGCATTGCTAACCCTATCTCTGATGATTCTTACCCCTATCAGGCTGTAACAACCCTGTATATTGTAATTATTTTTAAATTGAATTTCCTGATTTAAAAACTTTTTTTTATGAATAATTTTTGTTATTTAAATATAAATTTTTGATTTATGAGAATTTTAATTCCAAACATGAATAAATAGAATATTTTCCAGAAAATGTGAATTTTGTCAATGTGGTCAAACTTTGACTTTTAATTTTAAAAATAAATTTAAATTTTGACCTTTTGAAATTTATCTTTATTTTATGAAAGTAAATAAAATTTTAAGTATACTTCTTTTCGTTTCGTTGGAATCTGATTTATATTGTGAAAGTTATGCTTTTTACACTATTGTATGTAAATTGTTTATTTAACAAAATTGTTTGTTTAACAAAATTGTTTATTTTAATTTACATAAATGAAATTTTGTTTGTCATGTCATGTTCTAGTTTATGTTTACATGTGTAACATGACAAGTTATGTATACATATATATATATTTTATTTTGAAACATTTTAAAAGTGTAGTTGAAATTTTCCAATGTCAATTGTATTTTGTTTACAATTTTACATTCTAGTTTCAATTAAATAAAGTATTTTCTTTACTTATTTTCCTATTTTTCCCAAGACTAATTATTTATTTTATTTTCCACTTTATTTTTTTGTCTTTTATTTATTTACTTGTTTTCTATTTGTTTATTTTGTATAAATATAGAGTGGAAATTCTAAGAGACAAAAAGGCTTTTAACTTGTGACTTTTCATTTGCTTGCCTCTTCGATTGCTTGACCTTTCTTTTTTTTATTTGTTTTAGCCGTGTATTCCTATTGTTTTCACATGAAAAACTTCCCACTCATTTCACTTTGCATGCACATTTCAGCTCTGAAAAATCAAGTAAGCAATGGCTTTCATTCTCCTCTTTTCTCTTCATTTTTCTATTGATTTTTGCTTGTTTTTGCTTGACTTCTTCATTGTTTGTTCGGCCACATACCCCACCATCTCCTCCACCGACCACCACCATTTCCTTCCCCACATCATCCAAGACCAAACCACCATCTCTTCTGACCATAGATGGCCGTGACCATTCCTTGAACCATCACCACAAAAACAATGTCAAAACTCCAAAAAAATGCACATAGCCGAGCTTGTCTTCATTACCACCTTCTTTGTAGTCACCGCCACCACCCTAGAACCACCACCACCTGTTGACTTGACCTCTGAACAACTTGTCCAGACCTATAGCAGCCCATGGCCGAGCCATATTGCCTTTGGCCGAGCCCAATTGTTGAATCAAACCCCTGGTTAGCCTTGCCTTTTTACCTTCCTTGCTTTGTAACACCAAAACCTTCCCATTCTTTTGTAGCCATGCCATTTTAAGTCCAACCATATCCTTTTGCACCTTAAATCATGTTGTGGCCGAGCCTAAAGCCTTATGGTCGACCAAATGTTGAGTTGTAGTCAAGCAAATTTGATTTAAAAGCTTTGTGAAGTCATTTATCTAATTCTATTTCCATTGGTTTCAATTTAATCTTTGTATTGTAAAGATATATTTATTTTGCTTTGTTTTATTTGTGAATACAAGATTAACATCTTGGCTATCTCTCTATTCAAATCTAATCGTGCTTTCTGGATTTTCATTTGTGTGTTTTATTTGCAAACTCTAGCGTAAAAAGGTGAGTATTCACACATGACATTTATAATTATATAATTGTGAAGTGACAACAAGTGAATGTGTAAACTATTATATCATGTTATACCTCCCTGTGATGTAAATTATATGATGTTAAACCCTGTTATTAACTTGTCACATCATCTGTTATATTTTATTTTATTTTACTGTTTATTTAATTCTGTTAATCACACTGCAAGTTCCCTGTAGAATAGAATCACTATGGGTTGAAATGATACATACCCGAACGGATTTTAAATAGGGAAATATCGTTATGGGTTGAAATGATAGGCCTGAGCGATTTTTATTTATTTTTTATTTAACTTGGGATTGCAGGTTCGAAATGATAGAACCCGGATTTTTCTTTGTAAATTACAGATTGAAATGATATATTATTCGTACCACTTGAATTAGGTTATAAAATATTATACAGACCCGTGGTTATTTTATATATTTTCTGGAAAATTTTAAGTATTTTAAAATAAAAAAATATGATAATTTGATTTAAATTGAATATAAAATGATTTAATAAAGGATTAGTTATTTTTCTATAAGTTAAAAGTGTTAAATAAATAAATGCTAAAAATGGAAATTTGGAATTTAACTTAACTTGGAATTGTTAAAGTTGGTTTTAAAAATGGAAGTTTAAGCAAAAGAAAATAAAATGGAAATTAAGTTAATTTGTGAAATGATAAATTAAATTAAAGTGTTAAGTGAATGTAAAGAATAGGAAAATTGTACAATTGAATTTAATAAGTGACGTAATGAAAAATTTGATATTTATTTGTGAAATTTAATTTATAAAAATCATAATTTGAAGGGTATTTAAATGACCATTTTAAAGTGGAAAAATATGATTTTTATATAATTAAAATGGATTAAATTGAAGTTTATTTGTTGCTAGAGATTTATTGGAGCTTATTTGTCTATCAGTTCTTCGACTTCTATTCCAGTTATTTCCAATTCAGTATTGTCTCTGTATTATTGTCTTATGTATCCTGACTTCTATTAATTTTATTTTGATTATGAGATTTTGTATATATTTTGAGAGTTGTATATAGTAGCTTCATGAACTACTATGGTATTTTATTTCCGCTGCGAGTTATTCTGATATTTTGTGTCTGTGATTCTGTGTTTGATTTTATTTGCTCCAAATTTTCTTGACAATCCATTGTTTTGAAGTATTCGAGTCCGACATGTGTGGATTTATTGTCGATTTGAATGGTCCAAAATAGTGGGATGTTACATTTGGTACCAGAGCCAGGTTTTAGGCAAACCTTAGCCTACGGAGCAAAAACACATTAGAGATAGGGTAGAAATACCCTAGAATGAGTGTAATCAATCTCAGAATCATTTCTTTGTGAGAGAACGTATTTTCGAAGTATAAAATGATTTTCAAATGATTTTAAAGAATTTTCAAAGATTATTTTGATATAAATTTTCTTGCTTTGAAAGTAAAATATTTCTTGAACTCCATTCCTTTCGTATCCACCTTGTTAGTAATTTCTTTGATTAGGATCCTCTAAAATTTTGAACTTCTATCTTGATTGATCTAGATCCTTTGTTGATAGGAATCTATATTGGGTATGGCAAAAATCAGTAGTATGTTAGGTTGCTTTAAGTGAACTCTATTGTATCTTTTGCTTAGTTGAAATTGCCAAACTAAAGATATTTATGCTTCTGCTTTCGTATGATATGAATGTGAGTCTTTTCCAAATTTTGAATGGAAATTATTTTGTATTGATATAGGTTATTTATCTTTGATCTTGGTTTGGATTTTATCTATTAGGATTCCTTTGAACTTTGGAATACTCTCACTTGTTCTGAAATCCATTCCTGTGTCCCCTATCTGTATTATTTTGATTTTGGAGCATTGCATAATTCCACTTTGAATGACCTCTAGAAAGATCGGCGATTCTGCCAATCTTCGAATGATTTGTAAAGGGGTGAAACTCCCTTACAATTTTCATACCGGAGATTTCTGTATCCTCGGTTTACGATGCTATCTATCTTCCGCTATACTTGGACTCTATCTCTGGCGATCGAAGGTCGATTTGCCTTAGATTTTCGCATCGATTATATTCCTGAAGTCACGGTTGACCCTGTTAAGGTCACCCGCGATTCATATAGGCTTATCCATCTTCTATTTGGTAATTTAATTATCTTATCTTCGTTTGAGCTTATCTTTGAATCAGAATTCTATTTAATTAGAGTCCCTCTAAATTTGAATCCCTGTTTTGTTTTGACATCTATCCTTGAATCATCCCTTGGAAAGTTTGTGGTTGATTGTCTTTTGAAAATTTGTATTCATCGAAGTTATTATTTTGATAAGGATGAACATATTTTTATATAAAGGTGAAATGTTTTCGATAAGGATTATATACCATTTTAAAATGAGAAATTGAAGTTTCGAAAGGATTTGAAATTTTGCAAATTATATAAGAAATGGTTTCATATAAATTGATTTATAACTGAAGGTTTTTGAATGTGAATTTGAGTGATTGAACACCGGCATTTTTAAATTGGTTTAAGATTTTGAAAATATATAATAATACGATTTGAAAGTATTTTCCAAATAAGAAATGTTTCAAATGATTTTAATGAGTTTCAAATGATTTCGAAGAAGTTTCAAAAGAAGTTTGAGAAAATAGAAGTCCAAAACCCACTTATGTCACTGTAAAATAATTTCGGTGATGAAAGCATGCATCATCGACATTGATTTTCGAGTTTCAGAGTGGGGGAGAGGCTACTTCGGTAGCTCTGCTATGCGATTGATTTGTGAAACCAAATTTGATTTCAAATTCCGAAGTATGATTTGATGTTCGAAAGATATATGCATATATGTGAACAGTTTGAAATGAGCCGGTGTTCAGTCCTTGAGTTTCGGATTTGATTGATATAACCCTATCTTTTGGGATTGATGTACTGATTTATTGGTGATTTCCAACTCCTGGATTGAAAATATGATTTCTTCGACTATTTTGAAGGTTCGAGCACTTCCAAATCAAGGTTAACTTTTCAAAGCTAAGTAATTTTGAAAAGTATAAAGAATATATGTTTGGTATGTATGTTTAAAGTAGGTAGTAATATGATTTAAATAAGTTTGAAACTGTTTTGTTAAGTAAATGAATAAGGCTATTTTGAATTTTTCTAATATGAAATTTAGATTTGAAATGTTTTGAAAAAATTTGGTCTTCAATATATTTGAATAAAATTTTGTTTAAATGTTTTAACTTAGTAACATCTTTATAAAACTATATATTTAACAAGTTGGAATAGATACATAAGTTGTACGTATGCTGTTTTATTCGCATAATTAATTTGATACAGGTTTGAGTACACAAGTTCGAGGTGAATTACACCATTCCGTGTTAGGATTTTTCATTTGATTCTTGATGGCGAATATTTGATATGGATTTTGAGCTTGATTCCAGAATTCTCTATCATAGTATATGGCTATGCAAGGAGACTGATGGCTTCTAGTCGAGAAACCATATCGAAGTCCACATTAGGGAAGTCGAATGGACAATACTAGTTCGAAAGCGAACTTGTGTGATCGAGCAAGCGAACGAATGTAATGTTGCGAAATGATGACATATGTACATCTTATATTCTAATATCATTGATATACTTGACGCTGAAATTGGAAGTTGTTGGGTTGGATATCTTTGTAATTTAATCGGAAATTTTCTTTTATGAAAAACTACTATCAATTTAAAACCATTTTCAAAACTATTTTTCTTTTATTCTTCTTAAACAAACTATTTTAAACTATTTTATACAAAACTATTTTTCAAAACTATTTTATATACAAAACTATTTTACAAACTATTTTTATATACAAAACTATTCTAAATTCAAAACCTTTTTGTAAGCAAAGATGTTCAATCCCATATGGCTCTTCATACAGCGAAATTTATTTTTGAAAATTTTTGATCCTTATATAAGATGGACCTTATGTAAGTATAAGATGACTTTTAAAAAAAACCATTGATTTTGGAAATGAATTGGTTGACTTAAATTATATTGATTTAGAAACTTGGATTATTTCCTAAATTTATTATTTTAGAAACCTTGAAACTGAAGATATTTGATTTGGAAGAATAATTTGGTGTAAATTATTTTGAAACTGAATTGATATTGAAACAAATTGAAATTTGAGAACCTTGTGTTACTAAATACTTGATTTGGGAGTTATCGAACTTATATAAAATTGATTTGTATAAGTATGAAATTGATTCGAAAACTATGGATTTGAAAAGGTACTCAATTTGAAATGTAAAATCTTATATAATTGAAGTCTATATAAGTGTGATTTGATATACTTTTGATTTTGGAAAGGTATTTGATTTGAAAATAAAATCTTATATATAATGGACTTTATATAAGTATGATATTTGAAAGTGATTTGAAAAGGTACTATATGATACATATTTTCGAAGTAAAGATATGGAAAGTGCCTTCTGCTTGATATCCGCTTTGTGGCCACATTGTGGATTCATTCAATCGATATTTCTCTGATTTTGGTTTTCCGGATATGATACTCGAGTCTCCATCGAATTCCATGGCGTTACCCATGGTCTTACGAGCACGACTGCATAGCGCAACTGCCTGGCTGAGATGGCCTAGGGGTACGGATTGTTTCCAGGGGGTCTAGGGGTAATCATTGTGTATCCTGCAATCTATGTAGGTCGCATTAGTAGCGAAACTGCCTGGCTGAGATGGCCTAGGGGTATGGATTGTTTCTTGGGGGATCCAGGCGTAACCATTGTGTATCCTGCATTCTACTAGTCATTATGGCGTAACTTAAAGGGCTGAGAAAGCTTACGGATATGGATTGTTTTCTGGAGGATCCGGGCGTAACCATTCTGTATCTGTTATCCATGGTTAGACAAAGGTTTTGGTTGTTTTGTTTGGATTGTACTTTCCATATCAGTTTTTAAAAGTTTTCCTATATTTTCACTGGGTGTTGAAACAAGTCTACTACGTACCTGAAGAATTCTAGCTTTGCGCCTGATCAACGCACTGCCAGAGTCTACAGGAACAAGGATAAACTTGTTAAGACATCGAGTTATAAAAGTATTTTGATAAAGTGTTATATAAAGGATATTTTGATCAGTTAGATTTTTTAAGTGTTTAAACATTGTTTACCTCTTTACTAACAATTTGAGTTTAAAAGACTTTTATGGATATAATAAAATGGATTTAACCAAGTTACTAAATATTAAAGAATTTTAATTGAATTTATATGGTTTAAACTAATGGCTCATTCTTGTCTTTCGACCTATTTTTTCCTGCTAGCTATCCCGATTCACCATTTTTCCTACTTGCCATTCCTATTTCTCTTATTTTTCTTGCTGGCTATTCCTATTCTCCTGTCTTCTTCCTTTTCGGGGACGAAAAGTTTTGAGTGGAGGAGAGTGTAACAACTTTATTTTGTAATTATTTTTAAATTGAATTTCCTGATTTTAAAAAAAATTATGAATAATTTTTGTTATTTAAATATAAATTTTTGATTTATGAGAATTTTAATTCCAAACATGAATAATAGAATATTTTCCAGAAAATGTGAATTTTGTCAATGTGGTCAAACTTTGACTTTTAATTTTTTAAAAAAAATTAAATTTTGAACTTTTGAAATTTATCTTTATTTTATGAAAGTAAATAAAATTTTAAGTATACTGCTTTTTGTTTCGTTGGAATCTGATTTATATTGTGAAAGTTATGCTTTTTACACTATTATATGTAAATTGGTTATTTAACAAAATTGTTTATTTTAATTTACATAAATGATATTTTGTTTGTCATGTCATGTTCTAATTTATGTTTACATGTGTAACATGACATGTTATGTATATATATATTTTATTTTGAAACATTATAAAAGTGTAGTTGAAATTTTCCAATGTCAGTTGTATTTTGTTTACAATTTTACATTCTAGTTTCAATTAAATAAAGTATTTTCTTTATTTATTTTCCTATTTTTCCTAAGACTAATTATTTATTTTCTTTTCCACTTTATTTTGTTTGTCTTTTATTTATTTACTTGTTTTCTATTTGTTTATTTTGTATAAATATAGAGTGGAAATTCTAAGAGACAAAAAGGCTTTTAACTTGTGACTTTTCATTTGCTTGCCTCTTTGATTGCTTGACCTTTCATTTTATTTGTTTTAGCCGTGTATTCCTATTGTTTTCACGTGAAAAACTTCCCACTCATTTCACTTTGCACGCACATTTCAGCTCTGAAAAATCAAGTAAGCAATGGCTTCCATTCTCCTCTTTTCTCTTCATTTTTCTATTGATTTTTGCTTGTTTTTGCTTGACTTCTTCATTGTTAATTTGTTCGGCCACATACCCCACCATCTCCTCCACCGACCACCACCACTTCCTTCCCCACATCATCCATGACCAAACTTCCATCTCCTTTGACCATAGATGGCCGTGACCATTCCTTGAACCATCACCACAAAAACAATGTCAAAACTCCAAAAAATGCACATAGCCGAGCTTGTCTTCATCACCACCTTCTTTGTAGCCACGGTGATGCAGCAGCAGAATAACAAAATGATGATTCTGTGAAAGTAGCGATCAGTGAATTGAAGAATACCAAATGCCCAACTCCGTTGATCCAAAGATGCCGGAATCTAGCTATCCCAAACACGTTGATAGCGCACTATACCATGTTTAAAGATCTACGATTTTTCGCACGTTGATCTAGCGCACTAGATACCGTGAATCGGCTTCAGCAATCATTGAATCGAGCGCACTCGATTAACCGAGAGTGGAGATAGGAGATTACACTCAACTACCAATTTAGATGAAAGCACAAAGCTAACAAACGAAATTTTATTCAGAATCAACCACCATTACAAATGGCACCACCGGCCTATTTATAGAAGTTACAACTCACGCCACATAAAACTGTACAACACTTAGGTCGGCCACGACTTACCACATCACGACCTAAAAGTACACGTCCTAAAACATCTCGACTTAAAAACATGACGACTTAAAAACATCACGACTTAAAATATCATGACTTAAAAACATCACGACTTAAAATATCACGACTTAAAAACATCACGACCTAAAACAGTACAACATAAGCAAATACAACACAACGCTTTACAACACATAGGTCGGAAACGACCTAAAACAAGGCAGCATCTTCTAAGAATCCAAGCGGTAGCGAACTGTAGCAATTGATGACCTAAAGTTTCTCGCGACCTAACTTAGGTCGTAGGTCGTACGCGACCTAACTTAGGTCGTAGGTCGAGGCATTTTTCATTCTGAATTTCGGAGCGACTTATCTTAGGTCGTAGGTCGTCCATACGACCTAACTTAGGTCGTATCACTTCTTTGCGGCCTAATGTAAGTCGTAACTCGTTAGGTCGTTCGAGCGCTTTTCCCTCTAGCTCGTTAACTCGCGCCTTTCCACTAGGTCGTTGCCGATCTTCACTAAGTCGTTGGAGCGACTTAAAGGCTTCGTTAGGTCGGCCGCGACCTAAAACTTCAACTTTCCACAATTCTTCACAAAATCTTAGCTCGTTACTCTCCTCCTTAGGTCGTATCCGATTTACCAACATGTTAAGTCGTACACGACCTACAGCTTCATCTTTCTGGGCTGCATCATCCTCCCCAGGTTGAGAAAAATTCATCCCCGAATTTGCACCCTCTTCTTCCACAACAAACTCATCCCCATGATATGGTATAAGATGTTTAACATTGAAAACATCATAAGTGTATACATCTTCCGGCAGCTTCAATCTATAAGCATTTTCATTGATCTGTTTCACAATCTTCACAGGACCAATCTTTCTGGCTTTCAACTTGTTGTAAGTGCCTACTGGAAATCGATCTTTTGTTAGCACAGCATAGACTAAATCTCCTTCATTAAATTCAACGCTTCTTCGCTTCAAATCTGCAGTTCGTTTATACTTTTCATTTGCTTTCTTCAATCGTTCCTGAACAATTTTATGACATTCTATCAGCCCTTCAACAAAATCAGCAGCTTTCTTAACTGTCCCCTTCAAGTGGGGTATTACCGTTAAACCCAACGGTCTCTTTGGTAAGCTTGAATACACTATCTGAAATGGACTGAAACCCGTACTACGGTTTATAGAATGATTATGAGCAAACTCTGCTTGACATAGCTTCACATCCCAACTTCTTAGATTATCTTTTACAAGGCACCTCAACAAGTTTCCCAATGATCGGTTAACCACTTCTGTTTGCCCATCTGTTTGCGGGTGATAAGCACTGCTAAAATTCAACTTCGTCCCGACCAACTTCCACAAACTTAGCCAAAAGTGACTCAGAAATCTGGTATCCCGATCAGAAACAATGGATTCCGGCAAACCATGCAAACGATATATCTCTCTAAAGAATAATTGTGCCACATGAACTGCATCAGCCGTCTTCTTACAAGCAATAAAATGTGCCATTTTAGAAAACCTGTCCACCACAACAAATATAGAATCATTGCCCCTTTGAGTTCTAGGAAAACCCAAAACAAAATCCATGCTCACATCTACCCACGGTTTCGTAGGAACAGGTAAAGACATATACAATCCCGCATTGGTAGCTGTCCCTTTCGAAATCTGACAAACATGACATCGTTCCACAAACCTTTCTACTTCTTTCCTTATTGATGGCCAAAAATAAGATTGAGAAATCAACTGTAATGTACGGTCTCTTCCCACGTGGCCTTCTTCATGTATCTCCTTCACAATCTTCATTCTCAAACTACAATCAGGTATGCACAATCGATTTCCTTTGAACAGAAAATCATCTACCAACACAAATTCATCCGTCTTTCCCTCCTTGACTTCATCGACAAACTTTGCAAAGTAAGGATCTTCAACACACAACTCCGGAAGTACTTCGAACCCCAACACTTCAACTTTCATTGTGGTTAATAAATGACTTCTTCTGCTCAACGCATCTGCCACACGGTTTGTAACTCCAGATTTATGCTTCACCACAAACGTAAACTGTTGTAGATACGCAATCCACGATGCATGTCTCACTGAATCTTGTCTTGCCCTTGTAAATGTTTCAATGCCTCATGATCAGTGTACAGCACAAACTCCTTGTGAAATAAGTAATGTCTCCAATGTTTAATGGCTTGCACAACAGCATAAAATTCCACATCATACGTACTATATCTCATCTTCGCTCCCAAAAACTTCTCACTGAAGTATGCAATAGGACGTCCCCTCTGACTCAACACCCCTCCAATTCCAACCTTCGATGTGTCAGTATGTAATTCAAACAACAACTGAAAATCAGGTAATGCTAGAATTGGTGCTGTCGTCAACAATTCCTTGATTTTTTCAAAAGCAACCCCTGCTTCCTTTGACCATGCAAACTGTTTGCCTTTCATACAATCTGTAACAGGCGCCATCAGACTACTAAAGTGTGGAATAAATCTTCTATAAAATGAAGCCAACCCATGAAAACTCCGAACCTCCGTTATCGTCTTGGGTTGCGGCCAATCTCTGATAGCTTCAACTTTACTTTGGTCTATCTGTATTCCTTCTTTCGATACAACATACCCCAGAAATAAAACACTCCTCGCCATAAAAACACACTTCTTCGTAGCAGCATAGAATTGTTCTTCACGAAGGATAATTAACACTTTTCTCAAATGTTGAACATGCTCCTCCGTACTAGCACTGTAAATCAGAATATCATCAAAGTAAACTACCACAAATTTTCCAATGTATGGCCTGAAATTTGGTTCATCACCCTCATGAATGTACTTGGTGCATTCGATAGACCAAACGGCATAACCAGCCATTCGTACAATCCTTCCCTCGTCTTGAATGCTGTCTTCCATTCGTCTCCTGGTCTGATTCGAATTTGATGATAACCACTCTTCAAGTCAATCTTAGAAAAGATTACGGACCCACTGATTTGATCCAATAAATCATCAAGCCTCGGCATCGGGAATCTGTATCTGACTGTGATCTTATTCAATGCTCTACTATCTGTGCACATCCTCCACGTTCCATCCTTTTTGGGTACCAATAAAGTTGGTACAGCACAAGGACTTAACCTCTCCTGCACACGCCCCTGTTCAAGCAATTCTTCCACCTGCCTTCGCAACTCCTCATGCTCTTTTGGACTCATTCTGTAGTGTGGTTTGTGAGGTAACACTGCTCCTGGAACAAGATCAATTTGATGTTGAATGTCCCTCAACGGTGGTAACTCCGTTGGCAACTCCTCTGGAAATACATCGTCAAACTCTTCCAGTACTGGTTTTACTTCTTCTGGTATTTCCACCACTTCATGACTCTCCCGTCCGATCAATAAAAATATTTCAGGCTCCTCTTCAACCTCCTTAACAAACTCCTTCAAGGATAATAAAGTTTTCAGCTCTTCGATCTCCTCCAGTTTGTTTTCTTCCGGTTGTCGCTTCTTTGGAACTAGAGTAATCTTCGTGCCTTCAAACATGAAATTGTAACTGTTGGTACGCCCATCATGTTGCACCGCCCTATCATACTGCCACGGTCTCCCCAACAACAAATGGCATACGTCCATGTCTACAACATCGCACCAAATTTCATCTTTGTATTTCTTCCCAATCGAAAATTTAACACAAGCCCTTCGTCCAACTTTCACCTCACCACCCTTCCTCAACCATGCTAACTTGTACGGTTTAGGACGTTTCTTAGTTTTTAACTCTAACTTCTTCACCGCTTCTGTAGAGATAATATTGTCACAACTTCCAGCATCAATAACAAACTTGCAAACTCTTCCTAGAATAGTGCATGTAGACTGAAAAATGTTATTCCTCAACCAACTACTTTCCTCCTCTTGCTTTGGGGTCAAACAACTTCTCCTCATCATCAATGAATACCCTTCATCTCCCGACAACAAGTCTTCCTCCTCCACCAGTAATGAATTAGAACATTCAGCTTCTTCCTCCTCATCCTCAGCTTCCGCTATCATAGCTCGCTTCTTCGGCTTTGGACATTCATTACTTTTGTGGCCCACTTCTTGGCAATTATAGCACTTGAAACCGTTATTAACCTTTGCCTTCTCAACCTCCTTCACCATTGGCTTATTGACAGACTTAGGAACATTAAGACTTCCACTAACACCCTTCACTTGATTGTTGGAATTAGTAAACACACCACCACCTCGTCGTCCCTGTTTCTCCCAAGCCAACGCTTTCTGGAGTGCTTCCCCTACAGATCTGGGATCAAACATATTTACCATGTCTTGAATCTGCATACGCAATCCTCCAACAAATCTAGCTGTTAATTGTTCCTCTGTCTCCATGATATCGTTCCTTGCAATCAGTTGATAGAATTCATCAGCATAGTCGTTAACAGACTTCGTTCCTTGCCTCAAGTTTTGCAGCCTCTGATACATAAGCGATTGATAATTATAAGGTAAGAATGTGGCTTTCATCATTTTCCTCATCTTTTCCCATGATTCAACCTTTGACTTCCCCATCCGTTCACGTGTAAGTTTGGTTTGCTGCCACCATGCCAAAGCTCTACCCCTCAACCTTGTAGCAACCAACTTCACTCTACGATGTTCTGGAACTTCCTTGAAGTCAAAAATTTCTTCAACATTAGCCACCCAATCCAAAAACTCCTCAGCTTGCATACCCCCCATTGAATTCTGGAATTTCCGTCTTCATTCCCGATTCCCACTTGTGATCATACTCTGAATAATTTCTTCCATGACCTCGAACACTACCACCGTCATACTCCTCTTCAAAATCAGATGTATATCGATGTCGATTCTGACCATCAACATCTCTACTACCATCGTTTCTCCGTTCTCGACCATTCACATTCCGATCACCAACATTTCTATAAGAATCTTGATCCATACTTCTATGATTACTATCGATACTTCTCTCTCGATTTGAATGTGGTGAAACTCTACTTCCCCCATGGTTAGATTCAGGTGAAACCCTTCTCTGATTTTGATTCATATCTAACATCATCTTCTCTATTCGACCAATCCCTTCATTAAGCTTCTCATTAAAGTTTTCATTAATTCTTTGCTTCATCTCGTCAGCTTCTTCTCTTCTATACAAAGCTTCAATATTTTGATGTCGATTAGCTCTTCTCGGCGGCATGATTTGAAACTTCACAAACACTTCAATTCTCGGCTTTGACTTTCAAGATGATACCAAACTGATGTACACGGCCTTCACTTTCTTAGCTCGGCCGAAGCTCTAGATCGTACAAATCAACACTTCAAAATTCAAATTCTCGGCTCCAAGACTCGATTTAGCTATGATTGGCTAAAACAAGCTCTGATACCAAATGATGCAGCAGCGGAATAACAAAATGATGATTCTGTGAAAGTAGCGATCGGTGAATTGAAGAATACCAAATGCCCAACTCCGTTGATCCAAAGATGCCGGAATCTAGCTATCCCAAACACGTTGATAGCGCACTGTACCGTGTTTAAAGATCTACGATTCTTCGCACGTTGATCTAGCGCACTAGATACCGTGAATCGGCTTCAGCAATCGTTGAATCGAGCACACTCGATTAACCGAGAGTGGAGATAGGAGATTACACTCAACTACCAATTTAGATGAAAGCACAAAGCTAACAAACGAAATTTTATTCAGAATCAACCGCCATTACAAATGGCACCACCGGCCTATTTATAGAAGTTACAACTCACGCCACACAAAACTGTACAACACTTAGGTCGGCCACGACTTACCACATCACGACCTAAAAGTACACATCCTAAAACATCTCGACTTAAAAACATCACGACTTAAAAACATCACGACTTAAAATATCACGACTTAAAAACATCACGACTTAAAATATCACGACTTAAAATATCACGACTTAAAAACATCACGACCTAAAACAGTACAACATAAGCAAATACAACACAACGCTTTACAACACATAGGTCGGAAACGACCTAAAACAAGGCAGCATCTTCTAAGAATCCAGGCGGTAGCGAATTGTAGCAATTGACGACCTAAAGTTTCTCGCGACCTAACTTAGGTCGTAGGTCGAACGCGACCTAACTTAGGTCGTAGGTCGAGGCATTCTTCATTCTGAATTTCGGAGCGACTTATCTTAGGTCGTAGGTTGTCCATACGACCTAACTTAGGTCGTATCACTTCTTTGCGACCTAATGTAAGTCGTAACTCGTTAGGTCGTTCGAGCGCTTTTCCCTCTAGCTCGTTAACTCGCGCCTTTCCACTAGGTCGTTGCCGATCTTCACTAAGTCGTTGGAGCGACTTAAAGGCTTCTTTAGGTCGGCCGCGACCTAAAACTTCAACTTTCCACAATTCTTCACAAAATCTTAGCTCGTTACTCTCCTCCTTAGGTCGTATCCGATTTACCAACATGTTAAGTCGTACACGACCTACAGCTTCATCTTTCTGGGCTGCATCACACGGCCACCACCCAAGAACCACCACCACCTGTTGACTTGACCTCTGACCAACTTGTCCAGACCTGTAGCAGCCCATGACCGAGCCATATTGCCTTTGGCCGAGTCCAATTGTTGAACCAAACCCCTTGTTAGCCTTGCCTTTTTACCTTCCTTGCTTTGTAACTCCAAAACCCTTCCCTGCCTGTGATTGTGTAGTGACAACAAGTGAATGTGTAAACTATTATATCATGTTATACCTGCCTGTGATGTAAATTATATGATGTTAAACCCTGTTATTAACTTGTCTGTTATATTTTATTTTATTTTACTGTTTATTTAATTCTGTTAATCACACTGCAAGTTCCCCGTAGAATAGAATCACCATGGGTAGAAATGATACATACCCGAACGGACTTTAGAATAGGGAAAAATCGTTATGGGCTGAAATGATAGGCCTGAGCGATTTTTAATTATTTTTTATTTAACTTGGGATTGTGGGTTCGAAATGATAGAACCCGAATTTTTCTTTGTAAATTACGGATTGAAATGATATATTATTCGTACCACTTGACTTAGGTTATAAAATATTATACAGACCTGTGGTTATTTTATATATTTTCTGGAAAAATTTAAGTATTTTAAAATGTAAAAATATGATAATTTGATTTAAATTGAATATAAAATGATTTAATAAAGGTTTAGTGATTTTTCTATAAGTTAAAAGTGTTAAATAAATAAATGATAAAAATGGAAATTTGGAATTTAACTTGACTTGGAATTATGAAATTTGGTTTTAAAAATGGAATTTTAAGCAAAAGAAAATAAAATGGAAATTAATTTTTATTTGTGAAATGATAAATTAAATTAAAGTGTTAAGTGAATGTAAAGAATAGGAAAATTGTACACTTGAATTTAATAAGTGAAGTAATGAAAAATTTGATATTTATTTGTGAAATTTACTTTATAAAAATCATAAGTTGAAGGGTATTTAAATGACCATTTTAAAGTGGAAAAATACGATTTTTATATAATTAAAATGGCTTAAATTGAAGTTTATTTGTTGCTGAAATTCTATTGTAAATCTGGAAATGTCTTTAGAGCACTTTAGAAATGCTATCGTTTCTGAATAATAACTAAAATCTAAACTAAAGTGAATCTGTAGCACTTTGCAAGTGTTGTAGTTGCTGAAGTGATTTAAAGGCTAATTTAACTAAAGGCTATTGCAGCACTTTGTAAGTGCTGTGGTTGCTGAATTAAAATTAAAACTTGAAACTAATAAAAAGGCTACAGTAGCACTTGATAAATGCTGTCTTTTTTGAATTTAATTTGTTTTCAAATGAAACTGAACTACTACAGCAGTTTGTAAATGTTGTCTTTGCTGAATTGAATTGTTTTCAAATATAACTTACCGCAGCACTTTCTAAATGCTGTGAAAGCTGGAATTTTAATGTTTTAATGTATTTAAGTGAATAAATGAACTCAGAAAAGGCTAAATTCTTGGGAATTGAATATTTGATTTAAAGGTATAATGACTTTTCCTTTAAATGGTTTAAATGAAGTATTTTAATTTGGAATTATAAACCATTTTGAAATGTTAACCACGGGTATACTTCTCTGTATGCTATTTTATTTCCTTGTGATTTATTTGGATGCACACCTTCAATTTGAGAGTGTGACTAGAGGTGAGCGATTACTGCAGCTCTGCGCTACCCTAGTCACATTAACACTGTTATTTGCATTTGTTTACTTTAATATGAACATTTCTCGGATAGCGTTTATTTCTGCTTAATTGTTTAATGGATCCTTAAAGCATGGGCGATCCCAAGCATCCTTTGAGTTATTGTGCATTGCTTTTATAGTTCACCTGAGTTGGTTTACATTATATAAGTATGTATGTCCTGACTCGAGTGTTTGTGTTTTACTTTATGCTCGGGTCAGCCTGAGAATCACAGCTTTGGATTCACCTTCTGGAGCTAGAGATTTGTTGGAGCTTATTTGTCTATCGGTTCTTCTACTTCTATTCCAGTTATTTCCTATTCAGTATTGTCTCTGTATTATTGTCTTATCTATCCTGACTTCTATTAATTTTATTTTGATTATGAGATTTTGTATATGTTTTGAGAGTTGTATATAGTAGCTTCATGAACTACTATGGTATTTTATTTCCGCTGCAAGTTATTCTAATATTATGTGTCTGTGATTCTGTGTTTGATTTTATTTGCTCCAAATTTTCTTGACAATCCACTGTTTTGAAGTATTCAAGTCCGACATGTGTGGATTTATTGTCGATTTGAAAGGTCCAAAATAGTGGGATGTTACACAGGCTCAGGTGACCGCTCAACCTAAGCACTGATACCAAATGTGACGACCCACAATTCTGTACCCTTTGAGCTGACAATAAACCACACATGTTCGACCCAAATTGCACGGAAGAATGGATTATCAAGGGTAATAAAGAAAAATAGACAGAACAGAATCTCACACGAAGGGAATAATATGTAATATTGAACAATAATCTTTATAGCGGAAAACTTTTAAAATACATATATCGGAGTTTACCTAGATTCAACTTGGATAGTTATAAACATCTGTCCTTACAATTGCTGACAAATATCAAACAAAAAACAAACAGCAGCGGATAATAGAATACGTCTATACATAGGTGAATATCTCCAACTCTCCTTTGGAAACTCCAACCGTCTTCAACTAAACCTGAAACTACTCGGATCTGACCCGAGTATTGAAAATACCCGAATCAGGCTTGATAAACCAGCATGAGAAAACTCAATAATAAATGACGGTGTCATATATCATCCTTTGAAAAGAAAGAGTATCTCATAAGATCGCACCCACATATAAACACGGACGAGTTTTTCCCTTATGATAACTAAAACATTTATAACAAAACATTTGATATTATTTCTAATGACATTCTTTGAAAACATTTGCAAATAAACTTATTAATCTTAGCCGAAATTGTTACCTTTATTAAATTCCGGGCCTAATCATTTAAGACTATACAAACAAAATAGCAAGTTCTTATTGGAGAATGGATTTCCATACAAATGACCAGGTGAAGGGACTACCTTCCGATGGGTACACCTCTAGATGGATGTCCCGAGGAACCATTACAAAGCTCCTCTACCAACACAAGACTGGCCTATATCTATAGCTAGATAGTACAGAATATGTCACCCCCGGTCGTTACCGAGCACGCTCTAGCATACAAACCACATTAATTTACATCCCGAACATCATACAGGAAGAAATATATCTAGAAGGGGATGGTCATACCCTGATGGGAATGACCCGCTTAACCTTGCTACATCTACCCTGTTTTGGTCATTTCTGGTTGATGAGGCTGGAGGCAACGATTACCTTTTCACATAGCACATATTCCTTCCACTTTGAATGCCACATTGCCATTCCATATTCACATGGCTGGTCTCTACAAATATATAACTTCCTGAGCTTGTATGTCTCAGGAAAGGGTGTTAAGCTAAGAGAAGGTGTCTTCTCTGCCACCAACTGATATACATTATATAGAGATCACTCAATGTGATTTAGAATGCAAGGTAAGACATTCTTCCATACAAGTTCATTCTGGGACTGAACGAAACCGAAGGTACTTTCCTCGGCTATTACTAGGCGAGAAGTAATTGTGGTTCTGAGATTTTTCATAATAAAAGACCACTCCTACAACAAACAAATCCGGAGTTTATCCTTAATTAATCAACAAGTAGTCCTTCGTTATTATTCATCTCAATATCTCCATATTCAAACAGCTTTATTCTTTGAACACGTAAATTGGTTCGAAGTGGTTTTCGGATAAGAATCACCCAAATCCGACCTCGATTCCTTCAAAACCAATCATCGATTAAAAGATATTAAGTTCATACATGATTATCAATCATCAATCGATTACTTTATCTTTCCATTTAATCAAATATCTTTCTTAGTTATATTCTTTTTAATTTATTTCATTTTTATTTCATGAGTATATGGAATCATTAAGCCTCATTTATCAAATTATTTAGTTTATTTACCTTTCTTTTTATCTTGGAATAATTTCAAATCAGTGCATCTTTTACTTAAGAAAACATTTCCAAATCATTCATTAAATATTAATCAAAGATTTATTATATTCAAGCTATAACTTTTAACTTAAGGAAAATATTCCCAAATCATTCACAAAATCTAAATCAAAAATTTCTTTCTTAACTTCAAATCATATTCTTGCAAATCGAAGATTTTCATAACAGAGTACTACTACCACCCTAGATATGGTAAATTTCACCTCAAGGGACCAGTGGCCAGTAACCCTACATCATGAAGATCTTTGTTTTCAATGATCTTTGTCTGCTATATGTTTTATTTTGAAAATTAGTTTTGAAGGGGTTTTCGGATAGGAATCACCCAAATTCGATCCCAGTTTTTTGGATAGGAATCACCCGAATCCGATCCCGATTCCTTCGTACCAATCATCGACTAAAGATTTTAAGTGGTTAATTAACATTTAAAGAATTTGTTTCTTTCCTTTTATCTTGGAAAAACTTAAATACGATCTTTTAGAGCATCCGGGCTTTCCTTTCGATCTGTTCCACCCTTCTTCTAAAAGATAAAGCGAAGGCTAGGTAAGTTCAGGGCA
The DNA here is from genome assembly GCA_030737815.1 of Allium fistulosum. NCBI lineage: Eukaryota > Viridiplantae > Streptophyta > Magnoliopsida > Asparagales > Amaryllidaceae > Allium > Allium fistulosum. Next base: position 944,071,296 of record CM060903.1, read on the forward strand.
CCGGTTGCTCCATTCCTAACCTTAGTTACACACCTTGCTTTACTGTTTAGCTCTCACAGGCGGGGCAAATGTGCTAGTCATTTCCGCATACTCAATTTGTTATTATATTCAATATTCTTCAATTATTGTTTAAGTGTTATAAACAATTCCTCTTAACCATTTATTCAAACTCTTATTAAAACTTCCAAGTTATCTTTAAATTACTTAACTATTCTTTTAAAATCATTCACACAAGTTTTAGGAAAGAATTTTTAGGTTTAAAACTACATTTCAAAAGTTATTTAAAACTACTGCGAAAAGCGTTGCGAAAAGTGTTGCAAATAGTGTTTTAAAAGCTATATTCTTCAAAACGACTTTTATATCATTTAGAATTCCATCTTTTCAACTTAGATCTCTTTTAAAACATTTTAAAAGATTTTTAGAACATATTTTTTAAAACATTTAAAATATCAATTTTAAACTTTGGTCACTTTACTACAAAAGCGTGATTTTTCTGAAAAATTGTTTTGGACATATTTAAAATATACAAGATGAAATCTTGATTTTCTTTATTTATTTCTTTAAACATATTTAAATGTTTATAAAACATTTCTAACTCATTTTAAAACTATTTCCAAAAGTTTTAAGCATTCCATATACACCATTTCATTTTCAAAAGGAAAGTGATTTCCTTTGTGCTTATCGACGTGTTTTAAACGTGACTTGTTAAAACAATTTAATAATCATATCAAACAATCAATACTTGATGATCAAAGCATATATAAGCATCCATAGCAAATATCAAATCATCAAACATGAATATATATATATATATATTAAATATAGTTTCCCACCATAAACCAAAGCGATTAACTTCCTACCAACATTCTAATCAACCTACACTTCACTAATTAATCCATACTCCATTTAAACACTAGCAAACAACATCCTCTTCCTTCCAATAGCTCGATCAAGGCTTGAGGTGGAGGTTGGCCGAAAGTATAGAGAAGAAGCGGTAGAGTTTTGATTTTGAATTCTCATGATTAGATCCGAAAAATAGGTTATCTTGTATTTGGTTTTAGACCCTCTAAATCTCAAAAATTAGAAAAGTTTTCAAATAAAAAGTTGTTGAAAATTCTGAATTTAAAAAAAAATCATTTGAATCTGAGTTGTTTTGAGGGTGATATGATAGAATGAAGAAGATGTATTTTCGGATTGACAAAAATGAAGCCTTAAAATGCACTTCAAAGAATTGAGTTTCAGGTATAGTAAACCTCAAAACTGGAATAAGTGATCAACATAAAAGTTGTAGCCACTAGAATTTCATATAATTTGAAAAAAAGTATTTCTTAATTTGGATCAGTTATGATCAATACAAAATGGGTTATTCTCTGTCTCAAAAACTGGGCTAGAGAATGCACTGGAAAGAAGTGGATTTTTGACATAGTTAAGGTTAGAATGAGACAAAGTGGTCAACATGAAAGTTGTAGACACTGGAAAAATACATGACCAAATAAAATAATTTTGCATTTTGGTTCTGTTTTAAGAATTTATGGCTGAGAGAAGAAGAGGTAAATTATGAAAAAAAGATGAGTTTGATTTGAAGAGAATGGACATTGATTTCTTTTGAATATTTTATAAATATTTTAACATTATTTTTTTCTAGTTTTTTTCTATGGCTTGGAAGTCATTAAGGAGGAGAGAAAGAAGGTGATGAAGCTTGAGAAAAGAAGAAGAAGAAGAAGTGTGAATGAAAGTGAAGAAGGAGGTGGGTATTTGTAGAAAAAGAAAGAAGTGGTAAATTTACCAAAATAACCTCTTGCCAAATTACCAAACTAACCTTACTTCAACCTAAAGCAACCTTCACTTTTTTAACACTTAACAACATCCTTTCACTTCTTACTTTATGTCTTAATCCCTTAAGGTCTAGGCTAAATAAAATAATTATTATGTTGGTTTTTGATGTGATATTGATTTGATGTTTACTTTTTCTTACTTTTGTTAATTCTTACTTACTTGTACTAATGACTTCTAGAAGTTTTCTAATTATATTTAGTAAAAGTAAACATGTTTAGTTATTAAAATGTGTAATATATATGTTAAAACATCTTAACAAAGGTGCGACAATGTTGTGGCAACTTATTTTGAACAAAATGTTGATTTTCGACAAAACGTTTTCCGGTCACATTTTGACGTTTTTGTTAAACTATTTATTCATGTAAACCAAACTTCAAAATAAATTTCTTATTATCTTTAAAAAATTAAAACAAGTATATTTGACTTATCAAATAATATAAAACAATATCCAAATCTATTTGTAAAAATACGACATCGATTTATCGATATGCAAGGAAATTTGTCAACTTTTATAAAATAAGTTTTATATATTTATCGAACCATTATAAATTAAATTACTATTATTGTCAAATGAGTTTGATATGGATTATATATATTTAAAAAGGATTATTTACCCTTTAAAATAAATTTCTCGTATATTTATCCTACATTATCGGAATCCGACTTTTGTCAATTTTACAAGGGAAATCCAAAACCTTTATTCAATATCAAATATAAGTTTACCATTCTGATTTATAGTATAAAACATGATTTTTTAATATTTCAAAATTCTACATTTGAATATTTAAATAAATTAAATATTCCATTTTCAAAGTGGTAAAATTACGTGTCGTTGCTCCTACGCATTGGAATCACGGAGCTGACTACCCGAGGGCTTAGCAGTTGGAAGATAGGGCGTGACCCTACATCAGTCTCCACTCAAAATCTTGTTTTGAGATATCCATGAATCATGTATTTTGACTGTTTTGAGGCATCCTAAATCAATGTGATCTTCCCGATCTCCTGGGTGCAATTCTACTTGCTCAGGAGTTTATGTCTGACCATACTCACTATTGGAACAACCCTGATCGGTTATCAGTTCCCAAATCCCCAGGGTCACAAATTTTAGGCGATAACATATAAGTGAGCATGTCGACAATTTAGCATATGCAATAATAACTGACTGGGATACAAAATTGAATATATGTTCATATGATAGCAATTTTATACACAAAATTAATAGTAACAAATAATACTTTTCTTCGCAAAAACTCTTTAAAAATGGGCCAAGACATCCTTTTTTCCTTTGAAATTTTGTCAAAATGTTTAACAAAAATCTCTTATTTTATTTAAGGAAAATGTAATGCCTCGGCCCAGTACACATGCTACCAAAGGGATTTACCATCCGTAAGCACGGAGTAAAGGACACGATAGGAGCGATCTCTCATATATACTCACTTGTGTCAACACGAATACGTGATATCATATACTTGATCTTGGCCAACCACGTATATCGTCTCGGAAAAACGCAATATACACGAGTTTCCAAAGTTGAATAATATAGAGAAAGGATTACATAAAATAAAATATCGACAACAACATCGGTGTGGTCAAAAAGTCACATAGATATATAGATCGCATTCTAATATACAACAGATGCCATTATCCACTTACAGTCACCATCAAAGAGATATATACACAACTACACACATAGTCACCATCTCCTTTTTAAACCTTAGAGTATTATCCTAAAGTCTGGAATGACCTGGTCAAAGATCACCTCGTCTTCTATGGAAAAATATGAGAAATGGAATACTATATATAGACCATATGTGTTCCTCCCCAAAAAGCATAGGATAAGAAGATATTAAGAAAGTACATCCTGAAATACAACCTTAGTTTGACCCAAGGTTGTTAAAACAAATAACAACCCGGGTCAGGCTAGAAACTAGCTATGAGTAAACTCAAATATCAAACATTAAAAGAGAACGTAACAAAATCATCATATTGAATGTCAATTACCGTACCCCTGTGTAGGTATCATAGATAAATCATGTTACAGATGTTCCGTTTCTATTTGTTCTAACCACAATCAAAAATCTACTCAATTGTGGTTCTTCCTAACCATAAGTTATTAATATCACATCGTATAATCATATAATAGTATAAGTTTGATCAGCTACCAAAAAGTGAATCGACACCCAGTGATACCTAGTACCACCTATGACTCAATATCCTAGAAACCAAATCAACACCCAGTAATAATGAATATCACCTATGAATCAGCATTATGGGTGCACCCACACAATCTACAATACTGTACATGACCCTCCTTGGTCTACTATAGACTACATGAAAACACTCCTCTATCCATATTCTCATTTAAGTCATGCAAGCACAATACTCAATGTCCATACAGCAGATTGTCGGACTAGTGACATTGGGGCAAGGATGCCATACTTAGGGTGCTACCTTGAGTCAATCCAACTAGGATGGATACTAGCTCTATCTAGTATAACACTTATTGATTAATTTATAACATTTAATATTTTTCACAAGTGTATATACGACAGTAATCCCACCTAACTATCGTTAACCCGATATCACTAAGGGGTTTAATATATTCAATTTCCAATCCAACAGTAATCCCGCCTAACTGTCGTTAACCCGATGTCATTAAGGGGTTAACCATATTATATATCTTTTCTCCTTTCCATATACAGCATTAATTCCCACCTAACTATCGTGTATCCAGAATCACTATGGCTTATAAGTTTGAATAACAATATTCTTACTTTATTCAAATAACCCACATGATCAATTATTCATAATAATATATACAAATAATTAAGCATTCGTTGCATATTTAAGTATGCGGTGGTGGCTGAGCCAACCTTTGCTAAAATAAAATAACAGAATGCAGTGGTGGCAAAGCCTTCCTTTGAAAAATAAAATAACTAAATGTGGTGGTCGCAGAGCCTTCCTTTGCAAAATAAAATAACATAATGCGTAGTGGCAGAGCCTACCCTTGCAAAATAAAATAACAGAATGCATTGTGGCATAACCTACCCTTGCAAAAATAGAATAATAGAATGCAGTAGTGGCAAAGCCTACCATTGTAAAAATAAAATAACAGAATACATGATGGCAGAGCCTACCCCTACAAAAATAAAATAATAGAATGCATGGTGGTAGAGCCTACCCTTGCAAAAATAAAATAACAGAATAAGTAGTAGTAGAGAAAAACAAGAGGGGACATACTACCCTTGATTTCTATACAATTCTATGGTGTATGCTTTAATTTCAATTTTTCAGAAGTAGAGTTAGGGAAATTTTACCCATAAAACGAAGCTTTCGCTTGATCTCTGGATAGAGTGCTTCAATGGATGTAAGGAAGAAGAATAAGGAAATGAGTAAATGAATTAAAATGAGATATGGACTTGGGTATTTATAGGTAAAGAGAAGGGTACTTTAGTAATTACCTAACCTCCTATAGCCTAACTTGATTCGAGCACATTTTGGTCCAATGGCAATCATTCGCATGGCATAACCTAATTCAATCACATTTGTCTCCAATGGCGACCATCTGCATGGCATAACCTTATTCGACCATATTTTGGTCCAATGGCAACCATCCGTGTGGCATAACCTGATTCGACCATATTTTGGTCCAATGGCAACCATCCGCATGGAATATCATTATGCTATTTTGTTTTATTAGGTAGGTCATTATACTATTTTGTTTTATTAGGCAAATTCTTTTCTTAATTTCTAAGAAGTGATCATTCTCATTTGTTTTATTAGGCAAGATAAGTCTAAAACATGTGGTCCAGTCAGAGAGTAGAAAAGTTACAACTTTATTTCTTATTCTTGATTAAATTAGTACCCTTAACTGCTTTATAACTCGAACCATTTTTAAGTGCTTTATAACTCGAACCGTTTTTAAGCTAACATTTTACATTCGTTTGAAAATCCACTTGAGACATTTTATCCAAATTTTTATTTTATTCTGATAACAATTTTTTATTTTCAAAAAATATTACTTTTCAGTTTTCAAAATTATAAAATAATTATTTTAATTCCAAAATATTTTTAAATGCCAAATTAAAATATCGCCTAATTTCAGGTTGTTACAGACCTTCCCTTTATAAAAATTGCATCCTCGTAGTTTCTAAATATGGTTACACATTAAGGCATCCAATCATCCATGACTCAAATAAAATAAAACACACAAACACATTTAAAATCATACCTAGCTGAGAAGAGAATAAATTAGGATGTGTTCGTCTCCTCATTCCTTGGTCTCCCATGTACAGTCTTTAAGATTTCCTGACCATTGAACTTTTTTAATTCTTAACTATTTCACGTTCAAATCTATAATATATGCTGCCTCGATGGTAAAAGTCATGTTCGGTTCAATTTCTAGCTCCATAAGTTGTCTTGGCTCTAAAATAATATCAGAAGCCTATAGACAATTTTTCAACTAGGACATATGGAATACGTTATGCTCCTAATAGATAAGCAAGTAAATCAATTTGATATGCTAAGCTTCCAATATGCTCCATAATTGGGTAAGGTCCAATATATCATAGAGCTAATTTCCCAGCTTTTCCATACCTTATGACGCCTTTCACTGGAGATATTTTTATAAATATATAGCCCCCAACTGAAAATTCTAAGTCCTTTCTACGCTTGTCAACATAACTCTTTTGTCTAGCCTGAGCAGTTTTCATACGATTTCTGATAAACTCAATCTTCTTAGTCGTCTCTCGCACCATTTATTAGTCGATCATAAGTTTCCAACCAATAAGCTAGAGAACGACATGTCCTTCTGTAAAGAGCTTCGAAACGAGCTATGCCAACATTGGACTGGAAACTGTTGTTATAAGAGAATTATACTAAATAAAGATGGTCTTTCCAAGACCATTAAATTCAAGAATGCAAGCTCTCAATCGGTCTTCTATAACTCTTTTGACTCGTTCAATTTGTCCATCCATCTACGAATGACTAGTGTGTAACATGTGCGTTGCACATGGTAATGTGGTTAAAAAATAGTATTTACATTTTAATTATTGTTAAAAAAAATTTATTATATAATATGCATAATAAATTTATAATGATATACTAACATAAACTAAAATGACTTGCAACGCTCAAATATAAGGTTGAGGGTTCAATACTCGCTAACTACATATCTTTGTAAAAATTAATATCCTAATCAAAAAAATATAAATTATTAAAATTGTTAATACTATAATATGTAAATAATTTATGCTGAGGTATACTTTTTATACGTATGAGTTAATAAGTAACTTCACCATTTTGTTAATATGATTGTTGTATATATTTGAATTATCATCTTTTTTAAAATATTTTTAAATGGATTAATGAACATTAGATAATCGAATTTATTTGAATAACTTGAATTAATGATCAACATAACTAATTAAATGTAAAAAAGTTAAAGAAAATTGAGAAGAGCTTTGTACAAATTTGTAATTGAGAAGAGTGTAGATCTTATGGTTAGCTTATCTCCGTGTGAACTTTTTTGAATCAGGCATATAAACTTTTATTCGTTATTAAGTTTTCATTTTTAAACAATTTTATCCTTATAATAAACCATAGATTTCATGTTCTTGTAGGAGGTTCATACTTATGACTTTGATAATTGCAAAATAATATTATGAAGCATTTAGTTGAGTTATGAGTTGGGTATGATTTGATAACACGCTGAAAGTGATGATGTTTATATAATCTAATTTTTATCGGTGTAATCTTTCCATTCACAACGCAATGTTGTAAAATATAAATTTATCTTTTAAAATGAAATTATGTTATGTGATGTACGATATTTTTTTTGAGATAAATAAATTAGAAATTAAAAAGCTTATTATTATTTATGTATACAATTTATGTTATACGATTTAAATATCTTTATATATCTGAATAAAGAAGAAATAATTTTATCATTTTTCTCATATACATGAATATTGTATATATTGAAATCCTTGTATTTTATGATTTATTAGATGGATTAATAAATATTAGTTAATCATATTTATTTAAATAGTTTAAATTTAAGATTACACAATTAGTTAAATATATGGAATTGAATGCAAAATATTAGAAGATAATTGAGAAATGTTTCTAGATAATTGTAAAAAGTTCAAAATTTTAGGTATTTGACGTTAATAGAATTTTATAGTGTAATGTATGATAGGAAATAAATTATAAAATAAATTATAAAATAAATTTATTATTGTCATTAATGTATATAATTTATGTTATGTGATTATACACACACACACATATATGCATATATATATATATATATTTTCATCTAAATGAATTTTTTTATCAATTTGTTGATGAGAATGTAGTATACATATTGAAACTTCCTCTTTTAGAATTTATTAATAAACATTAGTTGATTAAGTTGATCAATTAGTTTAAATTTTGGATTATGTGATTAATTTAAATATGTGGACTGTAATGTAAATAATCGTAGATTCGTTTAAAAGTGGGTTTTTGAATGTAAAATGTATTTGAATGTAAAATAGTATAAAAAGTTTCTTAAAATAACGGTAAAATGGTAAATTATAAGATTTTTAAAATAAAATATCCACTTGGAGAGAATTAAGGAGAATATAGATAATTCCTACAATTAATGAGAGCTTCAAATTCTTCTGCTTTACTATTATTTAATAGATAGGCCGTATTGAGGTTGGTTGTATTCCTAAGGCACTCTGCAAACTCTACCAGAAATGGCTAGTGAAAAGTGGATCCCGATCACTAACTATACTGCTAGGTACCCCATGCAATCCGACAATATGTTTGACAAATAATCTTGCTAAGCTTTCTGTTATTCAGTTCGAGCGTACAGGAATAAAATGTGCACTTTTAGTAAGTCAATCGATTATCACTCAAATGCTTTCATTTCCAATTCTCGAACATGGAAGTCCATCAATGAAGTTCATAGAAATTTGATCTTATTTCTAATGCGGTACTTCTAATGGCTGAAGGAATCCACTGGGTTTTTGATGTTCTCCCTTCACTAGTTGACATGATGTGCACTTTTTCACATACTCTGCTATATCACGCTTCATACCTTCCTAATAATACATGCATTTCATATCTTTATACATTTTCGTTACACCTGGATAGATCGTGAACACGGAACGATGACATTCGTCAAGAACTTCTTTCCTTAGGTTAGCCATGTTAGGAACTCATGGTCTTCCTTTCGATCATAAACTACCATTCGAGTCAAGCTTGAACTTCTTTAGATCATCACCATCTTCTTCATTCTGTAGCCATTGAATTCGATTAGTCAGCATGGGATCATCTTTCTGACTAGCTTGAATTCCATCAATTAGGCTTGGTTGAACTTCTAAACTAGTCAACATGCAAATGAATCATCCATCATTCTAAATTGAACATTGCAAGAACTTAACCATTCCAACTCATTCCATTTAGAGATCATCATAGAAACCATGGCTTGCTGCTTCTGACTAAGAGCATCAGCCACTTTTTTTTTCTTTTCCTAGAGTGTATTGTATCTCAAAATAATAAGCGGTTAGAAACTCAAGCCACCTTTGTTGTCACCTATTCAGATCTTTCTGGGAAAATAAGTATCTCAAGGATTTATGATCTATATAAAGAACGAATCATTCTCCTAATAGATAATGTCTCCATAATTTCAAAGCAAATACTGCTGCTGCTATCTCTAGATTATGAGTACCATATCTTGTTTCATTTGGTCTTAACTATATTGATACATATGCTACGACCCTATCGTGTTGCATCAACACAGCTTCAAGACCAGTACCACAAGCATCTGTATATACTACCAGACATTATTAGAATTGGAGCATGAGATAATAATTCTTTCAGCTTTTGAAATGCTATATCACACCTCTCTGGCCAGTTATACTTTACTCCTTTCTTCATCAGATGGGTCAACGAAGTAGATATTTTTGAAAAATCTTGAATAAAATGTCTATAATATCCAACCAATCCTAAGAAACTATGAATCTCTATAACTGAACTCCGGTCTATTCCACTTCTGAACAGGTTCGATCTTTGTCGGATCAACAGAATTACCTTTATCGGTGATAATATGTCCAAGAAATTTCATTTCTTTCTACCAAAAGTGACATTCGTGAATTTAGCTTTAAGTTGATGGGATCTCAAAGTTTTTAGGATAATTCTTAGATGTTCTGCATGCTCTTCCACGGTCTTTGAATATACTAAGATGTCATCAATGAATACTAATGCAAATTTATCCAGATAACTATGGAAAACTTGATTCACTAAGTCAACGAAATAAGCAGGTGCATTCTTTAGCCCAAAAGGCATAACTAGCAACTCGTAGGATCCGTATCTGTTCTAAATGTTTTAAGAGGAATACTATCATCAGCTACTCATAATTGGTGAAAACTAGTAGCTAAACCAAGTTATGAGAAAACATTCGCACCATCCAACTGGTCAAAAAGATCATCAATCCATGGCAATGGATAACGATTTTTAATCATCATCTCATTTAACTTTCTATAATCAATGCACATCCTTAGGGACCCTCCACCTTCTTTACAAATACTCTCATTGCATCCCATGGTGAACTACTTGATCTAATAAAGTTCTTCTACTCAAGTCCTTCTAATTAAGTTCACAATTCTTCCATTTTGGTGGGGCATATTCGACTAGGAGGTCTACTAACGGGATGAGAACCCTGAATTAATTCTATCCGTAATTCTACATCCCTACGAGGGGGTAATACTTCTACGGAATCACACATATAACATTAAGTGAAATTCAAGACCGACTTTCGAAGCATCGAGGGAAGTGCGATACGATTTTTATGATCAGGATGCTTCAGAGTGATAACTCTACCGGCACAAAATAGGTGAGCATCATAATGCTCAAGCCAGTCCATTCCCAAAATAATTCCAAAACCTAAGTGACTCATAACATGAAAATTGCACATAAAGAAGTATCCATATAGATCAACTATCAAACCATGGCATTTCATCCCTAAAGTAGCGTAACTATCTATAGGATTTACTACCCAAAGTGATGTTACAAGCAATGTATAATCCAAATTTAATTTCTCCACGGCTCTTTTGATATAAATAAATGTGAAGTGGACGTATCAAAAAAAACTCATACAAATATATTAGATATCGTACTCATACCTTTAAGGATCATGGCTGCCTTTCCCTTCGCCTAATCTGGTAGGTCTATAGATTCAAAAACAAACAGCTTTCCCTATTTCTGTTTGATTGGCTTTGGACAATCCTTTATGATATGTCCAATCTCATTATAGTTGAAGCATTTCCTAGTATCCCTACTTTGAGCTTTCTGGCATTCATTTGCGAAGTGTCCCTTGACTCCACAAATGTAACACACAATCTGGGATTTATCGATCTTCTTCTTTTACCGAGATCATGGATTGGGTCTGACTTTCTTCTTCTTGAATCTTTGGTCCTTATTAGGATAAAAAAAATTCCGCTTCGCTCCTTGGCCTTGGCCTTCCTGTTCATCCAGAGTTCCTACTTCTTTGTCTTCTTCATAGACGCTTTCATAACAAAGCATTGTATCCACGATATCCTCAAATGAGCTATGCAACCGAGCTAAATGTATGTCCCTGAGGTCATTTCTTAATCCTCGAACAAACTTCTCATTGGTCTCTAAGGGTGTACTAATTAATGTTGGTCCATATTTGGATAGAGCATTGAACTGATTCATGTACTCTTGCACTATCATATTATCTTGCTTTAAATCAATAAACTTCCTAAATAGATTTACCTTGGCCGCTTCAGGAACAAAATGAGCTCTAGTCATGTCCTTGAATCACTCCCATGAAATCCCTTCTTCGGGAATTTCTGAAGTCATAGCATCATACCAATCTAATGCTCCTCATTGTAGTTGTCTAGATGTGAGCTTCCTCTTTTGTGGATTTGCGAGAGTCATATCATCGAAGATTCTCTCACAGTTTCTTAGCTGGATATGGACACCCATGGGACCTTCATTCCCAAATAATGGCTTACCACCTAGACTAGCATAATCACTACATTGTTGAATAAATTTCGAGTGAGGAGCAGGATTTTGTGTTTTTGCTATTGCAGCATCCTACATGTCTCTCATAAATTCCTTTCACTAATCCATGGTTATTGTAACGACCCACTATTTTGGACCATTCAAATCGACAATAATCCACACATGTCGGATGTAACGACCCGTAAATTTCAACTGTTTTAATAACGTAATTAGTTGAAATTTTGTGAAATTTTAAACGATAAAATTTTGAAATAAAAATTTAATATTTGGAATACGTCTAGTTAAACATAGCAACTGGTAAATTTTCGTCCAAAAATATGGAAGCTTATTTTGCGCGTAAATTCACTTCAATTTAATTAGTTAAAAAGCGATGAAAATAAAATGTTTCCGAAACCTAAATATTTTTACATAGAAAAATTCTAAATCAACTTCTGAGCAAGATGTCAGTTTGTCGTTTTTCCAAATTCGGACATCTTTGGCTCCGTCGATCTTATTTTTCAGTGTTTTTCTTGCACTTTCCGCTAATAGAAAATTCAAATTTTTATAATTCAATCATACCACTGATATTTGTATACCGTTTTGATCGTCCAGTCGTACTGATCTCGACAATATATTCATTTGTGTATTTCGGAATCCGTCACGGCATTGAAACCGTGAAACAGTTAACCATTTTGATATCTGTTGAGTCTTTTGGGTTTCTTCGTGTCTTTCCATATATCCATTCGTTGAAATCAAACATTTCAGTAGACTTTTAAAATTCCTAGATCTAATAGCTGGTTGTCATTATTTCTTGGTTACCAAATTTGCATCTCTGTGGCGTTCAACTGGCTGTGATAGTCACGCACGTATGTTTGTGGCCATTTCCATTCCCATTCGTCAGTTTAGGCATTCAAAAAATTTTTTTTTTGAAAAGGCAAAACGTTTCGGGGTTCATGCTCGTGCATTTATTTTTTTATCTCTTCGTTTCTTTTGGAAGGCAAGACTTTATTTTTACTTTTGTTTTGCTGTCACCTTTATCTTCCCTTTCTCATTTTATTGTTACCTTGCTTCTTTTCTTCATTTTGTTTGCCTGAAGCCAATCCTTCCCTTCTCCACACTTTCTCTCAGAAATGCAAACAAGGCTGACACCTTCCCATCGGCCTTATCCACCAGAACTTGTTCGCGCCTCCACCACCATTTTTAACCGCACCACCGTTCCACTAACCGAACCATCTACCAAGGAGCCACTGCAAGCCTCTCACAAGCCAAAGCTTTATGCTGAGCCTAGTCAGCTTCGTCCATCCGCGTTTTACAAGGCCGCATCCATCACCACTGTCCTTCCATCGTCAACCCCTCCGCCCTCCGAGCCTCCATCTTCCACCTCAGAGAAGATAGCACACCCATTCACCTCCACTTCTTCTCCACACCGAGCCGGCCACCATAGCAGCCGCCATGGCTCATGCATGGTCGAACAACCCTCATACCTGCCCAGATCCCATCCTGCAAGCCAGCCAACTCCATGCCGACGAAACCCACTCACACTCTCTCTGTAGCCTAGCCACCTTCTTGCTTGTCCAGCCTGTACTTGCGAGCATCTCTTCTGTTGTTATAGGTATGGCTTTGCCAGTACACTTTTTACTTATATATATCTCAGTTTTATAATCATTTATATATATAAGTATGTATATGTAAATGTTTTGTGGTTTTGCGTCAGTAAGTTACCTATATTAGATTTTATAAAGTAATAATTTCAGTATATTTGTTGTATATAAAAGTATTTCTTATATAGCAGAGCGTATGTATGTTGATGTATACAAGTGTTTATATAAGCTATTAAGACCCATGTTGCAACATACACACACAGTATGTTTTTATGCCCGCGTCTTTGAAGGGCTATGTCCTTTGTTTTGCATTTTACAGTTTAAAGGTTTATTTATAGTGTAAATTTTAGTTTGAGGGTTATGTACTGTTTTAAAGTGAAGTTAAAATATGATATAAGTATATCAATAGTGTAGTTGTATAGGTGTTATCTATATCTTGAATTGTTTTATATTTGCCGTATATATATATAAACAGAGTAGGTTATATTTTGAAAATATTTTTGGTTTATGATGTGTATATATATAGTCGAATCAGATTTTGTAGTGAAGGTATATTTGTTAAACTGTTTTAAGGCTATGTTATAGTTTGCTTTATGATTAGTATATATAATTTAATTTATGTGTTAGCTGTTAGTATGTTAGGTAAAGCATTTTAGAATATATATATATTAATGACAGTTTAGCTATATATGTGTGTTTTATAGTATGCCAGCTGTATTTCAATATGATATGCTTTGTTCTGTTCAAAATTTTCGTATATAGTTATTTTCCAATATGATGTGTATATTTTTTTCTAAATTGCCGAATAAGATTGTTAATGCAATTTTATATAAATGTTGTTAATTCGTTAGGAATGGCTTAGTAATGTATGTATGGATTTTTAATCATAAGTTCGTTGTTGTTGTATATATATATATATATATAAAGTGATATTTTAAATATTTACATAAGTATTTATTTCGAATATATTATGTAGATATTTTGTATATGTGTTTAAATTTAAAACAACGATTTTGAAATACACGTATATATTTCAATTTAATATTGTCGAATGTAGGATATGATTTTTATATACCAGTTCACTTTTATCAATGTACCTTCATAAATCCTATTCTGATTTGATTTGTCTCCGCAAATTCCTATTTAACAGCTTGCTCGTCGAATTCGTGCCAATTTTGTTTTGATTTGGAATTCGCGTTTGGATTCTTAACTCATCTCATTCTCGTCCATCTCTAGCCTCGAAAGGTGAGCACTCACTCACGATTAACGTTCTTTTATTTATTAAATTTGATTTCAATTGAAACGACAATTGAAATATGCTGCTGTTAGTTAATTACACTGTTATATATGCTATTACCTGTATCAGTTCACCTGTGACATTTGACACCATTATCTGTTAATTATTTATGTGATGATAATACAGTTTGGCTGATAATTGATTGATTGTTGATGTTTACATTGGACGTTAAATTGTTAGTGTTAAATGATAAATAGTATGCAAAATTGAAATGGATATAGGATAGTTAACGATTTTAAAACTAATTTATATGTTAAATTTGATTAGTTGAATATGACCCCTTTTAATTGTTAAATTAATTGACATGTAGAATAGTGATAATTACACTTTGAACCATTGAACGTATATTTGATTAATTGTTGTAGTGTTAAAATTGAAATCGAATGACAATTAAAGAACCATATAAATATTAGTGTAATAATCTTTAATCTACATGAAATGATAGTGTAGATTCTAGAAATAATTATATTAATTCGTACAAATAACAATGCGAATTAATACGGTTATTTCGGGATTATTTGAATTGATTATTGGATTGTTATTGTTTGTTGTCATTGCTTGTTTATTTACTTTGACACCATCCCAGTTATCACACTGCAAGTTCCCTTTGTTATGCTTTGATTTTGAATTGAATTAGAATCGGGTTGAAATGATAAATATCCAAAAATTTAACTTTGACCTAGGATAGAAAATTAAATAAAACCCGATTGGTCAATAATTTGATTTAAACATAAAACGAAGATTTTATTTGAATAAATAATACGGTTTTTGAAATGAAGTTGAAATTTGAATTTTAATGAAAGGAAAATGTTAATATTTAATAATCTGAAACAAAATATTAACAATGTAATTAATGAAAGAATGTTGTTTAATTTGAGAAATGATTGAATTAAGTTTGAAATGATTTAATAATCGAGTTTGAAATTATTTAATAATTAAGTTTTGAATTATTTAATAATTAAATAAGATTGAATTATTTAATGATTAAATTAAATTGAATTTTTGAATAAGTGAATTTTACTTCGTAAATAATTGAAATTGAGTTCTTTATTAATTAAGTCTTGGAAAATATTTAGGTAAGTAAGTAAGTGAAATTGAATTTCTTTAACAAGAAATAAAATGTGATTTATTGAAATTAAAGTAAGACTTGAAAGTTAAAGAATTGATTTGACGAATTTAATTTAATTCAAAATTGTAAGTTTTGATTTAATGAAGTTGAACTTAAGAAATTGATTTAATGAATTGGAAATTTAATAGAAATTGTTTCGGATGATAAAGTAACTTAACGAATATTGTATGAAATCGATAAATGGGTTTAAACTGATTTGAATGTTAAATTAAATTAATTTAAATGATTTCGGGATGAAACTTATATACGAACTTGAATCAATATTTGAATTGTTTTACATAAAAATTGAAATTGAATTATAAGATTTTGAAATGGTAATTTGGAAGTTTTGAAACGTAAATTATGGAAATTGATTTAGAAAGACAAATGAAATGTTGATTTACGAATTATAATTGAATTGAAATTGATTTGGTTTTGAAATATATTAAATGACCAATCGGTGTAATAATTACGGAAGTTATCAAAGAGACCGGAATCGGTTATGGACATACTCTCTGTCTAAACCGAAAACCACTTTAATAACTATACGCGGAGTGATGATCCAGAATGAAGTGGTTGGATTGATGTACGTGATGACTGAAGAAAGAGAATGATAATGGATAGCCTTGACACTTGTGTCAAATTGGAAATGACTAAAACAGAAGCCGTGCCGGGCCAATGGAGGTCAGCTACCTCAAGTGGACACACTTCTTCGAACTACTCATTACTTGTTGTTGATTGGTGCACCCTTGATTTTGGGAGTGTTGTTTCACGGTGTTGCGGGCGCTGCGGCGTTGCGTTCTCACCAGTCCGGATCAGGCAAATGGTAGTATCACTACCTTGGGTATTGCCTCATGTGCCTTGTCATACTTGTATCCCTCTATTCGCGACCACTACGAATTTGTTTTGTACCGTTAGTATATGGATTGCCCTCTGGTGACTTCCGGTTTTGGGGAAACTACGGTCTTGTATATGCTTTTGGGAATAAAAATGTGTTAAGGGTGGAATGGGCCATGACTTAACACTATTTTGATATCTTTATATTACTGATAGACATTATCTACTTATCGTACACTACTACCTAGTAGATAGTTTAACGGATCCTTAAAGGATGGTTATTCCAAACATCCTTTGAGTTACTTGTATTTCAATTGCTATTTCACTTGAGTTGGATTTATTGATATAAGAATGTTAATCCTGACTCGAGTGTCTTGTGTTTTTGCTTTACGCTCGGGTCAGACTGAGTGATCCAGTATTCGAGACTCACCTTTGGAGTTGGAGCTTTGCTTGAAGATCCAGCCATCTATTCTGCTTCAGTATTCGATGATTCCAATGATGTATTCTGATTTGTATCTGATGTATCATATTACTCTTCCGTTGTATCTGGTTTAACTCTGATGTAACTTATATATTTATATAGTAGCTTCATGAACTACTATCTCTTTTATTTCCGCTGCATTTATTACTCTGTGTCTGTGATCTGTGATTATTTATTTACTGTATATGTTCAGTTTTGCCAAATTTAAATTAACAACGCGGTATTTTGAGCAATTCAATTCCGGCATGAGTGTCTACCTATACACTTATAATGGATGCAAATGGTCCAAAATATCGGGTCGTTACAGTTGGTATCAGAGCTTTGGTAGCTCTAGGCAAAACTAAACATATAGGGTAAATGTATTTACAGAATCACTCTCATTCGAGTTTCAATCTCTTTCTTTCGACTCGATTTCTTGGAATTTTGGAACGTTCCCTACGGTTCCAAATTTCATTCGTGTCCCTCACTATTCGTCTCCTTTCAATTCTGGAGCATCACATAACTCCACTTCGAATGACCCTTATAGTGAATCGGCGGTCTCGCCAAACTTCGAATGATTCGTAAAGGAGTAAAACTCCTTTATAATAGGCATTGTTTTACCGGAGATTTCTGTATCCTCGGTTTACGATGCTATCTATTACCTGCTATACCTGAATTCCATCTCTTGAGATCGAGTGTTGATTTACCTCGGAATTCAGCATCGATCTTATTCTTGAAGTTACGGACGACCCGGTTAAGGTTGCCCGTGAATTAAATAAACTCATCCATCTCCCGATTGTGGTAATTGAATTATCTTATCTTCTGTTTCAAACTTATTTTCGAATCAAAATTCTCTTTGATTTGAGTCCATCAAATTTGAAACCCTATCTTTATTTTGGAAATTCATTCCTGTATCGTCGAGCAAAGAAATGTATTTGTAAACTAATGTATATAAATGTTTTAATATATGTTGTGTTGTTTGAGTTGTTGATGTTGATTTGGGTTTCCGATCGATTCGTCTGATCAACGCTATCGATAGGATTTCCAAAACACTTGAGCAGAGCAAACCGACACAATATTGTTTTCAAATTTGGTAAATAAAATAATTTTGTATGATAATATATTAAATATATAAGTAAATTTTTCTGAAAAGAAAAAAAAGGTAAATTAATTCGTTGTTTGAAATGATAATATTTGATTTCCATCTATTGTTCGATAAATAAATTTATAAACTTGGTTTATAAACTGATTCAAAATTTGAAATGAAATTAAATTAAGAATTTGAGAATTTAATTTCCAATGATTTCGAACTATGGTTTTAAAGGTTTAAAATGCACATTATTTAAAGGTATTTTGACTATAATTTGTTTCCAAAGAATTTTAATGTATATTATTTAAAGTATTTTCAAATAGAAATCGTTTTCAAAGAAATTTTAAAATGTTGAAATCAGTGCTCTTCTCTTTGTCGCTGGAAAATAATTTTGGTGAAGGCGGCCGCATCATCGACATTCATTTTTGAGTTTCGAAGTGGAGATACTATTCTGTAGCTTTGCTACGGTTTTGTTTTGAAAAATATATTTTTGATTTGAATTTCTTCAGTATAATTTGATTTATATATATATAGATATATTATTTTAAAAATTTAATTTGATTTGATATAAATATATTATATATATTTCTAAATTGTTTAAAGTTAATCGGAAATCTAATTCTTAAATTTTGAAGGATGATTTTAGTTATAAATAAACCAAAATTTGAAATAAGTATTTAAACTTGAGATAATTGAATTTGAAAATTTTATTTGTATAGTACTAAATTGCACTTCAATATAACTTACCTAAATTATTCATAAGTTAAAATGTAATTGGATAATATACAATATAAAATAATTTTATAAATAAAATTGAGTGTTTATAATAAATGTTATACACTAAATTTTGATTATAAAGATGTTAATAGAGTTAGATAGGATAATAAGTAAAACTCAATTAATAATGAAATAAATTTGTTTTGAAAGAATATATAAAGTGAAATTTGATCAACCTATGAAAATACCTTGAATTTAAAATCAATTATTGAATATAAATTAATTTAAATTGAAATTTATATGGTTTAATTTAATTTATATGGGTTAAATATATGTGATAAGATATATTAAGTAGAATAAATTTAACAGTAATTTGGAATAAAGAAGAATTTAAAATTGTTGAAGAAAATATGATTATAATAAAGACTATTCAAATTTACGGTTTTAGGAATTGTAAATTTAAGAAATGGGATACTAAGATAATGAATTTAGAAATAGTTGAGATTTATTTTAGTGAAATCAAATGGATTAAATCAATTATTGAATATCAATTAATTTAAATTTGAATTTATATGGTTTAAATTAATTGTTATTTTGTATTTCAAATCTGTTTTTCTTTCTGGTTGTTTCTATTCTCCTACCTCGTTCCTTTTCGGGGACGAAAAGTTTTGAGTGGGGGAGAGTGTAACGACCCGTAAATTTCAACTGTTTTAATAACGTAATTAGTTGAAATTTTGTGAAATTTTAAACGATAAAATTTTGAAATAAAAATTTAATATTTGGAATACGTCTAGTTAAACATAGCAACTGGTAAATTTTCGTCCGAAAATATGGAAGTTTATTTCGCGCGTAAATTCACTTCAATTTAATCAGTTAAAAAGCGATGAAAATAAAATGTTTCCGAAACCTAAATATTTTTACATAGAAAAATTCTAAATCATCTTCTGAGCAAGATGTCAGTTTGTCGTTTTTTCAAATTTGAACATCTTTGGCTCCGTCGATCTTATTTTTCAGTGTTTTCTTTGCACTTTCCGCTAATAGAAAATTCGAATTTTTATAATTCAATCATACCACTGATATTTGTATACCATTTTGATCGTCCAGTCGTACTGATCTCGACAATATATTCATTTGTGTATTTCAGAATCCGTCACGGCATTGAAACCGTGAAACAGTTAACCATATTGATATCTGTTGAGTCTTTTGGGTTTCTTCGTGCCTTTCCATATATCCATTCGTTGAAATCAAACATTTCAGTAGACTTTTAAAATTCCTAGATCTAATAGCTGGTTGTCATTATTTCTTGGTTACCAAATTTGCATCTCTGTGGCGTTCAACTGGCTGTGATAGTCACGCACGTATGTTTGTGGCCATTTCCATTCCCATTCGTCAGTTTAGGCATTCAAAAAAAAAAATTTGAAAAGGCAAAACGTTTCGGGGTTCACGCTCGTGCATTTATTTTTTTATCTCTTCGTTTCTTTTGGAAGGCAAGACTTTATTTTTACTTTTGTTTTGCTGTCACCTTTATCTTCCCTTTCTCATTTTATTGTTACCTTGCTTCTTTTCTTCATTTTGTTTGCCTGAAGCCAATCCTTCCCCTCTCCACACTTTCTCTCAGAAATGCAAACAAGGCTGACACCTTCCCATCGGCCTCATCCACCAGAACTTGTTCGTGCCTCCACCACCATTTTTCACCGCACCACCGTTCTACTAACCGAACCATCTACCAAGGAGCCATTGCAAGCCTCTCACAGGCCAAAGCTTTGTGCCGAGCCTAGTCAGCTTCGTCCATCCGTGTTTTACAAGGCCGCATCCATCACCACTGTCCTTCCATCGTCAACCCCTCCGCCCTCCGAGCCTCCATCTTCCACCTCAGAGAAGATAGCACACCCATTCACCTCCACTTCTTCTCCACACCGAGCCGGCCACCATAGCAGCCGCCATGGCTCATGCATGGTCGAACAACCCTCATACCTGCCCAGATCCCATCCTGCAAGCCAGCCAACTCCATGCCGACGAAACCCACTCACACTCTCTCTGTAGCCTAGCCACCTTCTTGCTTGTCCAGCCTGTACTTGCGAGCATCTCTTTTGTTGTTATAGGTATGGCTTTGCCAGTACACTTTTTACTTATATATATCTCAGTTTTATAATCATTTATATATATAAGTATGTATATGTAAATGTTTTGTGGTTTTGCGTCAGTAAGTTACCTATATTAGATTTTATAAAGTAATAATTTCAGTATATTTGTTGTATATAAAAGTATTTCTTATATAGCAGAGCGTATGTATGTTGATGTATACAAGTGTTTATATAAGCTATTAAGACCCATGTTGCAACATACACACACAGTATGTTTTTATGCCCGCGTCTTTGAAGGGCTATGTCCTTTGTTTTGCATTTTACAGTTTAAAGGTTTATTTATAGTGTAAATTTTAGTTTGAGGGTTATGTACTGTTTTAAAGTGAAGTTAAAATATGATATAAGTATATCAATAGTGTAGTTGTATAGGTGTTATCTATATCTTGAATTGTTTTATATTTGCCGTATATATATATAAACAGAGTAGGTTATATTTTGAAAATATTTTTGGTTTATGATGTGTATATATATAGTCGAATCAGATTTTGTAGTGAAGGTATATTTGTTAAACTGTTTTAAGGCTATGTTATAGTTTGCTTTATGATTAGTATATATAATTTAATTTATGTGTTAGCTGTTAGTATGTTAGGTAAAGCATTTTAGAATATATATATATTAATGACAGTTTAGCTATATATGTGTGTTTTATAGTATGCCAGCTGTATTTCAATATGATATGCTTTGTTCTGTTCAAAATTTTCGTATATAGTTATTTTCCAATATGATGTGTATATTTTTTTCTAAATTGCCGAATAAGATTGTTAATGCAATTTTATATAAATGTTGTTAATTCGTTAGGAATGGCTTAGTAATGTATGTATGGATTTTTAATCATAAGTTCGTTGTTGTTGTGTGTGTATATATATATAAAGTGATATTTTAAATATTTACATAAGTATTTATTTCGAATATATTATGTAGATATTTTGTATATGTGTTTAAATTTAAAACAACGATTTTGAAATACACGTATATATTTCAATTTAATATTGTCGAATGTAGGATATGATTTTTATATACCAGTTCACTTTTATCAATGTACCTTCATAAATCCTATTCTGATTTGATTTGTCTTCGCAAATTCCTATTTAACAGCTTGCTCGTCGAATTCGTGCCAATTTTGTTTTGATTTGGAATTCGCGTTTGGATTCTTAACTCATCTCATTCTCGTCCATCTCTAGCCTCGAAAGGTGAGCACTCACTCACGATTAACGTTCTTTTATTTATTAAATTTTATTTCAATTGAAACGACAATTGAAATATGCTGCTGTTAGTTAATTACACTGTTATATATGCTATTACCTGTATCAGTTCACCTGTGACATTTGACACCATTATCTGTTAATTATTTATGTGATGATAATACAGTTTGGCTGATAATTGATTGATTGTTGATGTTTACATTAGACGTTAAATTGTTAGTGTTAAATGATAAATAGTATGCAAAATTGAAATGGATATAGGATAGTTAACGATTTTAAAACTAATTTATATGTTAAATTTGATTAGTTGAATATGACCCCTTTTAATTGTTAAATTAATTGACATGTAGAATAGTTATAATTACACTTTGAACCATTGAACGTATATTTGATTAATTGTTGTAGTGTTAAAATTGAAATCGAATGACAATTGAAGAACCATATAAATATTAGTGTAATAATCTTTAATCTACATGAAATGATAGTGTAGATTCTAGAAATAATTATATTAATTCGTACAAATAACAATGCGAATTAATACGGTTATTTCGGGATTATTTGAATTGATTATTGGATTGTTATTGTTTGTTGTCATTGCTTGTTTATTTACTTTGACACCATCCCAGTTATCACACTGCAAGTTCCCTTTGTTATGCTTTGATTTTGAATTGAATTGGAATCGGGTTGAAATGATAAATACCCAAAAATTTAACTTTGACCTAGGATAGAAAATTAAATAAAACCCGATTGGTCAATAATTTGATTTAAAAATAAAACGAAGATTTTATTTGAATAAATAATATGGTTTTTGAAATGAAGTTGAAATTTGAATTTTAATGAAAGGAAAATGTTAATATTTAATAATCTGAAACAAAATATTAACAATGTAATTGATGAAAGAATGTTGTTTAATTTGAGAAATGATTGAATTAAGTTTGAAATGATTTAATAATCGAGTTTGAAATTATAATTAAGTTTGAAATAATTTAATAATTAAGTTTTGAATTATTTAATAATTAAATAAGATTGAATTATTTAATGATTAAATTAAATTGAATTTTTGAATAAGTGAATTTTACTTCGTAAATAATTGAAATTGAGTTCTTTATTAATTAAGTCTTGGAAAATATTTAGGTAAGTAAGTAAGTGAAATTGAATTTCTTTAACAAGAAATAAAATGTGATTTATTGAAATTAAAGTAAGACTTGAAAGTTAAAGAATTGATTTGACGAATTTAATTTAATTCAAAATTGTAAGTTTTGATTTAATGAAGTTGAACTTAAGAAATTGATTTAATGAATTGGAAATTTAATAGAAATTGTTTCGGATGATAAAGTAACTTAACGAATATTGTATGAAATCGATAAATGGGTTTAAACTGATTTGAATGTTAAATTAAATTAATTTAAATGATTTCGGGATGAAACTTATATACGAACTTGAATCAATATTTGAATTGTTTTACATAAAAATTGAAATTGAATTATAAGATTTTGAAATGGTAATTTGGAAGTTTTGAAACGTAAATTATGGAAATTGATTTAGAAAGACAAATGAAATGTTGATTTACGAATTATAATTGAATTGAAATTGATTTGGTTTTGAAATATATTAAATGACCAATCGGTGTAATAATTACGGAAGGATATAATCAGGAAGACCGGAAATTTCCATCTCCATCTACTAAATTTATTTATTTGTCATTATTTTAGAAAATTCTTGACATAATTTATCATTAGTTGATCCAAAAATAATATCATCTACATAAATTTGAACAATTAAAATATCATGTTTCATTTTCTTAATAAAAAGAGTTTGATCAACCTTTCCAATTTCAAAACCAGAATTGATTAAATAAGTTTTTAAACGATCATACCAAGCACGAGGTGCTTGTTTCAAACCATATAAAGCCTTTTTAAGTTTATAAACATGTTCTGGAAATTGTTCGTGTATAAACAAGGGAGGTTGTTCAACATAAACATTTTCTTTAATAAATCCATTTAAAAAAGCACTTTTAACATCCATTTGATATAATTTGAAATCATGAAAGCAAGCGTAGGCTAATAGAATTTGTATTGCTTCTAATCTTGCGACAGGAGCAAATGTTTCTTCATAGTCAATTCCTTCTTCCTGATTATATCCTTGAGCAACTAATTTAGCTTTATTTCTAGTGATATTACCATTTTCATCAGCTTTATTTTTAAAAACCCATTTAGTGCCAATAACTGTTTGATCAGTTGGTCGTGGAACTAAATCCCAAACGTCATTTCTTTCGAATTGGTTTAGTTCTTCTTGCATCGCAATAATCCAATAATCATCAGTTGAGGCTTCCTTAATATTTTTAGGTTCTATATTAGAAAGAAACGCTATATGACCCATTTGATTTAGCTGATTTCTTGTTTTAACTCTTTCATCAATTTCTCCTATAATATTTTGAATTGGATGATCTTTTAAAATTCTTGGTGGAGATTTTAATTCAGTTTCAAATTGATTTATAGAAGTGATATTGTCAGGTGTATTGTTGTCAAAAGTAGAATTTGAATTTGTTACAGTGTCTTCATCATCATTTGTTTTAATTTTGAAATTTTCATCAAATGATACATGAAGTGTTTCTTCAATAGATTTAGTTCTTATATTATAGATTCTATATGCTTTGCTTCGTTCGGAATATCCGATGAATATACATTCATCCGATTTTGGATCAAACTTACCTAATTGATCTTTTGTATTTAAAGCAAAACATTTAGAACCAAAAATTTTAAAGTAAGATATATTAGGTATTCTACCGATGAAGAGTTCATATGGAGTATGTTTAGTTAAAGGTCGAATAGATACACGATTTAGGACATAACAAGCAGTAGCAACGGCTTCTGCCCAAAATTGTTTTGGAAGAGTGGTTCCATTCAATAAAGTCCTAGCACATTCTTGAAGTGTTCTATTTTTACGTTCAACAACTCCATTTTGTTGAGGCGTTCTTGGAAATGAAAAGTTATGAAATATTCCTTTTTTATTACAAAACTTCTCAAACATTTCATTTTCAAATTCTCCTCCATGATCACTTCTAATATTTTTAATTTTTAGATTTTTAATATTTTGAATACGTTTAGCAAAGATTTTGAAATTTTCAAAAGTATCACTTTTGTTTTTCATAAATAAAGTCCAAGTATATCTAGAGAAGTCATCAACTATTACAAAGACATATCTATTGTGATTAATAGATTGAGTCTGAGTTGGTCCAAATAAGTCTAGATGCAACAATTCAAGAGGTTGCAAAGTTGAGATGATCTTCTTGGATTTAAAAGTAGATTTAGTTAGCTTTCCTAGTTGACAAGCATCACAAATGCTATTTACCTTAAAATTCATTTTAGGTAATCCTTTTACCAAATTATTTTTGGATAATTTATTAATAGCTTTGAAATTTATATGACAAAATCTTTTATGCCATAGCCAAGGATCATTTTCTTTGACTAATAAGCACATATTTGTATTATGATTTATTTTCATATTTAAAATATAAATATTATGATCTCTTACTCCTTCGAAAATGATATTTTTGTTATGATAAAAAATATTGCATTTATTTTCAGAAAATACTATGTTAAAACCTTTATCACATAATTGACTAATACTTAGTAAGTTATGTTTTAAATTTTTAACTAATAAGACATTTGTAATAAGAGGTAATTTAGATGTACCGTCATTGCTCACATCGCCTTTGCCGATGATGTAACCTTTTGAATTATCTCCAAAAGTGACAGATCCTCCATCTGAGTAGATAATGTTAGTTAACTTATTTTTGTCTCCTGTCATATGTTTTGAGCAACCACTGTCTAGAATCCATTTTCCTCTTTTCTTAATCGGTACCTGCAAAAAATATTGAAATTCTATTGGTGGTACCCACTTCCTCTATAGGGTCCTAAGGGTTAAATCTTAGGAAGCCAAACCCAGTTGGGTTTAGAGTTCCCTTTAAAAATAAAATTTTCATTCTTATGTACAGACATAATAAAAGATTTAATGTAGTTTTTCCTAATCAAATTACTATTAGTTTTTGGAACCCAAATCATAATTGATTTTGGATGAATAATTTTTGAAGAAGATTTTTGAGCAGGTATAGATTCCTTTTTCTTAAAATTAGTATATAAAGAACCATTATTTTTAGAATGCTTTTGTATTGGTTTTTTATATCCTAATCCCTTTTTATTTGAACAAGTTTGAAAATTCTCAATTATTTTAGAGAGACTCTCTCTTCCACTGTTAAATTTAGAAACATTTTTAGAAATATTTTCCAGTTTTGTTTTAAGATTTGATACTTCTATATCAAGTGTTTTAATATTAGAGTTTAAATCATAATTTTCTTTTGCTAATTTAACATTCTCATATTTCTGTTTTTCTATTTCACTGCTTAAATCAGTCAATTGAGATGTTATATTAACATAAGATTCTTGAGATTTTACTAACTCTTCCTCTAATATTTTCTTTTCATCTTTTAACATGTCAGTTTCTATTTCAGTTCTATTTAATTTTCCTAAAGCATCTTTATATTTACTCTTTAGAATTCTAAGTTTATCTAACAATTCAGAGTTTATTTCTATTAAATCGTCAAAAGTTAGATCACTTACTTCATCATTTGTTGCCATAAAACAAACGTTGGCTTGTTCTGAATCACTGTCATTTTCACTGTCTGATGAAGAAGATTCTGTATCATCCCATGTAACTGAGAAGACTTGTTTCTTTTTATATTTGTCCTTTTTGAGATTATTTTCTTTCTTCCGATCAGGACAATCTTTCTTTATGTGGCCCTTCTTGTGACATTCGTAGCATTCATGAGATGAACTTGATGGCTTATTAAAACCCTTGTTATTTCCAAATTTATTACCCTTTTTGAATTTTAAAAACTTTTTGAAATTCTTAGCTATAAATGCCATATCATCTTCTGATTCAGAGTCTTCTTTTTCTGCTTGAAAAACGATAGTTTTCTTGTCCTGTGCTTGTGCTCGTCTTGCCTGCAAATTTACTTCATAGGACATTAGATTTCCTATTAACTCTTCTGTTTTTATGGTTGAAATATCATTAGCTTCCTCGATAGCTAAGACTTTTCGTTCCCATTCATCAGTTAAAGAGTTAAGGATTTTTGATACAACATCAGATTCAGTAAAAGTGACTTCTAAAGTTAAAAGAGAGTGATAAATATCCTGGAATCTAGAGTACATTTCACTAATACTTTCTCCTTGTTTCATCCTAAAATTTTGAAATTGGTTTTTAAGCATAGAGATCTTGCTTTGTTTTACTTTATTTGTTCCTTCGTGTGTAACCTTAAGAGTATTCCAAATTTCATATCCAGTTTTACAAATACTAACTTGATTAAATTCATTTTTGTCTAATGCGCAAAATAACATGTTCATTGCTTTTGCGTTTGCAGTAGCATCTAGTTTTTGTGTATTAGACCAAGCAGCATATCCTGTAGTAGGAATATGATATTCAGTTTGAATGATATTCCAAGTTTCAAATCCACTTGCTTGCATAAAAATTCTCATTCTAGTTGACCAATAACTATAATTTAATCCGTTAAACAATGGTGGTCGTGTAGTGGCTTGTCCCTCAGTAAAACTGTTGCTAGTGTTATTGTCCATATTTTAAAAAAATATCAGATAACTATGTTATAGTTATGTGATGACCTTGCTCTGATACCAAATGAAAGTCTATATGGATCGATAATATAGTTAAACTATGACTAGCAAGTGCGGAATTATAAATAATAGTAAATGGCAGTAATAAAAATGACACCAGAGATTTTTATACTGGTTCGAACTTCTCGTTCTACGTCCAGTCCCAGACTGCTTCTGGAATTTCTCGAATAACCCTCACTTAACCCGGAGGAACATGTATTACACCGCCTGAGCAACCGAACAGGACTTTTACACCTAAGCAACCGAATAGGACTTTTCCGCCTAAGCAACCGAATAGGACTTCAATTACAATTTGGTAAATTGTTTCTTGACTTGTGTGTTCTTTGAATAACACGAATATAGTCAATGTAGTACACCCTTCCTATAATCTTCTTGATATGATGATTTGAATGTGCAAAGATAGGAAGTATAGATTGAAAATCACTTGATATTATAACAATATAAGATCAGAATAGATAGAAAGAATTAGTTATCGAAATAGTGAATTTTCATCTCTATTTATAGTGTTGAATAGTTTTAATTCAATAGTTGCAACTCTTTGAAGAAGTGCAACTCTTGGTGAAGAAGACAACTCTTCAGATTTTGATATTTTATGAAGAGATGCTTCAGTTCGTCAAGTTCAGATGTCTGAGATAAAAGTGACAGATGTCTGAATAATTTTGAATTTCGAAAAAATAAAAGGAAAACAAAAACAGTTAATTTAGACGTCTGTCTTTTAATTCAGACGTCTGTTATTAAATGACAGACGTCTATTTCATATAGAAATAGAGGCATTAACAACATAGTGTTTAGACGTCTGTTATATTAATTTAGACGTCTGATATTGATGTCAGACGTCTGAATTAATATACAGACGTCTATTTCTGTACTGTTCTGTTCCTTTGTCCATTTTAGTATTTTTGAACTTGAGAAAATATATAATTTTGAAAATACCTTTTTATATTTATTTTAAAGCATGATTTTCAAAAGTATATTTGTGTGTGTGTGTGTTTCATCACCATATCAGAGATTGTACATATATATCTAAATAGATTTTTTAAGAACTTTAATCTTGTTGATGATAATAGCTTCTTTTGACGATTCCTGCAAGAATATTTGACATAATAGTATATAGATTGAAATATATAGTTGTCGCATTAAAATCGAAGAAGGCAGGTTTCAACATTTTAAGTGGGGGAAAATATAACGATCTAGAATTTCGAACACTTCGTATTTAAATACCATAATTATTTTAGTATTTGAATCTT
The DNA here is from genome assembly GCA_030737815.1 of Allium fistulosum. NCBI lineage: Eukaryota > Viridiplantae > Streptophyta > Magnoliopsida > Asparagales > Amaryllidaceae > Allium > Allium fistulosum. The sequence goes on from CM060903.1 coordinate 944,100,539, forward strand.
GAATTAAATGTTATTAAATCAATTTAATAACCTTTTTATACCCCTTTTAATCATAACTAATGATGTAAACTTGTTTTGGAAAAATGTTTACAAAAATAAATACTTTGAAGAAATATCGATAATATGACCGAAAATCGTTTTATCAATAGACAGCTTTTTACTCGTCAGAAGTTGTTCAAAACTTTTTCAGCATACACTTAGAAAATCAACAATATAAAATAAAAATATTTTATCATTTATGGAAATAAAATATTTGATGATGTCATGGGTGATGTCATGGGAAGATATTTTGAAAATGAGCTTTAAAGGAAAGACTTAAGTGTTAAGTAAAAGATAATAAGGTGTAAAGTAAAAGGAGCATGCAAGGCACAGAAGGAGAGGTCTTGGCCATGTAAAAGGAAAGGTCTAGCGGTGTTAAACACTTCATTATCTTAGAAAGCTTGAAAATAATCAAAAGAATAAAAATGATGAAAGTGGATTAACACTAATTCACTTTGTTCTTCACTAATCTTTCTCTACTTAGTTCAAATCTCTTCCAAACATCATCAAACTTTCACCAACACCTTAGAATGCCTTAGGAAGAAAGGATCTAAAGTCAAAAGTGGAAAAGATGGAATAAAAGGAGGAGCTTGGGTTTGGCCTTGAGCATGGAAGGAAGGGGGAGGTGTTGCCTTGGCTTGGATGTGCTAAAGATGGGATCTTTAGGAGTTTGGTGATGGTAGGAAGTGGTTCTTTTATTCTTGTGTGTTTGAGCTTGTATTAGGCTTGGATTTGGGTTAGTTATCCCACTATCTATATGTATATATTGTGTATATATGTTATGTGCTTAAAATATAAAGTTATAAACTTTGCACCCCTCTTGCTTTTGAAAGAAAATGACAAATTTATATTGTATAACCTCATTTTTACTACCTTCTATAAAATGCAGCATGGCCTAGACTTTATGTTTACATGTTTGGCTGGCTCGTGTGCTGGATTGAAGTATGTTTGAAAGTGTTTGAAGCGAGAATAGTTGTTATAAGTGCACTTTTATATCCCTTAACTTTAACTTTTATAAATACAAGATTTATGATCTTAACTTGGGATAATTTAATTTGGTTGTTCTCTATATATATTTTTATGTATGGGACAGTAAATAAATAGTTTGGAAAGTAATAGAAATTATGAATCGAAGTCGTGAAAGTTAGAAGCGAAAAGGTCGCTATGGATGCACTTTGAATATTCCTTGTGTTCGGTGATTTTCAAAGTAAACTTTGAGAAACATCCTAGGGGTTTCTTTGCATTTTTGATAATTAATATAAGAGTACTTATTACTGGGAAAATATGGAAGTTTAAAACATTCATTAACTTGGGAAACAAAGTTGCAAAATGTTATAGCAAGAAGAAGGTCGCTATATAAACACTTCGAAATACCTTGTTTTTGGTAATTTTTGTAATTAATTTGAAAGACATTCTTAGGGGTTTCTTTATATTTTTAATAATTATTATATTTATAATTATTCTTGAAAAAAATAAAAGTTTAAAATATTTTATAACTGGTCAATCAAAGTGGCAAAAGTTAGAGTAAACAAATGGTTATAAATACACCTTGTAAATATTGCTTATTTTCGGGAATGTTTATAAACAAATTAAAAGATATTCTTTGGGGCAATTTCCATGGGTTTTAGGTACCTTAAGGGTAGTAATTACTGTAAAAAATTTAAGTCTTAAATCATTTGGTTAAGTGGTTAAAACTGGTCACAAAGATCGTGCTGCTTTATGTTGTTCTTTATCAATGACTTTACAACATTTATAAATGCTGTAATAAGCTGTTTATGGTTTTAAGTGTTAAAATGTGATATTTAAATTTGGTATTTTATCTAATCTTTTTAGGGATGTTTTCTAAAATATTTTTTAGTATTTCAAAGTTGGTTTGAAGTTTAAATATATTTTTAACATTCATTTATGAATTATGGAAGTAAAGATGTTTATATAAAACATGTTTTTATTTATTTTCATCAAAATTATAAATTAGTTACTTTCAAGTAATATTTTACATAGATATTTATACCTATTTATAAGTATTTTTAAAGTGTTTTTATATATATAAAAGTTCCAAAAAAATAATTAACTATTTTTAGCACTAAAAGCCGATGAATTAGGCTTATCTATTTGTGAGTGTTAAGATTAATGTTCGAGTAGGGATAAAAGAAATAGTGGTCTAACCTACTGGCCTCACCTTTGATTTAGAAATGGTTAAGTTGGGAATGTCAGAAATATGTTAATCATGTTGTTTTTTTACTCATTTATGAAGGTCATCAATACTATACTTAACACTAAAAGCCGACAAGGTAGACTTGTCTATCTGTGAGAATTAAGAATGAAGTATCTAGACAAGGCTTTGATTGCAACCAGTGCTCTAACTTACGTGGCCTTACTCTTGACATATGGATAATATAAGTTGGAATGTCAGAAACGTGTTAAGTATATGAATATTGATTTCTATAAGCGATCGTTTTAACTGGATAGTCGATTAGTCGACTATCGAACTTAACCAAATATTAACTTAGATCTTTAAAAGAATGTTCTTAAAGATAATATAAATATGGAATGGTTTTAGGTTTGTTGTGAAAATGTGTTAATAACTTGGTTTTTAACCCTTTTTTATTATACTTATGAATGTAAATAGATCTTTACAAGAATGTTTTTAAAGATAAACATAAGTGAAATGGTTTTGGGTTTGTAGTGACAATGTTTAAGTACTTAAACCTATCGAATGGACTTGTGAAAGTACTTAAATGGATATTTTGAAGGACATTATAAGTATGGAATCTTTTGGAAAAAGATAGAAAAAGCAAAGGTTTAAAGTAAGAAATCTTGTTAATGATCTATAAATATACTTATACCATTTGGGATAAGTATATGAATACTTTTTGAAGTATTGAAAGAGTACATATGAATAGTACGGATTAGTAACATAATTTTTATTAGATAAAAAAAGTTTTACTAATAAAAGAGGTTTTAATTAATAAAAGTTTAATTAAATAAAAAGGGGATTAGAAGTCGCTTATGTGACCTAATCATGCTTAGTTTGACTTGATCGTGCTTTATGTGTTTACTCGTTTGTGAAAAGTATTTAGTCACGTACTTAGCACTAAAAGTTCGAAAATGTGATAAGTATATGAGACTTAGTTTCCATATGAGATCATTCTTGTTATTGTTGAATATGACCAAATTCGTCGATTAGGTCTTAAAGAGATCAGGATCGGTAAGTGTTTCACTTATCGAAAACCACTTCAAGACTATGATACGTGTTCTATCTCTTGAAAGTGGATTTGGTCGAGATGTTGGAATCCATGTATGGTTTTGAGATCTGTTCGAGATGTGGGAATCCATTTAAGGATTCATATTCTGTTCGAGTGATGAAGACTCGTGTGAGAGATATTGAACATAACCTCGACATCGAAAATGGTAGAAAGCAGAGTAGGCACATAGCTTGGGGTTTAGCTAGCCCACGAAAGGATATTATTAGTCCATATCTAGAGTACGCTTATCGATGTTGTACGTGGGAGGTGATGATAATTGGGATCATGTGTTTTGGCATGGACCGACTGTATTTTCCTTAATGGTATATTTTATCTAGAGATATAGGACGCTCGAAGGTAGTTTCTGATCTTTTTGCCGGAGATTGGATTTCAGCTTCACTGAAGGGATCTCCATGGAAAATATATTATGTGATCGTACCTTAGTGGTTTTGATTGTATCCTCAATATACTATGGTGTGATCAATGTAAGCATCACAGCTATTTTCTGATTTATATTCTTTACCCTAGACGTTATCTATCGTATCACCTTATGTACTTTTTAGATGGTAGTTCTTTTGAGGGTATAACCGTTACGGCATTCTGTGCGGTCTCAAAAGTACTGTTATATGCTAGCTACATATTTCTTGAGTTTCTCATACCAGACTTAGGTCTGACATGTGATTTTTGTTTTCCCTCAATTCCTCATGTGCTCTTTCAAGCAGTCCGAGAAAGGTAGGTTTTAATTGGATGTTCTGGAGCTCAAGGAGACGAGCTGGATGTTTCACCTACCATAGTATTCTTATTTCTGCTACATTACTATATTGTACATAACAACATTTGCAAGGACAAGTTGTTATAACTATCCAAGCTGATGATAGTATTTAGAATTGTAACTCTGAAATAATGTGTATCTTAGAGTAACAGTTTTTACTGTCTTAAATTATCCTATTACATTTAATAATTAATCTTTAATTAGTCACATTTATTAATCACCTTTGATTAATCTCATTTAGTAATTAACTTCCCTTAATTACTTCTTTAAATAAATTAATTACTCCTTAAATAAATTATCTTTTAATTAATCCCTTGATTAATTATACAAAGTAATTAAACTCAAATTACTTTCATTATTAAATCCTTTATTCAATTACATCTAGTAATTACCTTTAATTACTTTCCTAAGTAATTACACTTCATTAATTACATTTAAGTAATTATATTTATCAAATCACCAAGTGATTATCTTAAATTAATTTAACTAATTAATTTAAACTTATCAAATTTATTTTATTAATTACCTTAAGTAATTAATTCCTTTAATTACTTCCATTAAGTAATTTATACTTAATCAGCTATTATTAATTACAAATTAATAAATTCTTAATTACCAATTAATTACTCTCTATTTACTTAATTAATTTCTTAATTAATCTTTAATCACTTGATTAATTAATTCCTAATCATTTATTAATAATCTATACTTATCTAAATAAATGATCCTTAATTTCAAATTAATTAACCCTTAATTAATTAACTTATAATCCTAATTATTTAATTAATTAACACCAAATCATTAATTAATTAAATTATTAAATTACTCTTTAATTACCTTATTAATTTAATGAATCCTAAATCATTAACCCTTAATTAATCTCTAAAATAAAGTATTAACCTTTATAACTACTTTAATTATTATTAACAAAAGATTTGAAACATTTTACTTTTAAACTTTCTTTTAATTCATTTTAAATTAAAGATTTAAAATAGATTTCAAATTTAACTTTAACCAAATTTAAATCAAATTATCAAACCCTTTTTAAAAACCAAATGTTAAAGAACACTTAACATTTATAAAAGAAATTTAAGATTTTTAAACAAATTTATTTATTCAAACCTTTTTAATTTATTCTTTAAACATTTAAAGATGTTTAAACATTTTAATAAAAACTTATTTATTTCACAACTGGAATTCAAGTTTAAATTTGAATCCACACCTAAAGATTTTATTTTAAACTTTGTTTAAATTTCTGTTTTCAAATTTATATCAATTTTAAAATTTTAAAAACAAACAGGCTTTAAAACCTGTAACCACTCAATTACCCGAGTTTTATCAAAAATGCTTCGAGTCGAAACCCTCCACGCTTTGAGTCACTCAGGCAAACTTCCCGAGTACCACTCCTCTATTATACCCAAACTCACCAGTATCCAAATCATCACCGTGCATGTGCACGATGACGCCGCTCCACTTCGATCACCGCCGATGATCTCCTCAAGTCGACATTCACCCTCGCATCTAACCACGATCTTCAAATCATCGATTCTTCCTCGAATTTGAATTCGAACATCCAAGCTCAAGTCTGGAACCAGAAGTGCAACCAGAAAAACTACTCGAACTCACAACGCCGATCACCAGAGCACCTACGCTTCCAGCCTCACCTTCGCCATCCTCCAAGTTTCAAATCCCTAGAGTTCTGATGAACTCGATCCATTCTAGAAGCCGTGGGAAACAAATCCCCGATCACCACAAAAACTAGGGCTACGATCTTCCTTGATCAACCACCACCTCCACATTGCTCTAAACACCTCACTGCCATTTTTCCCAAGGTCTCTGAACATCACTACATCACCAGAGAAATCCCTGATCCTCCTGACCTCTGAGATCACCAGAAAACCCCCAAAACCCAATTTCTGGTCAAACCAGAACTGCACATTCATCCTTAAGCTAAAAATTATGATTTTAGTTTTAGAAATCATATTTTTATATAAGGTTTCAATTTATAAACCTGTCTTGATGAATTAAGATGCTTAAGTTTTCATTTATATTGAGCATGCACTGTTGTTTTGGTTTTCCAAAACAAATCTAAATTTATTTAACTTAAATAGTTTTTTTTTAAAAACCCACTCTATGATCAAACAATCAAGTTTTGTTTGAAATTTAAGTCTTAACAGAGATTTATTTAAGAGGAAATGGATTTTTATCAAAATTCTTGCTTCTAAAACTAAGTACAGGCAAAAGCAGATACTACAGCAATATATATCTACACACATCCACACATCCATATATATATATATATACAGAAATGCATTTATAACTATACACACAAACATACTTATCAACATGCAACAGATTTATACTTAAGCTTTTTAAATTAAATGTTACTCACCAGATTAAAAATGAAGAACAGAGCTTCTCCTTTGAAACAGTTTTGATTTTGAAAACTTTAAAACTTCGATTTGAAAACTTGAATTGCCTTTGCTTCTTTGATTAAAGACTTGAAATCTTTTGTTGCTGAGATGTTTAAAATTTGCATGCAGCTTGATTCCAGATTTTGAAAAAGATGCAGTCTTTTGATTTTTATAGTGGATTACAGGTTTTGAAGAAATGTTGCAGGCTTTAGTTGTTTTGATCTGAAAAGAATTACAGTTTTGACTTGAAGAAGAATGTTCAGGTTTAGGCAAATGGTTTGATTCTCTGGTTAGAGGAGTGTTGATTACAGATTTTGTTTTTGAGAATTTGGTTTGAGAGGAAGTGATTTCAGATTGAAGAAAATGGTTTTACATGCTTTCAGATTTTGAAGAAATGCATTACAGGTTTGTTGGAAATTGATTACAGATTTTTGTATTTAAGAGATTGTTTGGTTTACTTAACTTTGAATTATGAAGATAGAAAAAGAATTTGGAAGGAAGAAACAATCGTTATATAGGTGAATTTGTAATTAATTTAAAATAAAAGAAAAAACAAAAATAATAGGACACTTGTAAAAACTCTTAACATTTGTCATTTGAATTAATACTTACTTAACACATGTCCTTTAAGTAATTAATACTTATTTTTATTTATTTTAAAATGTTAATAAAAGCTTTTATACTAATTTATAATTTTATAAATGCTTATCTAAATACATACATATGAATTTACTTTAAAATATTATAAATCCAATCATATATATGAACAAAAGCTTAAACAAATATTTTTAAATATCTATCTTTTGAATTCCAAAATTAAATCCAAATTCAAATTCAAATTAAATTTAAAAATCCAATTTAAACTTAAGTTATATATATACCTATATAACAACACAATAAATTTTGAAAACAAAAATTTGTCAAATTTAAAATAATTTATAAAAGAGATTATAAATTACTACTATTACTAAATGAATTATCATATCATATGTAAATTGTATTTTAAACTTATATATATATATACTCTTAAATGATATTTATTAAGCAATATTTAAAAAGAAAATAAAATAAACCTTATTATTAATCTTATATAGTTATTTGTTTAAATAGCTTTGAAAAGCTTAATATTAAATAAATCATAATTTCCAAACTATCAAAATCTATATATTAGAAATTTAAAAACAAGATTGTATTTATTTATTAAATTTCAAACCAAAGCTTATCTATTTACAATATATACATACAATATATATACATTATAAATAGAATCATTTTATTAGTTTTTAAAAGATAAAAATTCACTAATTAAATATTTATTTAATTAGATTATTAAATCAATTCAAATATTTTTATCAAAGATTATCAAATCAATTTAATTATTTAAACAGATTATTAAATTGATATTGCCCATAAATTCCGGGATATCTCATTCCTCCCCCCTTAAAATAATTTCGTCCCCGAAATTTAAAACAAAGGTAATTTAATAATCTTATTTAAATCACAAGCATATATTATCATCCATATGCTAACAACCATAGCAACCAATTCACTCAATCAAACAATTCTAATTATCCAGACAAAATTCTGGATAGAATTCCCTAGAGTTTCCCAAATATAAATACCGGGATACTCACTCAACAGAATCCAAACAATCAATACTACTAAGCTATAGAGCTCCTACTCATCTAGATCTACAAAACTAAACAGAATATCAGACTACAGACGAGTCTGACTCAACAACCAAATCCTCCATAACTGCTCGTTCTATAACCAAAGATAGATCAAATACGTATTCCCTCAGAGATACATGAAACATAATGAATCCCAGTTATCCAGACTGGCAATTCAATCCAGTAGATCAAAGCACTTATCCAAATCAGAACACAGAAAAGATCCAATATTCCTCCGTCTCTTATCCACAAAATCCTTCAGACGATCCTGGGCTGACTACATCCTTCCTGATCAACTCAATCTTCGCTGATGCTTCTTGAAACAAACAGAACCAAAAATAACTCAACAAAATTATCCTCTCAAGATCTACCCATAATCCAAAACACAACTCTACTCACAAACATCAGTAGATTCCAAACTAACTTCTCCTATCTTGAAAAGACAACAAGAGCACTCGCCAAACTGCTTCCGCTGCACCACTCTGATCTGGAGTAGAATGAAAATGCTGATGAAGAACACAAGGACAGACTGGACAACACATCCCAGAAAATCTCGATAACTCAAGAGAACACTCAGCGATCGCAAGTCACTTTTGCGATCAACCCAACCAAAATGCAAAGAAACTGTTCTCTCTTTACCAATCAGAACAGCTTACACCTACCTATCCAATCCCTCGAAGAAATGGATCCACTCTTCAGCTTCTGAACTCCTTCTCTAGAATACTGCTTAGCCAAAGATCTCCTTGTCGGCACACAGAACACTTCGAGTTGCACTACTGCCACAAATGCCAAAGACTTCTCAATCCAAAGCTCTTCGAGAAACTCGAACCTCAACCAAAACAGAAACATCCTGTTGAACTCAGCCATAACACCGAAACAGATACACTTCCTTAACTTGTTCCAAAGAAAACATCTTCGGGAACATCCATAGTCACTGCATCTCATCACACAGCTACTTCTTCCTGAGGTTGCCAAGATACCATTACTTGCTTCTGCCCAATCGACGGATCCAAACTCTACTCATCCACACTTGCACCTCAAAGATGGACTCCGAACCTTAACAGGTTTCTTCAGAGATTTGTGAAATCGTTACACCACTGCAAAGCTTACTCGAGACGGTATTGGGTTTACACTCTCGTCAGATACACTTCCAACCTCAATATTCAAATTCCAACCATTTGTGGTCGTGTTTACACACACCACTACCTTATCTACCTTTATAACTTATATTGGAAACCTGTACGGGTAACCCAACAAATAGGTAGAAATATATATATATATATATATATATATATATATATAAAATTACAAATACGCTCTCTTAAGATAGACACCACTCCAGAGCCTAGGTATTCACTCAACCTAATGCTCTGATACCAACTTGTAACGACCCGACATTCATTCCACAGAATGACGCATCGTCAATAAGAAAGAAAGGGATAGAAAAGAGAAAAGATAGAGAAGAAGAACGAAACAACAACAGAATCTCAACAGCGGAACGAATAAATTATATTAATAACATAAGATATTACATAGTATCATATACATCAGAGTTACACAGCTTATACAACACATACTAGACAGTTATAAACACCTGTCTAGTTATTACAACTCAAAAACAACTCAAAGAAACCAACACAGCGGAACACTATATATCTATGAATGCTGAAGCTTCCTGCTTCATATCTCCTCCATAGATTCGTCAAAGCTAACCTGAATCCCTTGGCTACTCATACAAATTTGAGTACCCAAGAGTTTAATAAAACAGAAAATAAACACTTGGGTCAGACATGGGTCTAGTGTGAGTAACAGGTTAAACTTGCTTAACTTTGAAAATCCTTTTGAAAACAAAGATATCACGTAAGACTCCCCACACATAAACATGGGTAAGTTTTTACCTTACGCAAACCAAAACATTTGATAGGAAATCCGGTTATATTATAATAGGGTCTAGGGTTTTCAAATAAATACTCATATAACTGAAATTGTTACATTATTAAATTTCAGCATACTAGCCACAAAGTGGGTTATACAATCAAGTCCGTTATCACTTATTGGAGATTGGATTCCATACAATGGCAGGGCTACTGGGGTACTGCCCATCACAGTACGTGGCCTAGATCAACGTACCGAGGATCACTCCCAACCCCCTGCAACACAAAGCCGGAACCATCCCTTACTGGATAGTCCCGAACAAGACAACCCCAGCAGTTGTCGCGAATCAACTGCCCACTAAGCCGAATAAAAAGAAGGGACCTCTAGACAGGGATATATCTCGCTCTCAGTGGGCGCTACCCACGAAGCCTTGCTGCACCTCCCCTGTTTTAGCCATTCCCGGTTGATGAGGCTTGAGGCTACGATTACCTTTATAGAACATATCTATCTCAGAATGCTCATCGTCCACCTGACGATGTTCTGAAAGCATTCAATCCATACAAGTTCGTTCCGGGTTCGAACGAAACCGAAGGCACTATCTCGTTACACTCGTTTTGGAATCACCCTCAGAGTTAACGACCATAGCCCTTGCACTCTGAATCTTCATCTCGAATCTGAAAGTACTATATCCGTAAACTCATTTTGGAATCACCCTCAGAGTTATAACGGTACATAGTTCTTACACCTCGAGTCTTCACTTCACTTGAGATTCACGACCTATCGTTAATTTGGATCGATGTGGTATTCGGATATCCAAATCTGGAAACCCAATCCCGATCTCATCGAAATCCAAAACGTATCTTTTAAGGCCAAGTTGTTTTAAAGTTAAAACAATTCAATTCTTTATCTATATACATAGAGATAGATAATTCACAATAGATAATCCATATTATCATCACAAACAGATAATTCACATTATCATTACAATTCAACCAAACATCCATATCATAGATCAGCACATATCTCATCAGAGATATCAAAAATGCAAAGCATTTAATTTTATTCATCCATCCTTAAATAATGATTTATACATCTTTAATTAATTTAAAGTGAATTAAATTAATTACTTCATTCTATAAATCCTGCTTACTTAATCATTAATTAAACCAATTAATTAATCATACTCTAAGTATCCATCTTAATTTATCATTCCTGATTAATTTCCTTTAATTACTTTAAGTAATTAATCCTTAATTAATTTCACAAATTAATTATCTTAAACCATTACAGTAATTAATCTATAATTACTTCATTAATTAATTAACTATACTTAATTACATTCTTAATTTATTACAATTAATTAATCACTTATCATTGATTAATTAGTTTAATTAATCAATCCTTAATTACATTATTAATTATATTAATCAATGATCCTTAGTTGCTCTTAAATTATCCTATTACATTTAATAATTAATCTTTAATTAGTCACATTTATTAATCACCTTTGATTAATCTCATTTAGTAATTAACTTCCCTTAATTACTTCTTTAAATAAATTAATTACTCCTTAAATAAATTATCTTTTAATTAATCCCTTGATTAATTATACAAAGTAATTAAACTCAAATTACTTTCATTATTAAATCCTTTATTCAATTACATCTAGTAATTACCTTTAATTACTTTCCTAAGTAATTACACTTCATTAATTACATTTAAGTAATTATATTTATCAAATCACCAAGTGATTATCTTAAATTAATTTAACTAATTAATTTAAACTTATCAAATTTATTTAATTAATTACCTTAAGTAATTAATTCCTTTAATTACTTCCATTAAGTAATTTATATTTAATCAACTATTATTAATTACAAATTAATACATTCTTTATTACCAATTAATTACTCTCTATTTACTTAATTAATCTTTAATCACTTGATTAATTAATTCCTAATCATTTGTTAATAATCTATACTTATCTAAATAAATGATCCTTAATTTCAAATTAATTAACCCTTAATTAATTAACTTATAATCCTAATTATTTAATTAATTAACACCAAATCATTAATTAATTAAATTATTAAATTACTCTTTAATTACCTTATTAGTTTAATGAATCCTAAATCATTAACCCTTAATTAATCTCTAAAATAAAGTATTAACCTTTATAACTACTTTAATTATTATTAACAAAAGATTTGAAACATTTTACTTTTAAACTTTCTTTTAATTCATTTTAAATTAAAGATTTAAAATAGATTTCAAATTTAACTTTAACCAAATTTAAATCAAATTATCAAACTCTTTTTAAAAACCAAATGTTAAAGAACACTTAACATTTATAAAAGAAATTTAAGATTTTTAAACAAATTTATTTATTCAAACCTTTTTGATTTATTCTTTAAACATTTAAAGATGTTTAAACATTTTAATAAAAACTTATTTATTTCACAACTGGAATTCAAGTTTAAATTTGAATCCACACCTAAAGATTTTATTTTAAACTTTGTTTAAATTTCTGTTTTCAAATTTTAAATCAATTTTAAAATTTTAAAAACAAACAGGCTTTAAAACCTGTAACCACTCAATTACCCGAGTTTTATCAAAAATGCTTCGAGTCGAAACCCTCCACGCTTCGAGTCACTCACACAAACTTCTCGAGTACCACTCCTCTGTTATACCCAAACTTACCAGTATCCAAATCATCACCGTGCACGTGCACGGTGACGCCGCTCCACTTCGATCACCGCCGATGATATCCTCAAGTCGACATTCACCCTCGCACCTAACCACGATCTTCAAATCATCGATTCTTCCTCGAATTTGAATTCGAACATCCAAGCTCAAGTCTGGAACCAGAAGTGCAACCAGAAAAACTACTCGAACTCACAACGCCGATCACCAGAGCACCTACGCTTCCAGCCTCACCTTCGACATCCTCCAAGTTTCAAATCCCCAGAGTTCTGATGAACTCGATCCATTCTAGAAGCCGTGGGAAACAAATCCCCGATCACCACAAAAACTAGGGCTACGATCTTCCTTGATCAACCACCACCTCCACATTGCTCTAAACACCTCACTGCCATTTTTCCCAAGGTCTCTGAACATCACTACATCACCAGAGAAATCCCTGATCCTCCTGACCTCTGAGATCACCAGAAAACCCCCAAAACCCAATTTCTGGTCAAACCAGAACTGCACATTCATCCTTAAGCTAAAAATTATGATTTTAGTTTTAGAAATCATGTTTTTATATAAGGTTTCAGTTTATAAACCTGTCTTGATGAATTAAGATGCTTAAGTTTTCATTTATATTGAGCATGCACTGTTGTTTTGGTTTTTCAAAACAAATCTAAATTTATTTAACTTAAATAGTTTTTTTTTAAAAACCCACTCTATGATCAAACAATCAAGTTTTGTTTGAAATTTAAGTCTTAACAGAGATTTGTTTAAGAGGAAATGGATTTTTATCAAAATTCTTGCTTCTAAAACTGAGTACAGGCAAAAGCAGATACTACAGCAATATATATCTACACACATCCATACATCCATATATATATACAGAAATGCATTTATAACTATACACACAAACATACTTATCAACATGCAACAGATTTATACTTAAGCTTTTTAAATTAAATGTTACTCACCAGATTAAAAATGAAGAACAGAGCTTCTCCTTTGAAACAGTTTTGATTTTGAAAACTTTAAAACTTCGATTTAAAAACTTGAATTGCCTTTGCTTCTTTGATTGAAGACTTGAAATCTTTTGTTGCTGAGATGTTTAAAATTTGCATGCAGCTTGATTCCAAATTTTGAAAAAGATGCAGTCTTTTGATTTTTATAGTGGATTACAGGTTTTGAAGAAATGTTGCAGGCTTTAGTTGTTTTGATCTGAAAAGAATTACAGTTTTGACTTGAAGAAGAATGTTCAGGTTTAGGCAAATGGTTTGATTCTCTGGTTAGAGGAGTGTTGATTACAGATTTTGTTTTTGAGAATTTGGTTTGAGAGGAAGTGATTTCAGATTGAAGAAAATGGTTTTACATGCTTTCAGATTTTGAAGAAATGCATTACAGGTTTGTTGGAAATTGATTACAGATTTTTGTATTTAAGAGATTGTTTGGTTTACTTAACTTTGAATTATGAAGATAGAAAAAGAATTTGGAAGGAAGAAACAATCGTTATATAGGTGAATTTGTAATTAATTTAAAATAAAAGAAAAATCAAAAATAATAGGACACTTGTAAAAACTCTTAACATTTGTCATTTGAATTAATACTTACTTAACACATGTCCTTTAAGTAATTAATACTTATTTTTATTTATTTTAAAATGTTAATAAAAGCTTTTATACTAATTTATAATTTTATAAATGCTTATCTAAATTCATACATATGAATTTACTTTAAAATATTATAAATCCAATCATATATATGAACAAAAGCTTAAACAAATATTTTTAAATATCTATCTTTTGAATTCCAAAATTAAATCCAAATTCAAATTCAAATTAAATTTAAAAATCCAATTTAAACTTAAGTTATATATATACCTATATAACAACACATTAAATTTTGAAAACAAAAATTTGTCAAATTTAAAATAATTTATAAAAGAGATTATAAATTACTATTACTAAATGAATTATCATATCATATGTAAATTGTATTTTAAACTTATATATATATACTCTTAAATCATATTTATTAAGCAATATTTAAAAAGAAAATAAAATAAACCTTATTATTAATCTTATATAGTTATTTGTTTAAATAGCTTTGAAAAGATTAATATTAAATAAATCATAATTTCCAAACTATCAAAATCTATATATTAGAAATTTAAAAACAAGATTTTATTTATTTATTAAATTTCAAACCAAAGCTTATCTATTTACAATATATACACACAATAAATAGAATCATTTTATTAGTTTTTAAAAGATAAAAATTCATTAATTAAATATTTATTTAATTAGATTATTAAATTAATTCAAATATTTTTATCAAAGATTATCAAATCAATTTAATTATTTAAACAGATTATTAAATTGATATTGCCCATAAATTCTGGGATATCACATATATTTTCAAAAGCGACATATGAAGATGCCCCCTTGGATGATCAAAGTCCTAACTGCTAAACAGTTACAATACCCATCATTACATACATTTGATCAATAAAACAAAAGCCAGTTAACACTACACAGTGGAAATAATACTCTTAAATAGTAGCATGCCACTCGGATGTCTTTGGAAGCTTATTCCTCTAACCTAAAAACTCTACTCTCAGCCTACCCGATTTCAGTTGGGTATCTGAGAGTTTAAAGGGAAATCAAAATCTTCAGGTCAAACGAAAATTCTGGTGCAAATAATGTTAGCCCATCTTAAACCAAAATATAGATACTTAGTGAGACCACACCACTGAGCAAAACGGGTTTTCCCCACACTAGTATGCTTACAATCAATATGTCAATCATAACATATACCTGCAACCATAATGATTAGAACATACTCATAACTTCAAATTTTTATCATGTATTAATGGGTTAAAATAAATAGTCCATCATTCATTAGGGTCAAAAGGGTTAAATATTCCCCTAATAGCCCAATCCCATAATATGGTACATGGCACAGTATTCCCAAGCCAACTAAAAACTTATTGGGCTCTCCAGCCAAAAATGTAACCAGATAATCCAAAATCTCATGTGCAACAAGAGTAAATAACCTAGGCTTCTATCCTAACAGAAGAAAAACGATAGTGAGCATCTCTACTATGATTTCTTTTCGATGTGTAACCCTAAAATTTTAGCCTCAATACCGGTAAAGCCCTACTCATTAGAATCACAGACCTGACCAACCGAGGGCTTAATAATTGGAGGATAAGGTGCGACCCTAACCCAATCTCCACCTAAAATCTTGTTTTAAAATATCCATGAGTCATATTTTGTAACAACCCTAGATTTTACATATAATTTAAAACTTGATTTTATTTTTTTTTTTAAATTATTTTTAAGCTTGTTCATTTCAAACATTTCATTTTTAAAAATTAATGTTAATTATTATGTGAGTTATAGTTTCAAACTGATATAAATTGAATATTTTACTGGAAAGTGAAATTTTGGTCAAGCTGTTCAATCTTTGACTTTTAAACTTCAAATTTAAATTATATAAAATCTTAAATTTTATCTTTTATTATGAAAATAGATGTAATAACTTGAACACTGCTTTTTGTTTTGTTGAAAACGGAGTTAAACTGTAAAAGTTATGTATATTTCAATACTGAGTGCAATTTGTTTTATTCTCCAATTTTGTTATTTTAAATTGTATAAATTATATTTTCTTTTTCATATTTTATTTTAATATGTGTTAATATGTTATTTTATGTATATTTTTATCTTTTAATAATTTTAAAGTGATAGTATAATTTTTCTAAAGTTTACTTGAATTTATTTCAATTTATAAAGCCTAGTTTCCATTTTTCTGTTATTTTATTCATTTAAATTTTATTTAATTAAAAGTTATTTATTTATTTTTGTGAATTCATTTTTTTTGGTGTTCTTATCTTTATTTATAAATATTTTTCAAGTATATAAAAATTTTCCAAAGTCCATTGCATTTATTTTCAAATTTTCTAGCCTAGTTTACATTTTCTTTGTTATTTTCTTCATTTAATTATATATAATTAAAATTTATTTATTTATTTTCATTTTATTTCACTTTGTTTTGGTTTTTAAAAGTATTTACTGAAATTTATTTAGTTTATTTTGTTTAAAAGAATTTGGAAATCAAAGAGACAAAAGCTTTAAAAACAATGACCTTTCATTTGCTAAACTCTTCATTTCTCTTGGCGGTTCAAAACTTTATTGCTAGCCGTGAGTTTTATTGTTTTCACGTGAATGAAAACTTTTCATTTCAGAAAACGTTCGACTATCATCTCTGAAAAAAGATTTTAGTAATGGCCTCTTCCATTTCTCCTCTTTTTCTTCATTCTTTTCCATTGTTTTCTATGTTTTTGCCTTGCCTTCTTCATAGCTTTGCTCGGCCATCCCCTCCACCACCACCACCAACCACCACTCCTCCTCTTCCCCACCTAACCCACGGCCTGACATTTCCCCTCCTATGACCAGATCAGGCCATGGCAACCAAATGATGCAAACACCACAAAAAACATTGCTATACTCCAAAACATTGCCTACCCGAGCACTTATCCCATCACCCCTTCATGTTTAGCCTTGGCCACCACCTCCAACACCACCACCACTTGCTGCCATGACCTCTGACCATCAGCACAACCTCTGACCTGACCTGTAGTTGACCATAGCTGAGCCCTATGATGTCATGGCCGAGCCAAAAAGTTGAACAAACCCTTGCCTTTTTGCCTTGTTCCTATGTATGCTTCATGTTATCACCACTACCTCTTCACATCTCCACTTGTGTAGCCGTGCCATATTGTTGTCATACCTGACCCAAACCTGAGCTAACACCATCATGGCCAAGCACTAGATCCCCTATGGTCAAGTATTTGAATGGTAAAGGCAAGGTCTTGTCTTTGTTGCTTTGTATTTCAATTTGTTCAACATTGTTTTGTATTAGAAATTCATGTGTTATATTTTGTTTTGTTTTGGGTTGTAACAAGTTATAAGCTTGGATCTCTTCCCACTTGAGCCTATTGTTGTGTCATCGTTCCTTCTGGAATTCGTTGTGTCATTTGTATTGCAGTCTCCAGCACCAAAAAGGTGAGTAATTCTCACCAGACGATGTGTACTTATATAACTAGTAAACTGACACCATTTGAATCTGTAAAATTTTATCATCCTGTTATAATTGTTATATTATGATCATATAATGTTTACCCCTGTTATTATATATGTTATATCATATATTACTGTCATTTCATGCTATTCTGTTATTTTATCAGTTTATCACACTGCAAGTTCCCTGTAGATTAGGTTCACTATGGGTTGAAATGATACATACCCGAACGGACTTTAGAATAGGGAAAGATCGTTATGGGCTGAAATGATAAGCCTGAGCGACCTTTTATTTATTTTATTTAACTTGGGATTGCGGGTTTGAAATGATAGAACCCGGTTTTTCTTTGTAAACTACGGATTGAAATGATACATATTCGTATCACTTGACCTAGGCTAGGAAATTGTATACAGACCCGTGGTTTATATATTTTTCTCAAATTTTTAAAATATTTTAAAAATGTAAATATTATGATATTTTGATTTAAATTTTATTAAAATGATTCCTATAAAATATTAGTGATTTTCTACAAATTAAATAAGTGAATTAAGTAAATGGTGAAGTAGAATTTGAAATATAAGTCAATTTTGGAATTTATGATTTTGTTTATAAATGGAATTTATGTAAAGTAAGAATATATGACAAATTTTATTTAAAAGATGAATTTAATGATTTTATTTAGTAATAATAATTTTTAAAAGTGTTAATGATTTTTTATAAATTAAAATATGAAATAAATGAATATTTAAGCTGAATTTGGAAATATAACTTAAATTGAATTTTGTGGAATTTGTTTAAAAGTGAAATTTTAATTAAGTAAAATAAATGTAAATAAGTTATATTTTGGAAATTTAAACTTAGTTGTTAAGTTAAGAATTTAATTAAAGAAATGAAAATTTAATTGTTATTTAATTTGATTTTTGTATGGAAATTTGACTTTATAAAATCATAGAAATAAAGGTATTTAAATGATTGTTTTTAAAGTGTGAAAATATATGATTTTATAAGTTAAAATGATTTATATTAAAAGTTAATTATGTGTTAAATTGTAAATAAAACTCTAAATTTGATTTGACAACATTTTTGAAATGTAATGTAAAGATATTACAGCATTGGAAAATGCTGTAGTTGTTTTAAATGAACCAAATAACAAATTTGAACTAAGGGTTATTATAGCACTTTGTTAGTGCTATAGTTGTTAAATTTAACTAAAATTTTAATTGAAACTAAATTAAGATATTACAGCATTTTAAATGCCTTCTTTTGTTAATGAACTGTTTTAAAACATAACATTTCGTAGCATTTCCTAAGTGCTGCGAGAGTTGAATTTTCTTTGTTTAATAAATTCAAATGAATAAATGATCTTTGAAAAAGATAAAATTTTGGAAATTAAATATAATGAATTGACTTTAAATGATTTAAATGGAATAGTCGATTCGGGAAATACAACTATTTTGAAATGTGATTAAATAGTATTTAAATTAAATAAATGATGTTTTGAAATGATATTAAATCTTAGAATGAATAATTGAAGTTTATATTAGTATGAAAAATATTTGGTTTACTTGTAATTTGAATCTATTTAAAAGATATGGGACTTATGAAATATAGGATATTAAAGCTTTGCAATTTATTTTATAATTTGAATAGTTATTTTGTGGATTAAATCTATATTGGAAATTTATAAGATTTGAAATGGTCTATGGAAATTTATTTGAAATAAATGATTGAATTGAATTGAAACTTTGGAAATTGAATACTTGATTTGAATTATAATACCTACACTTTAAATGAATTTAAATGAATTAATTTGTTGGAATATAAATTATTTAAAGGGGACTTGAAATGATAATAAATGAAGGATATCTTTGAATTAAAAAAGGTATTTAAAGTTGAATATTTGGATTTGAACTCAAATGATGATTTGAAATGAAGTTTTGAAATGATATGATATTTTAAATATATTGAAATGGTTTGGAATTGATTTAATCTTAATTTTGATAAACATTTGGATTTGAAATGATATTCTATTTTGAAGTATAAACTGTTTTAAATTATAACCACGGGTTATAATAACGATTGGTTGTTAAAGAGACCGGGATCGGATATGGACATACTCTCTGTCGATACCGAAAACCACTTTGACAACTGTGTACGCGGTGGAGTTTCCAGAATGAAGTAGGATGGTGACGACGATCCTAAGGTATATATACGTGGACCTAACTCCCGTGAGTTGGCATAAGGTGGCTAAAACAGGAGCGATCTCGGACCAGTGAGGTAGCACCTCTTATCGGACACACTTCTTCGATACCATTCTATTACTTGTGATTGATTTGTTGCGCACCCTTGATTTGGGAGTGTTGTTCGAGGTGGAGCGGTAGTGGCTGCTATGCGTTTCCATCAGTTCGTGTGCGTAATTGGTATATCTACCCTGGCATTGCCTTGTGTGCCGTGTCACCTACAATATCGAGCCCGCTACGATTTTGGTTTAAAGATCCGACCGCGTTAAGGTTCACCATCCCCTTAACGCTATTTTCTATATGATTATACTTTACTAATTAGACACTATTGTATATAGTGTATATTACTATATAGTAAATAGTTTAACGGATCCTTAAAGAATGGGCAATCCCAAGCATTCTTTAAGTTACTTGTACCTTTATTACAGTTCACTTGAGTTGGTTTACATTATATAAGTATATATTGTCCTGACTCAAGTGTTTTGTGTTTTGCTTTACGCTCGGGTCAGCCTGAGTTATTCACAGATTTGGATTTCCACTCTCTCGGAGATTTGAATCGCTGGAGATTGTCTGCTTGTCTGGTCCTATCTATTTCTGTTCCGTTGTTCTACTCAGCTTGTACTTGGTTATTGTATTGAGACTTCTGTTGTACTTTATTTCTTCTATTGTATCTTATTTGACTCTCATATATTTACATAGTAGCTTCATGAACTACTATTTCTTTTACTTCCGCTGCATTATTTTACTCTGTGTCTGTGATCTGTGATTATATTTATTTACTGTATATTCTGAGTTTTGCCAAATATAAATTAACAATTCGGTATTTTGAACAATTCAAGTCCGATATGTGCGGATGCGAATGGTTGAAAATATCGGGTCGTTGCATATCTTTTGATTAGTACAAGGCATACTAACTCAATGTGATCTTCCAGATCTCTTGGATGCAATTCTACTCACTCGGGAGTTTAAGTCTGACCATATCCACTTTGGAACCATCCTAATATGTCGTCAGTTCCCAAATCCCAAGGTCAAAAATGATGCGTGATAACATAAATTGAGAATGTTAACAATTTAGCATATGCAATAATAACTGATGTAGATACACGTATAACATATTATCGTCCACCATAAATATATTTTTATATAACAGCCATATTATACACAAAATTACTTGTAATAAGTAATACTTTCCTTCACTGAAACTCTTTAAGAATTGGTTAAACATCTTTTCTTTCCGTTGAAAACTTGTCAAAATATTTAACAAAAATCTCTTATTTTATTTAAGGAAACCATAGCCAGAACAAGAGTTAACTATCAAGTGCATAAAATATGCTATCTATGTTTTCAAAAACTTATGTCAACACACATCAAAAATCTTAAGCCATTGCATGTCAATATAGGCTATCGCATGTCAAGAAAATCATAACCATCGCATGTTTACACTACACGAGGTTATCGCATATTGACAAATATAACATTGCATATCAACCAAAGTAGTGCCATCGCAATTTGAAAACATGTAGCCATCACAAGTTGATAAAAAGAGCTACCTTGCATTGATAAAAGCATAGCTATCGCAAGTTGATAAAATGATGCTATCGCAAGTTGACAAAAATGATGTTATCGTATGTTGAAAAACTCAAGGTTATCGCAAGTTGACAATTACATGCTATCGCAAGTTGAAAAATACTTGCTATATCAAGTTGATAAAAATAGCTATCGCAAGTTGACTAATACATGTTATTGCGGGTTGATTGAGATAGCTACCGCAAGTTGACAAACACATGCGATCGTAGAAAGCATTTTTGTAAATATCTACAAAACTGAATTATTTTCTTTATAAGTAACAACTTTTCACTAAACTGATTTATTTGTCAAATTTTCATTGGTTAATCAAAATCGTTTTAGAAAATTTGCAGCAAAACAAAAGGAGAAAATTTCTCCTTTATCAAAGTATTAATTTTCTAATAATTATGCCATTAATTATCTTTCTGCAATTAAAACCCTCTTCATGAAATAATTTATATTAAATTGAGATTACTTGGAAAAAAATTCCCAAAAATCAGAATTTGCTTCCATAACATCGTATAAAAGTTTCAAAGCAAAATAATTATTTTTCTTATTTTTAGTAATTAAACCTGAAATTATATATTTTCTCAACTTGGAAAATTCATAATAATTCCGAAAATTTGAAATTTAAAATCCATCTCCAAAACATTACTTCAAACATCATATCAAAAATTCAAAAAATTTGGAGTTCAAAAACATAGTTTTTACACCAAAACCCCTTAAGGAAATTGCAAACAAATATACAATGATGACCATAACATATCCAAATGATTATCTAAGCCATATGCATGATAAATATCAACAAATTAATTCGGGTTACGTCAAAAATCCGAATTTAAAACACCATACAATAAAGAAAGAGATATATTATTCACCTTAGAACTAGAGGTAGGTAGAGATAATTGCCTTTGTTCCTTTCCTTAGCTTTTTCTCCCTTTAAGCTTCCTTCTTTTTCTTCTTCTTTGTTTAGAATGTTTAATAGGGTTTAGTGATTTTATTTTACTTTTCTTATGTTATGATGGTATGGTC
Organism: Allium fistulosum; assembly: GCA_030737815.1. Taxonomy (NCBI): domain Eukaryota; kingdom Viridiplantae; phylum Streptophyta; class Magnoliopsida; order Asparagales; family Amaryllidaceae; genus Allium; species Allium fistulosum. The sequence goes on from CM060903.1 coordinate 944,123,156, forward strand.
GAAAATATATGGGAGGGGAGAGTATATGTTAGGGGAAATAAATCATGAGTTATCTTTATTTTCTTATTTCTCACCTGTATAATTAAGCCCATTTACATTTCTTTCCCTATAAACCAATTCTCCATTTAAAGTTTGAAATTCAAATTATATTTTTATATGGCAATTATCCACACTATCTATATATTCGTATTTTCCCACATTATTCATTTAGTTCTTTCTTAACTAAATATTCAAAATAATGTGTAACAAAAATTAAGGATGTTGTAAGCTCTCCTTCTTAAAGAATATCATCCTTAGAATTGCGATAAGGAAAACAATAAGCATATAAATCATGCAAACATGTGTCACAAGCGCATAAAATCAATACTACTAGAAAAACCACTAGTCAAAAGTCTATACAACAATATTGATCATACAATCAAAATAACTCAGGATAAGCCTTTCTAATCCTATCCTCGGTCTCTTAAGTATAGTCTTTCTCATAGACACTCTACTGGACTTTCACTACTTAACTATCTTATTACTAAGCTCCTTTGTACCTTTATCAATTATATAAATAGGTCGCCTAATGATAGTCATATCAGGCTCCACTATTAAATCTTCTAAAATCGTTGGCTCGATAATAGTCTGTAACGACCCGTTATTTTGGACCATTCAAATCGACAATAAATCCACACATGTCGGACTTGAATAATTCAAAATAATAGATTGTAATTAAAATTTGGCAAAAACTCAGCATATACAGTAAATAAAATAATCACAGATCACAAACACAGAGTAATATAACAATAATGCAGCGGAAACAAAAGGATAGTAGTTCATGAAGCTACTATATATATAACAGAGTTAAACAAGATACAACAGAAGTCTCGAATACATAGATGTCTCAATAAAATAGTCAAATACAAGATCTGAATACATCACTGGAATCAACTGATAACTGATAGTAGAATCGATAGATAGCTGGATCTCCAAGCGAAGCTCCAACTCCAAAGGTGAGTTTCAAATGCTGTATCACTCAGTCTGACCCGAGCGTAAAGCAAAACACAAAACACTCGAGTCAGGATTAACATTCTTATATCAATAAATCTAACTCAAGTGAAATATCAACTGAAATACAAGTAACTTAAAGGATGTTTGGGATAACCATCCTTTAAGGATCCGTTAAACTATCTACTATGTAGTAATCTACGCTATTATAATAATGTCTAATAGTAAAATAAACATACTTTTAAATAGCATTAAGGCTTTACATTTTCCACCTTAACACGTAATAGTCCTAGTAGTCTATCCAGTATTAGCATACTCCCAGATCTGGGGCTACCCTTAATACTCCACAGGCTACGGGAGAAAACCAAACTCGTAGTAAAGCTCGATATGGTAGGTGACACGGCATAACAAGGCAATGCCAAGGTAGATATACCAATTACGCATCCGGGCTGGTGGAAACGCATTGCAGCCACTACCGCCCACCTCGGAACACACTTCCAATCAAAATTGAAGGGTGGCCACCAAATCAATCACAAAGTAATAGAATGGTATCGAAGAAATGTGTCCGATCAGAGGTGCTACCTCATTGGCCCGAGAATCGCTCCTGTTTTAGCCACCTTATTCCAACTCATGGGAGTTGGCTCCACGTATATACCTCAATAGGAATCGTTGCCATCATCCTACTTCATTCTGGAATCTCCACCGCGTACACGGTTGTCAAAGTGGTTTTCGGTATCGATAGAGAGTATGTCCATATCCGATCCCGGTCTCTTTAACAACCAATCGTTATTATAACACCGTGGTCATTTCAAAATAGTTTATACTTCAAAACCAAAATATCATTTCCATTTTTTAAACCATATCAAAATGATATCATTTTAATTTAATATATCATTTCTAAAATCATATCACTTTCCAAAGTTATAACGCTTTTGAAATCATAGTCTTTTAAAATCAAAACACTTTGAAAATCACAGCTTTGAAATCATAGCATTTTGAAATCATAACACTTTCCTCATAAACAGTTTAGATATTAAAATTTGTGTATATATAATAAAATAGTTTATAAATAAAATAGTTTATATAAATAGTTATAAGTTACAATAGTTTAAAATAAAATAATTTATATTAAAAATGATTTATATTAAAATAGTTTATATTAATATAATTTATAAAGTAAAATATCCAAAGTTTTAAATATAACTTAAAATTACTTTATAAAATAAAATAGTTTCCTCGACTTTCACAAATCGATTCAAATCAATTCGAATTCCAAATTCAAATTTAAATCAAATCTAAATCCTCAATTTCAATTCCAATTTAATTAAACATTTCCAAGTTATATCGATTTCAAATGCTGATTTGAACCACAAATAAACCATTTCAATTTCAAAATATTTCAAGGTTTCAAATATTCCACATTTCAAAACTAAATTAAAAAATCTTATATATATATATATATATCGAATTCCCTTTCATATTATTTAGCTTTGGAATATTCACATAATAAAATACAATAACATTTAAATTAACCCTAAATTTCAAATCATTGGATATTTCCTTAAATTTATTAAACTTGAAGTATTCCTTTAAATCATCTTAAATCAAAACCACGTTATAACATCATATCTTTAAATCTCCAATTTAATCAGTTTCAAATCAATTTAATTAAAGCGAAATCTTAATTAAATACAAATTCAATAAATTTCAAATCCACTTTAATTCAAAACTTATTTATAAAATAATTTCAATATCTGATAAAACCATATATATATATATATATACATATCTTTCCAAAACCATAGAAATCATTTTAAAAATATTTATATATAAACCAACGGTGTCTGTATATAATTTTCTATCCTATGGTCAAGTGATACGGATATTTATCATTTCAATCCGCAATTTAAAACATACTCGGGTATATTTCTTTTCAACCCGAAATCCCAAATTCAATTTAATGAAAATCGCTTGGGTTTATCATTTCAACCCATAACGATTTTCTCCTATTCTACAGATCGTTCGGGTATGTATCATTTCAACCCATAGTGATTCTATACTAACAGGGAACTTGTAGAGTGATAACAGATATGATAATAAAATAACAATGGTAACAGGCATATATCATTAATATAAATAACAGATAATGGTGTCAGATGTCACAAGTGAACAGATACAGATAATGTCATATATATATATAACAATGTAAATAACTAGCAGCAATATATTTCAATTGACGTTTCAATTGAAATCAGATTTAATAAATATAAGAACGTTAATCATGAGTGATCGCTCACCTTTTGAGGCAAGAGATGAGCGAGAATGAGATGAGTTATGAATCCCAGCACGAATCCCGAAACAAAGCTAGATTGGCACGAATTGGACTAACAAGGCTGATAACTAAGGGATTGACGAAATGAAATTAGAACCGATCGATGATGACAAATGGTATAAGTGAACTTATATACATATATAATCATATATAACTATTTATGAAATCATGTTCTCAATTCAGACACTTTTAAATTTTAATATATATAGTTATTTCAAAATCATTGTTTAAATAATAAAACATAAATAAAACAACATATCTTCATAATAAAATTTGAAGTAAATATATATATCTACGTATGAGAATGTAGAATACTTACATATTTTTAAATCAATACATATATACATATATGGTTGTAAGTAAATACTTCCTTATATATAATATAATATATATATATATATCAAACACCTATATATAGCAACTAATAATAATATATACACGATTGTTTACCTACGGCAGTTGCTGTACTAAGATTTTTCAGAGACAATACATACATTTGTACATATTAATTATAAAAGAAAACTACAAACAAAGCTTTATAAACTCATATATACTAACTGACATCACTTAACATATATATTAACACATACAGTAACATATAAAACCATACTATATATCTATAAACCGTATAAAATAACAACACACACCATATATATAATATCATTAGAAAATCAACAATATAAACTAACTCACATTTATCATAGACCACATATATATAGCTTAGGTAAATATATATACTTTTGTCAATAGATTTCACAACCGAAACCAATAAAATAAACTATATATATAAGCTTTAAACAATATATAATTATCACTAGCAGAAAATATGTATTTACCGTAAATATATATTGAAATGATATAAAATGCTTTATACTTCTTATACCGTTATATATATATATTTTCTAAAATAAATTCCAAAACATAAAATTTCAAATCCATATTTAGTTCGAACATAAATAAAATTCCTATATATATACTTTGAAATCAACAGTATATTATACTAATATATAAGTTGATATATATATATATATAAACAGCAAAATCACTAAACAAATTCATTTTCATAACTTACCACAAATTTTTAATATACATAAATAGATGCAAACAAATCTTGTATAAACTTTATATTTTATAACAAATCAAACCTTAAATTCTTATATAAACTGATACATATATTACACATGCTCTGCGTAAAATTGTTACATGTATACTAATACTATAGGAATATATAATATATATGTATCAGATCTTAAACACAAATATATATACCACAAACCATAGTTTAAGTACAAAACCAAATGCAGACTTGACTTTATCACCTAATATATGTAAAATATATGACTTTATCATCTAATATATTTATACAAAACAGAACTCATGCATAATACCAATTAACAGATTACAATATATATAACATATATACTATATGCAGACCATATATTAATAATATCCAAATGAAGACTTTCCATACGTATATATGCAGAATATATCTTAACACACTTATATATACATACCATGATAAGAAAACTGCACGGTAGAGGCCAGGAGGATGGAAGAAGATGGCTGCATGGGATCGGCATGTGGCAGGGAAGATCGGCGAAAGTCGGCTATGGTGGAAGTGGAGCCGACGAAGGCCAGGGAGGGTAAGAAGCTAGAGGAAAAAGGGTAGTCTCGGCATGGAGTTCCGGCTGTCAAGAGTTGCGAGCACTCGGCGGTTGCAGGCAAGGTCGGAGACAGGTTTTGGGCAAGGAAGTGAAGAGCGTGGGTGGATGCTCGAACAGGGTGAAGGTGTTGAGGTGGCCAAGCACGTGGTGGCCGAGGAGATAAAAGGATGCAAAGGATATAGATCTATTTTTATTTTATGACGTACGTATGCAGAAGAAAGGAAAAAGGCAGAGTGAGAGTGAACCAACAATTATAGGAGAATAGTGGGAATAGTAAAGGCCGGGCACGAGAATCCAGTGGAAATTATTAAAGACAAATGACTGTTTTGAATTCGAACGTTGGGAAATTTGAATGGCCACTGGAAAAAGTTAAAACGGATACCGATGTGGTTATCAGTTTTTCCGGTATCGCCGCGTACCGGACATCAAAACACACAAATGAATATACTGCAAAATCAGCACGACGAGACGACCAAAACAGTACATAGATATCTGTGGTACGACCATCCGATCAAAAGTCAATACGGACACTGATATACGTTGTTATTCCGTACGGAAAAATCCAAACGGAGCTAGAAACGTCCAAAATTTGCGAAATGAATTACGCAGTCTTATTCAGAGTGTTCTAAATAAATTTTCTCATGTTGACATATTTAGGTTTCGGAACACTTTTATTATCATCAGTTTTAACTGATATAAATTGGAATAAAATTACACTAGAAATTAAACTTCCAAATTATCTGATGAAAATTTACCAGTTGCTATGTTAAAACAGACGCATTTCAAATATCAAATTTAAATTTCAAAATTTTATTGTTTAAAGTTTCACAAAATTTCAATTAAATATATAAATAAACAAATAAAATTATCTAAATTTTATGGGTCATTACATAGTCTCTAAACATGCACGACTTCCTTAAGCGAGATACATGAAAAATATTATGGATACCTGCTAAACTATTCGGTAGCTCAATACATACGATATGCGAGTTTCCCGATCCTTTCTATAATAGGAAATAACCCAACATATCTTGGCGCCAACTATCCCGACTTCTAAAATCGTATAACACCCTTCATCGGTGATACTTTTATGAAAATATAATCTGTAACAACCTGCATATTTTTACGATAATATATTTAAATGATTATTTAAATATAGCATCGTTAGTTGAATTTAAAAGTATGAAATGTTACTTTTTGTAAACGGTAACAACTCCCACTCCACTCCTCTTCATTCATTCATAACATTTCCTAACACTCTCAAGCCCTAGAAAGAATGGTGGGAAGAGGAAATTAAAATTCCTAAGCCCTAGTTTCTCTTAGGAATTCAAATTCAAGTTATAAATCAAAGAGAAGCTTAGGTAAGAATCCTCTTCATCTTCTCCATCTCAATATCTCTTCAATTTTCAGAAATTCCTATAACTTAACTTAGGAAATTCATTTCATTTGATAATAGATTGAAGATTCTAGAGGTGTTGTTGAAGAGAAATCAATCTTAGCTTGTTTTTGAGCTTCTCATTTCTATATTTGAGTTTAAAGGTGAGTTCTTGAACTCACATCTATATCTATACCTTTAATAGTTGTTAGGTGTGAATTATTAACATCTATTTCTTGTCCATTTGCTTTTGAATTGAATTGGTTCAGTGAATTATCCAACTTTTGGTATTATGAAGTCAAAATCTTTGAAAATCCTTATATGGATGTTTGGACATGTTGTTCGGAGTGTATTGGTGAGCCTATAGGGATGGGTAGTCGCTTGGCATAAATCCATAGCCATCGTCGCTCGTCCGATTGCTTCCGATATGATTTGGCCATCATTGGCCTAGGCAAAATATTGCCCTGAGCTTCAGCTCAGACGTCTGGTATTAAGCTCAGACGTCTGATGCTACGGAATAAAAGTTCCAGTCTTTCAGCTCAGACGTTTGAACTTACTTCCCAGACGTCTGGGCGATCTGGAATAAAATTTCCAACGCTTCAGCTCAGACGTCTGGGAGAACCATCAGACGTCTGGAGCTGACAATTCCAGCCAACTTGCCTGTTTTTAGATGGGTTTCCCTTTTAATCGATTTTTGTTGATCCGGTTGGTTGTAGTCACTTATTATCGACTTTGATGACTTCTTTTTCTGGATTTTTGGGAATATCCATTTGATGGATTTGATATCGATTTCTATGGTTTTGATTCACGTCGTCGTATGTGAATTTTTGGTGATAGATTGTTATTACAATCGTTTCTGTGATTTGTCACTTTAAAATATAAAGGTTTTTATACTAGTAGTAAATACTCAAACTCTTTCACAAAAATGATTTCAACACTGTTTTAATACAAAGCTCGATTTTAAAACTATTTTCCAATCTATTAGTATATACAAACCTTTACCTCATTCGTATGAGAAATTTAATTAAACGACTTAGCAAAACAAGTGGTATGAAACGCTTGCGTTTACTTCGTCGGTTAATTCTTGGACTTGTTCGATTGAACTCTCGTGATAATTTTCGAGTGGAAATCTACAATCTGTTCGTAAATATTTAAGTTAAGCCAGTGGTTATGGGACATGAAGCTAAACTCATTTATTTACTAGCTTAGTGTAATTTACACTTCTTATTCATCAATGATGATCATTTTGTATTTTCGAGTGGAAATCTACAATTTGTTCGTAAATATTTAAGTTAAGCCAGTGGTTATGGGACATGAAGCTAAACTCATTTATTTACTAGCTTGGTGTAATTTACACTTATTCTATGGAGCTTTGTCTCATTTTTATAGGCTAGCGACCTACGGGCTTTATGGAGTTCAGTTCATCGGGCGTACCATTATTGCACTACGTCATTGTTCTGAATTATTTGAGTTTCAGGTTCATCGAGCGTACCGTTATTTCACTACGCCGTTGCACCGGCTCTATGGTTAGCGACCATGGGATAGCGACCCGTTTATGATACACATGTTAGTGAGTTTTCGTGCTCCCATTTATGATAGGCCTCCCCCTTTATGTTTTCTAGATTTCTAATTGTTGATTTTCTGGAATTTGTGTTTCACCAATTTTTGCGATTGACATTGATATGTTTTGTCAATATTTGGGGTTTGGTGAATAAGCTAAAGAATGTGATATTCTTTTTGGATATTTGACGAGATTTGAGATATTGTATGATTTTTATTGTTACCGAATGTATACTTGTCATGGTGTGGCATTATTGTTATTATACGTTTTTGTGGTATCTCTTATCCCTTCTCATCTCATATGATATTTATAGCTAGAGTGATCCATTTATTATTTTTCTTCTTAAATAATACTCGGGTCAAACCGAGGTGTTTCAGGTGCTTCTACTTGACTTCTTAGCAGGGACTAGCTTCTGACTTTTGGCTAACTACTTTAGCTTAGTTGTTTTTTGTTTTTATACATTCGAGATAGAGACTCCTTGATGTATACATATACTTTTGTCTAGCACTTGTACCTATTCTTTTGTGATGTAGTGGATCTTGTTTGACTACTACTTTGATGTACACTTCTATGTGTTATATTCATATCTGTTTCCGCCATTGTGATATGAATATCTATGACTGATTTGTGTTATGCTTATTTTATATTTGTTTCCGAAGGCCACATAGCCACTGTGTAGTAGCTTTGAGTTTGTATTGGATATGTCAGATTTCCTCTTGAAATGAAACGTATGACATTCTATCTGACATATCGGTACTTGCACAAAGCAATTACGCAGATGGTCGCTCCTCAACAGCCTTATTCTTCGTGCTAGTCGACAGCATTACCCCGTAGTGTCCTTGGCTAGTGTGAGTATAGAGGTGGGACGTCACATAATCACTAGCCGAGAATTCCAAGTCCTTACGCCTTCTATCTGCGTAACTTTCTTATCTTGATTGAGCTCCCTTCATCCTTTCGTGGATTGACTCAATCTCTTTAGTCGCTTCTTTCATCAAATCTAGACTGTTTATCGGTCTATCACTTGTCTTCAACCAACATGCAGGCGACTTACACGACCTTCAGTAAAGTGCTTTGAAGGGTGTCATTCCTATAAAAATCTGATAACAATTATTATAGGTAAACTCGAATAAGTGCAAATGGTCTTCCTATGACCCTCCAAAGTCTAGTACATAAGCTATCAATAAATCTTCGAGTGCCTTGTTAACCCTTTTCTTTTTCCTATCAGTCTACAGATGGTAAGCGGCACTCATCTTCGGGTTGATACCCAATTTATTTTGTAAACTTTTCCAGAACTCACTAGTAAACAAATGATCTCTATCACTTACAATGCTTCTTAGTATTCCACGAAGTCTCACGACATTCCTCACGAATAGCTTCGTCAAACTAGGTATTATCCTCGTTGACTTAACATGGATAAAGTCTACACTCTTGATAGTCTATCAACTACTTCCCAAACTTTCATTCCTTTATTCAACCTTTGCAACCCATCTATAAAATCCATAGATATAGAATCTCATTTCCACAGTGGCACTTTAAAGGTTGAAGTAGTCCACTTGGCTTTTGATGCTTAGCTTTTACTCGTTGGCAATTCATGCATTGCTTCACACATAAGCCTGTATATCTCTTCATTCCTTCTTTGAAGAAACTCCTCTTTCATCTCGGTACATCTTCGTACCTATGGGATGGATAGTACATTTCGTTCGTTGACATTCTCTCAGAACTTCCTTTCTCAGATTATCCACACTCGATACACACAACCATCCCTTCTTTCTCAACCATCCTCTTTGGCCATGTATAAAGTCTTTCAAGTCATCAATCTCACTTTCCACTTCTTGTCTCTTAATCCACTTAGCTAGTATTGGATCATCTTTTTGCACTGTTGCAATTCTTCTTATCAATACCAATCGAACTACTAAACAAGAAATCATTGTGGTACTCTGACTAGAACTGGCCGGACCTCATTCTAATTCCACAAGGAGCCAATGTCTTTAAATTGTTCCATTCAGGTAACATTTCCAAAACTACATTCTGATGTTTTCTACTAAGTGCATAAGGAATTTTATTTCCTTTTCCCAACGTATATTCAATCCCAAAGTCATACACTGCTAAAATCTCCAGCCATCTTTGTTATCTCATATTTAACTCCTTCCGAAAGAATAGATACTTCAAGGATTTATGATCCATCATCAATTCGAATTGTTCTACCAAAAGATAGTTCTCCATGCCTTAAATGTAAAGATTACTGCTGCTAACTCTAAATCAAGTGTAGGATATCAAAACTCATATGGTCGAAGCTACCAAGAAGCAAAGGCAATGAACCTACCTCTCTCCATCAATACATCTCCCAACCTAGTTCCGCATGCATTAGTTTATACTACTAAGTCTTGATTCCCATCTAGAATTAATAGAGGTGCATTGGTCAATAAATGCTTTAGCTTTTGAAATTCTTCCTCATATTTATTGATCCAAACAAACTTTACATCTTACATTGTTAGTTTAGTCATCGATCCTGCTATATGAGAGAAATCTTTAATAAATATCTGGTAGTAGCCAGCCAATCCCAAGAAACTTTTAATCTCAATCATAGTCTTGGGTCTTTCCCAATTATTAATAGCTTCGATCTTTGATGGATCCATATATAACCCATTCTCTAAAAATATAAGTCTAATAAATTTCATTCTCTTTCCCAGAAATGGAATTTTGAAAGCTTCCTATTTAGCCGATGCTTCCTCAACATATCTAGGACTTTTCTAAGATGAACATCATTCATTCTTGGAATATATTAGTTGATGTCAATACACACCAACACGAATCTATCCAAATGCTCTTGGAATATCTGGTCTACAAAGAAAGCAGACATATTAGTTAGTCCGAAGGGCATGACTAACCATTTGTATGAACCATATCTTTTTCGAAATGACATTATTGTGCCTTCCACCACTCTCAATTGATGGAAACCAATTGTTAAGTCCAAATTGCAAAAACAACTTGACTCTAATCAATTGATCGAACAAATCATCTGTTCTTGGCGAAGTATACATATTCTTTATTGTTTTCTCATTTAGCTCTCTATAATGAATACACAGCCTCAATGACCCATCTGGTTTCTATATAAACACTGTTGTAGCTCCCCAAAGTAAATGGCTTATTCTAATAAAAATCTTCCCTTCTAATCCTCTAACTTCACCTTTAACTCCTTCATTTAGGTACATGTCATTCTACTAAGTTGTAACGACCTAGAATTTTCAAACCCGAAAATTCCAGATAGTTAGGAGAAAAAGAAAAGAGATAGAAGAAAGAAACAGAACAAGATACAGATTCTCACATTCGCAGCGGATCAAAATACAATATCAAATAATAATATCAGTTATACAAAGAAAACTGTATTTGTTAATTACATTTTTATACATCAGAGTTACAACATTCACAAATATACTAGACAGTTACAATTAACATGTCTCAGACAACTATAATATATCACAACGGAATACACTCCATACGTTCCTGCCATCCAGCTCGCCTCCTGAGCTCCAGAACGTCCTTACTTGAAATCTGTAATACTCGGTCTGACCCGAGCATTACCATAAAGTAACACCCGAGTCAGGCTGGAAACCAGCGTGAGTAAACCCTTATAATTTGAAATACTAAGTTATAAAACTTATTTGAAACCAGGGTAACTCGTATCTTCTACGAGTTCTTACTTATTATATTCAAACAATTATTTCACAAAATAATATCTAAGTACCGTTACTTAGTTCAAATGGTCCAGATTCCTCAATTTATTTCATTCCAGCCTATTCGATTTACAAATCAAATCTATAAAGAATTATAGACTAGTAATCGAAGTGGTTTCGGGTATTTACTAATACCCGACCCCGGTCTCTTTGAATTCAATGTCATCTTTTAAACCAAGTTGTTTAAGTTAAATAATTCAATTAAACTTCAAAAAATCATATTCACCCAGCAATTCATCACAGATCGATAACTTACATTATCACAGTTCAATCTAAAACAATTCATATCACAGAGTATCATATCAGAGATATTCAAACAAACCAAGGCATTCAATTCAGGTTTATCAATTATAAGCAAGATTAATTAGCTATTCAATTCCTAATTAACTTAATTTAATCTCCAAATAAATTAAATTAGTTTAATTACTTTCAAATCTTGCTTACTTGACATTAATTAATTAACCTTTAATAATAAATCAATCAACCTTTAATTAATTAATCAACCTTAATTAATACATCAATCAACCTTTAATCATTAAATAATTAACCTTTAATTATTGAATCATTCTTAAATTAATTATTCTAAATTAATTACCATAATTAATTAACCTTTAATTACTAACTCATTCCTTAATTATTTTCCTAAATTAATTAGCCTTTAATTAATTTATTATCCTCAAATAAATTATCTTGATAAAAAAATATCACATAAATAAATTATCCTTTAATTAATTTTTTCTTTAATCACTTGATTAATCAACTCTTAATCATCAATCAATTATCCTTAATTACTTATCTTAATTAATCAATCTTTAAATCAATTACATTGCTAAATTATCTTTTAATTTATCACATTAACAAATTATCCTTTTAAGTGATTAAGTAAGTAAACCATTACTTTATTATCTAATTAATTAATTAATTAATTATTCCTTTAATTATCCACCTTAATTACTTAAAGATAAACCATTATATCTTAATTACTTATTTAAATATTATCAAATTAAATGCTTGAAATTTATTCATTACAAAATCAATTGAGATCTTTTATTAATTAAAGTTTTAATACCACATCGTTATATTTTCAAAAACACTTGTTAAACAATTTCCCTTAAAAAATATTTAACTTAAAATTTTAAATTTGGAAATTTGTTTAAAACCTGTTTAACATTTCACTTTGAAAACCTGGTTATATTTTCTGAAAACCAGAACAGAGTTTCTTTCTAAAATAAAAAAAAAACTGATAATTAAACTAAAAACTCGAGCCTATTATAGAAACCCCGAGCCCACAACTCCAAATACCCGAGTCATTTACCCAAATTCTCGAGAACGTCTTCGAGTAACCCACACGCTTCTCTTCTCCGAGTATTTCCGCGAATTCTTTGAGTCGAACCCGAGTACTTCATCTTCTTCCCCAAATACCACGAACAACCCAGACAACAACATACACGCGTGCACGTGTACGGCTGATCCAACCATCTCCGATCAACGTTCCGAACGCCAGCAAGTCGCCGACCACCTACCCGAGTATCCCGACCACCCAGAACCCCAGACCACCACGAAGATCAAAATCGAACGAAAACGAACCCATCAGGAAGAAACCCGATCCAAAGATACGCCTTGCGCCACCACCTCCGACCATCTTATGCCTCGCCGTTGGGTCCAGACATTTGCCAGAGTCCCACGCTACTATTCCCCCTACTCCGATCAAGTACGATACATCGACGACGACAAACCTACCTCGAAATCAATGTCGACCAAATCAGGGTCTAAAACCCTACTCCCTCTTCGCCGCGCCACCACTGCAAACTATAAATTCTCCGACCAATTTCCCCCAAACACCTCGACCAACGAGCTTGCTTCAGCAACGAACACGACACTTTCAGAATCCTCGATCGTCGGAAATTGACGAATACCCAATTTACGGTCAACTCACAAAATCTCGACAATCACAACATTAGAAATCATGAAACTATTGTCAAAAATCATGATTTCCAAACTCGAATCCAGACATACAATCAAAACTTGAAAATTTAAAAACTTGATTTTCTGTCTAGAAATAAATTTCACTGTGATTTCCTAATTCCTGTAAACTTACTTGTTATTTAAACTTAAAAAAAATATTATTTTAAAAAAAAAATCAAATTTAGATATTACTAACAGATTTCCTTTAAGGATCATAACATATTACTGATTACAAAATGGGATATGAATTTTTATAAAGATTTCTTGAACCTGTAGAACATACAGAGGCTTGTATACATATATACAGACATGTATATAACAATTCACAGTAGTTCATCTATGTTCCAAGTAAAATATATCCATGCAATCATTTTCACAACATTACTTCACACATTAAGCACATGTATCAAAGTTTAAAACACAGATTTTATTGTAAAAAGGTTGTTTACTCACCTGTTATTTATAAACAGAGAACATCTTTTATCTGGAACCACTCTGTTTTTGACTCGAAATTAAGTTGATATTGAAATCTGAATTTGTGATGAGTTGCTTGAAACTGTTCGCTTTAATCTTGAAAACTTTTGAAAGAATTGATTAAATTTTGAAAGAGAATGTTTTTGAATCTCCCTTGATTTTTGTTTACTGGTTCGTTACAGGCTTTTGGATTTCTTGTTTCTTTGATAATGAAACAAAAGAGAAAATGAGAAAGGAGTAGAGATGTATGTATCTTTTTTTTTAAAATGACACTTGTTAGTTTTAATTATTCAAAGCTTACAAATGTCATATGTGTTATTATCATTATACAAATGTCATGAACTTCATTTAAATGTTTACAAATGTTTATATCCATTTTTATATTAACCAGTATGTATGGCACGTCCGTTGGACGTGTGCGAAGACAACCGTGAGTTAACTTTTTTTAATGTAAAATAGTACATACAAAACATGTCTTGTCATACAGCTTCATCAGCTTACTGGTTCAGATTGCATGCACATACTATTATTTTGTTGCTATTCCTGCATGACTATATTATTGCCCCTTTGTTTGTAAAATGTTTTCTCTCCTCCTTTATCCGGGCTTGAGACCAGCATCAGTAAGTAATAGGTGATGGCAGAGTTAAAAATATTTTTTTAGGGATCAGTTTATGTGATACATGTTTTTATAATGATCATAAAAATTTTAAATTATTGTTGTTATATATTTGATGTAAACGAAAGTTTCAAATTTGCGCATAAATTAATACATGGGTAAGAAAAGTAACTGATATATAAGTGAAATAATGAAGTTTCTTTGGTAAATGTAGAATGATATTACTCAGTGATATTTTGAAAATGAATAATGTATATTAAAAAAGTTTGGTGGAAAAGATACTCTTAATTGTAATTAGTTTAAATATACCCATAGGTTAGCATAGAATGATAAAGAGGGTGTTTAAATAATTACAAAAGCTTCAAATACGACACGTTCTATGGATGTGTGCATAGGAAAAATTTAGCAAATTCTAGATTAGTACAGAAGTTTTCATGCATAACTATGAATGCCAGATTATACGAAGCCATGAAGCCATTAAAATGCTTCCAACATTAAAATTTTCCTTAATTTACGATGGAAGTACTTGCATGAGAACTTCGTGTGGCATATGTTGTGTGAAAGATATACTGAAAATTTGATATAATAGCTGCAATAATGAGCTAAAACAGAAGAATATTCACATAAATGTAACGGCATGGAAATCCAATACTAATGTAAATATTTCACATATGAGAAAAAAGATAAATGGTAAATAGGCTGCTAATCAAACAGAAATTATAGTAGGAATACCAACCAACCATTCAATTCAATTAAATGTGTGCATTGTTATAAAAAATGAGGTAGAAGACTTTGATATAATAAAATTACATGCGGCTAATTTAACTCAATTACATTTGGAACTATACTTTTATGCATTTGGAACTGATCTTTCATAACATGCAGCAACATGAAGCTCTTCTTTGCTTAGTTGTTATTGTCTTAGTGGCCTCATATGTAGAATTTTTTTATGCCATGGATTGATAGGTTCAATAGGACTTCCAACACTACTCATGCTTTAATCATACAGATATTACATCCATTGTAGCATTGCCTACATGAGAAGATCTCATTTTGGTAAGAAATAGGACAATGCTACTTTTGATAGAGAAAAAAAATCAAGCTCAGATTTCAATCACAGCACATTTCATACAGTAATTATATAAAAAAAGTACTTGATGAATAATAATATAAATTCACATACTATGAAACTTGCATGTTCTGAATTCCTGCTAAAAATGAAACTTTAAACATGTCTTTTCCGGTTATACTTGTCATAAAGGATTTTAGAACATGATAAATATAAGAAATTTTGTCAAATTTGAATTGTGGAAAAAATTATTTAGTACAAAATTGCATATTTTATTTACTTATATCAACACTTGTGTCCATGTTATGTACCAACTATGAATCTATGACAACTTTAATATTTTTGAAGTGTTCATCGTTGATCAGTAAGACATGTTGGTTAAAAACTTCACAAATACAAAATCTCATATGGTAAATAGAAAGGTGTGATATGCATGTAGAAAGACCCAAACTACACTATCCTTTCACCAATGCAAACAATGCAGGTATCTTGTGCTAGACGTCATTGCAACCATGGAATGTGGAAGCTGATAACCGTTTACAAATGATAGACTATAGTTCTCCAAATTTACTCATCAGTAACACACTCTTTCCAAACATAATACCCCAAGATTATTGATTAACTTGTTTATGAATTGCAAATCATATTAAAAGAACATGATTACGTTGGGTAACCAAGCCTCCTACAGTATAAGCCTTTCTAATATAGATGCAAGATGAAGCAGTCTGCATCTACCTTAAACTAAATAGCTGATGATGTTGGAATTTTATAGTCAGTGTAGAAATATAGAATGGAAACTTTGGGTAATCTTATGAAAACAAACCATAATCTACTTGATGCTAAAATGCCAATACCATAAAAAGTAGCCCCTTAACTCCCCTAAGTTGTCAAACACCAACGAAATATATGAATGCACTGTGAGAACGTAGTTTTTTCGTACAGTATTGAACTGAATATTTATAGCATTTGGTGTTTCTACCCTAATGCCTTGCTGATTTAAATGCATACATTACATAAAAGCACACAGTTTATAATAGAGTAGGCACAATATATGAATGCAATGTGAGTATGTATTTTTTTCTTACAGTATTCTCTCATGAGCTCTAGCAAACACCTTGCCTGCAATAAAAAGAAATAAAACTTTCACAAATTAATTTCTTACCAAGTGTACTTGTTGAATAAGATCAAGCCGTCAAAAACAAAGCTTTCACAAATTATCCTCTTCTCAAGTATAAGTACTGAAACTGAAATAAAACAAAAAATGATCAGCTTTGATAACCCAACATAGCATATTCCTAAATGATTCATGCAGAACTTATTATCAAATAAAAACTCAGGCCTTATGCAATATCCACTGATAGTTGGAACTAACCAATATATCTTTAAATTAACAGCTAGATGCTAACATAGTCCTTATGTAACAATTACAATGGTGGCTTTCCAGTGTTCTATTTAGACATCGGTTTTCAATCACCCGGTCTAAACAATAGCCATTAAATAATTCAAAAAGTGCCGAATGAAAAAACTAATCCACATTATTGATATAAATGCAGAAATATAGAATGGAAACTTTGGGTAATCTTATGAAAACAAATCATAATCTAGTTGATGCTAAAATGCCAATACCATAAGAAGTAGCCCCTTAACTCCCCTAAGTTGTCAAACACCCACGAAATACTCCAAGCCAAAAACCAAATTTTAAGGGCATAATATCACATCCCAGTCTCATTTAATCACAGTATCAACTACTATTGCGAACCAAGTCAGGCAATTTAAAGTACAAAAAAATGAGTTCGCGCTATGTGAATGTAAATTCCAGCATTAGCGTCTACATGAGCATACATCCACAAAAAAAAGAGGTACTTACTCGCCCACAAACCGCAAACATATCAGCAAGATGCTCCTCTGTAAACTGAAATTCATCATCATAATTAATCAGAAATTTATAGTATGAAATGACATTAATAATTATGCAAACTAAAATTAAATGCAACATACAAAGTGATCTATATCTGAAACATAAACGGTTCTTCTTATACTATCTTCTCTCTCAGCTCTTCTCATTCTTTCATTCATTCTTCTCCGCCCTTGATTGTACCCATTTCTCCTCTGGAAAATTCGCAAACCAGTCCAAGCTTACATTTTGACCAAATATTCATAAAAATCAATAAAGAAAGAAAACCCAGAATCCTAAAATCAATCAAACTTCTACAAATATAAATCAATTTACCCTCTGATAATTCTCAGGATTTCCAGAAACATCGTGCCCGGAATCCATGCTACCGTAATAAATATTATAGTGATCCATTGAAGCAACAAAAAGAGGAGCATCTGCATTCAATCTCTTAGTAAACGAAAACGCGTATGATAGGGAAGTTAAAAATGGAGTTATCGGTAATAATGGGAAACGTGGGTGAGAGGTACATGAATTTGACCAAAATATCCCTTCGTTCTAGCTGAACCTTACAGGGTTAATTGTGTAATATCAAAAGCTTCATTTGAGGGTATTCCTATTATATATAGATATGTTATGTTATGTTTATATAAATTTTTATGTATATACAAATTTGTTATGAAATATCTTCAAAGAAAGAATATTTTAAACCTTTTATTAAATTCTATTTAAACTTGGGCTATTATATTTTAACCTAATAAATATTTATTTTTAGTGTTTTATGTTTATATATTTTCATTAACACATTTCCTCTTCACTTATAATTATATCTTTAAAGATAAATTTAAGACATTACTTTGAGTTTCAAACCTGAGTTCTATTTACAATCATCTTATAATAACACAAAATCAAATACATATTTTTTTATTTTTTTGAAAAGATGAATTTTACCAATTTAAATAATTATACCAGGAGATTATCAAATAAATATTGATTCAAATATTTATAATTCTACATTTATTATAGTTCCACTCCATTAGATATATCCAGATATTTTCAGAATTTTATTTATTCAATTTACAATTTAGTATTCTAATAAATTTGAATTCTGTTAATTACCAATTAATCGATGTCCAAATCTTGGGTTATCACATAAGTGGTCTACTTACAGGTTCTTATCAAAGTACGAGATAAAATCGAAACTCTATGGCGCATTTAGGAGGTAGTCCCATAACAAGCTTAAAGATATATGTGTATTCTCTTACCACAAAAACCTGATTAATTTCATCCTCCATGCCTTCCATAGCACCTAGCATTGCACATACATTAAAACTCGGTTCCTCAAGTTAGTATATAATTCAATCACGACAATCGAGGTGTCTTTATGATATTACTCTATCTCAATAAAATATCCTAGCATCATATCGGCTTATCCAATCCATACCCAAAATTATTCCCAAGCCCACGAAATCCAACATATGCAAATTAAAGGCAAATGTATGACCAAACAAATCAAACTCTACATGGTCACATCTCATTCCAAGAGTTTCATAACTGCCTACCGAAACCGCAACCCTTAGAGAAGTAATAAGGTATGTCATTCCAAGATATACTTTATCTACTAAACATTTAGAGATAAAAGAATGTGATGTACTTGTATCCAATAGTAGTTTAACATGTATGCCATGTATCAAAAATGTAACTCCCATCAAAATATTTCCTTTCTCTTCAGTAGTTGGTCCAGAAGATTTAAGTTCCAAAGAAACAATCTTTTCTCTTTCAACTTTGGCTAGTTTAGCACACTCCCTTTTGAAATGCCCTATCTTGCCGTAATTAAATCATTTCACTCCCTTCTTACACTCCCTTTTGAAATGCCCTATCTTGTCGTAATTAAATCATTTCACTCCCTTCTTATCAATAGCTTTCTTGCTATCTCTAGAGTGACATTGATTTTCAAAGTGTCCTTTCTTATCACACTTATAGAAAACTACTTCAGACTTCTCCACCCTTCTAATCTCCCTTCTTACCAAAGAATTTTCTATTCTTGCCTTGGAAACCCGTAGTCTCCACTGATTTATTCTTCCCAATACACGCTTATGAATCCTTGTTTCTTAGTACCATATCCACCATGATATTAAATGGATCTCTACGATGTGGCATAGTTTCCATAACAGTCTTCGGCTTCAGTCCATGATAAACTTCTTATATTTCTTAAGCAGAGTGTTAATGATGGCTTAAACATGCCTTGATACCTCATCAAACTTCATAACATACTCTAGAATAGTCATTTCACCTTGTTCCAACCCTGGAAACTTTCTAAACAAAGTGGACTTAGCCACTTAGACAAAAACCTATCCTCAAATCTTTCTCTGAAGTCAGCCCAAGTAAGCTCCTCCTTCGAAACTCCCATAGTAACACTTTTCCACCAGCAGAGAGCATCTTCTTGCAACTGCCTTGAAGCCAACCTCCATTTTTGGTCATCATTCAATCTCAGATCAACGAAAATCCTTTCACATTGAAGAAGCCAACCGTTCAATTTGATGGCATTCTCCATCCCCAAGAATAGTTTTCCCCCATGACTGGTATAATCCCCACTTATCACAATATAGTTAACACGAGCAGCCACTTTTGATGCAGCAGCTCCCATATTATCAATGTTACCTCCCGTCGATCTAGCCACTACTTTGGCTTGCATCGTATTAACGGGTGCGGCTCCAACATCCATATTAGCATTTGCATTAGCGTCGATAGTTTGGTTAGCATTCTTAGCATTAGCCTGAACATTTCCATTTGTAGTAGTGCTCCTGCCTCCCAAGTTTAGTCTTCCACCACTAGTATCCATTTCTTGTAATCTACATGTAAGCCTTCATGAGATATAAAAGAATGGTCTAAGATTGAGGGGAGAGTGTAGATAAATATTTGTACTTATACATAGCAAATAATAAGTAAGTTAAAATAATGCTATCTCGTTCCTCAATTTATTCTTTCTATTTTATTTAGGTTATGTTCTTCCAAAAATCTTATTACGTTTTATGTAAATCTGGCTTGATACCAAGTTGTAACATTCCTCATTTTGAGGCTTGACTATAGATATCATTGATGTTGTAGTCATCCTTAGCATTATTTCCCAGTGTAAAATGAGATTAGTTATTGTACTATTAAAATCAAGAGGACAAATTTTAAACAAAATTTTTTCATTTATTAATTTTCAAATTCATTACATTTGGTTACATTTTCATTATATAACCCCATGATTCCATATTTCTAATAGAATATGATAAACACATATATAATTCCAAGAGCGACATATGAAGATGCCCCCTTGGATGATCAGAGTCTTAACTATTAGACAGTTACAGTATCCATCATTACATACATTTATTCAATAAACCAAAAGGCAATTAACATTGCATAGCAGAAATAATACTCATAAATAGTAGCATACCTCTTACATGTCTCTAAAAGCTTATTCATCTAACCTGAAAACCCTACTCTTAGCCTACTCAATTTTAATTGAGTACCCGAGAGTTTAGAGGGAAATCAAAAACTTTGGATTAGATGAAATGTACGATGTGAATAGTATTAGTCCATCTCAAACCAACTTGTAGATACCTAGTGAGACCACGTCGCTAAGTGGAACGGGTTTTCCCCTCAGTAACATCCATACAATCAATATGTCAATCTTAACATATATCTGCTACCATAATGATTAGAACATAATCATAACATCAGTGTTATTATCATGTATGAATGGGTTAAAATATATTGTCTATCATTCGCTATGGTCATAAGGGTTACACATTCCTATAATAGCCCTATCCCATCAAATAGTCCATTGTATAGTTTTCCCAATGTCACTATGAACCTATATTAGTTTTCTCGGGCCAATTTAAAACCTATCGGGCTGACTCGAGCCAAAAATTTAACCAGATAATCCAAAACATCTTATTCAACAAGAGTAAATAACCTCGGCTTCTGTCCAATAGAAGAAAACAATGGTTAGTGTCTCTACTACGAGTTTCTTTCTATGTGTAACTCCAAAATTTTAGCCTTAATACTGACAAAGCCCTACGCAATGGAATCGTAGAACTGACCAACTGGTGGCTTTGGTTGGAAGATAGGCCACGACCCTACTTAAGTCTTCACCTAAAATCTTGTTTCAAAATATCCATCGGTCGTGTCTTTTGATCAATTTAAGGCGTCCTACTCAATGTGATCTTCCTTATCTCTTGGATGCAATTTTACTCACTTGGGAGTTTGAGTCAGACCATACCCACTATTGGAACAACCTTAATCGGTCATCAGTTCCCAAATCTCATGGTCAAAAATGTTGGGCGATAACATATAACATATAAGTGAGAATGTCAACAACTTAGCATATGCTATGAAAACTAGTCAAGATACAAAATTTAACATATAACATATTATCATCCATTATAAATATATGTTCAAATGATAGCTGTTTTATACACAAAATTACTTATAACAAAGTAATACTTTCCTTCAGAAAAATTCTTTAAAATGGGCTAAACATATTTTCTTTCTTTGAAAGCTTATCAAAACATTCAACAAAAATCTCTTATTTTATTTAAGGAAACCATAGCGCAAACTGGAGTTAACTATCAAGTGTCCTAAAATAAGTTATCTTTGTTTTCAAAAACTTATATCATCGCACATTGAAAATCTTAAGCCATCGCATATCAACTATATAGGCTATCACATGTCAAGAACATCATAATCATCACATGTTTTCACTACATTAAGTCAGTGCATATTGTCAAATATAGCCATCACATATCAGCCAAAGGAAGGCCATTGAAACTTTAAAAAATGCACCCATCGCAAGTCAATAAAAAGAGCTATTGTAGGTTGATAAAAGCATAGCTATTACAAGTTGATAAAATGATGATGTCGTTAGTTGTCAAAAATGATGTTATCGTATGTTGAAAATTTCAAGGCTATTGCAAGTTAACAGATATATGTTATCACATGTTGATAAAAATAGCTATCGCAAGTTGACATACATGCTATCGTAGGTTGATAAAAATAGCCATCACAATTTGACAAATACATGCTATCACAAGTTGATAAAAATAGCTATCCCAAGTTGACAAATACATGCTATCGTAGGTTGGTAAATGAATGTTTTGTAAATATCTACAAAACTAATTTATTTCCTTTAAAAGCAACAACTTTTCACCAAATAAATTTCTTTATCAAATTTTCATTTGTTAATCAAAATCTTTTTAGGAAATTTGTAGCAAAACAAAGAGAGAAAATTTCTCTTCTTTCCCAAAATATTAGGGCCCGTTTGGTTTGCTGTTTTGTGTTTTCGTCTAAACAAAAATGCGCATTTCTTATGCATTGTTGGAAAACACACAATTTTGAAAAATGAAATTAACATAGAAAATAGAAAACAAGTTTATTTGATTTTTCATGTTTTGAGACATAACAAAAGGACGTAAAACAATTCCTCTCCTCCATTTCCCGTCCATCGTTGTAATGGCTAAGAACTGTAAAAAAATTCTCATGTTTTCTTGTATTTTGTAGTGTATGTTGAAAACACAAAACAAAAAACAAAACCAAACGGGCCCTTAGTTTTCTAATAATTATGCTATTAATTACCATTTTGCAACCAAAATGTTCTTCATAAAAAATTTATATTAAACAGAAATTAGTTGAAAAATTTCCCAAAATTTTCAAAAATTAGAGTTTGCCTCTATAACATCATACAAAAAATTCGAAGCAAAATAATTATTTTTCATATTTTAAATTATTAAACCCTAAATTATACATTTTCTCAACTTAGAAAGTTCATATTAAATACATGATAATTCCAAAAAAATTGAAATTAAAATCCCATCTCCCAAATACTATTCCAAACATCATATCAAAAATTCAAAGCACTTGGAGATTAAAAACATAGTTTCTACACCAAAATCCCTTAAGAAAATTTTACAAAAATATCCAATGATAACCATGACATATCCAAATGATTATCTGAACTATATGTACGGTAAAAATCAACAAATCAATTTAGGTTTCGTCATAAATCCGAATTTAAAACATCATACAATAGAGAGGGAGATATATTATCCACCTTAGAATTAGGTGTAGGTGGACATAATTGCATTAGTTCCTTCCCTTAGCTTTTTCATCCTTTAAGCTTCCTTCCTTTTCTTCTTCTTTGTTAAGAATGTTTAATGGAGTTTGGTGATTTTTTTTTCTTATGTTATGATGGTATGGCTGAAAATATATGAGAGGGGAGAGTTTATGTTAGAGGAAATAAATCATGTATTATCTTTATTTCCTTATTCCTCACCTATATAATTAACGACAAAGATATTTAAAGTATTCAGTGAGTTGGTTTGAGTCTTAGAATTTTTTTAAAGGCCCGATATCAAATGCCCATGAAATTCTTCTTTCATTCAACTCTACTTTAGTTCTCAACATTTTTATATAAATATAATTTTAATTTTAAAACGTGGAAGTCTCTATTTGAATTTTAGAAAAAGAAAATCAAAATTGTACTAAGTATATTGACATACTCCCATGGTTTATGTTGACATATAAACATATATGTATACATATCCTTTGTGACTACGTCGACATAAAGGCTTAAATATCAACATACCCATCAACAATATATAGCCATTGGAGAGTTTTTCAAATTTATACGAATGAACACTTCTCTTCATACTTCCACCATAAGTCACGTCTCTTCATTCTATGTTTCCTTATGGAAAAAAAATCCTAACGTATAATTTTCTCATTTTTCTTACCCTTTCATTTCTATTCTATTGAGAGAAAGATCCATTAATATTCGTACACTCTCTTTGCAAATTCATACTTTTTCACTCCTGTTCTTCAAGGATTTTCAAACCACATAAAACTAGAGAGTTTGTACTTGAATTCTCAATCATTATCTCTCTGGTCTCATCCTATTTCTCAAAGATTTCAAAGGCATATTGATAGTGGATGTCTATAGGATCATTGTACTGAATCTGCAAGAATCTATATTGAATATACAACTACTTGTAATACTCTATTGTTAATTGTAAAGAGAAAGGTGTTCTTGTCATTAGAGAAAAGTCAAGAGGAAAGGTGTATTTTGCCACTCGAGGAAATTCAAGATTGCTAAGGTGTAGTTAGCACCCATGGAAGCAAGTTTATATAGCGGAAATTATGTATGGGGTGTATAGGACTAGATGTAGAATTAAGAATCTGAACCAATATAAAAATTCCTACTGTTATTTACTTTACTACTTTTGCTTTACTTTGTATTTGCTCATTGATACTATGCTTTATTTGTGATTTGATTACTGATCTGAGTAGGTATCTTTTAATTTCACAAAGTTAACTTTTAGATAATTGGTATACATTATTCAACCCACTCTAGTGTTTTAATAACCTTAAGGCCTATTCTGCATTAGTGTGTTACGGTAACTCACATTTAAGGACTCTCACTACATGCTTCTGTTCTTAGTTCAATTTTTCCCACCACCGGACACATCAAAGAGTGTCATTGCCACCACCATTGCCTACTTAGTGCTGAGATGATTTCATCCATGCCTATACCATCGACTCTGATGCCTTATGCCCCTAAATCATAATTTCTTAAAGTTGAAGCCGTAATGATGTTCAATTTCATCGGAACCATTATTGATGCTCGAGAATCATTCTCTTTGTCAAGGCAACAATATCGACTTTGGTAGTGCGATGATTAGAAATGAGCACTGTAATGATACAGAGGATAGTGAATGATGTTGTGCACGATGCACTATGAGGTACAATAGAAAGGAAAAAACTTTTTCAAAAAATAAATTTAGAACAAATTTTTTTAAAAAAATAAATTAATTTTGATCAAAAACAATTTGAATATTTTTTCCAATAATCGTCTCAGTCGGATACGCCTAGAACTATCATTTTCACCTACGAGATAATAGTTCTCTAACTTTATGATGAAGTTGCAAAGTCCACCATTAATATGTAATTATTTTTATGGAGAGGGAATGAAATTCTATGTGTATTGAATATGGCATCTAGGTATATTTATAGCACTAGTCAGCTATGTAAAATATCTTACATGTATCCACTATTGAAGGTATGATCCGTTACAAGTGAGACCTCATTTAATTAATTAAACTCATTTAGTAAATTCACACCAACATATATTTTGGCCAACCATATTTTAAAACAATTTTAAAAAATTGGCTACCAAAACAGTGTGTGTATATATAATTATTTATTATATTTAAGTTATTATATTGGCTCAAAAGTAATTAAATTGGCACATTACAGTTATATTTTATTAACTAATTCAAGCATTGTAATAATAATAAATTAATTAATATTAATTAATATAATCATTATAGCAATTTCTCTATGATAATAGTTTATAACTTTTATAAATTATTTTACTAAATTATGTTCAGTCGAAAACTAAGAGTAGTGGTTGTGTGACTCCCAAGTGTAAACTGAGCCTTCGGTTATGTACAAATAATTTAAATATTAAAGTCTGCATGGATTTTGCTGAGGCATAGTAGCAAATACAAGTTCAGCTGCTTGCAGATTATCCGGGTGCAATCCAATTTCATATCTTTTAAGGTGACACCCTTAAGAAACGTTATATTGTTCCTTAATTTCATA
The DNA here is from genome assembly GCA_030737815.1 of Allium fistulosum. Lineage (NCBI taxonomy): Eukaryota > Viridiplantae > Streptophyta > Magnoliopsida > Asparagales > Amaryllidaceae > Allium > Allium fistulosum. The sequence continues at coordinate 944,149,479 of CM060903.1, forward strand.
TCTAGAGCTCGGTCAATGGTAAAAACTCTATTATTATCCATAGTTAATTGCGAATTCCAATATCAAAGTTATGGTCCAATTCGATAACAATTATCAATTAACTGATTTGTATTAGCAAAAGACTTTGATTTTATGTTGATTACCAATTACAGTGATAATAACCTTCTGTTCGAAAGAGACAAATCATCTCTTGAATAATGTTTCATCTAAAGTAGTTTAACTTATTCCTAATTATTGTTTTAACACGATCCTCGATTTTGTGTGATTGACCATAATCAAAGAATAGTTTAAACTAATAAGATACACAGTATTCTCAAGTTAAAAGACTATTGCACACGTTATGTGAGACTTTCAATTTGACTTTTAACCTATAAAACTCTTGGTGGGTCATTCTATAATTGTTCAAACAACTACATGCAACCTAGGGGATGCCTCCAACGATCATGAGTAATTCACCATCCATCAAACAAAGCATGTTATGTACACTAATCTCAAGGTATAAATCGACATTCTATTCTCGATGCATCATGACTAGGAACATTTAAGAGTAGGTATTTGTTTTATACGATCTAATACTCATGGTTACGAACACATTCGCAACTGCAGTCGATTAAATACCTTTCCTAAGGATTTTTTACTTATATATATTTAATGTATTAAAATATTGATTATATCCCAATATAAAAATATATACAATAGAAAATAAAATCAAAAGCTTACTTTATTTCGAACAAGATTTGCTATAAGAGTTTATATATATATATAACCAAATTACATAATTGCCCCAAGGGTACACCCTTAAAAATATCATTTCTTACATTTTAACTCGCACTCATATCCCTAATATCAAGCCTCTATCTATGTAACTTGCCACTAGTCTAACTCTTACCCTTCAGTCTAGTTCGTCGTTGTATGATCTAATTAAACATATAGCCATTATTGGAATCTACAATACTTATCACTCATACATCAATACATTGCTTATTAGTTCAACAAGTTATCTCAATTTATGCACTGCTCTAAATCAGAACATTAGACTAGAGAAAAGTGTCTATAATGATATCTTTATAATACTTGATCACAGTATTGTAACCTGTTGAAATTCATCTTTATCCGTTTATGTTTTTCTGATGAGGACTAAGCTGGAAATAAAGATATTTACCTCAACAGGTGCATATCTTATATATATTGGTCATAATCCAATATCATGTCGTTAGAAGAAAAAAACACCGCGGCTCGCTACCACGACTATTGAAATGCATTAGGTGCTCTTTACTCATTGATTTATATATTAGTCTACCACAACAACATGTTATCTACTGTAATAATGTTGGTGGAAACAAATATATGCTCAAATAAGTCTTCCATCCACGCATGAAACATGCTACACATGTTATCATTTCATTTGGGAACAAGTTCAAGGAGGTTCTCTTTAAGTTGTTCATGTCTACACCTTAGTCGGCTAGTAATGCACTCACGAAGCCTCTTTCCCGTTCTTGCTTCCAATAACTAACAAACAAGATTGGAGTCATCTTTAGGTGCTCCATCTTGCGGGGGCACAATAGAGGAAATGAATTATATTAGACCATTAAGTGCATCACATATTGTATACAAAATCAAGTTTCTATATAATTCTCATTAGTGCTCATTCATACTCACTAATATTTTTACAATTATGGCTAATGCAAACAATTAAAATTAAATTTTTCATTAATAATCATTCATAAATAAATTTGAATTAATGAGAATTCAAATAAATTGATGAACTCGATAGTATTCATTATGATTGTAATAAAATGCTTATTTCCAAATTTTCTAGTCGGGTGATTTGTGTATAAATAAGCTTGTAAATGAAATGGAAAATTATGACTTTGTTCGATACAGTTTTCACCTTTATTTTCTATGTTTCATCTTCTTCTAGTTTCTAACACGTTTTTATGTAACACTAGTACATGCACAACATTCTTTATGCCTCAGTATCTGTAATTATGAGCACATGAAAAGAAACAACAATAATTGTGTGTGTGTATATGTCCATGTGTTATTATAGGAATATAATAAGAAATAAGAGCATTGCTACATTTTTTAGTTGAATAACAATATAAACACAAACTCAATCCTATACTTGTATAATTTTTCACAAAAAAATAAATTTTAATGCACATCTAATTAATGAATTTAGTATAAATAATTGGTTTGGCTAAACCATGCTTGGCAATTTACATTCGTACTACAAACAGGATAATTATTAATTACTAACATTCAGCACCACTGTCCCAATAGTTAAACGCTCCAACTTTGATTCGGGAATTCATAGGTAGCGTGATTTGTACCGTTGGACAAATATAAACACGTACTGTGCTACAAACTACCTAAAACTTGTAGTATTCATATGCCCTACCACCAAGATACCCAATTTCAAATTACTTGTTAGTCGCTTAACGTCGACCAATAGTCGCTTAACGTCGACCAATAGTCGCTATGCACTGGATCGATGATGCCCAAATAAATAGATAATCAAAGGTGTTGTTTAATGGTTGTTACTGTTAAGATTAAACCCGTTCATAAGCAGTTGCAATCATTAGAAAAAGGGACACGGCTATTGGAGAAGAAGAGAAGTGTCAATTCGAAGCTTGTGACAGGTGCAATATTTCAAACGTCTGATAAACATGGCCAGACGTCTGGTCATTTGAAATTATATATAGCAAAACTGGCGGTTTAAAAAATATTCAAAATTCAGTGTTAGGCATACGTCTGAGAAGTGCACTTTAGACGTCTGTCTAAGCAACTCAGACGTCTTTAGTAATAGATTTTAAAAACCCGAGAGTTTGTTCAGACGTCTGATAGGTAAATCCAGATGTCTGGTTGATGTTCTTTGAATATTGAGTTAAAATATGTGCTACCATACGTCTGGTTAGTGTTTCCAGACATCTGGTTGCCTGAGTTTTTCAAAAACTGTTGATTTTACTTTATTTTTGAAAATGATATAGATTCGGAGTATGTTTGTGTATGCTCATCTAAATTAAGAGAGATTGTACAAAGTAATCTAAGACACTAAATATAAGTATACGACCTTACATAACATCTTTTTTTTTTTGAAATGGTACTTTTTTATACAACAAATCACTGTGACAACATATCACATGTCAATAAACGTTCGAATTACGCTACACAAGTTTTGAACTTGTGACCTCTCGCACCAAAGTCGAATCACTTAACCACTGGGACAATGGTGCTTGTCTTACATAACATCTTCATGTAGCTCTTCCTGATTATCTTCCATATTTGCTTCCATTGACCTTCCGGTTGTCCTAAGCTCTTTGGTCCATCATATACATGTAAAGTGGTTGCAATATTGTACAATGTGATTGTATAGTTGTTGTCATTAAAACCTAATAAGAGGGATTCTAACATTTAATGACATATGCTTCTAGATAGAAATAGCTCTAAATCCACTTATCATCATTTTAGTAATATGTTTAGAAATAAAAAAATAGTACTAATTTAATGACATATGATTTTAAAATATGGGTTCCCACTAATGTGAGCAAAAATGATAAAAAGTTATATATTATCGATTATTTTGACATGATTATATATAATGAAAATTATATCTATAGGGGATCAACCACATCCACTTGAATATGGTTTCCTAGAACGAACTTATATTTTTAATATATGAGTATATTTGCGCTTAAATAGAAAAATATATTATACACTCATTATTTAACAAGTGGTATCAGAGCTTGGAATTATATCGATCGTCACAATATCACAGAACAATGGTTACAAAAAGATTCGGTCGAAATACAGCAAGCAAAAACCCCGGTACTATCGAAGACACTACTGATGAGAACTACAAAAAGGTACTTTCTGATTTACAAATTTCAGTAAAAGATAACAATGAATTAGCTAGTACAAGCGATAAGATCTCAAAGCTTAATTTTATTATTTTAGAAAAGATGAAATCTATCTAACTTGAAAATGAGAAATTGGAAAATGAGAAATTAAATTTAGAAAATCAACTTGGTGTTTTGAAAAATAATTTTATGAGTCTTAAAGATTTTTTAGATGAACAAAACACTTTATTTGAAAAGGAGAGAAAAATTTTCAAAAGAAATTTTCAATTTGAAAAGAAAAGATGATTTATTGCAATCCTCTTTACATAATTCTGAATCTCTAAATTTCATCCCAAAAATGAGAACTGCATGTTAATAAATGAGAATTCTGAATTAAATAAAGAGATTGATAATTTGAAAAATAATAATTTTTCTTTTGAAAATAACAATTGTGAATTTAAAGCTAAATTCGAAAAACTTAAAAATGAAGTCACAAAATTTAATAAAGGTCAAAACTATTTAAACATGATTTTATCTTGTTCTAGATCTTTATATGATAAAAGTGGTTTATGATATAATAAAATTAATTGTAGAGATAGTACTAGATACGCTTTTATATATAATATAAATGTTAATGCTAATACCAGATTTCGAGTAAAATCTAAATCCAAATTTTATAAAAATTCAAGTACTTCTATGACCAATAATGTTTATGATATCTCTAGAAGTACAAAATCATTGATAGGAAATATATATAATTATTATCTAATTATTTGGGTTCTCATTAATTGGAAAAACAAAAAAAAAATATTGATTATTATTTTGATACAGTAGTTGATAATGAAAATTTTATTTTTCGACGGTTTCACCAAACCCACTTGGGTATGGTTACTTTCGATCTAACCTCTTAGACCGTTACGTAGAAAGTGGGTATCAAAATACAGAAGTTTTATTTTTTGCAGGTATCCAAAAAAGACGAAAGATGAGATGGATTTCGAATATCAAATGTTCTATACATATTATGGAGAATGAGCATTTATGGATAATGGAAATGCATCAAATTAGGTATGTCTAACTCATTTTTTTTCTTTTCATAAATAGTTTGGGGTTGGTATTTCTAATTTTAGAGTAGCAAAGCAATATTTAAAAAGAAAGAAATTAGATATATTTTTTATAAGACATTGCTTTTAAAAGTGCTAGAAATACCTAAAACACTTTTCCACTATGCTAGATGAGTATGAAAAATTATTTCAATAAAAATAAAAATATTTTTTGAAATCAACAAATATTTTTAAAAGGTATAACCATGCTTAATATTGTATAAAAAAAATTATACCTAACACTAGCCAATATTATGTACATTTTGTTAAAAGATTTTCGAAATTGGGTAATAATTACAATTTTTTTGAAAAAGCTTAAAAGGTAAACAATTATTATTTTTGACTAAATTAATATACGATCCAAAATCAATGATGATTTTCAACCTTTTTGTTGATGATAACGGAGGAGAAAATTAGACACGTTGATAGGAGGAGTATATAAATTCAGGAAAAGCAAATACTAAGGTGAAGTAATATCATATTATTTAAAAAGTCATATAATTGTCATCGTAAAAAAGATGAAGAATGTTGAAAAGTGTTTTGATGATAACAACCATCCATATGACATACTAGTGATGGGTTTATTGAGTAATTGCATATTAACTAGCTATATAATGGAGGATAGAGTTTACACAAGCTGTATCAAACAGTATGAATAAAATAAAACAAAAAAAGGTGCAAATAATTGTATAGGAACAGAAGCGAAGAATCAAACTCAGTTGAAGTGCCAAGAAGATCTAAAAGTAAACATCGGAGAAGCTTAGTAAGCATACTTGTCTTTTCATATTTTCCTCATATTTCAAATTTAATAAGTAAAATTTATGTGAGATCAAATTTAATAAGAAAAAATTATGTGAATCGGTTAAATCAGGCATCAAAAATTGCGCATATATTTTTCTGGAAGTGAAAACACATAAACAAATGATCTGGTACAAAGTTTCATATAAAATTACAAAAATAATAATAAGATCATAGAAATGAGAAAAGGAGTTGTTAACTACGCTATGTGGACATTCATACCAAATCATGCCGCAAAGTCTCTAACAAGGCCTCAGTACAAAAAAACCAAAGAATGTTTATCAAATTCAGCAGGTCGTTGTAGAATATTCTCAGCCATTTCTTCGAAAATTCGACCCCATATCGTGGAAAACCAAAGCATGATTACAACATGATGATGTCATAGATCACAACAGAATCTAGTCGGCCTAAATAAACGAAAATTAGGAAGAAAAATTAATTTATTCTGATCAAATGGGACAAACAAATGAAGAAAGTTGATGGATACGAGGTGGTGACTGACAATATATTGTTAAGTACACGGACCACCACTTTTAAGTAAATATATTCCAGAATCTCGATTTATTTTTTGGTAAAATAGCATCAATTTATGTATTAGAATAACTATAGTATTGGATCTGCGTAAAAACATCATTTTTTATTTTATTTTTTCTTATTTACAAAAGAATTTCCATTACATACTTCGCAGTTCGGTTATCGTGCTAACTTAGATACAAAGATGGGTGGGCTGTAACCGTTGAGAAACGAGAAGTGGGACGTGAGAAGTGGGTTTGTTTCTGCCGTGGATTCATTCATATAAAAACAAGAAACTGTATTGGATATTATATTGGGAGAATACAAGAAGATTTAAATAGAGGTAATTAGTTTAAAGGAAATCTTTTAAACTAAATTTTAAACCAAGAACACAATTTTTTAGAATTTAGACAGAATTACAATAGCGCGTCTTTTCAATTTTCCTACTTCAACAATTTCCTCGGTCTTCGTCCAAGCTTGTCCTAGCCACCGTCTACCTTCAGCTGCTGTTTGCCCTAGCCACCATCGTCCAAGCAATCATCGTCTGAAGCCGTCGTCGTCCAAGCCGTCACCATCTAAGCCTCTCTCTTGTTGATGTTCGAATCGAAAAGAATCTTCCATTGTCGACGTCGATTTCTCCAAATTCGAGAAAGCTTAACTTGATGCATCAATCTAAAACTACGTTAGAAATATCTCGACCTTTGAACTCAAGAACTGCAAATTCAAGATCTAAGAAACGAATGGAAAAGCGGAATCTAGAAGAAGAAGAAAAAAGTCCAAAAAGTACCATGAATTACAAGTCGAATGATATATTTGAAACACGGTAGATTGTGTTTAATATGCTATGATAGTTGGATATATCATAAGCATATTTCAATTGAACAAGGATAAAAAATATGCAAAATGATACTTGAATTTAGCATAAATATATTTAAAGTGAAATAGCATGAATAGAATATGCAAAATAAAATAAGTATTCATAAAAAGAACTACCATGAATGGAATATGCAAAATGATAACTACATAAAATAAATGTATTTTTTAATGTAACATTTTAATCACAAAGTTTACTGTCATGTTTATGATATGAAAAATGATAGTTTAATGTAACATTTGAGTTATGTAGTCCATTATCATGTTTAAAATAGGCAAAATGGTAGTTTAATGTAGCATATTAATTATGGAGTCCAATATTATTATTACAATATGCAAAATGGGATTTAACGTAACAATTTTATCACAAAGTCCGCTACCATGTTTTTATATGAAAAAATATAGTTTATATGGAAAAGTAATCTAAGACACTAAGTATAAAATATGACCTTACATAACACCTTCATGTAGCTCTTCCTAATTATCTTCTATATTTGCTTCCATTGACCTTTCGATTATCCTGAGCTCTTTGGTCCATCATATACCTGTAAAGTGGTTGCAATATTGTACAATATGATTGTATAGCTGTTGTCATTAAAACCCAATAAGAAAGATTCTAACATTTAATGACATATGCTTCTAAATAAAAATAGCACTAAATCCATTTATCGTCACTTTAGTAATATGCTTAGAAATAAAAAAAAAGTACCAATTTAATGACATATGATTTTAAAATATGGGTTCCCACTAATTTGAGCAAAAATGATAAACAATTATATATTATCAATTATTTTGACATGATTATAGGGGATCAACCACATCCACTTGAATATGGTTTCCTAAAATGAACATATTTTTAATATATGAGTATATTTGCGCTTAAATAGAAAATTATATTATATACTCACTAATTAACAAGTGGTATCGGAGCCTGAAATTCTATCGATCGTCACAACATCACAGAACAATCACTACAAAAAAGAGGGCTGTTTTCCAACCCAGAATTCCCTACGCCATCCCTACGCCGCGTAGGCGCGGCGTAGGGAAAACGTGAAAACATAGGCCAGAGGTAGGGACGGCATAGAGAATTTCCTACGTATTTCCTACGCGCACCAGGTTCTCCAACAATTGACTATGGCGTAGGGAATGTGTAGGAAATTGTCTACCCATTCCATACGCCTTATTGTTCTCCCTACGCATTCCCTACGCCTGTGGAAGAAAGAGATTGGAATTTCTCTACGCTTTACCTATGCCAGACAATTATTAACTTTTGTAGTTTAACTTGAAATTATATTATAAAAATATATAATTTAATTTTTCAGTAAATCATATTAACTTTCGAAACTAAAATAAATTATATGTATATATATATATATATATATATATATATATATATTAAACTTAAATTATAATAATTAACTTTTAGATGTTTAATTAACTAAAAAAGAATAATAATAATGAAATCGCGTAGGAACGCATTAGCCAATTTCCTTCCTCAGTGCGACTAAAATACCAAAACCCTAAATCCCAAATCGTTTCCATCTCCAACCGACTACAGCAGCAACCGATCGAGCATTCCACGACTACAGGCGCCACGACGCAACCTCCATCCACACCGCTACATCTATCGAAGAAACTCCATCATCGACTTTGATCAGGTAACACATTCTTTAGCCTCTCTTTCCACAGTTGTGCTCCGCTACTCCACTTCAACAACCACACCTTACCTTCTTCTTGCTTGCTACCTTGCCGGCTGCTTCAATACTTCCTTCATTTTCCCTCATTTTTCATGCTATTGTCTCGTCTCTGATTACCAAAAATGTAAGCCCTTCAATTATTGAAATATTGTTACTTAAAAACTGTAAAACCAATTGCAGATTTACTTGGAATTGGGTATTTCCCTTCGTACTTTTCTAATGCATCTTATTTTCTTACTATTTTTTGTTGCACTTAGAAATACAATTATTTTACTTTTATATGATTGTTCCCTCATTCCTTCTAATGTTTTATTTTACTTCAATATGAACTTGTCATCATGTTCACTTATACTGTTGTTAATTATATATATCTACTTTTCTCTTCCTATGCTCATACTTGAAACTTGAAAGTTGAAACAATGAAAATTAATTAATGTATACTCTATAGAAATTCCATTTAACTCTTACTGTAAAACTGAGCAGAAAAATATATTTTTTGTGTTCATTGAAATGTTTTGGAAAATGAAACGAAGCCAGTGGCTCATAATAAATAAGATACTTCTTCTTTGTGTTCTATACAAGAGTCGAGTTATGCTCTTACGACAGCTCCAGTCTTCGTGACAATACAACCACAATTGATAAGTAAGATACGGTGCTATCATAAAAATATTCATTAGTGATTACCTTTATTAGTCATCGCATTCTTCTAGTCTGCTAAGTGTGGTTTTCGCTATACCTTCATGACACATATTTAATTTAACAAGTATACAAAGAAACCATATCGATCTAGACTCAGAGGAACCATGAATTGTTGGATGACAAGAATGGGGAAATGAAAAGACATCTTTTGTATAGACATTGTTCTTAATATCAAGGCTTATACGGGTGTTAACAGAGAGTGCACAAAAATAGTTGGGATTTACTGACAAGTAACTTTTTTGGATGCTTCATTTCTATTTATTGGATAGATACAACATGCGGCAACTATAACTTGGAATAATCTTAGGATGTGGCAAACAGGTATTTATAGGATGTGATAATTATTACATGCGATAACTTATTGTATGAATGTTAAAATTTGCAGTATCTCATTTATTGCTGAATTTATGAGGTGTAATTTGATATTTAGTTCAGTGTTGCTTGATACATATTTTCGTTTATTATGAAATAAACTGACATGATATTAAAGTTCTACACTGTATTGTTGAGTCGGTGAAATATAATAATGCGTGTAATTTAAAACAGAACTTATTTTGAACCATCTGGTTTGACATTTAGTTTACTGAGATGCTGCTGTATATTATTATATTGATACATTGATTACTGCTGGATTAGTGACCACGTTGCGCGACTACTGTTTACATTTTGATATACAGTTCGCATTTTGATATAAAAACTTAAAAAGTAAAAACCCGTACATGAGTTATAAATGCCTGTACATGTGTTTGTCACTGTAAGGTTGTAAGGCAAGAGGGTTTGGGGAGGATGTATGGGAAGTTACGGTGTGAGTTATGATCAGGTGGACTGCTGGCTGGAGATTGAGATGAGATTGTGTAGCTTTCGTGGCAATGATTATGGTCTGAAGTGGTGTTTCACGGCAGTGATTATGGTCTGAAGTGTTTGTTTTATGGTAGTGTTTGTGGATTTAGCAGGGGAAGTTTTATGGTGATGTGAGTAGCAGTGTAGCAGTAGCAGAGTGTAGTGACGCAAGGGAGAGGAGGATTGTGGGTATGATAGCAAGTATAATGCACTGTGTTGTTGGTACAGTTAGGTGAGAATGGTTGAAGGAAAAAGGCAGAGGTGGATGCTTGGTTGTACTATGGCTATCAGGTGGAGGAAGGTTAAGCTGTTATGGTAGATGTTCGGAGATGTTATCGAGTTTAATGGAGGTTTGAATGGGCAGAGCAGTGTGATGTGATGAAATTGAGTGGTTGATAGATGAGGCAGTGGGGCTTGTTGAAGCACTGAGTGGAGTTGTATAAGGCATAGCGCACAGAAGAGGCAATGCACAGAGGATGGTGAAGATGAGTTGCACTTGTATGAAGTTTGTTCTCTGGTGTGAGTGGTAGTATTTGTTGTGGTAGTTTTGATGTGCATTGTGATTAAGAAGGAGCGGTATTTTTGATGTTCAATTGTGACTGTGGGAAGGGAGGGCAGTGTAAAACTGTTGGACAAAGGGAAGGGGATATGTTATGAACAGAGCACAGTTGCACAGGGATGTTTGAGTGGGTAGTATGTGCACAATGCACAGTGTTGTTTTTGAGTGGAAATATTGCAATTTTGGGGTGAAGTTTATAAGAAGAGGTATGTTGTTTTGCGATGATATTGGATGTGGACATAGTGGATTAGTTGAAGTATGATGTTCGAGTGGTCAGTTATGAAATTGCAAGTGGGTCAGCAGCTTTGATGATGTTCTGTTTGGGTTGAGATGAAAGTGGATTAAAAGTTTGTATGCAGCAGTCTATCGGATGAAAGTGGGCTGTTAACTGATCTTTCAAAACTATTTTGGGGTCGAGGAAGTGTATTGTTCATAGTGGCAGCATGGAATGTGTATTGGGAACTCGTAAGGAAAATTCGATTTCTGCACTTTAAAAGGAAGAAGGCTAGGCGTAGGGAATGCGTATGGAATGCGGCGTAGGGAAGGCGTATGGAATGCGGCGTAGGGAAGACGTATGGAATTAGGCGTAGGGAATGCGTATGGAAATAGGCATAGGGAATGCGTATGGAAAAAGGCGTAGGTAAGGCGCATGGAAAAAGGCGTAGGTAAGACGTATGGAATGCGGCGTAGGTAAGGCGTATGAAAGGAGGCGTAGGGAACCCGTAGGGATTTTTTTGCGACGCACTGTTTTCCAACATCTTCTTTTGCGTAGGGATGGCGTAGGTAAAAGCTTTTCCCTACGCCGCGCCTATGCCAAACTGGCGTAGGGAATCCAAAATTCTTTTGTAGTGAATGACTAGAAAAAGATCCGGTCGAAATACAATAAACAAAAGTCCCGGTACTGTCAAAGACACTACTGATGAGGACTACAAAAAGGTAATTTCTGATTTATAAATTTCAATAAAAGATAACAATGAATTAGTTAGTACAAGCGATAAGATCTCAAAGCTTAATTTTATTATTTCGGAAAAGATGAAATCTATCTAACTTGAAAATGAGAAACTGAAAAATGAGAAATTAAATTTAGAAAATCAACTTGGTGTTTTGAAAAATAATTTTATAACTCTTAAAGATTTTTTAGATGAGCAAAACACTTTATTTGAAAAGGAGAGAAAAAATTTCAAAAGAAAAATTCAATTTGAAAAGACAAGATAATTTATCGTAATCCTCTTTATATAATTCAGAATCTCAAAATTTTCTTCTCAAAAATGAAAACTGCATGTTAAAAAATGAGAATTCTGAATTAAATAAAGAGATTGATATTTTGAAAAATATTAATATTTCTTTTGAAAATAATAATTGTGAGTTTAAAGCTAAATTCGAAAAACTTAAAATAAAGTCACAAAATTTAATAAAGATCAAAACAATTTAAACATGATTTTATCTAGTTCTAGACCTTTATATGATAAACGTGGTTTAGGATATAATAAAATTAATTGCAAAGATAGTACTAGATACGCTTTCATGTATAGTATAAATGTTAATGCTAGTACCATATTTCGAGTAAAATCTAAATCCAATTTTTATAAAAATTCAAGTACTTCTATGACCAATAATGTTTATAATATCTCTAAAAGTACAAAATCATTGATAGGAAACATAAATTAAAAAATATCTAATTATTTGGGTTCCCATTAGTTGGAAAAACAAAGAAAAATACATTGATGATTATTTTGATAAAGTAGTTGATAATGAAAATTTTATTTTCAATGGTTCCACCAAACCCTCTTGGGTAACACAATAATAAAAAAAATTGCAAGTATTCAAGAAAGACGAAAGATAAGATGGATTTCGAATATCAAATGTTCTGTACATATTATAGAGAACGAGCATTTATGGATAATGAAACTGCATCAAATTAGGTATGTCTAACTCATTTTTTTTCTTTTCATAAATAGTTTGGGGTTGGTATTTCTAATTTTAGAGTATCCTGAAGTAATATTTAAAATGAAAGAAATTAGATATATTTTTTATAAGACATTGCTTTTAAAAGTGCAAGGAATATTTGAAACACTTTCCCACTATGCTAGATGACTATGAAAAATCATTTCAAGGAAAATAAAAATATCTTTTGAAATCAACAAATATTTTTAATAGGTATAACCATGATTAATATTGTATGAAAAAAAATTTATACCCATTAGCCAATATTATGTACATTTTGTTAAAAGATTTTCAAAATTGGGTAATAATTACATATTTTTTGAAAAAGCTTAAATAGTAAAATTTAAACCAAAAAAAATTATTATTTTTGACTAAATTAATATACGATCTAAAATCAATGATGATTTTCAACCTTTTTGTTGATGATAATGGAAGAGAAAATTGAATATGTTGACAGGGCGAGTATATAAGTTCAGGAAAAGCAAATATCAAGGAGGAGTAATATCATATTATTTAAAAAGTCATAGTTGTGATCGTCAAACGGAGGAAGAATACTGAAAAGTGTTTTGATGATAACAACCATATGACGTACTACCGATGGGTTTATTGAATAATTTCAGGTTAACTAATTATAAAACGGAGGATAGAGTTTACACAAGCTATATCAAACAATATAAATAAAACAAAAAAGGTGCAAATAATGTGCAGTAGAAGCAAAATATAGAGAGGAAATAAGTTGGACGGACATGGGATTCGAACCTAGGCCGTGCATGATGGCTTGAAGCTCTCCACCAACCACCCCATACAAGTTTACCTGTAATAGATGATTAGCATATTTACATCATGTAAGGACAAAGAATTATACATGGAACAAAAATGCATATGCCATGATTCCAACTGTAGATAACAAGAAAAGATGTCGCTCTCTTACCAACTGCAATTTTACATTACCATTCCAAACTGAGCTATTCAAGTGCCCATTCAAGCATTTTTCCAATAGTCGCAAACATTCGAAGGATGCATCTCCTTTGGTATGAATTCCAGAAGGGTTACGTCTACTTGATGGCTTTTTTCTATTGCTTCTATATAAATCTCCCACCATTCCAAAGGAAAAAACACAATCCTATCATTCTCGTATTGCTTTATAAATTCCTAAACTCAACATTCGTTAGAAAAGCATCATTCTGCATCATTTTCAAATGTTATAGAAGTTGTCCTCTAATGTGACTACTCAGTGTACTGAAGATACAATATATAATCAAATTATTGCTTTGTAAAAGTAAAGATTAAAGTCTTGTTGCACGGTCTTCAGGTAGTCGGTGTTGAAGTCATGTTCGATTGTTCAGACGAAGTCTGTAAATCTATTCCTTTGGATGAAGTGAGTGTGTTGATAGTGAAATTTCTAAAAAATGCTTAAGGACTAGACGTAGGAGGGGAGATCCGAACCAATATAAAATCGACTGTGTGATGTACTATTTTATTTCCGCTGCATTTATATTGTTTACAACTATTGATCATCTTCGATTATATGCATAACGACTATCATTCATTATAAGTATTCTACAGTTAGACCATGTGATTTCATGCTATATTTTTAAATACCTTCCCAAACGTTTAAATTTGAATTTGCATCTTAGCTTAGTAAGCATACTTGTATTTTCATATTTTCCTCGTATTTCAAATTTAATAAGTAAAATGTATGTGAGATCAAATTTAATAAGCAAAGATTATGTGAATCGGTTAAATTAGGCGTCAAAATTGCGCATATATTTTTCTAGAAGTGAAAACGCATAAACAAATGATCTGGTACTAAGTTTCATATGAAATTACAAAAATAATAATAAGATCATTGAAATATGAAAAGGAGTTGTTAACTACGTTACGTGGGCATTCATACCAAATCATGCCACAAAAGTCTCTAAGAAGGCTTCAGTACAAAGAAACCAAAGAATGTTCATCAAATTCAACAGGTCATTGTAGAATATTCTCAGCCATATCTCCGAAAATTCGACCCAATATCGCGAAAAGATAAAAGTAGTACAACATGATTACAACATGGTGATGATGTCATAGATCACAACAGAATCTAGTCAGCCCAAATAAATGAAAATTAGGAAAAACAAATAATTTACTCTGATCAAATGGGACAAACAAATGAAGAAAGTTGATGGCTACGGTGTCGATTAAAGAAAACACTCAAAATAGTGTAAAATAATAATTTCGCACTCTCGAACGTTAGTATTGAGATCCCCATAAAACATCATTCATATAAAAACAAGAAACTAGATTGGATATTAATTATTATATTAGGAGAATATAACAAGATTTAAATATGGGGGTAGTTTGGGAAAAGCTATTCAGCAACGAATAACTGGCGTTAATAGTGGAGATGAACAAATCCAACTTGGATTATTTCTGATGCCATCTATAGATACCATGCAAATTTTTATTATCATCTTTGGATATAAGCAAAGTACAGTAGAAAAGTACTGCAACAAAAAATGTTCGGCAGGGTGCATAATGCAGCAGCAGGGTAGATATCATAAATTCTAAAAATTTCTTTTATTAAAAATGCACATGATCATATCATTTTACTATAAATACTTTTAATTTCAAGTTTAATATGTTCTAAGATTTGTTTTCAGATTCGAACCAATATTCAAATTAGTGTATTGTATTATTGATTGAGTTTTCTAATTATTTTGAGTATGAAAATACTCAAGACTTAGAGGGAATATTTGTAATATATCGTTATAATGTCTATGTGGTGTGTGTTCATACAGAGATAGATGTGTGTGTGAGGAATTAGCTAACTTGATACAAAATAAAACATAGTTGGTGACACAATAAATCTAGGCTGTTGGATTTCAATATGTTTACATATGAAGTTGAAATCAAAGGGCAATTCAATAATTGAAATTCATTCTGTTACCAATTATGCTGCCATTTTGTGTCCCTATATAT
This sequence comes from Allium fistulosum, assembly GCA_030737815.1. Taxonomy (NCBI): domain Eukaryota; kingdom Viridiplantae; phylum Streptophyta; class Magnoliopsida; order Asparagales; family Amaryllidaceae; genus Allium; species Allium fistulosum. The sequence goes on from CM060903.1 coordinate 944,165,305, forward strand.
ATATATATATATATATATATATATATATATATATATATATATATATGGACAACTATTTGAACATAAAATGAAACATAAAATACGATAAATCTTCATTTCTTTGACTTCATATATGAGACTGAAATCAATGAGCAATTTAATGATTAAAATTCATTATGTCATCAATTATATCAACATTTTGTGTCCCAACAGTGTAGTTTCTTACTGTGAATAAATCAGTGACATATATTTGATGGTCATACTTAGTAATAGTTTCATATGCACACCCTCGATTGGGCACAATATTTCAAATATAAGTTATGCTTATATGTTTCTTACAGTGTCGTAAGTTAAATTTAACATTTGAACGTGAAGAAATGAATAATGTAACTTCATCCACTACTAGAGAAAGGCTTAAAACCGGCAGCATGGGACGACGGCTTCCGACGGCAAATTTCCGACGGTTTCCGACGGGCCGTCGGCGGACGTCGGAAGCCGTCGGAAATTTGCGATTATACCTCCAGCCGAGAGCCATCTTCCCCCTCCTCTTCATACGAAAATCCCCCCAAAAAACCCCCAAATTCAACCTCCAAACTTCCAATCCCTAATTTTTAGCTTCCGAATCTTCCATGGCTCCCTAATCAACCTCCGTTACTCTTAATCTCAGGTATAATCTCTTATTTTTGTGAAAAATTCAGTTTTTACCCGAATTCTAGATTTGCATAAATTGATAAATTAGGACGAATTAGTGATTGCAATTGTTTCCAAAAGCGTAATAACAGTTTATAGCATCACATGGTATACCGATTTCATCTTTTATCGTGAAATTGTGAAAAATACGTATAATTTGTCGTTGTTCATGTATATGTAAATTATTGTGTATGCCTTGACTCGACGATTGTATACGTTATTTGGAATAAGATAAATTGATTGAATGAACTAGGAGTATTATATTGTGCGCGTATTTACTTATGAAACAAAAAAAATGCATTACTCTAAATTATATTGTGTGTATTGAAAAATGACAAAAATGTTAAAACGGCCTTAAGTTGATGTAATACGTTGAATAAATGTGTTAAATTAATATATATTTTTGTAAATGTGAACATTGAGTAAAACTGTATTTTTTGTAAAATGCGCGCATGTAACTGACAAATGTCCCTTAGAGAGTTTTTAGCCCCGTCTGACGAGTGTTGTACATGATCCCGTAATGTTCAAAGAACTACTGCCGTTAAAAGTTTGGAAGGTAGTAACGGAGCTTAGTATGTTTTACAAAGAGCTTTGTTCGACTACTTTAAAAGTGCAACGTTTACGTAAACTTGAAGTGGACATTCCTATATTGCTTTGCAAATTAGAGAAAATATTTCCGCCAGGTTTTTTTAATGTGATGGAACATTTACCTGTTCATCTCCCAGCTGAAGCACGACTTCGAGGTCCTGTCCAATATGGATGGATGTATCCATTTGAAAGGTATGTAATATGTTATAACGTAATTTAATTGCATTTGAAAGATGAAGTTAATATAAATTAATTTTGCATAGATATTTGAATCATTTGAAGAAAAAAGTGAGGCAAAAAGCACGAGTTGAAGGTTCGATTTGTAAATCTTACATCGAAGAAGAAGCTTCGTTCTTTTTCTCTCACTATTTCGATTTGCATGTTTTATGTTATTTCCATTTGTCATTTACACTACACCAAAACAGTCATTTGGCAACACTTTTTTTTTCCATTTGGCGACACTTATATGGGTTGCAATTTAGTCTCGCTAATAAGTGTCGCTATCCAATATAAGTGTTACTGAAAATAAAAATTTACACTTTTAAATACGGCGACACTTATTTTCGTTGTAAGCCTTGGTTTAATTGGAATTGGAGTTAATCGAAATATACCAGTGCAAAATTGTAATTGAATAAAATACAACGCTTACCCCTACCTACACTTATTTTATAACCTGAAAAAACTCCTTCCGTATTCCATAAAAACAAATCCCTGCCACTCTATCCCGAAATCCCCAAATCCCTAAATCGCTCTCTCCATCCCACAAATAAATCACTACTGCTGCTGCCCCTCTCCCTCCGACTCCATCAAACCACTACCGCCCCATCCCTATCCGACTCGATCAAACCGCTAATGCCTCATCGTCCTGTGTGATATGAGTTTGATTACAGGTTACCTTTTGTTGATTTTGGGGGTTTTGAGGGTTGAAACTAGATAGCTGGTGTATTGATTGAGTACGTAGGTAGGTATAAATTCGATTTGGCAAATTATTATTGAAACATTATATTCATCATCTCAATCCCTTTGTGCAATGTCAACTAACCCAGATCTGTGTGCTTTCAATCTGTTGGGTAGATTCATTTGGTGTCATCGGCTCTATCGATCATTTGAAAAAGAAATATGTATGAATTGTCTGATATATTTGGAGAAATCACTATTTTGAAATATGTTTTGAATATTGAACATTTGGTAAGTATACATTTGGTGAATACATACATACACACCTAAAGTATGGTTTACAAATAAAATTTATCTGAGAATTGAGAGACAGAGTTTGAGATAGTAAAGCAGCGAAACTCGAGAGTGATTTTGTAAAAGCATTTTGTGAATTGACTAAAGAAAATAGTGTGAAAATTTTGTGTTATTGCCTCTATGCTCGTCTAGTCCATATTAACTAGTTTTATCTTTCACTTTAAACACATGTAGTAAAACACATGTTATATGAGACACAATTATGTTATATTATATTGTAAGTTTTATTGGCCCACATTGGCTGGACTTTTTTGGATGCTTGATTTTTGATAAAGTTTCCAAAATATTTTTTATGGTGGGTAAGACTCTGTAAACTTTTGTATTATGTTATTATATGTTTATATCTATTTTATTTGCTTAATCTACTCTCATGGACGATCATGGAAAATTGTTCTTAACAAATATTAGCTCCATCCAACACATTGTAATGCATGAATTGAAACACAAAAACATAATATGGCCTATATCTCAGAAACATTACCCATAAATAAACAAATAAGGGATGGGTTGAGAAACAATAAACATAATGGTTAGAATAGCTTGTAATCAATGGTGGAAGCCATCATCAATTTTTTTAAAATAGCTTTCAGCATCGTAACCAAAATTGCTCTTAATAAAGTTAGAACAGCAAGAGTAATAGTGATAACAAGAGTATATGCTTTGCTTGAATCTCTTGCTATCTGAAACCATTCTCTTAAATGCATGTTTCCAGCTTTTGGTGTTGTTGCTCCTCCTTTATCTTGAAGTTTCATTGTCCAATAGCTGAAACTTTGAATTTGAAGGAGACATGATTCCACAGCTCCAGGTTTGTCCTACATCATCCTTAATACTTTCTATTTTGTTCATGCTTTTTGAAACTGCTCAGAATTAATAATGATTTATTCGGTGCACTGAAAAAACAGTAGGAAGAAGGAATATCTTAGCTAGCTTACTCTTCGGACTTTGCATCCATGGAAAAAACAAATATGGACAAACCTGTGCATTCCACATATTAATCCCACAGGTTACTTATATATTTATATTGTATATGTAAACCTACATTTCAATACAAATTAGTAGCTGTAGGTGACTTGCAGTGCACAGTGCAGTTTGCAACTGCAGTTCAACTGCAATTCCGAACTGGAGTCAATTGCAGTTGAACTTCTGTTGCAACTGCAGTTCAACTATAGTTCCAAACTGTAGTGAACTGCTGTTGAACTTCAGTTGAACTGCAAATCGCAACATTCAACTTCCAAACAGTAGATATGCTCTTTTTTATTCATGTCCTTGTTATATATTATTTTAATATATTATTCAAATTGTCAACAATCTCGGTGCACTACAAGAAGTCTACAAATTTAATGCACTACTGTAACTCTTTATAATATTTGATTTTGCTTTAACTCGTTATAATATTTAATTTTAGCATATAAAAAAAATTGTAGATAAAATTTATTTTCTATTCATATGAATCTGGTTTTTATTACAGCCTTACTGGATCTTGTTTTCTCATTTTATTTTTGTTTATAAAACTTACAAAAATAAATTTGTAAACAAAATTTATTTTCTGTTCATATAAATTGTAGATAATATTTAATTTTGTTTGCCTAATACATTGTCTGTAATATCAGAATGCAACTGAGAAGATACTTCTTGAATGTATTCTAAATTTTCTTTAAGCATATGTGTTACATTTTGCTCATCATGTGCATTTGAGTCTTCTTGAATAGTTACTGGTAAATTTTCTATTAAAGTTGCTTCTTGAATTCATCAATTGCAGGCTCATATATTTCGTCAGTATCATCAGGGAAAGGATTATTGTTAATATTTGCAGTGTTGACCTTGTCATGTTCTGGTTCAGGTATAGTTTGCTAGCCTTCTTCACATATGTTATCACCGATTGGATGTTCAGTACAGTGCTTGCTGTGTGTGTTCCAGAGTTTCTTCTTGCATTAAAGGATCATATTTATTCGTGGGTTTATGCCTCCCTCATTTGAAGTACTGGAATTTGCAGTCAATAACGTTTGTATGCACCTTAGTTTCAGTGGGCATTTAGCTTTTTATCAGTTGTTTGCTTTTCTGAAATGTTTATCTTTCTGATGCTCATGCTGTTTTGGTGCCCATCGTGCCTGAGGTTTGTCAGTGCATTTACCTTCACTATGTCTAAACACTTCACAATATTTACATATAGATGGTTGATAATCATATGTTATTGGCATATTTCTATTTCCACATTTGAGCAGAAATTAATGTCTGATCTATATGTTGTTTATGTTGATAATCATATGCTATTCCACTTACACCCTCGCTTTTATACTATTTGTACTCCATATATCCTCTGCCTTCTCTAGTTTGCTCTTCTTCTTCATTTTGGGAACACAAATTTTTATGTGAATCAATAAATAAATAATACCAAATGTCAAGGAATGCGTGATGCTTTTCCATGTCTTCACCCATGCCTTTCAACTTTCTTTAAGATCTCTCATATCTTTTTTTACCCTACTCCTTTTTTTTAATAAATTAAATTCCATCATCCTTACTTTAATTTTATTTTACCCCCTTTTAATGCATTAGTACTTAATGGGCTTAAGATGGATTACATTGTCTGGGTGTTTTAAAGGCAAGAATTTGGTATAAATTCAATCTGCAAAAATCTACTATTTAGTGATAGATGCTTAAGTTTTAAACAAAGATTTGAAGCTGAAATATTATAGTGAAAATGTGAACAGAGTGAAGGCTCATTTGCCAACCAATGCTGAATCAATAATATAGTTATACGGTGCAATTACGAATGATTCGATGCTTTTGGTGTTATGATATGATGAGTCATGCATGAAAACAACCACAATACTTACTCCCACCCCAGGAAGTTATTATGCTTTCTAAAAGATTTTATTTCATTTTTAAAGAATCACATGCTTTTTCGTTTACCCACCATTCCTGTGAAGTTATCAAATTTGTCCATATCTTTTAATTTCCATCTGTTTCTCTTTTCTTCTTTTGTGCATGAATCTGAAATGTAAACTTGTAGATATCAAATTTCCAAACTTTCACATATATAGTAGTTATGAAAAGCTTCCTGTACAAATATCAAGAAAATTATGTTGGGTTTATGAATCAGGGCAAAACAATAACATTCACAACTCAATTAACTGACTTTATGAATGCTATCAATGTGCTGGAAAAAGAAGTGGGCAAGGGATACTCAGCCGAACTGATCAAAAAGTCATTGTTTCTCATCAGTGCTGGAAGCAATGATATGTTCTCATACTACCAAGCCACTGGAGCTCAAAATGCTACAATGAACAAACAGTTCATTGTCGGTCTTATTGACAAGTATGCTGATGAGATCAAGGTATAGTTAATTATATGGCATTCAAACATTGAAAAGTTATAATAAAGAAGGCTAAATGTTGTTTATATTGTATGTAGGTACTATACAAATATGGTGCAAGGAAGTTTGGAATACTTGGCGTTTCACACATAGGATGCGTTCCAGCTTTGAAGAATGCTAACCCTTTGGGTACATGCGTTGAGGCATTGACTAGTTTGGCTAGAGATTTCAATTCTGCTGCAAAAGCAAGGATGCATTTGTTAAAATATGAGTTGCATGGGATGACTTACTCATATGGGAACGTTTATAACTTGATGAGCATTGCCCTGAAGAAGCCTATGTTATTTGGTAAGTTTAACTTAAATACACACGCATAAACACATATCATTGATTCAATGACATCACGATCATTATCTATACAGCAACTAATACCAATAATTCATGTTATCAAACAATGGATATTTCTATATGTTTGCTACAAATGGTTAGAGTAAAGAAGAGAAAAAAATATGCAACAAGCAATCTATTTTACACATAACATGCTTCTTGCCAGATGAACATAATTCATATATGTAGACACAAAAACACACACATATATTCATCCACTGTATAATAACTTTGATCGCTTTCAAAATATTTTCCAGGATACAAGAATATTATAGATGCATGCTGTGGATCTGGAAAATTTAACGGTGGTGGACCATGTACACCAAATGCCACATTTTGCTCAAATCGGAAGGAATATCTTTTCTGGGATTTGTTTCATCCAACTCAAGCAACGTCTAAGTTCTTGGCCAAAGAGTTCTATGGAGGATCAATAAAGTTTGCGTCTCCTATCAACTTGAGGTCTCTGATCACACGTGAGAGTTGATTATGGAAGTCTAAGACAAAGAAGCATGCTCAAAAAGATGCTGCATTTGCTGCATGGTGTGCATTAAAACAATGTGAGTAATCCCGTCCTTTTTGGTTTACCCATATTTATCACAAAGTGTAGTTGAATGAAGATACTTGTCATTTTAGGAAGGTGATACCGAATGTAGAGAAAGTAATTTGGATGGTTGATGTTCTTGAACAAGATGCACCAATTTATGATGGTCCTCAAAATGGAATGTACAAGTTATGTGATTTTTCAGATGGAGGTTTCGTTATATGGCCGGAGTTTCGTATTCGGTATTTGTAGAATTTCACTATGAAATTTACGTTGTCTTTTGTATTCCAATTTGACATTGTTATGAAGTAGTTGATTATGTATTGAATTAACTAACTTAATTATGTATTGTACTTGTTATGAAGTAGTTGATATTGTTATGAAGTAGTTGACTATGAAATTTATGTTGTTATTTGATCATGAATATTGTAAATTTTAGGTTCCTATTGAATGTAGTATAATAATGCATATCATGTTAGTTATTAATTGTTTATTAATGTTAAAATAATTGACTATATTGAGAATGAAAATATTTCAGCGTTATAAGCGTTGGCAATTAAAATTTACCAACGCTTATAAGCGTCAGCATAGAAAATTAAACAATGTTGGATGGTTAATTTGCCAACGTTTATAAGCGTTGCTAAATAATATACACCAACGTTTATAAGCGTTGGCGAATACAACCTTCCAACGCTTATAAGCGTTGGCAAACTAAACTTCCCAACGCTTATAAGCGTTGGCAATAAATTGCGACGCCCCTACAGCGACGCTAATAAGCGTTGCTGAAACTGTTTGCGACAGTTATACTCGTTGGGAATCACCTGTTTTGATGTAGTGTTATTTAGCAATTTTTATTGAAAATGCAATGAACTCTGCTTATCGTTGGAATAGTACACCCATTATGAATCAGGTATAACACACTTCCATTTCTATTTCCATTTCAGTTATTAATTAAGCAATTTATACCGTTGATGTCATTTTCATATGAAATATATTAATTATCATGTTTTTATTCTCTTATATAATGATGTGTATATGTCACAGGTTTATCAATATGTCATGTAGAGGTAGGAGCTCTTCCCGATCGTCAGGAGGCGATGGCATTGGCCCATCGCAAGAGCCACAGCGTGCAGTTGTATCGTTAGTCCCTAGAGTAGATGGGTAAGAATTAAATTTTATTCAGCATCTTATTTTTTCTATGATATACGTACGTACTTATCTATATCGTACTTAAAAACAGGGGGTTCAATCTACTTCCTTCTAAGGTTGTGTTGGACGTCTCTAGAGCTTCTTATCGCAGTAGGATGAGTGCCTGCTGGCCGAAGTGGGATAACATCCCTCCTCACATCATAGAGTGCATATGGCAGGATGTCCTAGTATGCAAATTTTTCTGTTTTCCATTTTTAATTCGTTTTTGTCGTTTTTTTTACTGTTTATATCGTTTAAAGTGTAATCTTTTTTTTAACACAGGCTGAGATAGACATCCAGACAGATGATATGATGCTGGCACGAGCATACTGGATGAAGAAGATGCGCAAGAACTACAGGGATACGATATCTGAGATTAAGAAATCTGGTAAGAAACCACGGTGAATGGGAGAGAGCGTGTGGCAAGCTTGGTTGAGATACTGGGAGACGGACGAGGCGAATGCAAGTATACTAATTTTTTTTGAATTATTAATTTGACGTGATCGAAAATTAACGTATAAAATTTTGAATGTACAGGCAGAGTCGGATAGAAACTCTGCAAATAGAAATAAGAATCCCGTCACTCATCGCGGAGGATCGAAGTCGTTTCAGCAATATCGGTAGGAGTTGGTAAATTTACTGAATAATAAATGTAAATAGTTTATACTATATGATTTTAAATGTATAATAATTGTATGTAACAATCAACTTCAGGAAGCCGAGTCACATGGTCCTGTCAGCTATATGGACGTGTTCACCCGTACGCATGCTGTCGAGCATGTTAATCCAAACGGGACTGTTTCGTACACATGGCAGGACGATAAATCCAGCAAAAGCCATGTAAGCATATTTTATTTTATTCAGTATTAGTAATTGTTTTAATTGTTAAACTATGATGACATAAGATATGATATTATTAATTTGTTAATGCAGGAGAAGTTTATGGAGCAGCGGCAGAAACTCCTTGCTGACACGGGTCGAGATCAGCTGACGACCAATGAGGAAGACGTTATTTTTGAGTCCGTTATGGATCCAGCAGAGCATGGTCGACGATACGGATTTGGCAATTTAGCGGTAAATAATTTACTTTTTCTTAAAATATGATATTTTCACTTTTTCAAAACAATAAACTTGGATTTTATTTATTTTTCAATTATTGCAGTCCAGTAGTCAGAGTAGGGGACGGCGGAGTAGACATCAGAGCGATCTTGCAGATATAGAAGAATTGCGTACTAGAGTTGCCCAGTTGGAGGAGCAGAACCGCCAACAGGCCATGCACACCGCACAGTTGTTAGAGTACATGCAGCAGTAGCAGTAGGGTGGTGGTCACTTTCCTTCCTCGGCTGGCTCTGGATCTGCAGGAGATTGATTCATTACTTGCTTTCTTGTTCGTTCAGGTATGTTTTGTTTTAACTTAGAATGATTTGATAGACGGCGTAGGTAATTGTTGATTTATGTATAATTATGTTTGACACATTTGGTTCTATGGTAGTATGAGAACGTGTATGAGAATATTGATGAATTTGTGTATTAACAACATGGTAGAACAGTTATTGTTAGAATTATGTTAATGTTGGAATGGTTATTTATATTTTGATGTAATTTTATTTATTTGTGTGTTTATTAAATATTTTGTGGTTTGGGTTTGAATATTTGGTTGGACTATTGTATATTGGATTGTGCAGTATTAATATTCTAATGTTTGGAAGAGAAATGTGGTTGGAAGGCTAAATGTGAAGCAAATGTAAAAAAAAACAGCAGATTTCCGACGGCTTCCGACGGCTACCGACAGCTTATTGGTCAAAATTCCCGTCGGTTTTCGACGGATAACGACGGCCTGTTTCAGACGATTTCCGACGGATTCCGACACCCGTCGGTATCCGTCGGAATCCGTCGGAAACCGTCTGGATCCGTCGGGAATGTATACGGCAGCGTCCGTCGGAAGCCGTCGGAAATACTGCTTCCCGACAACGCCATTTCCGACGGCAATTTCCAACGGCGGCCGACGGGTTCCGACGGCCGCCGATGACTTTTGGCCGTCGGAAAACGTGTTTCCCCTTATAGTGGTCCATATAACTTCTAGTTTGGGTTTATATTTTGAATTGGTGTAAATTAACTAGACAAAAGGCTATATAAAAATCAACTTTCGTGTAAAAACAAATACCAAGCCTGATATATAAATGAATACTAGCAAAAAAAATCATTACTAAAGTGTGTATGAGCTTTATTATTAATTTTATTATATAACACCCAAGTCTGGTTGCTTTTATAAGTAGTAAAATAAAATATTGTCAGGCTTGCTTTAGTTAATTGCATTTGTTACGAACTTATTGATAGAATTAAGGGTACGCTCTAAGGATAATTATGTAATTTATTGTAAATTATCTAAATTTGTAACCAAATTTGTTCATAATAAAGTTGTTTCATTTCTGCTATACACTTGTTATATTATTGTATAATCAATTAAGAAATTAATTTAAAATATATCAATTAGAAAATCCTTAAATAATATATTATATGATAATGGTTACAAATAGTTGTAATCATGAGAAAATTATCACGATGCAAAATAAGATATTGTTTTAAATATTCTTGGTCGAGATGTTTCGAGAAAAACTATCGGTACATTTATTGAGACAAGAGTACGTAACGCTCTCTAAAGGGTTTATACACTCATGGTTATTGGATAACTATGAAATGACTCACCCAAGAGTTTCCTGGTGGTTAATAACAACTAGTCCAAACAGGAAATCTCAGTGTGACGATGTTACACGGTTCTCTCGACTTAAGGATACTCCACTTTGACTATAGTTAAATCATGGCATAGCGACCATTGGGCGATCATAGTTAGGTCTAAGTAGAAGCATAGGAAGTGTAAACCTCATAAATTAATAAATAATTAGTTAAAGAATTAATTACGATAATATTTAAATGGTTAAATTATGAAATTTAATAATGAAATGTGATAAGTATTTGGGTGTACATTTACTTATTGAGATTATTATTTAATGAAGCTTAACTAAAATGAATTAAATGAGAAAGACAACTAATGGGTCAGTGGCCCAACCATTCATGGGATTAATATTAACTACTTTCCCTTTCATTCTACTCACTTACAAACAATAACATAAGTTTGAAGCACTTTAATGGTGGCGATCTAAGTAAGAAAAAGAAAACGAAGAAGAACCAAGTTAAGGGAACTAGTAACACCAATCAAGTAAGAAATCTAAGTGCGTAATATATCCTATAATCTCATTTTCTTTCATTAATCTCTCACAGTCGACTCAATGATGAATATTCCTTTTTTTATCTCAAAATTTAATATGATGTTAGGAACACATTATTAGATATGAGTTTTGATTTATAGAATTTTCTCATAAGTAAATAAACTAACATTAATTATTTGAGAATCGTTTATTATAAAAATTGTTAGAAATAGAAAGGTTGAGAAAATTTATGAAAGAAAATACATGTTAATATTTTCTATGAATTTTTGGGAAAAAAATAAGTAATTTTCAAAAGAAAATATATTTGGCGAAAGGGATATTTTGGGTTGCCAAAAATCAAATATATTATGGCCGGGAGGTCATTTAATTGGATGTTTAATAACTAGTCAATAGTCCAATATGTGTTGAACGTGTCAGGAAAGTACATAATAACGATATGAGTAGACTAAGTCAAACTAACTAGAAGTCGACATGTGTAAAAATGGTGTCAAACACGCAAACAACAATTTCCAATGTGTATCGGGAAGCAGTACCAAGGGCAGTGGAGCCGAACCAGAAGTAATAAACTAGAACCTTGAATATAAAGACTTAGGTAAGAGAGCTAAGTAATGCTAAGCATGTAGCTAGGTTTATTATACCGATGATATTAACCGAACGCCAAAGGGGGACCAGGGTAAAGGAGAAAATATAGGTAGTGGAGGTGATTTCTGAAACCTAAAGTCGAGAGCCCTTACGTTAACTAATTAAAATGATGACAATCTTCCCCATACGAGATCGAAGGTAGTGATTGTTGAAGGTAGTTTAACTGTCGTTAAGATGTTCAAACCATATTTAATTGACTTTTGAAAAGGAATTTGTGTTAATGCTTAGGATGATCGAAACTAGTACTTGAAGCGTTGATAGAGTAATAATGTAGCTTAAGGAATAGCTAAGTGAAAATCCTAATGTATGACTAGTTAGGTAGGTAAGTGGTGTTCGGTAGTTGGCATAAGGCCTGAGGTGGCAGTCAAGAGCCGAAAGCGAAGGGTAAGGCCTTAGTGGCACGGTAAATGAAAGCATAGCTATAAGGCCTTGGGTACAACTGAATCTGTAAGTGTAGGTGTAAGGCCTAGGTAGCAGCCGAAATTATAAATGTAGGTGTAAGACCTGAAGTGGAAACTACAACTGAAAGTGCTGGATTAAGGCCTAAGGTGGCATCCAAAACCTGAAAGAAATTGGTGTAAAACCCGACGTTGCAACCAAGGGACCGGTAGATGGCATACTGCCAGATGTGGCAATCAAGAATTGAAAGTGAAGCATGTGTAAGGACTTTAGTGGCGATTGAAATATGTAAGCTTAGGTGCAAGGCCTGAAGTGGAAATTGAAGATGAAAGCAAAGTAGGCATGAGGCCAGGTGTGGCAGTTGAAGTATAAAAGCAATGATGTAAGGCCTAAGTGGAAACGGAAACCGATTATGTATTTTGCTAAAGTTAGGATGTAATGAAGGCATAAGGCCTTAGTGGCAATCGAATGCTAAGACTCAAACCTTTCTTCTTTTGTTGAAGGCAGAAGGCCTCGGTGGCAGCATAAGACAGAGTGTTTCAGGTTTTGGTTAGAAAAGAGGTGATTACTGAATGGCATACCGAGATAAATGGCTATTGATCTTGGTTATGGCAAATTTGTAAGAACAAGATCCTTGAGAAGGAATTATTAGCTTATGCTTGTGTTTAAAATTGTTTTAATGAATATTATGCTATAGTGAGGGTAAAACCCGTTCCATGCTTTAGCGGCGATGTCTCATTATGTTTTATGTTTAAGGTAATATATTGCTCATGCTAGACTTTTATTTGACCTATATTTTTATTATTCTTTTCCCGAGTACTCATTTGAGTATGCTGAATTTTTGGGTTTAGACATGTTGCTTTTGGATAGACGAATAAAGGTAGCCAAAGATGAAGAAAGAGTCTTAGGAGTAAAATTTGTCATTTTGATTCCGTTGTACTAAGTGTTTATGTAAATATCTTCATACATTATGCATAACACTACTAATTATGATTTTATTATATTTTTGACCCCTACATGGGTATGACTATGGGAACAATTTGAATATGTAAAAATGATGAGGCTGTGTATTATTTATTATCTGCTTTGTTTAGTTAAACTGTTATTACATATACTCATCTTTGTTGCCGAAAGATAATTTCAAGGTGCCTGTAGCACATTGGAATTCCATCTTTGGATTTCAGAATGAGACAGTCACAATTGGTATCTGAGCTTAGGTTTGGGGATAGTTATGTAAAACAGAGCTAAGCAAAAGTTTAGGTTGAACTAGATAGTAAAAAAACAAATATCTTGGGGAGGGTATACCCTACTATCCAACATATTTGTATTTTGCTATATAGATATATAGATGAGTTTAAACAAAAAATTCTCTATTGCTCAATCACTTTCTTACTTCCATGTCCGATGAAGACTTTCTTAGCAGAAAATGAAAATGAAAAGTGAAAGGATCGTTGTAGGAAGAGCTAAAGCAATAACAGAGACTAAGAGTACACAAACCGGTAGAGGCAATGGAAGAGAAATGCCTCCAATGGTCGAGAACTAGGAAGTCCAACATGTTGTGGGAATGTGTGTAAATGCTTTATTTCAAAAATTCATGATGCAGATGATGAGAGAGAATATATCGAATGTGGTTGAGTCAAGGCCAGTGGTAAGGGAGGACTTCTCGAAGCTAAATCAAGACTATGTGAATATTGGAGGCAAGATGTTTACCGAGAGAGAGCTGGCAGTAGAAGTTTTGAATTGGCTGAAAATCGGTGAGTGTATCTTTAGGGATTTAGGTCTAAATGATGTGCATAAGTGAAGCTTGACTTAAGAAAGTTGCATGAAGATGCCTTAGATAGGTGGGAGAAGGAGATTATTGAGACTCCTAAAGAGTAAATTACTTGGGAACAATTCAGAGAAAGGTTCAATGCTCAGTTCATTTCCGAGTCTCGGAGAAGTGTGTTATTGAGGAAGTTCATTAATCTTGAGGAGAGAGATCTTTCGATGGAAGAGTACATCCAGAGTTTTAATGCTTTGGCGAAGTATGACCGAGAGTTGATCAACACCCTACTAAACAAGAATGAGAAGATCATCCGAGGCTTGAAACAGAGCTTCAATCATAAGGTGATAACACATCTAGCATCTCCATATGAGTTTGTGGTAGACATGACCCAAAAGTGTGATGCATGTACCGAAAGGAGTGAAGAGTGGAGGTGAAGCCAAAAATGGAATTGAAGAAGAGGTTTTCTCTATACCAAAAGGGGAAGAAAGGGTAGTGGTTGAGAGGAAAGACCTAAGAAGGAGGAGGCCGAAAGGATATTTCAAAGGTTACTTATTACAATAATCGGCAGAAGGGAAATATGCATCGAAGTGTCTGCAGACAGTGGGGATAGCCAAAGTCAAGTTCTTTAATTGTGATAACTTGGGCCATAAGAAGAAGGATTGTCTGGAGCTGAAGTAAACACGGCTGTTTGCTTTAGAGGGGCCATCCCAGCACTAAAAGTTGAGCAGAAAGGAAAGGGAGTTGTGCTTGGAGGTATAATTTTGATTTTCAGTTTTTCAGTTAGAGTTCTGTCCGATACTGGAACTGTACATTCTTTCACTTTGAAACGTGTTGTTGATAAATTGGGGTTAGATGTTACCTATGTAGTTATTCTTTGCGTGGGATTAATCTGATTGGTGTGTATGCCAATCTTGTGTTAAATTGTACTAGATTAGAGCTTGTTATGTGTGAACATTTGTTTCTTGTGACCCATTTGCGTTTGACTTCAAAGGGTATGAGGCAATTTTTGGTATAGGCTCGCTTATGTAGGAATATGCAAGGATTTATCGTGCTGAGAGAATTTGTAATGATGTGCCTTTTTTACACCTAAGGATGATGCCTCCTCAGTATTCATATGTCGATCATTTAAGCGTCTAAAAGATAGGTCGTTTGGGGTGAAGAAAGAAGAAGACAGAATAGAATCTCGCAAAAACGTGACGAGTAACATATAATATATAAATCAGGTCTTTCCAAGAGAAAGAACTTCATTATAAACAATCATCAGAGTACACTATCCTATTATCAGCCTGGACAGTTATAATAGCATGTCCTTACAAATTCTAATAAATACAACAATCAGTACAGCGAAAATATAAAGAAATACGTAGATACGTCTTGGGCATCCAACTCGTCTCATGAACTCCAAAGCATCTAAAGCTAATCTGAAAAATATGCTCGGTCTGACCCGAGCGTTAGAATAAAACAACATCCGGATCAATCTGGAAATACCAGCGTGGGAGAACTCAAGTAATGGGGTGAACATATAATAATTCTATGAGACCACGCCGCTAACGCGGAATGGGTTTTACCTCACAAGATCAACATTCATAGATGAAGAAATGGAAAACAAATCAGAACAACAATCCAAACAAGAATAAATGAGCATAACAAGATAAAAATCCAAACTTAAAGAACGAACACAAATAATTAAATATCGAGAAGAACCTTAGTCGCCTCTCGGTGCAATTAAGAAAACAATTCAATGATTTGAATTAACAATAAGGAAAGGAATTTTCCCATAATATATATGGGACCATGCCGCCAACTACGGAACGAGTTTCCTTTCACAATAACAATATCCAATCCCAACCATGGATGGAAATAATTAAACATCGTGAAGTGCTCTCAACACTTCCCGATGTAATTAAGAAAGGAGTTAATATAAAAACTTGGAATCATAGGAAAGAATAAGGAAATTTTCCAACAAATGACTAGGAGGATGCTCCCCTTTACTGAAAGCATACCTCTACAAATATACTTGAGAACTCTGATGGCTCTCGGACACGTCCTAGCCGAACCTCGCCAACGATTACCGAGTATCCGAGTATTTCACATCTCAATGCGCAAAATCGAATCCAGTCTAAAGTGGATGTGAAAGTGCCATAATGGGAGCAACCCCATATAGCTTAGCTTCCACTTGCTCTTTGGGTTTAGTCATTTCCAACAAATAGTAACTAAGCTCAAATGAGCAACACATCGTCTTAGAGTGACGAAATACAAGATGAAGAAAGCTGAACCGATAGTTAATAATTCAACTATCGGGGATAATTTTAAAATGATCGTATATGGAAATTAAATTTCATAATCATATCATTACTCGTTGATTCCAAACAAGTGATATCCTTTGATTGAAAATGAAGTCGGACAAGTTGAGGTCGTGTTACCTCAGGGCATTACCTTAACGATATTTTTAACCTTTGAGATAGAAACGAGTCCAGGCCTCGACGTTTAGTGTTAAAAGTACGACTAAATCCTTTCCACATAAGCGATATCGGATTATGAAACTTCTTTTCCATAACCGAATTAAAACTTTTACTTTTAAAACCAAACTTGTGCTAGGGTTTCACATTAAAAGTATTAACTTTAAACAACTTTATAAAAATGATTGATTAACGTTAAACTTTTATTATTAAAATAATTAAAAACCTTTAAAACCTCATTATTAAAATGGTTAATTAATCTTAATCTCATTATTAAGAAAATAATTAATTGTCTTCAAAACATCATTATTAAAATGATTGATCAGTTTTAAAACATCATTACTAAAATAATTAATTGATTTTAAATCATTATTATTAAAATAATTGATTGCTCTTAAAACATTATTACTGAAATAATTAATTTATTTTAAACCGTCTTTATTTAAATAATTAATTATCTTTGTAAAACCCATGCACAAGATTTAACAAAATACTTTAAAGGGGATACCATTTCCATTCAAACATCCATAAATTAAGTATAGGGATATGTATACAAAAGCAAGTAACACTATGCACATATAGAAAACATCATTTATCAAATATTTATCTACTGGCATACAATTCAATGTCCAAACAATATAATAGCAGAACGGGGATTTATTTACTAAACAGATGTTATTTATATTTTATCCAACCAAATGATAGCACAACGGGGTTTTATTCTACTAAACAGATATCCAAAAATAACCGTCTAAATTAAGTTATAGCAGAATGAGGTTTTATTCTGTTAAACAGATGTCAATTACAATTTAACCAGCAGAATGGTGTTTTATTCGGCTAAACAGATGTCATTGGAGTTTCAAATTCAATTGGAGTTACTTAAGTGTAATCGACAAAGAAAATCCCTTGTATAAAATATTCTTTTAAATAGAGTTTGCTTTCAAAACAAAGTTGATCTTTTAGAAATAAAGTAGGTTTAAACTTTAAGACTTTTATTTAACAATTAAATAACATTTAACTCTTTGTTTAATAATAATTAAACCTTTAATTAATAATTAAATAATGATTAACTATTAATTAAGTAATTAAATAATAACTAAATATTATTTAAAATAGTTAGTCTTTAAATAAATCATTGTCTATTAATTAATCTCAATTAATAATTAAATAATGCTTAATGAAAACTTAAATAATAATCAAACCTTTATTAAAAATAATTAAATCTTAATTAAGTTTTAATTAAATCTTAACTTAATCAGTAATTAATTAAACCCTTTATAAATAAATAATTAATCATTGATTAGTAATTAAACACAAATTAATACTTAATTAAATTATCAATTATTAAATAATCTTTAATTAATTAACTAATTGTAATTAACTTGCTTAATTAATAATTAAGTACTGATTACCTTTATTAACAAATGATTAGGTGCTAATTACCTTACTTACTTAATTAACTAAATAATCATTAATTAAATAAGTAATTAATTAATTAATTAATCAATAATAATTACTTTTAAAAAATTATATTAATTTTTGAAAACACTTTTCAAAAAGATACTTAAGTTAAATTATTTTAAATTCAAAAAGAGTTTGTTTTTCACGAACTGCATTTATAGAGACTATTGTTATAAACCCTGTAATTTTCAAAACTTGATTTAGAATTCAAATTACTTTCCAAAACCTTTACTAATCATTTTGACTTACTTTTATAAAGTAACATAAAGCTTTTTGAAAACATCAATTCAAGTTTAAAACTTTATAAATTTTCTCGAAAAATCCATAAGTAAACAAGTTAGTAAACCAAAAGATTTCGATGTCGCGACTAACCACTTTACCACTAACTTTCTTAGCTTAGAACATCCCAAGCAAAATTACAAACCTCGATTCATGAGAACAACATATGAATATATCACCATCACATACAACAAGTCAAGAATTCTAACTACAAACCATACTAACATTCGCTTACTAACATTTGCTTACTAAATTTACTTCAAACTTCAAGTTATACAATATCCAAGCAATATGTCTATATACATCAACATCCAACAAATCAAGCAACATATTTCATTACCAAGATGAACAATAGTTTAAAGTTTAGAAGTTTATATAAAAGCAAGAATTTTCTCACCTTAAGCTATCCAACTATTCTAGAACTTCGCCAACTTTTTCAACCACCTAGCTCCTAGCTTTAGTTATGGAAAGACAAGATTTTGATGGCTAAATTCCATAAATGAGTCCGGCCATGGGACTATCTAGGTTCAGTCTTGAAAGGTAGAGGGATTTAGGATTATCATTGACTTCACAAAAATCAAACCCGAAAATGGGTCGTCTTCCAACTAATTTTTAAACAAGTTACTCACGGAATTTGAAAAGGTTGCCAAAGGGAAAATTCTTAGAAATTCTCTTCTGCACAATGTCAAGAAAAGTGTCACTCAATTTGGATCAGTTTTGAGGGAGATATGGTCAAAAGAAGAAGAGATATTTTCAGACATGAAAATCTGGGTCCAAAAATGAGTCTAAAAGAAATGCATTTTTTACCCACTAACACTCGGAAATTGAAGAAATGTTGTAAGTGAAAATTGTAGCTAACTTTATTCTCTTGAATTTTAAAAAGTGGAAAATAGGCACAAGGATAAATTTTCATAAATTTTTTGGCTGAAGGACAACAAATTTTATTTTTAGGCTGAAGGACAAACTTTGAAAGATAATTAGGCTGAAGGACAATGCTAATACAACTAGCATTTTGTACAATGTAAAACTGGATATAATGCTAGTTATAATTAGCATTTTGTACAATGTTTGCACTGTACAAAATGCTAACTATATTTAGCATTTTCCTTCAGTCTAATTTTCTTCCAAAGTTTGTCCTTCAACCTAAAAATGAAACTTTGTGTCCTTCGGCCTAAATTTTTTTCAAAGTTTGTCCTTGTGCCTAATTCCCTCTTTTAAAAAAGCAATTTCTTTATTTGGAGTAGTTTAGAAGGAGTTATGGCTGTCAGAAGAGGAGGTAAAATTTGGAAAGAAAATGAAAATGAGAGCATGGAGTTGCTATTTATAACCTCATGCAAATTGGCTAATTTCACTTATACCCTCCTATCCATGGTTGCCACATCACAATGCCTATCTCCTGTCCTTGCGCCACCTTCTTTTCCCCCTCCCCACTCTTTGCTCCAACATCCAATAAATGCCTAAAGTACTTATGTCTCTTAAGGCATCTTTTATTTTTAACATTTCATATTTACATAAAATATCACATATCACTCTTTATATTACTTAAATAAATGTATGTATGTATATATATATATACAAACATGGCTAACTTATTTATGAATGAATGTGTATAGTTATACTCTAGGGTTTACAATGTTTTAGATAACTTTTATTCGATGAAAAGTCGAAAATTCGGAAAACGAATTTCGGTCTCATTTTTAATTTTTCTTCGAACTTAATATTTACCTAATTATAAAAACTATTTCACCATCAATATTTATTATTTAATAGAATTTTATTTTAATTATAAAACCTATTATTTGAATATTTAAAATTAATTAAATATTCTCAAATTAAAGTGGTGAAATTCTGGGTCATTACACTCTCCTCCCCCCCCCCCTTAAAAGAATTTCGACCTCGAAATTTAACCATAATCCTAACCTAGAAAACAAACCAAACTAGAAATTCTTAACAATATTCATCGGTCCATATGATGTACATGGATCATTCATACAAAATCTGATTTAATCACTCACTTGAATACATAGCTTTACTTTCGAACAAGTATCGCTCACCCGGCTTCCTAATGTGGACTCTGATTAGGCTTCTTAATTAGAAATCTCATTTATCCTGACATAGCCATATACTATGATAGAAAACTTTGGTTTCAAGAATCCTCACCAAGTGTCCATCGTCAAAAATCGAGTGATAGATCCTTATTCAGAATGATGCGGGACACCTAAAGTCATGCACTCGAATCTTGGATCCAACTTATATGAAAAGAGGAATGATCTACATTCAACTTGCGTGCCTACTATATTGTTCTTACCAATACTAATTCTATTTCCGCTAAAATTATTTATGTAAACATTTCATAGAACTAACTTAAGCGTAACTTTTATAATATTCTATTACATCCTGAGAGTATATACCATTATCAGATTCAAACTTTCCATTTTGAATTTATCTCTCTTAAGAAAATTCGAGATCTAAATACCTAATTTTATTTTAAAACTCTTCTTGAAGTGATTATTATACATTTTAATCATAAAAATATATTTGCATAGCCTAAGTAACCCCAAAATGATACGAAGGAACTGGGTACTACCAAATAGTATCATATATATTCCCTTACTAAGAAGGGTAATACTTAAGAGAAGTGGCCACCATCCGAACACATCTCTTTCCCATTTTTAGTTATTTTCGGGTCACTCGAACTAGTTAACATAAAATTCTTCTTTTATTCAAAATCCAATTTCTAAAATAAACAAAAATATATACATACTTATATAATTTTACCCCTTTTTTAATAAAACATTTCATAATGTTTATTCTTTATTCAGATTATAATAAACAACTCTTATTGCAATCAAATTTAAATTTAAATTTTTATCCAAACATTATCACCGAACGTCTTATAATCAAATTGTGAAACTAAATTCACAAGGTGTTTGTGTTAAATTTAATTAAGACGATAATTTCTCATAAACTATCTAAGCCTAACTAATCAACAATAAATGATAATGATCAACATTATCATTTTCTAACAACAAACATATCCTATATAACTATAATAATTTCCTGAAAATCTTCTTTTATATATAGAATATCATCTAGGTAAAATTATTTCATTTACCTAATTTAAAACAATATTATGTCGGTTGGCCTTGTTTAAGTGTTTTAGAGATTCCTTCCAAATCCATAAACCACTCAACAGATCAATCAATACAATATAAAACATTTTTATAAAAATAACAAATACGCGCTCTTAAATATATACGCTCAAACTCATTCTAGGGTCTCACTTACCCTATCTTAAATGAGTTAACCCCACCAAAGCCTAGGTGTTTGCTCAACCTAAGCTTTGATACTACTTGTAACGGTCTGCCTATTTTACACCTAAAGATGATGCTTAATACCTCCTCGATATTCATGTGTCGATCATTTATGTGTCCGAGAGATAGGTCGTTTGGAGTAAAGAAAGAAAAAGATAGAACAGAATCTCACAAAAACATAACGAGTAACGTATAATATATAAATCAAGTCTTTACAAAAGAAAGAAACTTATTATAAACAACCATCAAAGTACATTATCCTACTATCAGTCTGGACGGTTATAACAGTCTGTCCTTACAAATCCTGATAAATACAACAATCAATACAACGGGAAAATAAAGAAATACGTAGATACGTTTTGAGCATCCAGCTTATCTCATGAACTCCAAAGCATCTAAAGCTAATTTGGAAAATATGCTCGGTCTGACCCAAGCGTTAAAATAAAATAACACCCGGATCAGACTGGAAATACCAATATGGGGAAACTCAAGTAATGGAGTGAACATATAGTAATTCTGTTAGACCACGCTGCTAACGCAAAATGAGTTTTTACCTCATAAGATCAACATTCATAGATGAAGAAATGGGAAAAAATCAGAACAATAATCCAAACAAGAATAAATGAGCATAGATAAGATAAAAATCCAAACTTAAAGAATGAACACAAATAATTAAACATCGAGAAGAACCTTAGTCACTTCTCAGTGCAATTAAGAAAATAATTCAATGATTTGAATTAACAACAAGGAAAAGAATTTTCCCATAATATATGTGGGACTATGCCACCAACTGCGGAACAGGTTTCCTTTCACAATAACAATATCCAATCTCAATCATGGATGTGAATAATTAAACATCACAAAGTGCTCTCAACACTTCCTGATGTAATTAAGAAAGGATTTAATTTAAAAACTTGGAATCAAAGGAAAGAATAAGGAAATTTTTCAACAAATGACTAGAAGGGTGCTCCCCCTTACTGAAAGTATACCTCTAGAAATATACTTGAGAACTCTAATGGCTCCCGAACACGTCCAAGTTAGACCCCACCAACGGTTACCGAGTATCCCAAAACTGAATCCAGTCTAGAGTGGATGTGAAAATACCCTAATGGGAGCAACCCCATATAGCTTCTCTTCCACTCGCTCTTTGGGTTTAGTCATTTCCAACAAAGAATAACAAAGCTCAAATGAGTAACACATCGTCGTAGAGTGACGAAATACAACATAAAGAAAGCTGAACCGATAGTTAATAAATCAACTATCGGGGACAAGATTAAAATGATCGCATATGAAAATTAAATTTCATAATCTTACCACTGCTCATCGATTCCAAACCAGTGCTATCCTTTGATTGAAAATGAAGTCGGGCAAGTTGAGGTAGTGTTTCCTCTAGGCATTACCTTGACGATACTTTTAACCTTCGAGATAGAAATGATTCCAAGCCTCGACATTTAGTGTTAAAAGTATGACAAAATCCTTTCCACATAAGCGATATCGGATTACGGAAACTTCTTTTCCATAAACGAATCAAAACTTTTACTTTTAAAACCAAACTTGTGCTAGGGTTTCACATTAAAGGTATTAACTTTAAACAACTTTATCAAAATGATTTATTAACTTTAAACTTTACTATTAAAATAATTAATTAACCTTTAAAACCTCATTATTAAAATGGTTAATTAATCTTAATCTCATTATTAAGTAAATAATTAATTATCTTTAAAACATCATTGTTAAAACGATTGATCAGTTTTAAAACAAAATTATTAAAATAATTAATTGATTTTAAATCATTATTATTAAAATAATCAATTACTTTTAAAACATTATTATTGAAATAATTTATTTATTTTAAACCATCTTTATTTAGATATTTAATTACCTTTGTAAAACCTATGCACAAGATTTAACCAAATACTTCAAAGGGGATACCATTTCCATTTAAACATTATATAACTTAAGTATGAGGATATGTACACAAAAGCAAATAACACTATGCACATATATAAAACATCACTTATCAAATATTGAGCTACCGGCATACAATTCAATATCTAGACAATATAATAGTAGAAGGGAGATTTATTCTGCTAAACAGATGTCATTTATATTTTATCTAATCAAATGATAGCAACTCAGGGTTTTATTCGGTGAAACAGATATCCAAAAATAACAGATTCAATTAAGTTATAACAGAACATGGTTTTATTCTGCTAAATAGATGTTAATTGCAATTTATTTCACAGTGTTTTATTCTGCTAAATAAATGTCATTGGTTTATATATTCAATTGGGGTTACTTAAGTGTAATCGACAAAGAAAATCCCTTAGATAAAATATTCTTTAAAACAGAGTTTGCTTTCAAAACAAAACCTTTCTTTTAGAAAGAAAGTTGGTTTAAACTTTAAGACTTTTGTTTAATAACTAAATAACATTTAAACTCTTTACTTAATAACAATTAAACCTTTAATTAATACTTAAATAATAATTAACTATTTATTAAATAATAATTAAATATTATTTAAAATAGTTAATCTTTAAATAAATCTTTATCTATTAATTCATCTCAATTAATAATTAAATAATACTTAATGTAAACTTAAATAATTATTAAACCTTTACTAAAAAATATTAAATCTTAATTATGTTTTAATTAAATCTTAACTTAATTGGTAATTAATTAAACCCTTTAATAAATAAATAATTAACCATTGATTAATAATTATACACAGATTAATCCTTAAATAAATTATCAATAAACAATCCTTAATTAATTAAGTTAAGTACTAATTACCTTTATTAATATATATGATTAGGTGTTAATTACCTTACTTAATTAATTAGTTAAATAATCGTTAATTAAATAAATGAATAATTAATTAATTAATAATAATTACTTTTAAAAACTTATATTAAATTTTGTAAACACTTTTCAAAAAAGATACTTAAGTTAAAATATTTTAAATTTAAAAATAGTTCGTTTTTCACGAACTGCATTTATAGCGACTATCGCTATAGGACCTGTAATTTTCGAAACTTGATTTATAATTCAAATCACTTTCCAAAATCTTTACTAATCATTTTGACTTAATTTTATAAACTTATATAAAACTTTTTAAGAACATCAATTCAAGTTTAAAACTTCATAAATTTTCTCGAAAAATCCATAAGTAAACAAGTTAGTAAACCAAGAGATTTCGATGTCGCGACTAACCTCTTTACCACTAACTTTCTTAGCTTAGAACATCCTAAGCAAAATTACAAACCTAGATTCATGAGCACAACATATGAATATATCACCATCATATACAACAAGTCAAGAATTCTAACTACAAACCGTATTAACATTCGCTTGCTAACTTTTGTTTACTAACTTTACTTCAAACTTCGAGTCTTACAATATCCAAGCAATATGTCTATATACATCAACATTCAACAAATTAAGCAACATATTTCATAACCAAGATCAACAATAGTTTAAAGTTTAGAAGTTTATATAGAAGCAATATTTTTCTCACTTAAGCTACTCAACCTATTCTAGAACTTCATCAACTTTTTTCGACCACCTAGCTCCTAGCTTTAGCTTATGGAAAGACAAGGTTTTTGTGGCTAAATTCCAAAAATAGGTTTGACCATGGGACTATCTAGGTTCGGTCTTGAAAGGTAGAGGGATTTTGAATTATCATTGAATTCACAAAAATCAAACCCGAAAATGGGCCATCTTCCCACTAATTTTTGGACAAGTTACACATGGAATTTGGAAAAGTTATCAAAGGAAAAATTCTTGAAATTTCTCTTCTCTACAATTTCAAAATAATAGTCACTCAATTTGGATTGGTTTTGAGGGAGATATGGTCAAAATAAGAAGATGTATTTTCGGGCATGAGAATCTGGGTCCGAAAATGAGTCTGAAAGAAATGCATTTTTGACCTACTAACGCTCGAAAATTGAAGAAATGGTGTAAGTGAAAATTGTAGCCAACTCGATTCCCTTAAATTTGGAGAAAAGATCTTTTTTATTTGGAGTAGTTTAGAAGGAGTTATGGCTGTTAGAAGAGGAGGTAAATTTTGGGAAGAAAATGAAAAATGAGAGCACTGAGTTGCTATTTCTAACCTTATGCAAAGTGGCTAATTCCACTTATACCCTCCTATCCTTGATTGCCACATCACAACGCTTGCCTCCTCCTTTTGTCCTTGTGCCACCTTCTTGTTCTTCTCCTCTCTCTTTGCTCCAACATCCAATAAATGCCTAAAATACTTATGTCTCTTAAGGCATCTTTTATTTTTAACATTTCATATTTACATAAAATGTCACATCGCATTCTTTATATTACTTAAATAAATGTATATGTATACAAACATGTCTAACTTGTTTATGAATGAATGTGTATATTTATACTCTAGGGTTTGCAATGTTTCTAATAACTTTTGTTCGATGAAAAGTTGAAAATTCGCAAAACGAATTCCGATCACATTTTCGATTTTTCTTTAAACTAAATATTTTTGTAAACTAATTCTTAAATTATTTCACCATCAATATTTATTATTTAATAGAGTTTTATTTTAATTATAAAACCTATTATTTGAATATTTAAAATTAATTAAATATTCCCAAATTAAAGTGGTGAAATTTAGGGTCGTTATAGAATTATTGCCCTACAGAATTGTAAGGAGGAGAAAGGGTTCTGATGTCTTTGGACAAGATAAAGGGAAGGCCCAGGATTTCGTTGTGTGGTGGAAAATATGGAAGGGGGTAAATAGAGATTTTATGGTTCAGGAATTTGCAGATTTTTGTAAACCAGTAATTGGATTACCTCATAGGATTAAGATTGAGTTTTGCATCGATTTGGTTTTAGAGGCACAACCTGTCAGTAGACCCTATATAGCATAACACTGCCTAAGGAAATAGAAGAGTTGAAGAAGCAGCCGATGGAACTTGAGTATAAGAGTATCATTAGATTAAGTAGTTCACCATGTGGAACTTTCGTAATATTTAGGAAGAAGTCAGATGGATCACTTTGAATGTGTGCTGAATGCCAAAATTTGAATGAGATGACAATGAAAAATCGCTATCCATTATCAAAGATTGACGATCTATTTGATCAGTTGAGTGGGGCTAGAGTATTCTTACGGTTAGATTTGGCTATGGGATTCCATCAACTATGAGTGGCCGAAGAGAGTATTTCTTTGACCATGTTAAGGATAATGTATGGTTCATATGAGTGGTTAGTCAAGCCCTTTGGGTTAATCAACGCTACAACATTCTTTGTATTCTTATGAATATGGTCTTTTGCGATTAGTTAGACAAGTTTTCATCGGTCGTTATAGATGATATCCTGGTGTATTTTAAGGATGAGCAAGAACATGAAATTCATTGGTATTGGAGACCTTAAGATAGTATAAGCCGAAGGAAAGGTTTTCTTAGTGTCATTTTTTGAAGTAAAAAGTTAAGTTCATAAGCCATGTTGTTTCGAAGGATGGATTGGTTGTAAATCCTTTGAAGATTGAACCCATAGATGGTTGGAAGAGAACTGAGACTGCTACCAAGTTAAGGAATTTCTTAGGTTTGCAGGGTACTGTCGGTATTCATTAATGGCTTCTTTAGGATAGCAGCGCCATTGAGAATGCTTACATCAAAGAATGAAATGTATGCTTGGACGAAAGAATTTGAGCTGGCATTCCAAGAGTTGAAGCTTCTGGTTTTAGTAATGCCAAATGGGAGTGAAGATATTGTAGTGTACA
The DNA here is from genome assembly GCA_030737815.1 of Allium fistulosum. NCBI lineage: Eukaryota > Viridiplantae > Streptophyta > Magnoliopsida > Asparagales > Amaryllidaceae > Allium > Allium fistulosum. The sequence continues at coordinate 944,192,528 of CM060903.1, forward strand.
TAGATGCTTCGAGTTCGAGGTTAGGGGCAATATTAATGTAAATGGGCAAGGTGATAATTTATGCATCTAAACAGTTGAAAGCCCATGAGGTTCGGTATCTGACACATGACTTGAAGTTGACAGTGGTTATCTTCGCATTGAAGATTTGGAGACTCGCCATTTAGGGGAAATGTTTGAGCTATTTACTGACCACAAATCCTTGAGATATTCATTCTCTCAAAAGGAGTTGAACATGAGATGACAAAGGTGGTTAGAATTTTTGACATTGTATGATTTCAGGATAGAGTATACCTTGGGAAAAGGAAACAAAGTTGCAAATGCTTTGAGCTGAAATCAACAAATTTGGGTATTGGCTATGATTGAAGAGTGGAATGTTTTAGAGATCCGTGCTTCTTTTAATGTTCGGTTTCTATTGAGTGTTGGATTAAGTATAATTTTTGAGATGTTTTCATGCTTGGAATTATACGTAGCTCTCATAGAAAAGATTTCCAAAAGGAAGAAGGAAGATCCATTATGTGTTGAAAGGATAAATGGCCTAAAGAATGATGTCAACACTAAAGAGCTAAAGGACTTCAGTACCAACAAGATGGGTTGGCTTCAGAATAAGGGGAGGTTGTATGTTCTAGATAGTGGAGACCTTCGAAAGTTGGTCTTGGATGAATGTCATCATTCAAAGCTTTTTATACATCCAAGAGGGTACTAAGATGAACCAAGATATGAAACATAGCTTCTACTAGAAAGGAATGAAAAGATATGTTGGGGAATGTCTGAGGTGATGTTTCATACACCAATAAGTCAAGGCAGAATGTAGCAACCCGCATTTTTAACGATTTGATATTTAAATAATCGATTTAAATATTGAATCGTTAATCAACTGAAGGTCCAAAATCTGATGTTTTTGCATATGATCAAATTAGTGGTCGGGATACTTATGTTGAGTCCAGATCGACAATGCGAATCAAAATGAGTATAAATATTATTATATTTAGAGTCATCGTATATTTACAATTTACGTATTTTATAAAAACACATGCATAGTCAGGTCGGGTGGGATGACTGATGGCTTGTGATTCTAGGATAAGGATTTCATTATGAGACGTATGCTTTAATAATTTTTGGAATCGGGTGATTTAACGGCTAAAACAACCTCGAAATGCATGAAATTATCATCCTAGAGTGTTGTCTTGGATGGCGATGAAATTTATACCATCGAGACCAGAAAAATGAGGTGATGTGCGTCGATGAGTTTACCGACGATCTGATGTGATGTGTGATTGTACGAGCTCAAAACGTATGGTGATTTATGTTAAAACCCCATAGTTTGATGTTTTGATAATGACAACTCTACAAGAATAAATTCTATATATAATCAATTTTTGCAGGAAAATATATCAATCAACGAAGAGATCTACACGATGAAAACAAGACAAAATAACATAAAAAGTAATATTAGCCACAGTGATTATCTAGAATGTTAAAATCTCTTCGAAGTGGTATACAAACACATACATTTATAGTACCTTTTCCATTTAAAAAAAGGATATTAACTTAACCGGTCGACTAAAAAAGGTCAACCAGTCGACTACGTCGATATCAGTTGGCTGGTTAAACCAATTTAGTTGACTGATATAGTGCACTTATTTTTATTATTTTCTGAAGGAAAGGGGAAAATAAGTCGACTAAAACTCATAACCAGATGACTAAATGGTAAAAGCAGTCGATTGGTGGCTACTTTTAGTCGACTAAAACAGGCCATATTTACATTGTTTTCTTTATGTTTTAAAATTCACAAAATTTCCTGTAACCAGCTGACTGACCTTCTTCTACCGATAGACTAATCGACATATAATAGCTTTATATTTTAAATTTTCTAAAGGGATCTTCTTCCTTGTGAAGGGTCGCTTTCCGTCATGAATAGTTGCAGCACTTTTAATGGTTACTACTCTTCATGAAAGCTTGTAACTACTCAACTACTATAAATAGCAATCACATTTGTAATTTAAAACAACTCTCCTTGCATTATATGTCTAATTCTTGTTGAATTTGATTCTTGCGTTCAAAGCCATGTATTGCTTTTCACGATCACTTGAACCTTCAAGTTAAATATTTGAAGTGTCATCTACTTCCATTTCTTTAAATATACATGTTACCGTTTACGAAGAAGATTATAGGACGGTTGTACTATGTCGACTCATCTGTGTTATTCAAGAGCACACGAAGTCAAACACTTTACTACAATTTTTTGTCAAAGTCATGTTGGAGATCTTCAGGCATGAAGTCGTGTTCGGCAGCTTAGACGGTTTGTAATATACTTATTCCTCCGAGTTAAGTGAGGGTGTTGTTTAAATTCAGAAGGAGTCGGGACTGGACGTAGAACAGAAAGTTTGAACCGGCATAAAAATATATGGTGAACATTACTTTACAACATTTCTTTTATTTTAGCAATATTCTTACAAAGTTTAATCTAGTAGAAATATTCATATTACTCGATCCATAGACACTTTCATTTAGAATCAAAGCAAGGATTTTCAAAAATAGTAAAATCAATTTTGAAATTAATATGGCATCAATTTCTACTGTTCAAGAAGGCAAATCAACCGCATGACCCCTAATTTTTACTGGTATAAATTATGCTTTTTGGGCAACTAGATTGAGAATTTATATGCAGTCTAATAGTTTTTCTATAAGAAATATAACACAAACCGAATAAATAGAACCCAATACTAAATTTAGCACATGGATTGCTCAACAAGTTGCTTTAGTTGAAAATAATTCTAAGGCAATGAATGTATTATTTTGTGCATTAGACAAAAATAAATTTAACAGGATTAGTGTATGTAAGTCTGCATATGAAATTTGGAAAACTTTGCAGGTTACACATAAAAGTACTAACAAAGTAAAACAAAGTAAAATATCCATGTTGAAAAATCAACTACAATTATTTAGGATGAATGAAAATGATCAATTTCTGATATGTACTCATGCTTACAAGATATCACACATGCGCTCAATCAATTAGGAGAAAAATATAACTGAATTTGATACTGTTTCAAAAAAAATTAAACTCTTTAATAAATGATCGGGAAAGGAAAGTACTTGCAATCGAAGAAGCAAATGATCTTTCCAAACTCAAAGTTGAAGAGTTAATCGAAAATCTTATATCCTATGAAGTGAACTTGCAGGTAAGAAAACAGCAGTAAAAAGTAAAGAAATCAATTGTTTTTCAAGTCGAGGATGATTTAGATGTTGATTTCAATGATTTAGCCTTCCTTGCAAAAGGTTTTAAAAAATACATAAAATCAAAGAAGGGGTTTAACAACTACAACAAAAACAGCAACTCATCAACTCGGAAATTTTTGGAATGTGATAAGACGGGTCATATAAAAAGGAATTGCCCAAAGCTAAAAATAAAAACAAGTCCAAGAATCAACAATAGGAAAAACCAAGGAGAAAGGCATTTCAAGTCACTTTGGGATGATTCCGATTCTTCTTTCATATAATGAGGAAAGTAACTCCGAGCAGGCAAATGTTTGTTTTTATGGCATCTAATGATGGGGCACGCTAAACTTACTCTTATGACAACTTACTTAAAATCAATATAGTTATTTTAGAAGATAAGAAAATGAGAAGAATTTAAGAAAAGAAGCTGTGGCTAAGTTAGATAAAGAATATTTAGAAATAGATATGTTAAGAGATGAAAAGGTTGTTCTCAAATAAGAATAACAATAATCATAAGAAAATTTGAAATCTCAAATTCTAGCTTTAGGAAAAGAGCTAAATTTTTATCATAATGAGAATATCAAACTTTTAAAAGAAAATTGTGAATTATAATCATCTCTTGATGTAATAACCCGCATATTTGTCGATTTTATATTTAAATATTTCATCGTTCGTCGGATTTTAGTCCGAAAAGCTACTTTTTGCAAACAGTCGAATTGGGACTCGAGACCACTTCCATTGAGTTCAAAATGCCGTTTGCGACCTTTTTGAGTATAAGCTTCGATATGTTTGGAGTTAGTAGAATTTTGCTACTTTTTCACTTTGGACTTTGGGTTTGGTTCAGCCCATTTGCTCAATTCTGGTTTCATTAACTCAAGCTCCACTCCCTCTCCTCTTCATTACTTCACTTTCATTTCCTAACACTTAAGCTTCATCAAAAATGGAGAGTGGAATAAGAAATTAAAACTCCAAGCCCTAGTTCATCTGCAAATCCTCCTTTTAGCTTCAAATTCAAAGAGAAACTATTGGTAAGCATCCTCTTCATCTTCTCCAACTCATTCTCCTTTCAATTTCAGAAATTCCCTAAACCTAATTTAGAAAATGTTTCTCTTTTAAGCTTAGATTCAAGCTTGTTGAGTTGGAATTGAAGAGTGATTGTCCTTGCCATTGCTCTATAGCTTCTTCTTCATTGATTTTGTGAAAAGGTGAGATTTTTATCTCACATCTTAGTCTATAATTATCTTCGATTGTTAGGTATGAATTCCTAACACTTATTCATGTGCATTTGATTTTGGTTTGGATTGATTTGGTGTATATTCCAATTTTTGGTGTTTTGAAATCAAAATCTATGAAAATCCTATTACGGATATTTGGACATTGATATTCGAGGCATATCGAAGAGCCATTAAGACTGGGTTGTCGCTTGGCATAAATCCTTAGTCATCGTTGCTCGTCCGATCGCTCTCGGTAATCGTTTGGCCATTTTTGGCCTAGGTTCAGGGAATGCCCTGAACTTCAGATTCAGACGTCTGAAACGTAGGGTTCAGACGTTTGAATATTATTCTGGGAATTTTTATTCTCCAGTATTCAGACGTCTGAATCCAAACTTCCAGACGTCTGAATTGGCTCGAGTGCAACCAGAAAGAAAATAGGCTTAAAAAGCCATTTTCAGACGTCTGAGATCTATGGTTCAAACGTCTGAATAACTGTTCTGGGAAAACATTTAATTTTCCAGATTCAGACGTCTGAATCCTTGGTTTCAGACGTCTGAATCTGCTGTTTAGGCTCTATTTTCCTATATTGCTTGAGAACTCCCATCTTATCGATTCGTGATTATCCGATTTGTTGATTATCATTTATTATCGACTTTGGTGACTTTTATATCGGGATTTTCGGGAATATTCATTTTTGATGGATTCGGTATCGATTTCTTTGAATTTAATTCACGTCTTCGAATGTGGATTTTTGTGATTGATTGTTTCTACAATCATTTTGTGATTTGTCACTTCTAAATACAAAGGTTTCTATACTAGTAGTAAATATTCAAACTCTTTTACAAAGATGATTTCAACTCTATTTTTAATACAAAGCTCTTTTATAAAACCGTTTTCTAATCTATTAGTATATACAAACCTTTACCTCATTCGTATGAGAAAAACGGCTTAGCAAAACAAGTGGTATGAAACGCTTGCGTTTACTTCGTCGGTTAATTTTTGGACTTGTTCGATTGAAAATCTTGTGACAATTTTCGAATGGGAATCTACAATTTGTTCGTAAATATTTAAGTTAAGCTAGTGGTTATGGGACATGAAGCTAAACTCTTATATTTACTAGCTTAGTGTAATTGACACTTCTTGATGATCGGTGATGATCCTTTTATGGTTTAGACTAGTAATGTGTGATGTCTCTTTGTCCGCAATGGGGGACTATACCCTGTCAGGAGGAGCTTCGGCTCATCAGGAGGAGCTTCGACTCATCAGGAGGAGCTTCGGCTCATAGTCCGCAATGGGGGACTATACCCTGTCAGGAGGAGCTTCGACTCATCAGGAGGAGCTTCGGCTCATCAGGAGGAGCTTCGGCTCATAGTTTGCAATGGGGCACTATACCCTGTCAGGAGGAGTTTCGGCTCGTTTTTATGGGATAACGGCCCATTTTATGATACGCGTGTTAGGGAGTTTTCACACTCCCATTTTTGATAGGCTTCTTCCTCTCTTGTGATTTCTGGATTTCTCGTTGTGATTTCTGGAATTTATGTGTCACCACCTTTTTCAGTTGGCATTGATATGTATGTCATTTATTGTGGATTGGTGAATTAAATTAAGAATATGATGTTCTTTTCTATATTTTGAGATTATTGAGATATTGTATGACTTTTGTGGATTTTCTAATGTATACTTGACGTAGTATGACATCTTTTTGTTATCATATATTTTTATCATATCTCATTTTATCTGATAATTATAGCTAGACTGATCCGTTTATTATTTTCTTCTTAAATAATACTCGGGTCAGACTGAGATATTACAGGTGCTTCCTCATGACTTCCTATCTGGAACCATCATCTGACTTTTGGCTAACTACTCTAGTTTAGTAGTTTTTGTTGTATACATTTGAGATTTAGACTCCTTGATGTATACATATTCTTTTGGCTATCGCTTGTATCTTTTCTTTTGTGATATTGTGGATCTTATTTGACCACTACTCTGATGTACACTTTCATGTGTTATATTCATATCTATTTCCGCCTTTGTGATATGAATTGTCTGTGACTGATTTGTGTTATGTTTATTTCTATATTTGTTTTCGAAGATATATATATATAGCCACTGTGTGGTAGCTTTGAGTTTGTATCGGTATGTCGGATTTCCTCTTGAGTTGAAATGCATGTTATACTATCTGACATATCGGTGCTCACACAAAGAAATTACACGGATGGTCGCTCCTCAATAGCCTTATTCTCCGCGCTAGTTGACGGCATTACTCCGTAGTGTTCTCGTCTAGCGTGGGTATAGAGGTGGGGCGTCACAGCTTGGTATCGGAGCCAAACTTCGGAACAATGTAGAATAATCTAGCAAGGATCATTGTCCTAAGTCTTTCTTAGGAATCATGCCATAGGATTTGATTCGAGTCTTCGTACTGTTCTATCCTATTTTCTTTTGTGATGCCTTGTTTTATCAATCAAGGTTGTTTGATATTCATTTTGAGAATAACATTTTCCTCTTCTTTCTTTCTTTCTTAGAGAAGAGAAATGGTTAGACCTGGCCGTTCCAGCGCCGGTCAATTTAGTGCTACTCCCCAGGATGGAGTATTTATGTTAGCTCAACAACTTTTAGATCTTGTGAATAATGCCTAAGCTGTCGGACCCGCTCTAGCGCCTACTCACCATAAATCTGGTTTTGCACGCTTGTGTAGAGATTACACCGATTTGGGTGGAAGGCCATTCTAGGGATCCGAGAGTGTCATTGAAATCCAAGCTTGGCTTAGATCATGCAAGCGCACCTTTTCTCGCATGAATCTTGTTGATCTCCACCGAGTCCAAGTGGCTTCTAGCATGCTCCAAGAAAGAGCATTGGATTGGTATGAGCTTCTTATTTCTGAAATCGTTGAAGCGGATCTCACTTGGGAGCAATTCCGGAAAAGATTCGAATTGAAATTTGTGCCGGAGGCTGAAAAAGTAAATTTGGCCCGGCGTTTTATCGGCCTTGTTCAAGGTGAATCTTCTATGACGGACTACGTCGCATCTTTCGAATCTCTTTCTAAATACGGGGTTGAATACATTAATACCCCGTTGAAGAAAAATCAGAGATTTGTTTATGGCTTGAATAAGAATCTTAAAAAGCCTTTACTTTTGAAAATAGAAGTTTCTTTCGATCAGCTTATAGATATCGCTCTTCGACTTGAAGAGGCCGATAGAGAAAGCGATGTTGAGATTGCGGGTGTCAATAAGAAGGGGCATCCCTTTATTAAGTTCGAAAGTCCTAATCCAAACAAGAGGGTGAAGCAAGTGACTTCTATAGCAAAGACTCCCATCCCTAACCATGGAGAATGCTACAATTGTGGCTCTAAGGACCATCATATAAATAGGTGTCCAAGGCCTATTTCTTGCCGCTATTGCAAAAGTGCGGATCATTATATATCTTCATGTCCCAAACGTCAAAGCAAGAGAGAGGGAGAGCTGAATGTAGTGCGAGCTCCTAGTGGCACTTCTCTTAGTCAAGGTATCCATTCTATCCTTGATGACGTTTATTTTGTGATTATCTTATTCGAGTTCTTTTTGATATGGGTTTCATCTCATTATTTTTATACCAAAAGAACTTGTGATTCTTTTTCTTTAAACATTTCTGGGCTTGATGACTTCTTTGAGGATTGCGAATCCGGTTGGTGGATCCGCAACACTCAATTTGCTTTTATTAATGTCGAAATTATTTTATGTGATTTTTTTTCTTTTTCCGAGCCAATTTGCATGTTATGCGTTACTTGGGCTTTGGAAATTTATTTTTGTGAAGGATTGGCTTATTGTGAAGCCATATCCTATGTCCCGAATGGACTATTCATCTTCGATATTTTCAATCTGTTAAGCAGATTTCTATTTTTTCTTTGTGATTTTGATTCCAATTGGATGGCATCATTTTTATTCTTTAAGCCCTCATGATGAGGAAAGTGTTATTTCTCTCATCTAAATAGTTGTGAAATTTTCCGGTATTTTTGAGTTTGTCTTAGGATCATCACCTAAGCAATATCTTGAGAGGTGTTAAGGTCTTTTTAGCTCGACCTTACCACCGGTTTTCTTTAGCTACGAGTTGCGGAAGTTAGCATCCACTTACCGCATTCCGCACTCGTTATGATTCTTATGAATGACTTATTATGTCATTCAGTTTATCCAGTTTATTTCATCCATTTTGTAAATCGAGTATTCTATGAATATTTCGATGAGACCATTCTAGTGTTCATTGATTTTGGATAAAAATAGCGATTTAAAATTTTGCAAATCTTTTTCATAAGATTTATTTATAAGTACAATTTGATTTTGCTCTTAAACGAGCAAAGAATATTCTTAAAGGTTTTTAAGAAACATGTTTATCATATAGAAGATGATTTTGTGATTGTATTGCCCATTGAGTGCTTTAAGAATTCTGGTCGACGCGCTTGATCAACGTTATCGATAAGAATCTCCTAAACGCTTTGATGAGACAGTCAGACACGATATATTGACTTGTAAAAATGTAAATTTTTCTAGAAAGACTATTACATAAAGATAAATGTAATTTTGACAGTTTTAGCTTTTCGGGAAAGAAGATTATTTAAAAGAAATTCTTTCTTTTCGATACTCTTATTCTTGTGATTCCCGAAGGGAACCAAGACTTTATTTTTTGTACCAATGCTAATCGTATTGGTTTGGATGTTGTTCTCTTGCAAAAGAGAACGTGCTATCACTTGTGCTTCTAAATCATTAAAGTCGATCGAGACTAGGTATGCCACTCATGATCTAGTGCTCGCGGCTATTGTTTTCGCTTTTAGAGTTTGGCATCACCATTTTTGGGGGAGAAATTTGTTCTCCACCTCGATCATAAATCTTTGGAATATTTATTTTCTCATAAGGAACTTCATGTTGACTCGAGTTCTTGGCATCTTATGATCTTGATATTCTTTTTATTCCCAGAAGGGAAATCGTGTTGCCAATGCGCTTAGTCGTAAGCAACAAGTGGTTGATTCTTTGATGATGTCTGAATGGAATTATCTTTATATCAAGTTCATCAGACGTTTTGATATACTTCGTTTTATTGAGCTTTATCTCATTTCTTTTATGGACTAGCGTCCGATGTTCTTTTATAGTGTTCGGTTCATTGGACGTACCGTTTTTATACTACGTTAGTGTTCCGAAATTATTCGAGCTTTGGTTCATCTGGCGTACCGTTATTGTACTATGCCGTTGTTCCAAATTATTCGAGTTTCTCGCTTCTCGGGCGTACCGTTTTTGTACTACGCCATTGCACCGGCTCAATTTTTTGCTATTCTTGACGTTTTCCACGTCTTTTAACTATGGAAATGATTTTAGGTTTTCGATTTTTATTCTTGAGCCTGGTGTTATAGTAGGGATTGAAGTTTCACCAGATTTGACTTTTGAGCAACATTCTATTTGCATCATTTCTTCGGGGGTTGAGTGCCTTTGAAATAAGGATGTTCTTTTTGTGAAAGTCTGATGGTTCTTAAATCCTAAGGATTTCTCTTGGAAATCTAGAGAATTCATCGAGCGAACACGTTCGGACTAACTCTTTCGTGCTCTTTATGGTGAACTTCTTATTTCAAATTTTCTTTTGTGTTGATATGCTTTTATGGTTGTTACTTTTTATTTTTCTTCTTAAGTATTGCGAGGATGCAATTTCTTTAAGAAGGGGAGTCTGTAACAACCCGCATATTTGTCGATTTTATATAAAAATATTTTATTTAAATATTTCATCGTTCGTCGGATTTTAGTCCGAAAAGCTACTTTTTGCAAACAGTCGAATTGGGACTCGAGACCACTTCCATTGAGTTCAAAATGTTGTTTGCGACCTTTTTGAGTATAAGCTTCGATATGTTTGGAGTTAGTAGAATTTTGCTACTTTTTCACTTTGGACTTTGGGTTTGGTTCAGCCCATTTGCCCAATTTTGGTTTCATTAACTCAAGCTCCACTCCCTCTTCTCTTCATTACTTCACTTTCATTTCTTAACACTTAAGCTTCATCAAAAATGGAGAGTGGAATGGGAAATTAAAACTCCAAGCCCTAGTTCATCTGCAAATCCTCCTTCTAGCTTCAAATTCAAAGAGAAGCTATTGGTAAGCATCCTCTTCATCTTCTCCAACTCATTCTCCTTTCAATTTCAGAAATTCCCTAAACCTAATTTAGGAAATGTTTCTCTTTTAAGCTTAGATTCAAGCTTGTTGAGTTGGAATTGAAGAGTGATTGTCCTTTCCATTGCTCTATAGCTTCTTCTTCATTGATTTTGTGAAAAGGTGAGATTTTTATCTCACATCTTAGTCTATAATTATCTTCGATTGTTAGGTATGAATTCCTAACACTTATTCATGTGCATTTGATTTTGGTTTGGATTGATTTGGTGTATATTCCAATTTTTGGTGTTTTGAAATCAAAATCTATGAAAATCCTATTACGGATATTTGGACATTGATATTCGAGGCATATCGAAGAGCCATTAAGACTGGGTTGTCGCTTGGCATAAATCGTTAGTCGTCGTTGCTCGTCCGATCGCTCTCGATAATCGTTTGGCCATTTTTGGCCTAGGTTCAGGGAATGCCCTGAACTTCAGTTTCAAACGTCTGAATATTATTCTGGGAATTTTTATTCTCCAGTATTCAGACGTCTGAATCCAAACTTCCAGACGTCTGAATTGGCTCGAGTGCAACCAGAAAGAAAACAGGCTTAAAAAGCCATTTTCAGACGTCTGAGATCTATGGTTCAGACGTCTGAATAACTGTTCTGGGAAAACATTTAATTTTCCAGATTCAGACGTCTGAATCCTTGGTTTCAGACGTCTGAATCTGCTGTTTAGGCTCTATTTGCCTATATCGCTTGAGAACTCCCATCTTATCGATTCGTGATTATCCGATTTGTTGATTATCATTTATTACGACTTTGGTGACTTTTATATCGGGATTTTCGGGAATATTCATTTTTGATGGATTCGGTATCGATTTCTTTGAATTTAATTCACGTCTTCGAATGTGGATTTTTGTGATTGATTGTTTCTACAATCATTTTGTGATTTGTCACTTCTAAATACAAAGGTTTCTATACTAGTAGTAAATATTCAAACTCTTTTACAAAGATGATTTCAACTCTATTTTTAATACAAAGCTCTTTTATAAAACCATTTTTTAATCTATTAGTATATACAAACCTTTACCTCATTCGTATGAGAAAATCTAATTAAACGGCTTAGCAAAACAAGTGGTATGAAATGCTTGCGTTTACTTCGTCGGTTAATTTTTGGACTTGTTCGATTGAAAATCTTGTGACAATTTTCGAGTGGGAATCTACAATTTGTTCATAAATATTTAAGTTAAGCTAGTGGTTATGGGACATGAAGCTAAACTCTTATATTTACTAGCTTAGTGTAATTGACACTTCTTGATGATCGGTGATGATCATTTTATGGTTTAGACTAGTAATGTGTGATGTCTCTTTGTCCGCAATGGGGGACTATACCCTGTCAGGAGGAGCTTCGGCTCATCAGGAGGAGTTTCAGCTCATAGTCCGCAATGGGGGACTATACCCTGTCAGGAGGAGCTTCGACTCATCAGGAGGAGCTTCGGCTCATCAGGAGGAGCTTCGGCTCATAGTTCGCAATGGGGGACTATACCCTGTCAGGAGGAGTTTCGGCTCGTTTTTATGGGATAACGACCCATTTTATGATACACGTGTTAGGGAGTCTTCACACTCCTGCTTTTTATAGGCTTCCTCCACTCTTGTGATTTCTGGATTTCTCGTTGTGATTTCTGGAATTTATGTTTCACCACCTTTTTCAGTTGGCATTGATATGTATGTCATTTATTGTGGATTGGTGAATTAAATTAAGAATATGATGTTCTTTTCTGTATTTTGAGATTATTGAGATATTGTATGACTTTTGTGGATTTTCTAATGTATACTTGACGTAGTATGACATCTTTTTGTTATCATATATTTTTATCATATCTCTTATTCTCATATCTCATTTTATCTGATAATTATAGCTAGACTGATCCATTTATTATTTTCTTCTTAAATAATACTCGGGTCAGACTGAGATATTACAGGTGCTTCCTCATGACTTCCTATCTGGAACCATCATCTGACTTTTGGCTAACTACTCTAGTTTAGTAGTTTTTGTTGTATACATTTGAGATTTAGACTCCCTGATGTATACATATTCTTTTGGCTAGCACTTGTATCTTTTCTTTTGTGATATTATGGATCTTATTTGACCACTACTCTGATGTACACTTTCATGTGTTATATTCATATCTATTTCCGCCTTTGTGATATGAATTGTCTGTGACTGATTTGTGTTATGTTTATTTCTATATTTGTTTCTGAAGATATATATATAGCCACTGTGTGGTAGCTTTGAGTTTGTATCGGTAGGTCGGATTTCCTCTTGAGATGAAATGCATGTTATACTATCTCACATATCGGTGCTCACACAAAGAAATTACACGGATGGTCGCTCCTCAATAGCCTTATTCTCCGCGCTAGTTGACGGCATTACTCCGTAGTGTTCTCGTCTAGCGTGGGTATAGAGGTGGGGCGTCACACTTGATATTTCTAAAAATCAAGTTATTCATTTAGAAGCTAAAATAAACGATTTATCATAGAATATTTCAAAATTTAATAAAGCAAAGAAAATTTGACAAACTTAATAAATATTTCAGAACCTATTTTTAATAAAAAGGGTTTGGGATTTAAAACTTCTAATATTAGTAATTCTGATTCTAAAAAGAAATATGCATCTTTGTATACTAATTTTATAAAACCTAAAGTTATTAAAAGTTAAATAAAATTAGAAAATATTCCAAGACTGTTAGTATTCGGGTTTCGAAAACCAATAATACTCTTATTAGAAATAATTATATAAATTATTTTATTTCTGAAGTTCATTTGAATTCAAATTTCATTTTCAAAGGTTCAATCAAACCCACTTAGGTACGGTTACCGAAAATTTAACCCATGGATCCCAACGTAGGTAGTGGGTACCAGAACTCTGTCTTATTTTTTTATAGGTACACCACATATTGAGGGGGAAATGAATCCTGAATTTTCTGATTGATGTGGAAATGAAGCTACAAATGTATGGAAATCCGAAAATTTTATAATTCTATCTTTAATTTGATTTTATGAGAAATATTTTTAAGTGGTTACAAATTTTTGACAAAACATAGTTTTCTGGTATTCTAAAGTATCTGTCAAAAATAAATGTTTTATTTTAAAGGAAATTTATTTTTATGGGTATAAGTGTTATAAATTAAGTCTTAAAAATATATACCCATTGAATGTTTTAAGATATAAATTGTTTTGACATTCATTGGAAATGGGTTTACACTTTGAATTTTTTTTTCATGCAAATGTATACAAGTCAATAATTTTTTAAAAATTGTTTAAATTATAATAACTATTGGCTAAATATTATAACTAAGAAATTTACTTTTGGAATACAAAACTTAGAAGATTGTTTTATTACTCTTTCATGAGTCTTCGAAGAACAATTAGATACATGTCATTCATATGTATCACACACACACACACAAAAATAGGTTGTAAATAAACTTTGAGGTAAATGAATAAGATAATTTGTTTTTAATCTTCAAAGCGTGCACTATAAACAACATACTTAAGGAGGTAGACGGACCACAAAGTCGGTCTGCCTACTCAAGGCTAACGCAATAAACCTGTCTTCAAACTACCAAAAACAAAATTCTAGAAAAACAAAATTCATCGGTACCAAAGGATTGATTCCACATTACCACTCGGTTGAAATCAATTTTATTGTTATTATTAATTTTGTTGAATTCACCGAATAAAAAATCCATTCAATTGACTGAAACCTAATACAGTCAACTAAAAGACCCTGATTTTACACTAATAACTCGCAGGTTAAAAAACCTATAACTCCCATACTAACCAATTGACTAGTACCATATTTTTAGTCGACTGGTCACTGTACAAGGATTTTTTTTTAAAGGTTGGTTGGTCAAACCACACAACTTTTGATGCACCTACCCTATAACTTCAATCACACCATTCAATATCTACATCTACTACTGAAATAAAATGTCATTCATCTTCATCATTCATCTATCTTCCAAAATCCCTTACACTCAAAAAGAAAAGAAAAAATCAATTCTTTTTCCATAAAAATCTCAAAACCATGACACACAAATGAAAAGATAGAGCCTCTACCTCATCAAACGAACCCACTGAAGCCCAGATTTGACGTTGGTCACACAATAACATTGCCGTTAGACGATTTGAGAGTATGAGAAGTATGAGGATTTTTGAAGGCTCATTTGTAAAAATGGAAGAATTTTTGGGTTATGCCATTAGAGAGTTTGCCTAAGACCATGAAATAATGATATTGATCGACTACAATGCAAATAACTTGAAGATCGTACCATTAATGGTAAAGCTTTTCTATGTTAATCTTAGTTTAGATTTTCATCGACCTTAATCTAATGAAGATATAATGTGGCGTTCGGTTTGCGGTGTAAAATTTGTTATACCACTACCAACGCTAGGAGTAATTTTACGTTGCCCAATGGATGGAGAGGAATTGGAAGAAATAGCGTTTAATGGTTATGTTAGGGATGCAACTAGTCACAATTTCTTAATTGATGACTTTAGAACTTTAGAACTTTAAAGGCCATTTCCTTGCGCCCCAAAGCTAAAATAATCGATTAAATCCTTACTCGTACTATTTTACCACGGACTGAGAGTTATGATGCTATATACAAAAATAATTATTAAGCGCTATATGGGTTATATGTGGGAACTACCAACAGTTAGGGAAAATACATCATGGATGATATTTGTACCTTCCATTAACGTAACTCCAAAACGACTCATTATGCAGAATATGTAATGCGTATTTTATACCATTTTGAAATCAATATTCTTGACTCGAAAGTCATTTCTACCAAAACCCTTAGTGCAAAAACCCTTAAGTTAATGAAGCTTCTCTCTACATATGAGCATCATATGACAGATGAAGAATGGTAACAGCATAGAGCCTCTTCATTAAGTGCTCCACCACCTCAAACTAGGGTAGCTTCTCCAAATCAAGAACAAGAAGAAGAATCCAAGGATGATTACGCTATACCTAAGCTTCCCATCGGTTCATCAATAAGACATTCTTTTATTACTCTCTCTAGGAACCAAAGTAGAATTGATCGACGCTTGACAAGGGTAGAGACCATGGTTACAATAATTGAGAGCAAAGTGGATAAAATGATGGGCTTTATAGATAAAATCTGGAAGAAAATTCTTGCACTCATCCATCTACCTCAGGATCCCCTCTCCTCCCAAAGAAGACTGCCTAGTGACGATCCTTACATTTGGATTCTCCAGAAATTGAAGTGGTGAATCAGGAAGGTGATCAGCATCATGACAGTGGTAACAAATAATTTTGGTAAGATGATGGTTTGGTTTGTTTCTTGTTTCATGCATTTTAGTTTGTTTTATTTTCGTCTTTTGTTTGAGTGGTAATTGTGTGACGTATTTTCGTGTCTTTTTGAAAACTAGCTTGTTATGGTAGAAGTATTTTGAAACTTATGTTTTTGTATTATGTCGTTCTATGTGGTTATGGTTGTTATGTTGGAATATTTTGTGGTATGAAGTCATTTTGAAAATTTTGTGATTTTGTATGAAATGGTTATGTTTAAAATTTCAAAACAATATGATATGGTATGTTTAATCATTCATGATATTTGAAGTTTCTTTATCCTCTACAAATATTAATGTCTTATATAACTCCTATTGATATATATTTCCTTTTTGTCAATGACAAAGGGGGACAAAACTATACGGGCCATATCGATAGGAGGAGAACTAACTATGTTATATAAAATTAACTTTTACTTGTATAGTTGTCATCGTAAAAAAAGGGGAGAATGTTAAAGCCTCATAGTTTGATGTTTTGATAGTGATAACTACACAATATATTTTATATATAATCAATTTTGTAGGAAAATATATCAATCAACGAAGTGACCTACATGATGAAGACAATACGAAGTTGACATACAATGTAATATTGGTCATAATGTGATTGTCTAGAGTATATAAATGTTAAAATCTCTTCAAAGTGGTATACACACATACATTTAGAATATCTTTTCCATTTAGACAAAAGGATATTACACTTCCAATCGACCAAAAAAGATCAAGCAGTCGACTATTTCAATATCAATCGACTGGTTAAACTAGTTTAGTCAACTGATATAGTGCGCTTATTTTTATTATTTTCAAAAGAAAAAGCATTCCACTGAAATTCACAACCAGTCGACTAAAAATGGTAAAAGCGGCCGACTGGTAGCTACTTTTAGTCAACCAAAATCAGGACATGTTTACATTGTTTTCTTTTTGTTTTAAAATTCACAAAATTGACCATAACATTCCCTATCTTGAGACTTGAAGCTAAGTGCTACAGATGCTGCAGTCATCTATAGTAATAACTTCTAGTGACAAAATACAGTAATGTTAATGGTATCCATAATATCAGAAGCACATGAATATGAAACAAAATCACAGATTCAAAAAAAATCAACTTTACTGATTACATTACAAAACCATGTTCCATATTCCATTACATAATCCCAACGATTCCCGGGTTTTGATCAAAAATAATCATTACAAATTACGCCAAGAGCGACATATGGAGAAGCCCCTTTAGATGACCAGAGTATTAAATAGACATATCAGTCTTAATACATCACGGTGGAAATAAAACTAAATAGCACCTATATAGCTAGCTTTGCCTCCAGCACGTTTTTGGAAGCTTTATTCATCCAACCTACTAAACTTGAAAAACCTTAACTCTCACTCTACTAAAATTGAATTTTGAGCACCCAAGAGTTTAAGGTGAAAACATAAACTTCGAGTCAGACATAAAGCCTGGAGTGAATAATACTATTACATCTCGGATTTTTGATATTAAGTAAGACCATGCCGCTTAGCGGAACGGGTTTCCACTCACTAATATCCCTTTAAAACATGTCTTTTTTCAAATCAGAATCCTACAATCAAACTGATTGAAACAATAATAGCAATATCATATATGCTCATTAATCAAGTAATAAATGGACTGTCCGAACTATATAGTTTTGTTTGGCTAACTACTAACCATTGGCAGATTCGGGCCTACCAGACAAAATAAATAATCTAACATCTATTTGACACACTTCTGGATGGTATGTCCTTAACTTACTTCTCCCAGGGCCAACTGATCCTAATAGTTTTGCGGGCTCACCAATAACCTACCCTCCTTCTCCCTATATTCCTTTTTGTGTGTAACATCATTTAAGTCTTACATGTGACTAACCCCTACACATTGGAATTTTGGACAAAATTAGCTAGGGGATATAGCTAATGTATAGGGCGCGACCCTATACCAGTCCCATCTGGTAATCAAATATCCGAGTCATTTACTTAGGGTTAACTACCCATCAAATTTTCCTTGAAAACATCTTTCAATTTGAATTAACCCTTTAAATCATACTTAAACAAGGATAATATACTTTTTGCTTTACTCAAATCTCTTTGCCATGATATATATGCTTTACACAAACCATTGTTGATGAAAACTTTCGAAAGCTTTGCTTGAAAGCTTTAAACAATCTCTTTCGAAACCTTTGAAAGTACCCATTTCGAAACTATTTAACTACTTTACCTTGAACTCTAGGCTGAAAGGCCAAAACATACCTTTCAAAATCATTTATAATAGACCTTTCAAAACTATTGGTTTTGTAACGACTTGCCTTTTTGGACAGTTTAAATCGACGATAAACCACACACGTCAGACTCAAACCATTCAAAAGGGTAGATTTTTATGGGGTAAATAAGAAAAAGCAGAGAAAGAAAAAAAATACAGAATCTCACAGCGGAATGACAATGTATAATAATCAAATAACAGTTCATGAAGCTGTTTTATAAATACATTTGATTATTCTTTTACAACACAAAACCAGAGTTACATAAAACAAGAATAAATAAAAAAATGCAGTGGAACAGCATGATGTAGTGGAATAAATATAAAAAATTATAATATTACAAAATCTTCGCCTTCATCCTCCATAAAGCAGTCTTCGATATACTGAAAAGCTCAGACTGACTCGAGCGAATTGAAAATACAAAACACTCAAGTCAGAACTAAAATGTCTTATATAAGTTTAATCAACAGTAAATAAATATGAGTGTAACGGCGTCAGAGATGTTTACGGGGTTTGACATCTCCTATCCAGTGTCTAACGTGAGTGCAATAACTCAAGAGATGTTCAGTATTTCCATCTCCTAAGGATCCGTTAAACTATCTACTAGGTAGTACAATACGCTATTATAATATGTCTACAGTAAAGTAAAGTATTAAAATAGTGTTAAGGCGTTACCCATATCCCCTTAACACATTTTATATAATGTCGTAGTCTATACAGATACTGTAAACTCCATACGTAGGTGGGCTATCAGGGAGCACTCCATAGGTACGACCCAAAACAAACTCGTAGAAGGCGCGAATAAGGCATGCGACAAGGCACTCGAGGCAATGCCCAAAGTAGATATACCAATTACGGATCCGGATTGGTGGTAATGCATAGCAGCTACTACCGCCCACCTCGGAACACACTCCTAAATCAAAATCAAGGGGTGGCCACCAAATCAATCACAAAGTAATAAAATGGTATCGAATATAGGAGGAATGACCTCACTTGGCCCGGCGTAGCTCCTGTTTTAGCCACATCAAGCTGGCTCACGGGAGTCAGGGTCACGTAAATACCTCATACAGAATCGTTCGCCAAACCATCCTACTTCATTTCTGGAATCTCCACCACGTACATAGTTGTTAAAGTGGTTTTCGATATTGGCAGAGAGTATGACAATATCCGATCCCGATCTCTTTAACAACCAAACGCTTATTTCACACCGGATGGTTCTTTTACATTTCAAAAGTCAATTCACAATTTATATCAAAATATCATATTCGATTTCAAATCATATCTCTTTCGAAATCATATTCACTTTCAAAACTATATTCACTTTCAAAAATCATATTCACTTTTGAATTTATCGATAAGATAGGTTAATTAAATCCTAGTTCCAAAATCATCATATTTACTCAAATATGTCAATTCACAAAATGTGTATCAATTTCAAATTCCAACTTAGTTTGTATCATCATCAAGGATTTAAATATAAAACTTCAACTTACACAGTCTGAAATTTTAGAAAATAGTTTAGATAGTCATAAATAGTTTTAATAGTTTGAAAATAATTTAAAATAGATTAAAATAGTTTTAAAATAGTAAAATAGTTTAAATAGATTTAAATTTGATTAATTATATTTTTAAAATGATTTAAATAGATTAATTAAAATTTTAATTAGATGTAAAATGATTTAAATAAGTTAAATATAAGTTAAATAGATTCAAATTATATTAAGTAGGTTTAAATAGATTAAATAAATTTAAAATAGATTTAATAGATTTAAATTATATTAAATAGATTTAAAATGGATTAAATAAATTTAATTAGTTTAAAATAGGTAAATTGGATTAAATTGGATTAAATAGGTTATAATAGATTAAAATAAGTTAAAATAGTTTTAAATTGGTTAAAATAGTTAATTTAATTAAAATTATTTAAATTACGTTAAATAGATTTCAAAGTTATATCCAAACCTTTCCAATAACCCAGTTCCGATAAATTCATTTATATTTGACACTTTAACTTTGAAATTCCAATTCAAATCCTTTGAATAATTCATTAAATCAATTCCAATTTCAACATTTACGCTTGGATTTTAGGAAATAATTCAGTTTATATAAATCAAACTTCTATTTCAAAATACTAGTTAACTAAATTCAAAAATTTAAAGATTCAAAAATCACTTAATTTAACCAATCCGGTGTCCGTATAAAATTTTCTACCCTAGGGTCAAGTGATATGGATATTTATCATTTCAATCCGCAATTTAAATTTTTACGGTTATATATCATTTCAAACCGCAATCCCGAATTAAATAAAATACATAAAATCGCTCGAGTCTATCATTCCAACCCATAATGATTTTTTTTCTAATCTATAGATCATTCCGGTATGTATCATTTTAACCCATAGGGAACATGTATTGTTATAACCACATAAAATACAACATCCAGTCATCCAATGTCAACAATCAAACATCTGTCACGGTCATCATCCAAATCAATCAATAAACATCAATAGATAACTATCATCAATAACAGGTATTAAATTTTCAATATTAAATTAAACGATGATTAAATGCAATAAGAGTCAAATTTAACTAGAATGACAATTTAAACATACCAAACATCGATCAATTAATTTCTGATCATATCATAAATTTTATTCAACTAACATAAGATAGTTTAGTAATTGTGAGTGGGTTAAAACACTCACCTTTTGATTTCAAATTGAATTGAAATCCAAAATAGGGCCCAAATTTGAACAGTCTCAGAATTCGTCCAAACCAATGTCAAGATGCCCGAAATTTCGATACGATCCCAATGAAACAAACCGCGCCACAATCCGAGTCCGTATGTAAAAGTTATGATAGTTAGAAGTTTTGAATTTCAAATTAAATTTTAAATTAAATTAAAATAGAAGTCAACAATACCATACACAGTCAAACCAAGCCACGTATGCTACTGAAACCCTAAGAACTTCGTTGCTCATGAACCCATAGCCAACGACCCAAAACCCATCGCCGCCGCGCCTACAGGCGCTACCCCATCGATCCAACCACCGCACCATGCTTCACACCCCGAGCCGACCATATCCCCAAGTCGCGGCCACCCCCGGTTGTCCCGACCGCCGCCGCTGGTACAAACACACCAATCGATGCGCCTTCAAGCCCTCTGACAAGAACGAATGGTACCTTTGAGACCTGCACGACGAGCTCTTCCCAACGCTGCCTACCAATCGTCGATCGGGCGACGATCCACCGTTGGATTGTCAAAACCCTAAAACGAACGGCTGAGGTTCATCCTCAATTTCTAGACAAACAGTGAATCCGATTGAAAAATGAATCACACCAGTGAATTACGCTCGTCGAGAGCTTCGAATTGATATATAGTTTGATATAGTTTGGAGGAGTTTGATTTTCGGATTTGGTTTTGAAATTGAATTGAGGGCTTGTAATTTATCTGTTTACTGCTATAGGAAAGAGGAGATGAGAGAGAAATGTATGTTCAGTAATGAGGAATAAAAAAACTGCTAGGGTTTAGAACAAGACAATATATACGAAGCCCGATAAGAAATTGATGCAGCGCGATCTGCCAATTTAGGTCGCTCACGACCTAGTGGGTTTTTAGCTAGGTTTTTAGGTCGCTCACGACCTATGGAAGGTCGACTACGACCTAACGGCATCAACGCTCAGGCATGCAAATGACCTAGTGAGGTAGCAGAGCTACGCAGTGATGAGGTAGCCCAATATGGTGAAGTGTTAGGTCGCGAACGACCTAACGAATCCCTTAAGTCGCTCCAACGACTTAGTGAAGGCGTACGAGCTAACGAAGGAGGCGCGCAAAATTGTTCAGGAAGAGTTTTAGGTCGCTCACGACCTAAGTTAAGTCGTTCGACGACCTACGACCTACTTAGGTCGCATAAAGATGGTTCAGAGGCCGAGGTTCTTAAGTCGCGTGAAGATATTGTGTTCTTAGGTCGCGAGGCTTTAAGTCGTGAAGACTTAGGTCGCGGAGTTATGTTTCGACCTATGATAGGTCGCGGAGACGAGATACGACCTATGATAGGTCGCTGATGTGGTTGCCGCTTTATATTAGGTCGCTCGACCTTACGTGCTGGAAAGTTAGGTCGCTGTTTTGCATTTTTAGGTCGCTCACTTTCTTAGGTCGCAAGGCCTTATCTCGTAAGTCGCTACTAAAGCCGCAGTTCAAACTGAAGACATTGAAGGAGAGTTAGGTCGCTCCTGACCTATGTGTTGTAAAGTGTTGTGTTGTATTTGCTTATGTTGTAATATTTTAGGTCGTATTGTTTTTAGGTCGTAAGTTGCTAGTTTTAGGTCGCACTATTTTAGGTCGTAGGTCGTTCACGACCTAAGAGTTGTGTTGAAATTTTGATTCTGTTTTGGCGTGTGAGTTGTAGCCTATAAATAGGCATGTGTGGTCATTTGTAAAGAAAAAAGTTGATTTGAAATAAAACTCTTATTTTGTTAGCTTTGTGCTTTCACCAAATTGGTAGTTGAGTGTAATCTCCTATCTCCTCTTTCGGTTAATCGAGTGCGCTCGATTCAACGACTGCAGAAGCCGATTCATGGAATCTAGTGCACTAGATCAACATGCGAAGAATCGCAGATCTTTGAACCCGGTATCGTGCGCGATCAACGTGTTCGGGATAGCTAGAATTCGGTATCTTCGGATCAACGAATTTGGGCATTTCAGTATTCATCAATCCACCGATTGCGACTTTCATCGATCTACATTGTTTTTGTGTAACCGTTGCGTCAGTTTGGTATCAGAGCTTGTTTTAGCCAATCATAGCTAAATCGGGTCTTGGAGCCGAGAATTTGGAGTTTGAAGAGATCAAGTCGAGCCGAGCTATTTCATTCAAGGCCGAGAAGTTGTTGTTCATCGTGTTCTTCGCAAATTGTAACAAAGTGGGAATTTTCGATCCATATCATTTTGGATCAAAGTTCGAAAGGTGTTTGAATTTTGAAGAGTTTGTAAAGTTTCCAATCATGCCGCCGAGAAGAGCTAATCGTCACCAAAACGTAGAAGCTTTGTATAGAAGAGAAGAAGCTGATGAGATGGAGCAAAGGATTAATGAAAACTTTAGTGAAAAGCTTAATGAAGGGATTGGACGATTAGAGAAGATGATGTTGGAGATGAATCAAAATCAGAGAAGGGTTTCACCAGAATCTAACCATGGGAGAAGTAGAGTTTCGCCACATTCCAATCGAGAGAGAAGTAATGATAATGATCATAGAAGTGTGAGCCGAGACAGTTATAGAAATGTTGATGATCGGGAACGTGATCGGAGGAATGCTGGTAGACGTGATGGTAGTAGAGATGTTGGTGGTCAGAATCGACATCGATATACATCTGATTTTGAAGAGGAGTTTGAAGGGGGTAGTGTTCATGGACAAGGACGTGGACAAGGAAGAAATCAATCGGAGTATGATCATAAGTGGGAATCTGGGATGAAGACTGAAATACCAGAATTCAAAGGAGGTATGCAAGCTGAAGAATTGTTGGACTGGTTGTCTAATGTGGAGGAGATTTTTGACTTCAAGGAAGTTCCAGAACATCGTAGAGTGAAGTTGGTTGCTACAAGGTTGAGGGGTAGAGCTTTGGCGTGGTGGTAGCAAACCAAACTTACACGTGAACGGATGGGGAAGTCAAAGGTTGAATCATGGGAAAAGATGAGGAAAATGATGAAAGCCACATTCTTACCTTATAACTATCAGTCGCTTATGTATCAGAGGTTGCAAAACTTGAGACAGGGGACGAAATATGTGAATGACTATGCTGACGAATTTTATCAACTAATTGCAAGGAATGATATTATGGAGACAGAAGAACAATTAACAGCTAGATTTGTTGGGGGGTTGCGAATGCAGATACAGGATATGGTTAACATGTTTGATCCCAGATCTGTAGGGGAAGCACACCAGAAAGCGTTGGCTTGGGAGAAACAGGGAAGACGAGGTGGTGGTGTGTTTACAAATTCCAACAATCCAGTGAAGGGTGTTAGTGGAAGTTCTAATGTTTCAAAAACTGTTGCAAAACCAGTTGTGAATGAGGTTGGGAAGACTAAAGTCAATAATGGTTTCAAGTGTTATAATTGCCAAGAGATGGGCCACAAAAGTAATGAATGTCCTAAGCCGAAGAAGAGAGCTATGATAGCAGAGGTTGAGGATGAGGATGAAGAAGCTGAATGTTCTAATTCACCACCTGATGAGGGGGAAGAAGAAGTGTCGGGAGACGAAGGTTGTAATCTGATGATGAGGAGGTCTTGTTTAACACCCAAGCAAGAGGAGGATTGTAGTTGGTTGAGGAGCAATATTTTTCAGTCGACATGTACTATTCTGGGGAAAGTTTGCAAATTTGTTATTGATGCTGGAAGCTGTGATAATATAATTTCTTCAGAAGCTGTGAGGAAGTTGGCATTGAAGACTGAGAAACATCCGAAACCATACAAGTTGGCTTGGTTGAGAAAAGGCGGGGAGATGAAGGTTGGACGAAGGGCTTGTGTGAATTTTTCAATTGGAAAGAAATACAAGGATGAAATCTGGTGCGATGTGGTAGACATGGATGTCTGTCATTTGTTGCCGGGGAGACCGTGGCAGTATGATAGGGCGGTGCAACATGATGGGCGTAGCAACAGTTACAGCTTCTTGTTCGAAGGCACAAAGATTACTCTAGTTCCGAAGAAGCGACAACAGGAAGAAAACAAACTGGAGGAGATTGAAGAGCTGAAAACTTTATTAACCTTGAAGGAGTTTGTTAAAGAAGTTGAAGAGGAGCCTGAGGTGTTTTTGTTGATTGGGCGAGAGAGCAATGAAGTGGTTGAGATACCTGAAGTAGTTAAACCAGTACTTGAAGAATTTAATGATGTGTTTCCGGAAGAGCTACCAACGGAGTTGCCACCGTTGAGGGATATACAACACCAGATAGATCTTGTTCCAGGTGCTGTGTTGCCACATAGACCACATTATAGAATGAGTCCGAAAGAACATGAAGAGTTGCGTAGGCAGGTAGAGGAATTGCTTGAACAGGGGCGAATACAGGAGAGTTTGAGTCCGTGTGCTGTGCCAGCATTACTCGTACCGAAGAAGGATGGCTCATGGAGAATGTGCACAGATAGTAGAGCATTGAACAAGATAACTGTCAGATACAGATTTCCGATGCCGAGGCTTGATGATATGTTAGATCAAATCAGTGGGTCAGTGATCTTTTCTAAGATTGACTTGAAGAGCGGTTATCATCAAATTCGAATTAGACCAGGGGATGAGTGGAAGACAACATTCAAGACGAGGGAAGGATTGTATGAATGGCTGGTCATGCCGTTTGGTCTCTCGAATGCACCGAGTACATTCATGAGGGTGATGAATCAAATTTTCAGGCCGTACATTGGGAAATTTGTGGTGGTTTACTTTGATGATATTTTGATTTACAGTGCTAGTACCGAGGAGCATGTTCAACATTTGAAGAAAGTGTTAATTATTCTTCATGAAGAACAATTCTATGCAGCTACAAAGAAGTGTGTTTTTATGGCAAGGAGTGTTTTATTTCTGGGGTATGTTGTATCGGAGGGAGGAATACAGGTTGACCAGAGTAAAGTCGAAGCTATCAGAGATTGGCCGCAACCCAAGACGATAACGGAAGTTCGTAGTTTTCATGGGTTGGCTTCATTTTATCGGAGATTTATTCCACACTTTAGTAGTGTGATGGCGCCTGTGACTGATTGTATGAAGGGTAAACAGTTTGCATGGACGGAGGAAGCAGGGGTTGCTTTTGAACAAATCAAGGAACTATTGACGACAGCGCCAATTCTAGCATTACCTGATTTTTAGTTAGTGTTTGAACTACATACTGATGCATCCAAGGTTGGGATTGGAGGAGTGTTGAGTCAGAGGGGGCTTTCTATTGCATATTTTAGTGAAAAGCTATCGGGAGCGAAGATGAGATATAGTACGTATGATGTGGAATTTTATGCAGTTGTACAAGCTATTAAACACTGAAGACATTATCTATTTCAGAAAGAGTTTGTTCTTTACACTGATCATGAAGCGTTAAAACATTTACAAGGGCAAGACAAGATTTCAGCGAGACATGCATCGTGGATTGCATACCTGCAACAGTTTACTTTTGTTGTTAAACACAAGTCAGGAGTGACGAATCGTGTGGCTGATGCTTTGAGTAGAAGGAATCATTTGTTAACAACAATGAAGGTTGAAGTGACGGGGTTTGATATGTTGCCAGAATTATTTGTCGATGATCCTTACTTTGCAAAGTTTGTTGCTAAAGTCAAGGAGGGAGAGACGGATGAGTTTATGATGGTGGATGGTTTTCTGTTCAAAGGAAATCGATTGTGCATACCTGATTGTAGTTTGAGAATGAAGATTGTAAAGGAGCTACACGGAGAAGGCCACGTGGGTAGAGACCGTACACTACAGCTGATTTCTCAATCTTATTTTTGGCCATCAATGAGGAAAGAAGTGGAAAGGTTTGTGGAGCGATGTCATATCTGTCAGGTTTCGAAAGGAACTACGACCAATGATGGATTATATATGCCGTTACCTGTACCAACTAAACCATGGGTTGATGTGAGTATGGATTTTGTTTTGGGTTTACCTCGAACTCAAAGGGGAAACGATTCCATTTATGTGGTGGTTGATCGATTTTCCAAAATGACACATTTTATTGCTTGTAAGAAGACGGCGGATGCTGTTCATGTTGCTCAGATATTCTTTAAAGAAATATATCGTTTACATGGATTACCTGAATCTATTGTTTCCGACCGGGATACTCGATTTCTGAGTCACTTTTGGCTGAGTTTGTGGAAGATGGTCGGAACGAAGCTGAAATTTAGTAGCGCTTACCATCCGCAAACTGATGGGCAAACGGAGGTGGTTAACCGATCGCTGGGGAATTTATTGCGATGTCTGGTGAAAGATAATCTAAAGAGTTGGGACATGAAGTTATGTCAGGCAGAGTTTGCTCATAATCATGCCATGAATCGTAGTACGGGATTCAGTCCATTTCAGATTGTATATTCTAGTATGCCAAAAGGACCGTTGGATTTGACGGTCATACCACAACCAAAGAAGACAGTCAAGCGAGCTGCTGATTTTGTTGAAGAATTGGCAGAGTGTCATAGAATCGTTCAAGAACGATTGGAACGGGCGAATGAGAAATACAAACGATCTGCAGATTTGAAGCGAAGGAGTGTTGAATTTAATGAAGGTGATTTGGTTTATGCAGTGTTAATGAAGGATCGTTTTTCGGTGGGAATGTACAATAAATTGAAGGCGCGGAAGATTGGTCTAGTAGAAATTTTGAAGAAAATCAATGAGAACGCATATCGGTTGAAATTACCAGATGATGTTCATACTTCCGATGTTTTCAATGTCAAGTATTTGATTCCATATCATGGAGAGGAGCTTGTAGTGCAAGAGGAAGGTGCAAATTCAAGGTCGAATTTTTTTCAACCAAGAGAGGATGATGCAGCGCGATCTGCCAATTTAGGTCGCTCACGACCTAGTGGGTTTTTAGCTAGGTTTTTAGGTCACTCACGACCTATGGAAGGTCGGCTACGACCTAACGGCATCAACGCTCAGGCATGCAAACGACCTAGCGAGGTAGCAGAGCTACGCAGTGATGAGGTAGCCCAATATGGTGAAGTGTTAGGTCGCGAACGACCTAACGAATCCCTTAAGTCGCTCCAACGACTTAGTGAAGGCGTGCGAGCTAACGAAGGAGGCGCGCAAAATTGTTCAGGAAGAGTTTTAGGTCGCTCACGACCTAAGTTAAGTCGTTCGACGACCTACGACCTACTTAGGTCGCATAAAGATGGTTCAGAGGCCGAGGTTCTTCAGTCGCGTGAAGATATTGTGTTCTTAGGTCGCGAGGCTTTAAGTCGTGAAGACTTAGGTCGCGGAGTTATGTTTCGACCTATGATAGGTCGCGGAGACGAGATACGACCTATGATAGGTCGCTGATGTGGTTGCCGCTTTATCTTAGGTCGCTCGACCTTATGTGCTGGAAAGTTAGGTCGCTGTTTTGCATTTTTAGGTCGCTCACTTTCTTAGGTCGCAAGGCCTTATCTCGTAAGTCGCTACTGAAGCCGCAGTTCAAACTGAAGACATTGAAGGAGAGTTAGGTCGCTCCTGACCTATGTGTTGTAAAGTGTTGTGTTGTATTTGCTTATGTTGTAATATTTTAGGTCGTATTGTTTTTAGGTCGTAAGTCGCCAGTTTTAGGTCGCACTATTTTAGGTCGTAGGTCGTTCACGACCTAAGAGTTGTGTTGAAATTTTGATTCTGTTTTGGCGTGTGAGTTGTAGCCTATAAATAGGCATGTGTGGTCATTTGTAAAGAAAAAAGTTGATTTGAAATAAAACTCTTGTTTTGTTAGCTTTGTGCTTTCACCAAATTGGTAGTTGAGTGTAATCTCCTATCTCCTCTTTCGGTTAATCGAGTGCACTCGATTCAACGACTGCAGAAGCCGATTCACGGAATCTAGTGCACTAGATCAACGTGCGAAGAATCACAGATCTTTGAACCCGGTATCGTGCGCGATCAACGTGTTCGGGATAGCTAGAATTCGGTATCTTCGGATCAACAAATTTGGGCATTTCAGTATTCATCAATCCACCGATTGCGACTTTCATCGATCTACATTGTTTTTGTGTAACCGCTGCGTCAGAAATGAATAAACATCCGAATAAATTTGAACGATAAATACGACCGAAAAGCCCGTTCTACTTCTGGAACAGAACCAGGTCATCCCATATATCAAAATAGATGTTTTCGATAGTTCTAAACTCAATGGAGCAGGTTTCAAGTCCTAATTCCATAATATGAAGAAGTTAGCTTAAAATCGGCTTATTTCAAATTGATTTCAATTGAATTTAATTAAATTTATTTCTACGCGTTTCGAGTCCATACGATCAAACGACAAGTCCGATCGCTACGAAACTTGAAACCTTACAATAATTCACCGTTACAGATCCGGTGAAATTGATTTCGTCGAAATCCGAGACCGTGGCCAAAATGGCTATATTTACCTTAATTAAATAAATTAATATTAAATTTATTAATAACTTTTTAATTCAATATTTATAAA
This sequence comes from Allium fistulosum, assembly GCA_030737815.1. Lineage (NCBI taxonomy): Eukaryota > Viridiplantae > Streptophyta > Magnoliopsida > Asparagales > Amaryllidaceae > Allium > Allium fistulosum. The sequence continues at coordinate 944,221,821 of CM060903.1, forward strand.
CTAGCAAATTTCATCATTTTTGATTACTTAGACATTTATAATAACATAAGCAAATTTACATATCGATTCAGTGTTGGTTGTTACACTAATTACAGTGTTCAATTTTAAAAGTAATTAAATCCAATTAATTACAATTTAATTCCAATAAATTTGATTTAATTTGATTTCGATCTTTTATTCAACCAATTATTACTCTGTAGGCATAATTAACATTGGTTTATATTTTATTAAATTAATATTCCTAATTTTTTCATCTTTTACCATATTTATTGCGGTATTTCAATTACATTGAATTTGTTAATTTTCCCATTAATTAAAATTTGAAATCCCAATTAATTTGTTTATCTGGGTTTCACTCTTTTATTTAAATCAATTATTACCTTATGAATATAATTAACATTTCTATACATTTTATTACATTCATAATTTGCAGTTATTGTCTTAACTCACATTAATGTAACATTTATTTACATTTATTTGTAATTAGTAAATTAAATTGGTAACAAATAACAATTGTCACCATTGCTTCATTTAATAACGTTTGTAAGTTTATTATTTACAAACAAATGTTATAACAACTTACACTATACTAATTCTATCCAATTATAATTTATTACACATTATTTTATTAATTAATCAAAATTTAAATTATCAATTGCTCTTTTAATCCAATATCAATTAATACACACATTATTACAATTAATTTACAATTTATTACCAATTATAACTCATTAACCATTTCAATTAATTGGAATTTCATTTAAAGCAGTTATCAGTTTCCTTAATTTAATACTATTACATTTCATTCCAAATATATTCTCATTATTAAATCCTAAATTTTTATCTCTCCCAACATTAAATCACAAAACTTTATTAAATTAACAAATTTTTAATTATTGAAAATTTCGGGTCGCCACACTCTCCTCCACTCAAAACTTTTCGTCCCCGAAAAGGAAAAAGAAGGGGAAAGAAGGAATTAAGAAATCAATATATCTTATTCAAAATATTAAATTTATAAACAATTAATTTACATAATAAATAATTTAAATAAAATATATCAATTTATAACAATTAAATCCTTTATATTCAGGTTAACAAAAGTTTGAAAAATATTTCATAAAATTTTCTAAGTCCAAATTCATCGGTAGAGTCTCCTTTGTACGGAGAGGTCTGGGAGAAATAATAATATCAATAATAAACACATATATCATATTTCAAAATAATATATCCCAAACCACGGGAAAACAATATAATATCGCTAGAAAACCGTAATCCGAAAACGTACCTATTTGTCGGGCAAAACAACGCTTATTTTATGAAACCAAAAGTAGTAGCTATTGCTTCCATTCCTGTATTTCACTTATATAATCCAAAGAGGTTAATAATTAAGTAAAAGAGAATATTTGGGTTATTTCCATTAATCACAACCAAATCAACACAACATACAATAGTCACAAACAACAAAACCATACAATCATCGCATGCAGTCAAAGCAATCAACCATCCATCCATAGCCATCAAAACAAAGGGTTTGTTTGGGTTCAGAATTTTCAATCATATAAAATGATAAATAAACTATGAAGTAAACCATACACTCAACAGTCGTGGATAAAACCCAATAGATCATTTACACATCCTTACACAATAGAAGTATCCCTTCCCAACCAATCCATAAGCCAAACAAACAAAGAATTCAACACATTTTTAAGTTTACTCTATTTATCTTTTTCACATCATTTATTGTTCTTTTTTTTCTTTCATACAATGATTTTCTTTAGTTCACATTCATTACTTACAAAATTCTAAATTTTCATTCACTCATTTAAGGCTTATTTCATTAATTTGCATTCTTTACTTACATAAATTATATCCATTTCAATTATTTGGATCATAAATGAATTCATTGTTGAAGTATTGTATACATTTTATTTTAGTTTACTTCATATTTACAATTTAGTTTGATTTTTTTTCATCATTCACTTTCCTTTTCTCATTCATACCATGTTTATTTTCATTAATTTACATTCGTTATTTCTTACAAAAGTTCATTTCTCCTTTATTCATACAGTGTCCTTTCTTTCATTTTATCTTTACATTCACTGCTTAAATAAGTTACTTTTATTTCAATTTATTGGATTATACATTATTAGGTAAGTTTCTTTACAATTCAATTCACCATTTATAGATTATTTCTTTTCACATTCATTCTTCCATATAAAGTAATTTTTTGAATATTAACTCCATTTCTAAATCATTCCCAATGTTCTCCGAAGTTATCATCATTTAGTTTATATATAGTACTCATTTTAATTATAAATGGCTTCAATATTGATTCAGGTTTATAATTATTTACTTACAGTATTCCTCTTTATCATTCAATCTGATTATAAATAGCTTAAAATGTTAACTTAAGTTTATAATCATTTTTCTTACATTATTCACTTCCATAACATTTAATTAGTAGCATTTTAAATTATTGACTTAAGTTTATAACAATTTACAACACTAGAATTATTCTTTATAGAAGTAATTCCAGTGAACATTTTCATTTTTCTAAGTTTTACTTGTATAATATTCTATTACACATTCTCTTTAACATTTCAACTTTTAATAATTTGGTAAGTTGTATATATATATATTTGTCTTTTAGAATGCAATTGAATATTACCCAAGTTTCTCTTATATAATTAGTTAGCAAAATGATCAATAGTTTCCATTTCTTATTTTCATTTCCTTTTTATTTTCAATTTTCAAAATTTCAGTTTCTTATCTATTTCATTAATCATTTTAATATCAAACTCCTTATTTTCATTTTAGGAGTTTCCAATTATTAACATAGTCAAGATTCCATTCATTACAAAAATTTCTGCTTCTAATTTACAGGAACTTAAGAACTAAACAACCGGGTTTCATTTTAATTATTATAAAATAATATATATAATCATATCTTTTATATATATCAAATCATATTTGGAATTCAAAAATCAAGATTAATTTATCAAACAATTGTGCGGTAAAATTACTACAATGGTCTCCCCACTTTGAAACTCGAAAATGAACGTCGATGATGCATGCACTCATCACCGAAATTATTTTCCAGCGATAGAGAGGGGAGTACAAAACTTATTTCCTTTAAAAATATTCTTTTAAAACATTTCTTTCAAATCATCTTGAAATAATTATATCAGAAAATACTTCTAAACACTACTATTATAATATTCCAAAACCTTTCGAAAGAAAATTTCAAAAATCACGGAACTTCAGTTCTCACATTTCAATTTATATTCATTTTACTTGTAAATCCTACTTTACAAGCAATATTTATAAAATTTCTTTACCTAACAAACAACATATTATGTAACAACCCGCATATTTATCGATTTTATATTTAAATATTTTATTTAAATATTTCATCGTTCGTCGGATTTTAGTCCGAAAAGCTACTTTTTGCAAACAGTCGAATTAGGACTCGAGACCACTTCCATTGAGTTCAAAATGCCGTTTGCGATCTTTTTGAGTGTAAGCTTCGATATGTTTGGAGCTAGTCAAAAATTTGACCATTTGCACTTTGGGTTTGGTTTTGGGTTCAGCCCCCTTTGCCAACTTAACCTCCAAACTGAACCATCCCTCCCCATTCATCCTCACTTCCTCCTCTTGCTCAGTTCTAAAGCAAAAATGGTGGGAGAGATGGGAAATTAAAACTCCTAAACCCTAGTTTCATCTTCAAATCAAGTTCTAGCTCCAAATTCTAAGAGAACCCATTGGTAAGCATCTCCTTCATCTTCTCCAACCCGTTCTCCTTTCAATTTCAGAAATCCTAAACCTAACTTTAGGAATGTTCTTCTTTTTTAGCATAGATTCAAGCTCATTTGGGTTGTGTTGAAGAGTGGTTGATTCTCCCTTTTGCTTTCAAGCTCCTTCTTCATTGTTTTTGTGAAAATGTGAGATTTTTATCTCACATCTTAGTCTTTAATTATCTTCGATTGTTAGGTATGAATTCCTAACACTTATTCTTGTGCAATTGATTTTGGTTTGGATTGATTTGGTGTATATTCCAATTTTTGGTGTTTTGAAATCAAAATCTATGAAAATCCTTTTATGGATATTTGGACATTGGTATTTGAGGCGTGTCGAAGAGCCGTTAAGGCTGGGTTGTCGCTTGGCGTAAATCCTTAGTCGTTGTCGCTCGATCGATCGCTTCCGGTATTCATTTGGCCATTTTTGGTCTAGGTTCAGGGAATGCCCTGAACCCCAGTTTCAGACGTCTGAAACGTTAGATTCAGACGTCTGAATACTATATTGGGAAGATTTTTATTCCCAGATTCAGACGTCTGAATCTTTGGCTCCAGACGTCTGAATTGGCTCGATTTCAAACAGAAAGAAAATAGGCTTAAATTGCCTATTTCAGACGTCTGAAATATTTCGTTCAGACGTCTGAATCTGTGTTCTGGAAAATATTTAATTTTCCAGATTCAGACGTCTGAACCAATTATTCCAGATGTCTGAATCTGCAGTCTTTTGCCTATTTCCCTATTGTGCTTGAATTTCCAACTCTAATCAATTCGTGTTGATTCCCTTTTTGTTGTTATCATTTATTATCGGCCACTTTGTTAAGTCGCCCACCTTTTTAAACTTAGGTCGCCCACCCCGTACAACTCTGCGTAGGCAAATCTTATCTGAAAAACATTCATCAGAATTTCTTACTTTGATGGTTTTGGGAATTGATTTCTTTGGATTTTATTCACGTCTTCGAATGTGAACTTTTATAATTGATTGTTTCTACAATCACTTCTATGACTTGTCACTTTAAAAAATATAAAGGTTTCAATACTAGTAGTAAATATCAAAACTCTTTCATCAAAACGATTTCAACTCTATTTTCAATATCAAACTCGTTTATAAAACTGTTTTCCAATCTACTAGTATATACAAACCTTTACCTCATTCGTATGAGAAAATATAATTAAACGGCTTAGCAAAACAAGTGGTATGAAACGCTTGCGTTTACTTCGTCGGTTAATTTTTGGACTTGTTCGATTGAAACTCTCTTGTGACAATTTTCTAGTGGAAATCTACAGTTTGTTCGTAAATATTTGAGTTAAGCAAGTGGTTATGGGACATGAAGCTAAACTCTTATATTTACTAGCTTAGTGTAATTGACACTTCCTAATGATCATGACGATCATTTTTGTGATTTAGACTAGCGATTGAGCGATGTCTCTTTGTTTGCGAGGTTAGACTAGACACCATTTGTGTGATTTCGATTCACACATATCTCTTTATCTTCAAGGTTAGTCTATACCTCATTGGTGTGATTTCGATTCACACATATTGAAACTCTTGTGACAATTTTCTAGTGCAGATCTACAATCTGTTCGTAAATATTTGAGTTAAGCAAGTGGTTATGGGACATGAAGCTAAACTCTTATATTTACTAGCTTAGTGTAATCGACACTTCCTTATGATCATGACGATCATTCTTGTGATTTAGACTAGCAATGTGCGATGTCTCTTTGATTTGGTCCATCGGACGTTACGCTGTACGACGTCGTTGTTCCTTTTTATCGTGATTTGGTTCATCGGATGTTACGCTGTACGACATCGTTGTTCCTTTTCTATTTTATGGTGATTTGGTTCATCGGACGTTACGCTGTACGACGTCATTGTTCCATTTTACTACGTGTTGGTTCATCGGATGTTACGATGTACGACATCGTTGTTCCTTTTCTATTTATGGTGATTTGGTTCATCGGACGTTACGCTGTACGACGTCGTTGTTCCATTTTACTACGTGTTGGTTCATCGGATGTTACGCTGTACGACATCGTTGTTCCTTTTCTATTTATGGTGATTTGGTTCATCGGACGTTACGCTGTACGACGTCGTTGTTCCATTTTACTACGTGTTGGTTCATCGGATGTTACACTGTACGACATCGTTGTTCCTTTTCTATTTATGGTGATTTGGTTCATCGGACGTTACGCTGTACGACGTCGTTGTTCCATTTTACTACGTGTTGGTTCATCGGATGTTACGCTGTACGACATCGTTGTTCCTTTTCTTTTTATTGTGATTTGGTTCATCGGACGTTACACTATACGACGTCGTTGTTCCATTTTCCTATGCTTTGGTTCATCGGATGTTACGCTGTACGACATCGTTGTTCCTTTTATTTGTCTCTGGTTCATCGGATGTTACGCTGTACGACATCGTTGTTCCTTTTATTTGTCTCTGGATCATTGGACGTTACGCTGTACGACGTCGTTGCTTCGGATTATTTGATTTTTGGATATTGATTTCTGGAATTTATGTTTCACCAGCACTTACGATGGGCATTGATATGTATGTCATTTATTGTGGCTTGGTGAATTAAATAGAGAATATGACATTCTTTTTAATCTTTGAGAAGATTCTTGTGATATTGATTAATCTCTTGTTGATTTTCAATTACGTACTTATCACAGTATAGTATTATGGTTATGATACGTTTTTGTCATACCTCTTATTCTATATCACTTTATCTGATATTTATAGCTAGACTGATCCGTTTATTATTTTCTTCTTAAATAATACTCGGGTCAAACTGAGATTTACAGGTGCTTCCTTATGACTTCTTATCTGGAGCCATCTTCTGACTTTTGGCTAACTACTCTAGCTTAGTAGTTTTTGGTTGTACACATTTGAGATGTAGACTCCATGTTGTGTAACTAATCTTTTGTCTAGCACTTGTATCTATTCTTTTGTGTTATTGTGGATCTTATTTGACCACTACTCTGATATACACTTTTAGGTGTTATATTCATATCTATTTCCGCCTTTGTGATATGAATTGTCTGTGACTGATTTGTGTTACGTTTATTTCTATATTTGTTTCCGAAGATTATATATAGCCACCGTGTGATGGCTTTGTGTTTGTATCGGTATGTCGGATTTCCTCCTTAAAAGATATGCATTCTATTCTATCTGACATATCGGTGCTCGCACAAAGAAGTTACATGGATGGTCGCTCCTCAACAGCCTTATTCTCCGTGCTAATTGACGGCACTACACCGTAGTGTTCTTGGTTAGCGTGGGTATAGAGGTGGGGCGTCACATATTACATCCAACTATATCATTTATAAATTTTTTTACTTTATATACAAAATATATAATAGGAAAAATTATTTCATTTACCTATATTTCCAAACAATATTGTGTCGGTCAGTCCTGTTAAGTGTTTAGAAATCCCTTTCAATGTCATAGCGTCCCATGTATCGACTAGGATCTATAAATACTAAACATAACAGATTAACATAATATCAAAACCTTTTATAACACTAACAAGTACGTTGTCTCATATATATACACTCGGCGACTCATTCTAGGGTATTACTACCCTATTTTATATGAGTCAGACCCCACAAAGCTAAGGTTATCGCTAAATCAAAGCTCCGATACCAACTATAACGACCTGCCTTTTTAGACATTTTAAATCGACGATAAACCACACACGTCAAACTCAAACCATTCAAAAGGGTAGATTGTTATGGGGTAAATAAGAAAAAGCAGAGAAAGAAAAAAACAAATACAGAATCTCGCAACGGAATAACAAAATATAATAATCAAATAATAGTTCATGAAGCTGTTTAATAAATACATTTGATTATTCTTTTACAACACAAAATCAGAGTTACATAAAACATGAATAAATAAATAAATAAATGCAGCGGAACAACATGATGTAGTGGAATAAATATAATAGATAATAATATTACAAAATCTTCATCTTCATCCTCCAGAAAGCAGTCTTCGATATACTAAAAAGCTCAGACTGACCCGACCGAATTGAAAAGACAAAACACTCAAGTCAAAACTAAAATATCTTATATAAGTTAAATCAACAGTAAATAAATATGAGTGTAACGGCGTCAGAGATGTTTACGGGATTTGACATCTTCTATCCTGTGTCTAACGTGAGTGCAATAACTCAAGAGATGTTCGGGATTTCCATCTCCTAAGGATCCGTTAAACTATCTACTAGGTAGTACAATACGCTATTATAATATGTCTACAGTAAAGTAAAGTATTAAAATAGTGTTAAGGCGTTACCCATATCCCCTTAACACATTTTATATAATGTCGTAGTCTATACAGATACTGTAAACTCCACCCGCAGGTGGACTATCAGGGAGCACTACATAGGTACGACACAAAACAAACTCGTAGAAGGCACGAATAAGGCATGCGACAAGGCACTCGAGGAAATGCCCAGGGTAGATATACCAATTGCGAATCCGGACTGTTGGTAACGCATAGCAGCTACTACCACCCACCTCGGAACACACTCCAAATCAAAATCAAGGGGTGGCCACCAAATCAATCACAAAGTAATAGAATGGTATCGAAGAAATGTGCCCGATAGGAGGAATGACCTCACTTGGCCTGGCGTAGCTCTTGTTTTAGCCACATCAAGCTGGCTCACGGGTGTCAGGGTCACGTAAATACCTCATACAGAATCATTCGCCAAACCATCCTACTTCATTTCTGGAATCTCTACCACGTACACAGTTATTAAAGTGGTTTTCGGTATTGGCAGAGAGTATGACAATGTCTGATCCCGGTCTCTTTAACAACCAAACGCTTATTTCACACTGGATGGTTCTTTTACATTTCAAAATTAAATTCACAATTTATATCAAAATATCATATTCGATTTCAAATCATATCTCTTTCGAAATCATATTCACTTTCAAAAATCATATTCACTTTTGAATTTATCGATAAGATAGGTTGACTTAATCCTAGTTCCGAAATAATCATATTTACTCAAATATATCAATTCACAAAAAGGGTATCAATTTCAAATTCCAACTTAGTTTGTATCATCATCAAGGATTTAAATATAAAACTTCAACTTACACAGTCTGAAATTTTAGAAAATAGTTTAGATAGTCATAAATAGTTTTAATAGTTTGAAAATAATTTAAAATAGATTAAAATAGTTTTAAAATAGTAAAATAGTTTAAATAGATTTAAATTTGATTAATTAAATTTTTAAAATGATTTAAATAGATTAATTAAAATTTTAATTAGATGTAAAATGATTTAAATAAATTAAATATAAGTTAAATAGATTCAAATTATATTAAGTAGGTTTAAATAGATTAAATAAATTTAAAATAGATTAAATAGATTTAAATTATATTAAATAGATTCAAAATAGATTAAATAATTTTAATTAGTTTAAAATAGGTAAATTAGATTAAATTGGATTAAATAGGTTATAATAGATTAAAATAAGTTAAAATAGTTTTAAATTGGTTAAAATAGTTAATTTAATTAAAATAGTTTAAATTAGTGTAAATAGATTTCAAAGTTATATCCAAACCTTTACAATAACTCAGTTCCGATAAATTCATTTATATTTGACACTTCAACTTTGAAATTCCAATTCAAATCCTTTGAATAATTCATTAAATCAATTCCATTTTCAACATTTACGCTTGGATTTTAGGAAATAATTCAGTTTATATAAATTAAATTTCTAGTTTAAAATACCACTTAACTGATTTCAAAAATTCAAAGATTCAAAAACCACTTAATTTAACCAATCCGGTGTCCGTATAAAATTTTCTACCCTAGGGTCAAGTGATACGGATATTTATCATTTCCATCCGCAATTTAAATTTTTACGGTTATATATCATTTCAAACCGCAATCCCGAATTAAATAAAATCCATAAAATCGCTCGAGTCTATCATTTCAACCCATAACAATTTTTTTTAATCTATAGATCATTCGGGTATGTATCATTTCAACCTATAGGGAACATGCAGTGTTATAACCACATAAAATACAACATCCAGTCATCCAATGTCAACAATCAAACATCCATCACAATCATCATCCAAATCAATCAATAAACATCAATAGATACTATCATCAATAATAGGTATTAAATTTTCAATATTAAATTAAACGATGATTAAATGCAATAAGAGTCAAATTTAACTAGAATGACAATTTAAACATACCAAACATCGATCGATTAATTTCTGATCACATCATAAATTTTATTCAACTAACATAAGATAGTTTAGTAATTGTGAGTGGGTTAAAACACTCACCTTTTGATTTTAAATTGAATTGAAATCCAAAATAGGGCTCAAATTTGAACAGTCTCAGAATTTGTCCAAACAAAGGTCAAAATGCCCGAAATTTCGATACGATCCCAATGAAACAAACCGCGCCACAATCCGAGTCTGTATGTAAAAGTTATGATAGTTAGAAGTTTTGAATTTCAAATTAAATTTTAAATTAAATTAAAATAGAAGTCATCAATACCATACACAGTCAAACCAAGCCACGTATGCTACTGAAACCCTAAGAACTTCGTTGCTCACGAACCCATAGCCGCCGACCCAAAACCCATCGCCGCCACGCCTACAGGCGCTACCCCATCGATCCAACCACCGCACCATGCTCCACGCCCCGAGCCGACCATATCCCCAAGTCACGGCCACCCCCGGCCGTCCCGACCGCCGCCACTGGCACAAACACGCCAATCGAGGTGCCTCCAAGCCCCTTTGACAAGAACGGATGGCACCCTTGATACCTACACGACGAGCTATTTTTACCTTAATTAAATAAATTAATATTAAATCAATTAATCACTTTTTAATTCAATATTTATAAACTAACAAATTTCATCATTTTTGATTACTTAGACATTTATAATAACATAAGCAAATTTACATATCAATTCAGTGTTGGTTGTTAAACTAATTACAGTGTTCAATTTCAACAGTAATTAAATCCAATTAATTACAATTTAATTCCAATAAATTTGATTTAATTTGATTTCAATCTTTTATTCAACCAATTATTACTCTATGGGCATAATTAACATTGGTTTATATTTTATTAAATTAATATTCCCAATTTTTTCATCTTTTACCATATTTATTGCAGTATTTCAATTACATTGAATTTGTCAATTTTCCCATTAATTAAAATTTGAAATCCCAATTAATTTGTTTATCTAGGTTTCACTCTTTTATTTAAATCAATTATTACCTTATGAATATAATTAACATTTCTATACATTTTATTACATTCATAATTTGTAGTTATTGTCTTAACTCAGATTAATGTAACATTTATTTACATTTATTTGTAATTGATTAATTAAATTGGTAACAAATAGCAATTGTCACCATTTCTTCATTTAATAACGTTTGTAAGTTTATTATTTACAAACAAATGTTATATCAACTTACATTATACTAATTCTATCCAATTATAATTTATTACACATTATTTTATTAATTAATCAAAATTTAAATTATCAATTGCTCTTTTAATCCAATATCAATTAATACACACATTATTACAATTAATTTACAATCAATTACCAATTATAACTCATTAACCATTTCAATTAATTGGAATTTCATTTAAAGCAGTTATTAATTTCCTTAATTTAATTCTATTACATTTCATTCCAAATATATTCTCATTATTAAATCCTAAATTTATCCCTCCCAACATTAAATCACAAAACTTTATTAAATTAACAAACTTTTAATTATCGGAAATTTCGGGTCGTTACAGGTTTCGACTTAGATGGAGGCGGCAATATGAGGTCGGGAGGTGGCTGCTATAAGCGGCGAAGCAGTAAAACCTTATAAAGCTGAATTTTAACTTTTTAAAGAAATTTTTTTTCCAACTAACTTGTGTATTTGTCAACACATGATTTGTTGCCAATTATTTTTCAAAATCTTTTCTGAAAGTGCTGCCGAATTTCAGAAATTAACAAATTAAAACATTTGCAAATAGCCCCTTCTCCTTTTATAAACATGTAAAACATTTAAGTCTCATACCTTAAATAATTTTATATCTTTAATAAAATACTTAGGAAAATCCTATAAAAATTCTCATAAATCACTTTTGATATGTTTTCTAACATATTTAAATTTATGATCCATAGCTAACATATAATAGCCGTAATTTATTTTTAAACCCAATTTAACCATTTTCTTCACTAGAAAATTCATAATAAATCCACATTAATTCAGAAAATTATGAAACTTGAAGCCCATCTGTAAAATAATATTTATGACCTTATGTCAAAATCGTATGGCATTTGGATGTCATTTGGTAGGTTTTTCAAATCATAACTTACCATAAAATCTATTTGAACCAACAAAATTCATCAACAAGCATATATCTATTTAACATTCAAAACATGTCATAATACTTTGCAAAACATATTCAGATCTGATTTAGAAACCGAAATTAACAAATATGAGATGTAATTTATTATTCACCTTTGCTTGTTGTTAAGGAGTTTGAGATTTGCTCTTGAATGAATTTAATTAAGCTTCTTCCTTTTGATTCTTGCTTATCTTCCCCTATATCTTCTTCTAATGGTGGCCAACCTTACTTGGTTTAATTTTGTTTGTGAACGTGGAAAATGAAAGTGGCATGAGGGTTTAGGGTATAAGAATATAATATATTCCTATTTCGCCCTTATCTTACTGCCCTTATCTATTTCATTTTAATTCTCTTTTGTTCATTATTTAATTAGGCATGGCTACCTTCTAATTATACAAATCTCAATTCCCTTAACCTTTTACATTATCCCATTTAATTTATCTAATTAATTGTCCTAAATAATGTTAATCAAAATTAAGGTCGTTACAGATTCCCTTCCTTAAAGAATTTCGTTCTCAAAATTACGATAAGGTACTCATCAAAATTAATCATAAAGGTAAAACATACCATGAAACATGTCAGGATAAGTATCTCGAATCATGCTCTCAGTTTCCTAAGTATGGTCTCTCCCATCATCACTCCACTGGACTTTGGCTAATCTGACTGTCTTATTCCTTAGCCTCTTCTCATCTCTCGCGACTATACAGACTGTTTTTCTAACTATAGTCAAATTCGGTTCCACTACTAAGTCATCTAACATAGTCGGTGCTATAATAGTCTCTGGATCTCGAATACACTTCCGTATATGAGAAATATGAAAAATATTATGGACTCTGGCCAAACTACTTGGTAACTCCACTCTATATGCGAGTTTCCCAATCCTTTCTATAATAGGAAATGGTCCAATGAACCTCGATGCCAATTTTCCTGATTTTCCAAACCTAATTACACCTTTCGTCGGTGATATCTTGACGAAAACATGATCTCCAACTAAGAACTCTAAGTCTTTTTGTCTTCCATCTACATAGCTCTTCTGCCTAGACTGAGCTTCCTTCATTCTGGCTCGAATGAACTCAATTCTTTCTACAGCTTCTCTCACCAAATCTGGACCAAGAACTAACCTATCCCCGGTCTCTAACCAACAAACGGGAGGTTTGCACGGCCTTCCATATAAAGCTTCAAACAATGCCATCCCTATACTAGCCTGATGACTGTTGTTATATGAAAACTCGACTAAGCGTAGATGGTCTTCCCATGATCCTCCGAAATCCAACACACAAGCTCATAACAAATCTTCTAAGACTTTGTTAATCCTTTCTGTTTGCCCATTTGTCTACGGATGGTAAGCGGTACTCATCTTGAAATTGGTACCCAAAGTCTTCTATAGACTCTTCCAGAACTCACTAGTGAATAAGGAATCTCTATCACTTTCTATACTACTAGGAATTCCATATAGTCTGACTACATTCTTCATAAATAACTTAGCTAAAACAGGTGTCGTCCTGGTTGACTTAACTGGAATGAAATGGGCACTCTTGGTCAACCTGTCCACTACAACCTATATACTTTCATTTCCTTTATTTGACATTGGCAACCTGTCTATAAAATCTATTGAGATAGAATTCCATTTCCTTACGGGGACATCTAAAGGCTGAAGTAACATACTTGGCTTCTGATGTTCGGCTTTTACCTGTTGACAGTTCAAACACTGTTTCACCCATAAACTTACATCTCTCTTCATACCTTCCCAGAAGAAACTTCTTTTCATATCATGATACATCTTAGTTCCTCCCGAATGAATAGTGAACTTCGAACCAATGGCATTCTTTTAGAACTTCCTTCCTAATGTTTCCCACATTTGGAACACACGGTCTTCCTTTCTTTCTTAACCATCCATTATGGTCAAGACTGAAATCTTTCAAGTCATTGCTCTCTGTTCCATCCCTTGACTTTCTGATCCATTCAGCTAATAATGGATCCTCCTCCTGCTTAGAAGCGATCTTTTCGATCATCACCAGTCGAACTTCTAAACATGACACGTAGCAGTTTCCTTACTAGACCTAGCTTCATATCTCCTTTGTATCTTGCATGTAGTCAATGCTTCTAAATCTTTCCACTCAGTTATCATTGCCAATACTGCATTCTGATGTTCTCTGCTAATTGCATCTGCAACCTTGTTGCCTTTTCCTGGTGTGTACTCAATACCAAAGTCATAAGCGGCTAAAAACTCTAACCACCTCTGCTGTCTCATATTCAACTCCTTTTGAGAGAATAAATACATCGACGACTTATGATCTGTATATAACTCGAATCTCTCTCCCAAAAGATAATGTCTCCACACCTTCAATGCAAAAATTACCGCAGCTAATTTCAAATCATGAGCTGGACATCTAACCTCATGCGGTCTGAGCTGTCAATAAGCATAGACAATCACTTTACCTCTTTGCATTAACACAGCCCCTAATCCTGTTCCACATGCATTTATATATACCACTAAATTTTGATTCCCTTCTGGAACAACTAACACAGGAGCATTAGTCGATAAGTGTTCCAATCTCTGAAATGCTTCCTCACACTTATCGGTCCAAACAAACTTCACATCCTTTCGCGTTAGCTTGGTCATCGGTACGGCTATCCATGAAAAATCCTTAATGAATCTTCGATAGTAACCCACTAATCCAAGAAAACTCTTTATCTCAGTCACTGTCTCGGGTCTCTTCCAATTATTCACCACCTCGATCTTAGTCGGATCTACAGACAACCCTTTCTCTGAGACCACATGACCAAGAAACTTCACTTTCTTCTTCTAGAAATGACACTTCGAAAATTTCACCTTCAGTTGATGCTGCCTCAACGTCTCAAGCACCACTCTAAGATGAACTTCATGCTCTCTTTCATCCTTAGAGTATATCAAAATATCATCTATAAATACCAATACGAACCTATCCAAGTGCTCTCGGAAAACTCGGTTCATCAAATCTACACAGAATGTTGGCACATTAGTTAGTTCGAATGACATCACTAACCATTCATATGATCCATGTCTGGTTCTAAACGCCATCAAAGGAATACTATCCTCTGCCACTCTAAGCTGATGGAACCCTATTGCTAAATCCAACTAGGAAAATACTTTGGCTCACTCAATTGGTCGAAAAAATCGTCAATTCTAGGTAACGAATATCAATTCTTTATCATCTTCTTATTCAATTTACAATAATCAATAAATAACCTTAACGATCCGTCTGGCTTCTTTGCAAACACTACGGCTGCTCCCCAGGACAAACTACTTGGTTTGATAAAATTCTTACCTTCTAAATCCACCTACATTAGCTCCCTCATCTCAGTACGTGTCATTCTGCTTGGGGGTCTACTCACCGATACTGCTCTCAGTACTAATCTATCCGAAACTTAATGGCTCATTTCTATGGCAATCGTACTACAGGCTCAAAGACATTCTCGAATTCTCTAACAACGAAAACTCAATTCAACTCGTCTTCTGCCTCCATAACACCCAACAAAACATTAACCTCAAAACTAGGATTTTCTACGGGGTATATAATCTGATTACTACAGTCAGGGTGTCTAAGTTATATTTTCCTATCATGGCAAAATATCCTAGCATCATATTTACTTAACCAATCCATACCTACAATAATTCTGAACCCTATGAAATCAAACACATGCAAACTACAAACAAATGTATGACCTAACAATTCATACTCTAACTGGTCACACTTAATCCCAAGTGTCGCATACCCTCCTATCGGATTTGCAACCCTTAAGGAAGTAACTAGGTATGAGGGTTCTAGGTTAAGCTTATCTATCAAACAATGAGATATAAAAGAATGTGATGCACCAGTATCAAATAGAACTCTAACTGATACACCATGAATCAAAAGCGTACCTACCAACATAGCTTTTCCCTTCTCCTTTGATGTTGGTTTCGAGGTAGCTGGTTCTAATGCAAACATCTTGCCTTTTCCATCCTTAGCTGGCTCCTTTCACTGGTTCTTATAGTGTCCAATCTGATCACAGTTGAAACATCACACTCCTTTCTTCTCGGCAGTTTTCTTCTCTTTGCCTGTCTGGCATTCATGAGCATAGTGTCCTTTCTTATCACACTTATAACAAATAATTTCAACCTTTCCTCTCTTAGCAGCTCCACTCTTATGAGCTCCTTTCTTATGGAAAAACTTCCTCTTCTGGTTCTGCCCTCCTTGAGCTTCCTTGGCCTTGTTTCCTTCAAGATAAGCAAGCATTTTCTTTCTATTGTCCGGGTTTTTAACTCATTGGGATCTAGGAGAATATGGAACAACTTGATGGATTCAGAACGGCTCAGAACTCAACCAAAAAGGGCTAAAACAACGACTGAGTATGAATAAATCAAGAGACCAGCGTCCATCTAGCTCAATCAGCAGCTAAATACAACTAGCTAGTAAATTATCATCAAAACAAAGCGACAAGCAACGAGACTACATGAACAACATCGATACAAAGCAACAAAAGCATGACGGACATCAAAGTCCAGAAAAAGTCTAAGTGCATGGATCTCTTCGCCAGCAATCCATACTTCATCACTGGGTCGCTAAGGCACACGGGAAGCGAAGAAAGCCAAAATATGCTAAGTATATGGATCGCTAGCGATCCATTCATCATGGACCGCCAGCGATCCATACACCATGGATCACCAATGATCCACACTCATTCATGGACTCTTATCGAGCTAACTAGGTGAAGAAGGGAAAAGAGGAGCTAAGTGATTGGCTCGCACGCGAGCTAAATCAATGGATCGCTAGAGATCCATAGACCATGGATCGCTAGCGATCCATGGTATTGGCTCGGGTCGCGAGCTGAGCTTTGTTGCATCTTCCTGAGTCTATCTACAAGCAGTCAGTAAATAGGCCTGGCCTAGAAACTCTCCAATATCTATAAATACCATCCTACCTACAACACAAATGGGATCTTCTCCGGACTGGTTGCGGAAGCTCTGCTGAAACTTTCTTCACTCTTCATCTTCCCCACAACAATCTCCAAAGGGATTCATTGTGATTCTCCAATGGATTCCAACTCTGGGGATTCAATCTAACTAAGGATAATCAAAAGCCTTGTAATCAAACGCTGCTTGTAACAACAATCAGTTATAATAAAACTAGAAAGTGGACGTAGGCTTCGTTAATAGTTGAACCACTATAAAAGTCTTCTTGTCTCCTTTCTTTTACTGTTCTTTTTCTATACCGATTATATGTGTTATTGCCTAGTCAGAACAGGGTTGGTGCTTTCATACTCAAACTAGGGTGTTGATCCATTTTTTGGGTTAACATTTTGGTGCTTTCATTAAGAGTTGAACTCGGACTTAGATCTGGCTATCTACTTTGGATCAGATAGGTTCAGAAGTTAGATCCTCAATCTTTGCTTAGAAGGTTTGCTATTGAGAACAGAAGAACCAACCAAGAAGGATCGGAGAAAAAGCAAGCAAACACATGCTAAGGTGATGGGTCGCTAGTGATCCATCTTCTATGGATCGCTAGCGATCCATATGGTTAGCTCGTGGATCCACCAATCTCCTTGCATCATGATCCAATAGCAGTCCAATGCAACCAGGGTATGGATCATCATCAAAACAAGGCAACAAGCTATGAAGTTAGATGGAGAACATCACCATGAGATAGCAGACGCGATCCAAAAGGCAAAAGCTCGGCAATCAACTGAGTACATGGATCGCTAGTGATCCATGCACTATGGATCGCTAGCGATCCATACCTTTTCACCAGACCACCATAAACTCCAGAAAGCAAAGTCCAATAATATTTTAAGTATATGGATCGTCAGTGATCCATATGTGGATCGCTAGTGGTCCATACCGTTTCATTGATTTGCAGTGACCTACATGGAACAAGATGGGAGAAGGATGCTAAGGGGTTGGCTCGCTTTCCAACATACTTTTTGGATCACCAGCGATCCATAAGCTATGGATTGCTAGCGATCCATTGAACTGGCTCGGGTCATTCGAAAAGGATATAATCGATTACAAGACCAAGCTCCCATGGGATATGGTGACCACTCCCGACTGACTAGCTTCGAATCCCATCATGGAGCTCCTATCAAGAATGGTCGTAATCAAAAATCGTCAAAATGGTCGTTAAAAAACTCACTTCAGGATTGACTCGAAGTAAAACTCGAGTAATCGCCGATTTGACTCGAAGCAAATTCTGGAAGTCCTGACTCGAAGTCGAACTCGGGATAACCACCCATTTGACTCGAAGTAAACCTAGGAAATTCTCGCACGAAATCAGACTCTGAAATCAAGATTTTCTCCAAGCAAACATGCAAATGGCTCCAAGCAATGTTTGTCGCCAACCCAACACTTCAAATTCTGCGACTCCAAGCGAATCATGTGCTGACTCCAAGCAGATGGCAAATTTTTTTGGGTCGGACTCCAAGTTAAATACCACCAACCCATCAACGCTGATCCATCTTCTTTTGCACATAACTCGAACGTGCGAACTCCGAATACCTTGAAATTTGAAATGCAACCTTGTGGAGCCTTCATAGTCACCCAGACCAATCTCACCTAGTTTGAAATTTTTTGGGATCGTCACTGATCCATGACCCCAACATAAGTGATTTGTCATTCAACCGGGATTTTCAGTTATTCAAGCATAGACAATCATGCATATACCATTCTCAAGCATTATAAAAAGCCGTAACTTGAAAATAGACTGATCTGACAAGGATTAGAGCATCTTCCCCAATCGAAAACCATTCACCGAAGCCGTTCAATATGCAGAATATCCAAAGAAGTTTATCATGCCAACTATACCTTTTATACAACTGTACAACTAATTCGAAATTGCTTCTTTACAGGTATGACTAGCATTTGGATGAAGCGAGGGCGATGGATGAAGTCTGCTGCAAGGCCCTTGGGAATCATTAAAGGATGAAACAACCTGCTATGCTGGAAGAATTCAACGGGAAGGCAAACCGGTTCTAAAGACTAGAAGTAGTGCAATTAGAAGAAGGCAAACCCGGCAGTGTGCCAAAGGACATACCAAATGGTGAAGGAGCTACAGGACCTCAAGTACCTTCTGCTCAAGCAAGGCTACTAAGACCTAGTACAAAAGCGCCCCAACTAACTGACGAAATCAGACGAAAAGATGATTATCAAATAACACTCTAGCTAGCTAGCAACTAAGGAATGTGACAGCAACCTAAAGCAATGCCTTCTCATCCATCCTTTTCTACTCTCCTTTTCCAAATGAGCCATACCGGGACACTAGGGGCATTGTAGACAACACGGTGAAAGAAATGCTTTTATGCCCTCGACGAGTCATGTCAATCCCCCTTTTGAGAACCGGCGTTGCTGGTGGCGTCGAGAAGTCTTGTCCAAAGGATCGTCGAACAAACAGATCCAACACCTTAGCCTACAGGAACCGATAAAACTGTGTTCCCTCGAGCTAAATCCAAAAAATTCCTCTTGAAGTCGATGAATCATTGCTTTAAGACCGACGAGCTGTCGGACACACGACCCAAAACTCCTCTCGGAATCGATAAATTATCATTCAAAGGCCATCTGGTCGCCGAACATCCGACCACAAAAAACCCTTCGCGAACGTGAATGTCTTTCTCGAACTAAAGCGTCGTGAAGGTGAACTGGTAGATCAACGGTCATCTGATCCAAAAAAACCTTCGCGAATGCGAAGGTCTTTCATGAACCAAAATGTCGTGAAGGTAAACCGGTAGATCAGCGGTCATCTGATCCAGAAAACCCTTTGCAAACGGGAAGGTCTTTACTAAAGCGTCTTGAAGGCAAACAGGTAGATCAGCGAAATTTATGTATGACTGATATCCACGAAGGTGAACTGGAAGATCAGTAGTCATCTGATCCAGAGCTCCCCGAAGTCAACGAAGTCATGCTCCGGGCCCACAAATCGACGATCATACCAATCACTCCACAAAATTAATGGAATTACTTCCAACCATCAATGAGACAAACAGTGCTAAATTCCAGAGCTTCAAAGTCGCTCAAAGAAACTAAGCCAAAATTGAACTGACCTTGTGATCAACCAGAGGCCAACTCGAATCAAGCCAAGATTCGGCACCTGGGAGAACAGCACCCAACTGACCGAGGGCAACCAAACGAGTTGTAGAGAGACCATGGATATAGTTCAAGCACGCCAACTGCCCTGTCCTATGGGGGGCACCGCACACACTTGAATAGCCATAAGAAAGGCCGAGACTAATCATACCATGGTTCTGTTATGCCCGATCAAAATTTTTGGCATTCTGACAACCGCGAACTTAATGACCTAGCTAGTGCAACAAACGAAATGCTAGCATAATACTTGCCCACTTCTTTCCAACTACTATTTTACCACTCTTGGTGACCAATTCCTCTTCCTTTTAGACCGTATGCCAGTTAAAGACTCATTCTCTAAAGTCAGTTTCGACCGAGAGATAAAAGTCATGCCCTGAACTCCCATAGGCTCTTTCTTCAATCTATCTTCATGAGGTCAGCTATAGATCTCTCCAGCATGGCCGCCTGATCTATTTGGACGTGCATATCGTCCAGAAACACGAAAGGATCATCTAATCCATGGTTACCCGAACCAAAAACCGTTTAGCTTCTTAAACCAATAAAACAGTGTTCATGTAAGCAACCTGCTAAGTCGACGGGGTCAAATCGACTCGAAAATCGATGTTTAGCTGCTTGGACCAGTTAAACTATGCCCGAGTATGCTCTAACTACCCGCTGGGTCGACGGAAGCAAATCAACTCAAACCGCTGGATCGGCGGAACCAGATCCTTGCCTTTTAAAAACCAGTGTTGATCCGACAACATCGGGAAGGCCCAAAATTAAACCCCTCACATTGCCCGAAGATAGGCAACACTAAGGAGTACCAAAAGCCACACATTTCATAAGCCGCGCCAAAACATACGCTCCTCATATTTCCCGAAGATAGGCAACACCGAGGAATACCAAAAGCCGCGCATTTCATAAGCCGCGCCAAAACATACGCTCCTTGCGTTGCCCGAAGATAGGCAACACTAATGAGTCCCAAAATCTATGCATTTCATAAGCCGCGTCAAAACATACGCTCCTCACGTTGCTCGAAGATAGCCAACATCGAGGAGTACCAAAAGCCATGCATTTTATAAGCCACACCAAAAACATATGCTCCTCATGTTGCCCGAAGATAGGCAACACTGAGGAGTACCAAAAGCCACGCATTTCATAAGCCGCGCCAAAACATACGCTCCTCACGTTGCCCAAAGATAGGCAACACCGAGGAGTACCAAAAGCCGTGCATTTCATAAGTCGTGCACTAACTCCTAAAATGTACGCTCCTCACATTACCCGAAGATAGGCAACACCGAGGAGCATGAAAAGCCGCCCATTTCGTAAGTCGCGCACTAACTCTTAAAAAAATTAAGCTCCCCATGTTGCCCAAATATAGGAAATATCAAGGAAAAATAAAAGCCGTGCATCCAATAAGATGTGCACTAACTTTCAAAACACAAACCACTCACGTTGCCTGAAGATAGGCAACATAGAGGAATATCAAAAGTCGCGTGCCCGTAAGCCGCACTCCAACTCCTCGACATTGCCCGAAGTTAGGCAACACCGAGGAACATCGCCAAAAAATCATGCTCCTAAAGCATAAACTCCTCATGTTGCCCGAAGATAGGCAGCGCCGAGGAGCATCAGAACTGGATCGACGGGCCATATCGATCCTGAACACCGCGCATCTCATAACCAGCGCCAACCACTTCTATGATTGGGAATAATGGGCACAACTACAACAAAATTGGAGTGCTACAAACCAACAGAAAAGTTTCAACTGAAGACACTTAATGATTAAAACTGCCCTCAGTTAACATATGCAACGTGATCCTCTCAAAAACGCGCGTATGTTGCATGCCTATCGAAATATCACAAGAAACTTGGATCACAAGCCAAAGTTGCAAAACTTTCAGAAAAAGGAAAATCAAGCTGCAACTTAGCCAAATTTCGAATTTAATATGAAAGTTATCTAACTATAAGTTACCAATCATCTGAAAATTGTTTGAAGTAAACAACCCTGTGAACTGGGGGGCATACACCGGTACTTGAATAAAAACACGTGAAAACAATAAGTTTACAAGTTCTGTCACTCCAAACAAAGAATTTTTAAATTCTGTCAATTTTTAAGTTATGTTACTTCAAACGAAGAATTTTGGCAGTAATCACAGAACTATATGAGTATAAAATAAAACAAGCACAAGTGCACAGAACGTATATGAGAAGACATATGAGAATACATTCAAAATATCTATATATTGCTTGTTATTTTCTTTACATAGAGTCAAAACGTGGGGGTTGTACCCACACAACACTGGCCAACAAAAAGAAATTACAGACTCCATGACAAAAAAAAAGTGCAAACTCTACACTTGAACAAAATGACTCAAAAAGAACCAAAATCGGATTGTCTCCACACAAGCTCATCGGCGCTTCCTTCTACCGCTCCCCTTTCTGCCCTTTGTTTGCAGTTTCTACCTCGTCTAGGAAGTGGTGTCGCTTCCAGTAATGTCAATGAACTCCTCAGTGGCAACGTCCTCCTCTTGCTTCGCAGCCTTCTCAGAAGATTCTCCCTTCGCTTTGCGCTTCCGTGATTTATGGGACCTCTTCGAGCCTTTGATCGCTTCAACCTTCTCCTTCTTGATAACGACCAGTTCATGTTGAGTCTTACGAGGATACTCCGTTGTAACTTCCTGCTCCTTAGCCTCTGCCGCTGTTACGTCGCCTTCCAAAGACAAAAGCAGGTGCTCGAATGAGGTCTGAAACTCTAAATTGCAAAAAAACCAGTTGTTATCTGAAGGTAGACAACGGCAAGGAGAGAACGCTCAAAATCGAGTAGCTAAACCATTGATTCGCGAAGATTTGAACCAACGAATAAGGTTGATATCTACAACAATGCTATTAGTCCAGCATAATGCATATGGCCTGAAAAAAGCAAGGTTAAGTGTCATGGATTCAAGACAAACACTATCGAACCCTACCAGTCCATGATCAGTATAGCAATGAACGCGGTCGTACCAAGTGCAATGTGATGACTTGCTCCGCAGCTTCTAATTTTTTATAAGAACCTGAAATTTGGCACCTGGAAATAAAGGGTTCTGCAGCTAGTCATTGGAACATAACAAAAACTGGGTGGAGGAAATTTGACTTTTCATGAATAAGAACAACTATGGAATTGGTTAAGCAACACCTTGCATCTCCAAGGGTAACACTTGACGGTTATAAACAAAAGCTAGGCAATGGAAACGCCTGGGACTCTTATCCTTCGAGAACATGGCGTGTCCCGAAGTTAAGCAACGTTGAGAAAACAACCACATTGGGTTAAAAGGAATCTACTCAACTCTACAGGATCAGATGAATGATCCAACCCTCACCAACATGAATTTAACACTGCCCGAAGACAGGCAGCACTAAGAAAATACTTCTACATTCCAATCATTGAAGTGCTAGTTTCCGAAGACCAAAACCGGTACCCAACTAGATTAAAAGCACCACCGGGTTGATGGGAAAAATCAATCCCAACCTCCTGAGTGTCAATGTTGCCCCTACAACGCCGAGGCCTTTTCCCACTTCATAAGTACCAGTGTTTCCTCAGCAACATCGGGAAACTTTATACTTCCTAAGTACCGATGTTGCCCCGGCAACATTGTAAAACTTTCTACTTCCTAAGTACTGATGTTGCCCCGGCAACGTTGGAAAACTTTCTACTTCCTAAGTATCGATGTTGCCCCGGCAACATCGGGAAACTTTCTATTTC
This sequence comes from Allium fistulosum, assembly GCA_030737815.1. Lineage (NCBI taxonomy): Eukaryota > Viridiplantae > Streptophyta > Magnoliopsida > Asparagales > Amaryllidaceae > Allium > Allium fistulosum. The sequence goes on from CM060903.1 coordinate 944,245,832, forward strand.
CTAAGTACCGTTTTTGCCTCGGCAACGCTGAGAAACTTTGTATTCCCTTAGTACCAACATTGCCTCAACAATGCTGGGAAATTTGTTGTTCACTAAGTACCGGTGTTGCCCCGGTAACGCCGAAAAAACTATGATCTACAAGGTTGGTGAGAAACACTCACCATAGTGAACCATCAATGCACTAACTTCCGGAGATAGAAGCTGGTTCTCGATTGAGTTCTACCCTTCTTTTTGAAAATTTACTGTTGCTCGAAGATAGGCAATGATAGGAATACATAACCTTTCATTGGTCAATTAGATGGTTCAACCAGACATCGCAGGAATCAGCCACTGCACAGGAATAAAGCAGCGCTGAAAGGAAATCCTAGGGTTGAATTGCTCGTGTGCTAATTTCTAGGGATGAAAGATGGTGCACAACCGAATATCCTAAATTCAACTTAGAAATAATTTAGATATAGCCAAAAGATAGGCAACCTCGAGGAAATGTTGCTTGGAACCAAGCAACTAGGTTACCAATTCTCGAAGACATGAATTGGCGTATAAATAGAACTTCTGTGACGACAACAATCAAGCAAAGTGTGCACAACTAAGGACATGCAGCGACACTCACGGAAGGTCGGAACTAAAATCACCGGAATTCTGCAATCCTAGAATGGAATTAAGAGCCAGACCAGGGGCAATCGAATCATATGTCCCAAACCTCTCCATCTCTGACAATCACCCAAATATAGGCATTCCAAATAGCTAGTCCCTCGAGTAGGGATAGACGCACAAATACTTGATCGAAAGAAATGTTGCAAATTCCAAACATGAATAACCGCGAGGTTGGTTATATAATGGTTCTGTATCACAAAACAAAGCATTCTGGCAACAAAAATCGTTAATAAAGGAAATGAAGGATTTAATGTTCAAAATTCAACCATCGCTCGTAGTCTAGCAATGACGAGAAAGATCGATGACCCACTCAAGGTCTAACTAGACCATTTGGTTCCAACTTGCAGGAATATGCCATTACCAGAAGTTTGGTGACGCTGAGAAGAAACTCCCAGAATGAAACTTTCGATACAACAGCTTTCAGAAATAGAAGCAAAAGCTTGATCTACTCTTTAATCCTACCTTCTGGAATCTTACGTTATCCGAAGGTCCACAACATCAAGGAAAAATCCATAGTTTTGAGTCATCCGTACATGAGTTTACGAAGATAGAAACCAACACATGATTAGGATCTCAACGCCGGACTCAGAAGAATTTACTTTAGCTAAAGTTGTCAGAAACGCATCTATTTAATGCCTATTGACATCATTACAAAAACTCAGATCTTGGGATCAAGCAACAAAGTCCCTAGTTCTTGAAGATAGGAGCTATCATGTCAATCAAACTGGGGCAATCAAACTTATTGCTTAGGAGACTTAACCTCCCAAAACGTGTTGGTTCAATAGTCAAAGTAATCATCCCTACGGGCTATGGCATTTGCACCAATGTTTTTCAAACGAGATCAGCTGAGCATGAACTCGACCGAACATAAACAAGAACAGTCATGAAACTGGTTAGACCAAGCTATCTCATGGTTCTATAAAAAGCAATTCTTGAAGCTGAGGAATTAAGCCAATAGTCCCCTGAGACAGAAGCTAGTTTGCAGATCGAATTCCAAAAACCACAATGGAAGGAAATTCGCGATCGAATAACTCATGCATTAGTTTCCGAAGACTAAAGCTGTGCCTGATCAAACTTCAACCACAACTCTATAAGGGCAGCTGCGCTTGTAATTTAACTGTCATCGATCATCCCAATATGACAGGAATAATAAGCGAAGCCTAAGTTGGGAAGGACCCAGCTTCTGGAGGAGTGGAAGTCCCTTCACCAGACTAAAGATTGGAAGACCAGAAAGTCATTTTCAACAACAAAACTTGGCATTCAACCCTATTAGGTATGTTTTACTTTAAATAATATCCTCGTATAACCAACGCCTGGAATCCAAGGGAAGTCGATGTATGTTGACCAATCGGGTCCTGAGCATTGATCGGGGCAGATGCAGTGTATTATCTACATGAGACGAGTCTAGTATCCTGAATATTATGAACAAACAATCTAGTGTAGATAGCTTTCTTACATTTGAAAAACGATTCATATCGTCCTTTGAAATTATCTCTTCCACACTTACCCGTTATCGATCAACGTTCAATAACGGGGCCGCTGTCCGAAGCGATGCAGAAAGCTTTTCTCTTCAGGATCACTAGCGTACAGAAACGGGAATAATGATACGATTGAATCATCCACTATATCTGATTTTGGAATAAATCATTTCATTGGAATTCAAAAACATCGATAGGAGCTTAACCAGGTTCTTGAAAAGAAACAATTAAAGACAAAGAGCGAAACTTCACTCTATAACAACATACAATCATTCGAGACTAAAATTAGCTCACCGCCGGTCGAATTAAAACTATATAGGACAACTCCAAACCTACATCATGCACCCACTTACCGACCTAAACCCTTGCGTAAACTACAGAGCAAAGATTGCATCGTCAATACCAGGAATTGAAATTCAGATCGAAATCAAAAAACGAACGGCTGTCGGAAGTAAGTCAAGTGAGAACAACATCTTGAGGTGGACTCTGACGATTCACATCGAAAATTCAACAGTCAAAGCCAAATTTGCATGGTAACCTTGACATGATCAACTGGATTTCACAAAATGAACACTCAAAAGAAGTTACTTCCAGAGCACGCCTTGTTTTCAACAAAAGCATACTCTGGGGGGCAAATGTTATCCCGGTTTTTAACCCATCAGGATCTAGGAGAATATGGAACGACTTGATGGAGTCAGAACGGCTCAGAACTCAACCAAAAAGGGCTAAAGCAACGACTGAGTATGACTAAATAAAGAGACCAGCGTCCATCTAGTCCAATCAGCAGCTAAATACAACTAGCTAGTAAATCGTCATCAAAACAAAGCGACATGCAACGAGACTACACGAACAACGTCGATACAAAGCAACAAAAGCATGCCAGACATCAAAGTCCAAAAAAAGTCTAAGTGCATGGATCGCTAGCGATCCCTACACTATGGATCGCCAGCGATCCATACTTCATCATTGGGTTGCTAAGGCACACGGAAAGCGAAGAAAGCCAAAATATGTTAAGTGTAACCATGGATCGCCAGCAATACATGCTCGTTCATGGACTCTTGGCGAGCTAACTGGGCGAAGAAGGGAAAAGAGGAGCTAAGTGATTGGCTCGCATGCGAGCTAAATCTATGAATCGCTAGCGATCCATAGACCATGGATTGCTAGCGATCCATGGTTTTAGCTCGGGTTGCGAGTTGAGCTTCATTGCATCTTCCTGAGTCCATCTACAAGCAGTCAGTGAACATGCCTGGCCCAGAAACTCTCCAATCTCTATAAATACCATCCTACCTGCAACACAAACGGGACCTTCTCCGGACTGGTTATGGAAGTTCTGCTGGAAACTTTCTTCATTCTCATCTCCATCACAACAATCTCCAAAGGGATCACTGTGATTCTCCAGTGGATTCCAACTTTGGGAATTCAATCTAGCTAAGAATAATCAAATGCCTTGTAATCAATCACTACTTGTAACAGCAATCGGTTATAATAAAACTATAAAGTGGACGTAGGCTTCGTTAACAGCCGAACCACTATAAAAATCATCTTGTCTCCTTTCTTTTACTGTTCTTTTTCTATATCTATTATCTGTGTTATTGCTCTGTCAGAACAGGGCTGGTGCTTTCATACTCAAACTAGGGTGTAGATCTATTTTTTGGGTTAACACTTCCTGCCTAAAAGCCATCTCAACAACAACATTGCACGGATCTCTAATATACGATAACATGGCCTTAGCAAGCTCAGGCTTCAACCCACGAATGAAATTCTCATTACTTTTAATGATAGTATCAACCATAGAGTATCTGTATCTTGCTAGCTCCTCAAATCTGGTTGCATACTCAAGCACTGTCATATCTCCTTGTTCCAACTCAGCAAACTTCCTGAGTATAGTAGACTTAGCAATCTCTGACATAAATCTTTCTTCAAACCTCCTTCTGAACTCAGCCCAAGTCATAGTCTCCTCATTGACTCCAACGGTAACATTGTTCCATTAATACAGTGCTGCCCCTTGTAGCTTGTAACGATCCCGAATTTTAAATTATTTTAAATTAATAATTAAATTAATTTTTGATTTAAAATTGTGAAGTTGTTTGAATTTTTCAAGTTTAATATGAAAAATATATTTGAATTTAAATTTGAATTGAGAATTATAAATTCAGATAACATATTAATTATGGAAAGTCGTTTACAATGCAAGCAACAAATAAAGTTAATTCAAAAAAAATGCTAAAGAGTTAAACGGGCTTTAATTGCAATGTTGGCCCATGGGGTTTGTGCCATGATATCTCGAGTTATACCCGCCCCTCTTTCTTTTTCATTCACTCGAAACCCTAGAAAAAAATAAACGAAAGAGAAAAATAAAATGTGGCGGCTCCTTCGTTCGTTTTCCTCCATTTCCAGCTTCGCCTGAAATCACGCCTTAACCTACGCCCAAAATCACGCACTCTCCTTTTTTTTCGCCTAAAATTACACCTCCCCCTTCCTCATAAAATACGAACCCATCCCCCTTTCATTTCAATTTTCATAACCCTAAAACAAAACAATCGAACAAAAAAATGGCGGCCTCGTTATCTTCTTTCGCTCGTCTCCAGAAGCTAGGGCTCGTTTAAATCGAAGAGGCTCCGACTTCAGTAGCTCTGCCGATCGACGTTCACTTTCCCTTGCTCGCGACTGCATCAGACAAAGGTGAGTGATATTTGTCACTCTCATCTAATTCGAACTCCATGATTCTTCTGTTTCTTTTCTTCGTATAATTTGTTGCTGTTTAACATGACTTTGGTCACTTGAGTTTCGGCTGTTAAATTGTGGTTCGATATTATTGTTTTCTCTGATGTTTTCTATTCGCTCGGGTTTGAATACTTGATTGACTTTTGGCTTTGGATTGAAACTGCTACAAGTGAATTTATTTGGCGATGTTAATTTTGTTTGTGACCACCAGGATTTCGATTCCTGTAACATCGGTCACTTGATTTTGATTGAATGTTGAGATTTATCTCTGACTTTTTTTAATTCGTATATATTTTGTGATGCTTGCTTATTGATTTTCACGGCATCAATTTCCTTTGACTTTGGTATCCTCTGTTGGCCACGGCTTTGATTTTTGACTTGGTGATGAAGGTTGACTCGTTCATCATTGACCGTGACGATTTTTGTTTGACTTTGTATTCTCTGTCATTGTTTCAAACTGCTACTTGTCTGTAGCCTTTGTTGAGTATTGTTGCGTTTGAAAACTATACTTTGTTTGATTTTGTCCCTGCGACTTCGGCCTCGTTCACGTCGATGTTTTCACTGTGGCACTAGGTATGTACAACTGTTATTTGTCTGCCCTTGTCCGGTGCAGTTTCATTGAGACTTCATTTTGTGACTTTGTTCATTCGAAGTGATTTTAGACTTTGGCATGTCGGTTCAAAACTGTTGACTGATTTTGTTATAACTATTAAATGCTTTAAAAAAATCTCCTTTATCCTAGTTCAAAAGTTATATGACCTTATTGGTATAATTGTTTGTTGGTCGATGATGGAGATTGTTTCAACCCGGGACTGGTTTGATTTCATCTTGTCGTTCCATGATTTTTGATATTGTTCAAACTTGCCACTAGAGTTGTTCATCCCTGCTTGATTTCAGTTGTACTTGATTGCTGAACTGGTTTTGGTGCCAGCCTTTACTTTGTTTCATTTATTGATTTGAATTGTTCGGTGTTGGCACTATCCAGATATTGATACTGCCATTCACAGAATTGCATGTATCAGTTCTTAGCCATCCTTGGCTATGTTGTGAACTTACTGTTTGGTTTGGATTTTACCTCTATGTGTTTTGCATTTGTTAAATTTGCATTTTTTTTTGTATTTCTTGATCCTGAACTCATCTCTGGTGCATTTAAATAAGTAGCTGGGCATGATTGGGCATCTTTGCACATTTGGTTTCATTTGTACACTTGGTCGAAACTGGTCCTTGATGTTCATTTGAACTGTGCATTCATTATTGCCATATCTTGGCTTCTAGCAGTTTTGTTGTTGTTTGATTTTCACTACACTGTGCCTTGTTCTTTATTGTAGTTGGACAGGCACTGATAGTTTTCGTAGTATACTCGAATCTGAATTTTTATGTTGTAACTTGATTTTCTGATCTCTGTAGCATGTATCTCGGCTGCAGCATGTTCCTTAGTTTACACAATGCACTGTGTTGCACTGTATATTCCAGTGTGCTTCAGTATGCGTTGATCTCTGACTTTGGCCACTTCGTGGATTTTAAACTAGTGACTTCGGTCTTGACTGTGGTGATGATTTCAGACTATCACTACTTTGAATTTTAGTGAATTGTTGAATTGGGGTTTCGACAATCGAACCCTTAAAATTGTTGAATCTCTACATTGATTTTGTAAATGGTTTCGCTGTGATGAGGATTTCTTGGTTTCCAAATTGAGGCTGCTGTACCACTTATTTCATGATAGTTGTGACTTGATCGTTGCATTTTTTGTTATTGATTTGACTATGCAGTCTCGACTCTATCCCCTGTAGTATCAGGCTATACCTGTTTTGTGCCTTCATGTGCATGCCGAGCCTTGTTAGCATCATTAGTGCACTGACTTGAGTCTTTTCCATAGTTGTTTTACTGTTTCACTTGATGCTAGTCCTTTGGGGTAGTTTCATGTTGGAGTCTCTGTTCGGCCATATTGATAGTATTTGGTCTGAGCAGTGTTGTATTGTGACTTGTACATTGATTTGTACACTGAGTTGAATCCAGCTGGTGGCTCGGATTTGACCTTGTGTTGATTTCTATTTTATACTAGTGGCGGGGCAGTACACGCGTGCGTGTACTGCAGCCAATCAGTATGGATGTTTTAAGTGACATTTCAAATTGTTGAATTGTTTTTGTTTGATTTGATGACTTTGTTGTTTTCTAAATTATCTTCATTGATAATTTGTTTATTTATTTCAGTTGATGATTTGAATCTACTAATTTGTTGTTTAACACTGTTAAGTGTTATAATTTCCATTATCCGATTTCTTTATTAAAAAGGGTCGGATAGACGGGAATTATTGTGACTGTCGTCTATTTGATTATTTGATTATTATTGCCTCTATGCACTAATAACTGAGTTTGAATTAGACTGACCTGTGTATTATTTTCTTTTGAATGTAATACTCGGGTCAGACCGAGTATTTTACAGCTTGAAGATTTTTGAGCAGCGAAGTTAGAGAGAGGGGGGTAAAACAATCACTTTAGTTCAGGAATTTTGTATTTAAAGAAATATTCCATTGTATAAATGTAATACATTGTATAAACTCTGATGTTGTAAAAGAAGAAATAAAAATTCAATTTGTTTTTGAAATATTATTATTATTCTGTGTTTCTGTGGCTGATTCTGTTTAAATTACATAAACTAAACAACAATCCGTCATTTTGAACGTTTCAAGTTGGTTTAATTACCGACTAGGGGCGGTCAGAAGGGCGGGATGTTACATAGCTATCTTGAAGCGAGTCTCCTTTTCTGCTCATCGTTGAGCCCCAAATTAGCAAAAATCCTCTCGCAATGAAGTAACCAATTCTCTATTTCGATTGCGTCTTCAGTACTAATAAACGACTTTCCTCCCAATCGAGCATAATCTCTACTCAAAACAGCATAGTTATTAACCACTGGAGCTCCTTGATTCCACCTTCATCATTTCCTCCAACTAACCCTGTAGCAACTCCTACTTGCATCATGTTAACGAAGAACTGATACATTTCTCCCATATCGACTTGCGGCATTCCAGCACCCACATTAATAGCTTGCGCCTGACCTTGATTCCTCCTAGTATTTGGTATAGCATTCCCATTGGTTGTGGTGCTTTCTCCAACAATGTTAACTCTTCCACTTCTAGCATCCATATCTTACATCCATAAAATCTGCATTCGAACCTTTGTAAGATACAGAAGAATAGCCTAAGAGAGATGGGAGAATAGAGATAAAGCGTATACTTATATATAGCAAATACAAGTACGTTACTATAGCGTTATCCCATACCCCGATCTTTTCTCTAATTCCTTAGGATTATGTTTTCAAAATCATTTTAAGTTTTTTCATAAACCTATGCTCTGATACCAAGTTGTAACATCCCCTATCTTGAGGTCCGAAGCTAAGCACTACAGATGTTGCAGTCATCTATAGTATTAACTTTCGATGACAAAATACGGTAATGTTAATGGTATCCATAATATCAGAAGCACATGAATATGAAATAAAATCACAGATTCAAAAAAAACAACTTTACCGATTACATTACAAAACCATGTTCCATATTCCATTACATAATCCTAGACGATTCCCAGGTTTTGATCAAATATAATTATTACAAATTACGCTAAGAGCGACATAAGAAGATGCTCCCTTGGATGACCAAAGTACTAACTAGACATATCAGTCTTAATACATCACAGTGGAAATAAAACTAAATAGCTCATATGTAGCTAGCTTTTACTCCTGCACGTCTTCAGAAGCTTTATTCGTCCAACCTACTAAACCTGAAAAATCTTAACTCTCAATCTACTCAAATTAAATTTTGAGCACCTGAGAGTTTAAGGGGAAAACATAAACTTCGAGTCAGACATAAAGCCTAGTGTGAATAATACTGTTGCATCTCGGATTTCTGATATTAAGTGAGACCACGCTGCATAGCGGAACGGGTTTCCCCTCACTAATATCCTTTTAAAACATTTCTTTTTGCAAATCAGAATCCTGCAATCAAATTGATTAAAACAATAATAGCAATATCATATATGCTCATAAATCAGGTAATAAATGGACTATCTGTCCGAACAATATAGTTTTGTTTGGATGGCTACTAATCATTGGCTGAGTCGGGCCTACCAGACAAAATAAACAATCTAACATCTGTTTCTCCCAGGGTCAACTGATCCTAATGGTTTTGCGGGCTCACCAATAACCTATCCTCCTTCTCCCTATATTCCTTTCTGTATGTAACATCATTTAAGTCTTACCTATGACTAAGCCCTACACACTAGAATTTTGGACTAAATTAGCTAGGGGCTATAGCTAATGTATAGGGTGTGACCCTATACCAGTCCCATCTGGTAATCAAATATCCGAGTCATTTACTTAGGGTTAACTACCCATCAAATTTTCCTTGAAAACATCTTTCAATTTGATTTAACCCTTTAAATAATACTTAAACAAGGAAAATATACCTTCTGCTTTATTCAAATCTCTTTGCCATGATATATATGCTTTACATAAACCATTGTTGATGAAAACCTTCGAAACTTTTGTTTAAAAGCTTTAAATAATCTCTTTCGAAACCTTTGAAAGTGCCCCTTTCAAAACCATTTAAATACTTTACCTTGAACTCTAGGCTGAAATGCCAAAACATACCTTTTGAAATCATTTATAATAGACCTTTCGAAACTATTGAAAGTGTCCTTTCGAAAGGTTTATAAAACCTTAGACATCCTCTTTTCAAAACATTTCAAACTTATCTTTCGAAAACATTGGAAACCTTCCATTCAAACACTAAAGGCAAACATTTCAAAAACATTAGGGAGTCACCGCTTCGAAACCTTTATTAGTTACCTTTCGAAAGCTTTAAAGTCCTTTACTTAAAACAAACCTTTTGAATGCACTGGGTTCAAGTAAAAGCTTGTGGAACATAGTTTCAAAACCATTTAAAGCCTTCCTTTCGAAACCTTTTGGGTTTATCTTTCAATAGAACAAAGGGTCTTAAAAGAACTAGGTGAAAGCAACTCTTTCGAAAGCATTTTCCTAAATAAAAGAAAGTGGATGGTATCGAAACCAATCCCCTTCGAAACCATGGAGAAGCGGCTTCAAGGTTTAAAACAAATGGACCCTTTCGAAGGCATGCTTCGAGAGGTAGAAAGCGGCAACAGGGGTTTCAACCACTTCGAAAGCTTATTCTTTAAAACAAAGGCAGCAACCACTTTCGAAAGCTCTTAAAACATTTGACCAAGTCGAAAGCTATTTGCTTTGAAGCCCTCCTTTATAACCAAAATGGTTCTAAGTTTACCAAAGCTACTTCAACCCCTTCGAAAGTTTGTTTCGACTCCATACCATTTGCCTAACTCCAATATACTACGTACCGAAGCTAATACCATGTGTATTGGTTTCGACTTAGATGGAGACAGCAGTATGAGGTCTGAAGGTGGCTGCTATAAGTGGCGAAGCAGTAAAACCTTATAAAACCGAATTTTAACTTTTTAAAGCAATTTCTTTCCAACTAACTTGCTTTATTTGTCAACATATGATTGGTTGCCAATTTTTTTTCAAAATCTTTTCTAAAAGTGCTGCTGAATTTCAGAAATTAACAAATTAAAACATTTGCAAATAGCCCTTTCTCCTTTTATAAACATATAAAACATTTAAGTACCATACCTTAAATAATTTTATGTCTTTAATAGAATACTTAGGAAAATTCTATAAAAATTACCATAAATCACTTTTGATATGTTTTCTAACATATTAAAATTTCTGACCCATAGCTGACATATAATAGACGTAATTAATATTTAAACCCAATTTAACCATTTTCTTCACTAGAAAATTCATAATAAATCCACATTATTTTAGAAAATTATGAAACTTGAAACCCATCTATAAAATAATATTTCTGACCTTATGTCAAAATCGCATGGCATTTGGATGTCATTTGGTAGGTTTTCCAAATCATAACTTATCATAAAATCTATATGAACCAACAAAATTCATTAACAAGCATATATATATATATATATTTAACATTCAAAACATGGCATAATACTTTGCAAAACATATTCGGATCTGATCTAGAAAACGAAATTAACAAATATGAGATGTAATCTATTATTCACCTTAGCTAGTTGTTAAGAAGTTTGAGATTTGCTCTTGAATAAATTTGATTAAGCTGCTTCCTTTTGATTCTTGCCTATCTTCCCCTTTATCTTCTTCTAATGGTGGTCGACCTTACTTGGTTTAATTTTGTTTGTGAACATGGAAAATGAAAGTGGCATGGAGGTTTAGGGTATAAGAATATAACCTATTCCTATTCTGCCCTTATCTTATTGTCCTTATCTATTTCATTTTAATTCCCTTTTGTTCATTATTTAATTAGGCACGGTTACCCTCTAATTATACAAATCTCAATTCCCTTAACCATTTACATTATCCATTCAATTCATCTAATTAAATGTCCTAAATCATGTTAATCAAAACTAGTGTCATTGCATTGACTATAAACAGTCGACTGACCTTCTTTCACTAGTTGACTGGTCGATGTATAACTACTATATATTTTAAATTTTATGAAGGGATCTTCTTCCTCGCGAAGATTCATTTCCATTCATAAATAGTTGCAGCACTTACAATAGTTACTACACTTCATGAAAGCTTGCAACTACTCAACTACTATAAATAGCAATCACGTTTTAGAATTTAAAAATAATTCTCCGTGCTTTCTGTCTCAAATTCTTGTTGAATTTGAGTCTTGCATTTAAAGTCACACATTGTTTTTCACGATCACTTGAACATTCAAGTTAAATATTTGAGGTGATCATCTATTTCCATTTCTTCAAATATACACGTTGCCACTTACGAAGAAGATTATACGAAGTTTGTACTATATAACTATACCGACTCATTTGTGTTATTCAAGAGCACAAAAAGTCAAACACTTTACTACTGTTCGTTGTCAAAGTCCTATTAGAGATTTTCAAGCATGAAGTCCTATTCGGCAGCTCAAATAGTTTGTAATATACTTATTCCTCCGGGTTAAGTGAATGTGTTAATTAAATCCAATATGGGTTTAGGACTGGAAGTAGAATGAGAAGTTTGAACCAGTATAAAAATATCCGGCGCACGTTACTTTACAACATTTCTTTTATTCAGCAATATTCGTACAAAGTTTAATCTAGTAGAAATATTCATATTACTCGATCCATAGACACTTTCAATTTACTTGAGAAATTAAACAATATATGTTTTATTGTATATATTCACCAACTTAGATCTTTCCCTACTTTCTCTTTTCTTTCGTTCTTCAAATGTTAGTTGGTCTATAAGTCGATATTGGGTTTTCACCAATTCAGAGAGCCCGATTCAGAGAGCTATAGTCCATGATAGATTTCGAGGTTGGATTAATTGGACTTAAGGAAAGGAGAGCTTCAAATCTATGGTGGCGTGGGAATGTGTGGTAGTGATTGGGGATGTTGACATTTGTAGCTGTCGAACTAGGGTTGAAGTTCGGTGTTGACCAAAACATAGAGCACCATTGCTCCTCTCTTGGCAGTGGTCAGCTGTAGGTGCAACGGTTGGAGCTTTGACATGTAGAGTGAACCACATCATTCGTGCGCAATAAAGGAAGGAGATGGTCGCGATTTTTCTCGGGGAGCCTAAGTTGTCGTGTTTGTGACCATCACGGAGAGCTCGCGTAGGAACAGACGATTTGCATTTCATGATGTGGAGGAAGAGAAATTGAGTGGGGGTGCATGGGTTGTGCACGATTCTTATGTGCAAGAGTTGAGGAAGAAGGTTGGGGACTAAGGTAATTAAAATGATTTAATTATTTTAATTATTCCCATTTCATATTTAATTCATATCTTTTGCATAAGAGGTCCATTTGAGACATGGTCTTTGCCATTACACTCGTAGTGAGATTATAATAGCATGGTACAGGTTTGGACTAGATTCGAACATTTTAGGAATTATGGTTCAGGTGAGCGGAATTATTACTCTGAATTTATGTTGTAGTGTAAATCCCCATAATTATATATGTTGAAAATATTACCTAGATGAAGTAGTATAGTATATATATGTAATTATTCCCCTGTTTGATTGAATTGGTTTGAGTAGATATTTGGAATAATTAATTAAGATCCCGTGTATATTTTGTGTTCTATTCGTATTGAATAGATTTAGATAGAGTTGGTATTGATTTATAACATAGTTATGAATTAGTATAAGTTAATTAGACTCTAATTTGTTGTCATATTAATGATAAAAATGATATTATAAGTTTTATTACTAATCAGAATTTAGGAGTATGGCTTTTAAAAATAAGCTGGAAGGCTAAATTAATGGTTTTGGCAAGTTAATCTCATTTTAAAATAGCTTTGAAGTATATGTGGCCTTGATAATGGTTTATTATGGTATAATCCAGTAATTAACTAACTAGTGAGTTTATATAAAGGATATTGGAAAAGTTAATAAATTACAAAAGAGGTACTGTATTATTTAATACGGTTTGGTTAATGTTATAAAATCCCAAATGTTGTTGTAATGTGATTTATTAACTTTAGACTCTAAGAAATGGTTTGTGGTATATATGTGTATATACATGTATGTGTGTGCGTGCGCGCGCGTGTGTTATACCTGAGCTATATGATACTTCGAAGCCTTTTTGATAACCAACTTAACTTTAATAAAAGAATTAAGTGACATTGAGCGATAATATAATTGATAGAAAGATGATGGGGGTTTTTAACGTAGGTTGGTATGATTCTTTGGAATGACTTCGAGAAAACTTTGGGCTCTTCAGGAAAGCTAAATGCAAGGCGAAGCTCGAGATCTGAATACTAATGTAAAGTGACTCGTATGCGATCAATAACGATCCTTAATGATCAGGCGTGAGATCGACACAGTGATTGATTGTATGATCACATCTGACGAGCGTGTACGATCGAACAAAGTAAGTCTGTACCTCTTGGCTTTGACCTTAGGGTATATATGTTTTGATGAATGGCACTGCCTCTCTTACTCGACAACCAAGCGAATCAAAAGCCCAAAAACGCTACTAAGCCAATCATTACGTCGGAAAGACGTAGAAGCACAATAGCTACTTCAATGACTAAGCCCTGAACCTCATAAAAAGGTTTCAAAATACCGAGAGAGAAATAGTGGAGAATTGAGGCCAATATCGTCAAATTTGAGACAAGGACATTAGCAAAGGATCGGGACTCGAGAAGTGAAAAGTAAAGGATTCGGGAAGAAGTGTAAATAATATATGCTTATCAACAGGAAAAACTATGAAGAAAGGATAAGAGAAGAGTGGATAATGGGAGTGACGATCAGTTATAGGACGTAAAAGAAAGAGACAAATTGCTGAAGAGAAAAGGGAAACCTAGTCTCTGTTGATACAAGCAATTTTGTCAAAGTAGAGATTAGAGGAAAAAGGGACCTAGTTCTTAATTATTTTGGTTGATACAAAGTAACATTTTTTTATACTCGTTGTCTTTTTATTGAAATCAGATACTTAGGTGATAGATTGTACTATAAGTCTTAGGTAGTATATATCATATTATGAGTCAACATATGCCTAGCGATTCGAATCACATGCTATACAAGATTCGAACTTGTGACCTCATGGACCAACGCCGGAGCATTTAACCACTGGGGCAATGGTGCTGGATAAACATGAGAAAAATAAATTACACAACTTCAAGTCCTGAATATACCAAATTTGGGTAAGCATCTGCTATTGGATTCTCATTAACTAAAAAATCCAACATTTTTCAAGATACCATGGTGGCAACTTAAAAGGACAGGGATTTACATTTTGTACCCTTATTATTTAGCATAGCATGTAAAATAGCCTTATCATTTTTAAACATAAATTAAGCCCACAAAATATATAATAATGAAATTGTTAGAACCTCCATTTCTGGTTTTGAAGTGACAATTATACATTTTGAAATATATTATACAAGTTATTGTTTCAAGTCTAAAAACTCTTGGAGATTAAGAAGACTACGACGTATTACCCAAACAAGGTGCTCAAAGATTGAAGATCAAAATAGAGTTGTCATGAGTTGTAAGTCTTAGATTAAACTTGTGCAATTTCCTTTAATAAAACACACACATATTTTAAGTGTTTATTTTAAATTTTATACTTAACAATTTTTTTCCAAAATCACAACTTCTTTTTAAAGAAAATAAGACGTCTGATTTGTTATTTCAGATATCTGAAAATGGGCTAAAATGAAATAGTTCATTTTTGTTTCATACCCTGTATGAAACAGACATCTAAAAAATTAATTTGATGTCTGAATGAATTTTCAAACTCTAACTAATATTTCAAGACATCCATATGGTTATTGAAATATTTTTAAACTATTAGGTTCAGATATTTGAAATTTCAAACCAGTCTGAGAAATTATTCGAACATCCTATTGGAAATTCAGACATCTGAATAAATGTGATTTTAAATTGATTATTTTCTCCTTCCAACCCTATATAAATTCAGACGTTTGAATTTGAATTCAAATGTCTGAATAACTTCAACGAGCTTTTTATTTTACACAATCATTTTTGTTTGGAAAAACTATCTTATTTAATCAACGGTTGTGTCTACTCTAATGGTTATTATCTTCAATAAAGACTTATCAAACACTATATAAAGATTGTTTTTTTTATCATTTGCACTCAACTTTGCTTACTCTACTCTCTATATTTTATTCTCTAATATTTTTAAATGATCTTTTGTCTTCCGTTTTGTGTACGTTCAATTCACAATATCAAAGGAAATTATAGGAAGGGCGCATTGAAAAGTGATTTATCGGTGTTGTAAATAACACATCAAAGTCAAAGTTGAAATTATTCTTCTTTAAGTGAAGTCTTATTGGAGATCATCAGGCAAGGAGTTGAAATCCTGTTTAGTTGTTCAGGCAGTGTTATAGATATATGTTTCTCTGGTCAAGTGAGGATTGTTGTAAAGGCCTGCAAATCCGTACCCTATTGAGTCGACCATAATTCACATCAGTTCAACTCAAATTGAACGAAAATGCGAATCTTTAGGGGTGAAGAAGAAAAGGTAGAAGAAAAATATAACAACAACACAGAATCTCACAATCGCAGCGGAACAAAATATAATATATAATAATAGATTTTTATACAAAAGAAACTGTATCTGTTATACTAACAATCATCAGAGTACAAAAATCAGTACATCAATCTATACAGTTATATAACTTGTCCTTACACAGCGGAAATATAAGCCAAGTACGGAGATAAGTCTTTGTCACCCAACTCATCTCCGGAGCTTCATAACATCCTATCCTGAATATGAAATACTCGATCTGACCCGATTATTATAATAAAATAACACCCGAGTCAGTTTGGAAAACCAGTGTGAGAAAACACACTCAAATTGAATTATTAGAGTTATCAAAATCCTTTGGAAAGCAAAGGTATCTCGTAAGACCGCGTCACACATAAACACAACAGGTTTTTACCTTACGATAACCAAAACATTTTGTAGAAATCCTCTGATATTATAATAGTGTCTAAACACAAATACTTATTCAAATAGCAGAAATTGTTACATTAATTAAATTCCAGCATACTAGGCTCTACAAACAAAACCGTAAGCTCGTATTGG
This sequence comes from Allium fistulosum, assembly GCA_030737815.1. Taxonomy (NCBI): domain Eukaryota; kingdom Viridiplantae; phylum Streptophyta; class Magnoliopsida; order Asparagales; family Amaryllidaceae; genus Allium; species Allium fistulosum. The sequence goes on from CM060903.1 coordinate 944,262,321, forward strand.
TGAATGAATTCCAACAAATGACTGGGCTACCAAGGGACCATCCATCATAGTACACCTCTAGAACAATGTACCGAGGACCACGCCGGGATCCCCTGCTCACAAGACCGGCCTATCCCTAACCTGGATAAATCGAATATGTTATCACCCTGGGTGTTCCCACCCTTACTATCGAGTGCTTCTTCTTTCATGTATACCCATATCGAAGATAAATAGGTTTCCGAGGAAATCTAGAAAAGTGATAACATACCCTACTTGGGTGCGACCCACTTAGCCTTGCTGCATCTCCCCTGTTTTAGTCATTCCCGGTTGATGAGGTTTGAGGCTAAGCGTTACCGTTCAAGAAAATTTTTACTTAGAATGCTCATCGTCCTCCAATGACGATGTATTGATAGCATTCATCCATACAAGTTATCCTGGGTCTGGACAAACCGAACCACCGTCTTCATCATCTTCACGATATTCATTCTTTACGTTCAAAATGGATCGAAGTGGTTTTCGGATAATTAAATCCGATCCGGGTCTCTTTGAAATGATTAACGAAATTGGCCAATATTGATAGTCGGTTATTCAACTACCAATAAAACACCCATAAGCAATCATCTGGCCTTATTATAAATTTCCAAAAATATTTATTTTCAAATATCTTTAAAAGATATATCAATTCCTTCCAACATTTGAAAACAATTATCAAATACTTAAATCCGTAACAGGATACTTCCAAACATCTTAACACTTAGAAATATTCCCAAACTTCCATTTTCTATACTTAGGAAAATATCATAAGTCTTTGCTTTTCAAAATCCTTCCAAATATCAATACTTAAGAGAATGTATCGCGACTTATCTCATAAGTCTTCGGGATTTACATTAATTCCTTTTTCCTTTTCAAATTTGATTATATCTACTCATTATCTCTTCTATCTATTTATATGTAACAACCTGGCGTTTTACCTAGTCGGTTATTGTCATTAGACGATTAAAAATTTCTATCATGTTGCTATTGGAATTTGAATCAATTTGAAATTCTTTTAAACAATTTATTTAATGATTGAAATGGGCTTTGTATTGTGAATCTAGCCCACATTTACATCCCTTGGTTGCCGTTCTCTTTTGTCGATCAGAAGTCCATTCCCCATTTCATTTTGGGTGAAAACCCTAGATCTAAACGAAAGATAACAATGGCGGCTCCGTCTCGTTCTTTCGTTCGTTCCCCTTTCAAAATCATTCGCAAACCGTCCCTCTCATTTTACAAAAAGAAACGAAAACCCTAGCATACGAAAGGAAAATGGCCGCCGCGTTTACTGTCGTTCGTCCCTCTTTTCAAAGATAGGGCATGCTCGTCTCGTTCATCCTCTGGGCTTCTGTCGATTTCAGTTGCGAGAGTGGGTTGGTTCGTCGAAGCAAGGTGAGTGATTTTTCTATTTCACTCACATCTAATTCTTCCTAGTTGCTTTACTTCGACTGTTCGTTTCGTATACATTGGTATTCCTTCTTGAATTGACTTTAAGCTGTTGTTTGAGTGAATTATTCACTCACATCTAGTTTTAATTCCTGTTTTGTTCGATTCGAATCTGCTATTCATGACTTCTTTGGCTTGTTATGATTTTCTGGTATAGATTCGTTCCGTGTCCCTTATTATTTCAGTCAATTATTCACTATACTGTGACTGTAATCCTATTTAACTTTGGCAATTGTATTTGGCCTTACCACTGATATTAATAATTATGCTCTGTCCAGTGGTAGTTGTTCTTCGTGACAGTTTCAGTTGGATTATGTAGTCGGGGTTTTGATTTGTATTACTTGAACTATTTTGATCTTTAGTGCTGTTTCATTTGAGAGGGGTATGTATGTGTATGCATATATATATATGTGCATACATGTATAATTGTATCTGTTTGACTTTGAATTTTCTTGACTTCGGCGCTGAGCATTTTTAGTGTTCTTCCCTGACCTTTTTGTGAGCTCTGTTGCATTCATAGTTCTGGTTTATCACAGCTGCTTCATTATGTCACTTGATCATCTGGTTGAGTTTGTGCATTTATATACATGAGTCCAGGTTGCATATAGGTCAGCTCCTTGGTTGCAATGAGCCTGATGAGTTGTACACATTTTGGTCTGCACCTCATATGCTTGTACTACTTCATTGTGTATTTGCATTATCCAGTATTTGGTTTTGAAGAAGCAATATACTTTGCCTCTTTGCTTCGGCACTGTTTGCAGTGTTGCATACCCATGTCATATGTGTTCTGGTCTTGTTCTCTTGATGACAAGTGGTCCAGATATTGTTGTGTTCCCTGTGTACATGTTTCCACTTAGTAGTCTGCATACATGAATCCACTTAAACTTGCACCTGATTTTGATAGATGTGCCCATTCGTGCCAGCATTGAGTCTGATCATTGTGGTTGCTGGTGCCTGGCATTTGTTGCCTTCATATTCATGTACGTTAGTACTGCTTCATGTCATATACATTTCTACTGAGATTGCACCATTCAGTTTCATGTAATCTGATGAAGATGAATATTTTGATATTGGCTTTGCATCTCCCTCGTGTACTACCTGGGTCTGCATCCTTAATCTTGCCACTATTATGGTCTGTAGCCCATTTGCATACATTGATCTTGTTTGGTTAGTGTTGATTTTTATCACACTAAGTCGGTTTTGCTCTGGTTCATGTATATGCACGTTTTTGCCTTTGAGCATTCCTGCAGTAGGTTGTATCTTTTGGTCTGCCCATCCATGTGCCTACTCTGTTTCATTTGTTCTTTTAGTTCCACTGCATAGCTTTGAGCCTCCTTGCTTATGCTCAGATCATTTCGAGTTTTTGTTAGCATCTGAGTTATTGTGCATTTATGCACTATGTTGAGTCTGAGTTTTGTATTTTGACATTGGCATTCCTGCACCGTGTTGAGTTCGAGTATACTCCTTCGATCATGTTGGCTTGTGGTCTTTGCTTGTTAAGGTTGCTGCTCGTATGTTCTAATCTGATGTATATCGCCTGACCATTCAGTTTGCGTACATATTCATCATGTCCAATGTGTATATGCACAGTTTCATACATGTGCCATTTTATTTCTTCTCTGGTCTGTTGGCCCTGTTGTGTTTCACTGCATCTTTGTAGCGGCGAGGCAGTACACGCGTGCGTGTACTGCAGCCCTAGCAGGATTGACAGATTTAGTTGATATTTCGATCGTAAATTATTTCGTTGGTTCAATTCTATATTTTGAGGTTGTATTTGAAATGGTTCATTTCGATTGAGTTGTATCCGTTGGATTTTGGATTCATTGATCTTTTGAATATTCCATAGACTGTATTGGCGAGGCAGTACACGTTAGCGTGTACTGCAGCCAATCAGCATTGTGTTTTTAAATTGGCATTTCAATTGTTTAAATTGATTTGGATTGTTGATATGTTGTTTAACACTGTATAGTGTTATAATTGCCGTTATCCAATCCTCGTATCGAGAGTTGGATATACGAGATTCTGTGACTGTCGCCTAATTGATATCTGATTATTATTGCTTCTGTGCACTAATAAACTGGTTTGAATTAGACTGACCTGGGTATTATTTTCTTTTGAATGTAATACTCGGGTCAGACCCGAGTTATTTCAGGTTATAGATTTTCTTCTTTGAGTTGCTGTTCAGGATATGAAGACTTTTCACATCTTCTGAAGTTGTCCGTGTCATTTTGTAGTAGTCGTGTCATTATATAGAACGATATGTATTCATGTATATTAGTTGATAATGTACTTGTATATATAACTTCTAGAGTCGACAGTTGTAGTTGTATCATATGTATCGTGTCAACTATGTATTAACTGACATCAGTTATATATATATGAGACTTTTGTTTTTATCTGTGTTCCGCATTTATATTATCTGTGTTATTGTTATATCTAATGTCCTAAACTATTATGAACCGTCGTAGTTCGTTTTATACTAGTATTGGGTGTGTCGATGGGAGTAAATAAATAATAGAAGAAAAATAAAAAGTATGTACCACTCCTATCGAGATAACCAATATTAGTGTAAGGCCAATTACGGATGGTCGCTTCTATCCAGCCTTATTCTTCGTAATAATAGACAGTATTTCCTTTAATACTCTTTATTATTATGAGCATAGAGGTGGGGCGTCACAGTTGGTATCAGAGCTTGGGGTTTATGGACATAATATAAAACATAACTTGGATGGAACATATGTTACAACTATTAGTCGATGTTTTATTTGTGCTTGAGTCAAAACTAAAGTTTTGAAATTTGGATGAAATTTTTAAATAACTTTATTTAAAAATAATAGTGAAATGGTGTTCTGATGATTTGATTGATTTGTGTTCTGTTTATCAGAGTGCGCAGCGGAAACAGTGAAACTGTCTTCGCTGAGTACAACTGATAATCTTTTTGATTTAAAAATCAAAATACGAAATTGATATGAATTTCATTTGTTGTTTACATAGCTGTAATTATTTTGTTTCTTTGAGAACTTCGAATCCGAATTGAGGATTCGAAGTAATTGCAGATATGTGATTTTTGTTGAAATTTCCGCTGGCCTTCTTTTGTACTAATCATCTATTGATTAGATTTTTGCTGTTTTAAATTATCTTCATTGAAGATACCTTCGAATAGTTTCTTTGTTCATTTTATAATACGTGCAAAATTTAAATTGCACGTTACTGCAATTATTTTACGTTGAACCGATGCTTGGTCATGATACGTATTTTGTTGCCGTTATTTTTATAACGGGATTTTTACACCAATGCTGAATTTTTGAGGCACGGTGTTTTGTTGACAATTTTAATGAATGAAAATTCACTGATGTCACATTTTGATGTGAATTCTTTTGATGAGATATTTGTTGTTTTAAAAATTTCTGTCGCTTTGACTTCAGTAACAACCAAATTTTTAAAAGTGGATTTTCAAGCGGTTATTCCGCAATACTGATTTGTAACCGTTTTTACGGTATTTTGAGAAGTACAATTTCCTTATCGAAATTGTTACTGATTTGCTGTTTTAATCACGTGATTGGAAAATTGTTTTAAAATGAAAATTGTTTTATAAATTTTTAACGGTTTGCGTTTTCAAAAGGATGAGAAAGCGACTTAAACGATTCAGCAAAATCGAGGATTATGACCCCTTTCTTTTACTGTTTCGCTTAACTCCGGACTTGTCCAGTTGAGAATGTGAATTGTTATTTTTGCAAAATAAATAAAATTGCTTTCGGGAAATTTAACAGTTTACGCTTTCAAAAGAATGAGGAAGCGATTTAAACGTTTCAGCAAAATCGAGGACTATGACCCCTTTCTTTTACTGATTCGCTTAATTCCGGACTTGTCCGTTTGAGAATGTAAAGTGTATTTTTACAAAATACACAATTTTGCACTTTCAAGGAAACGATGAAGAAAATTAAACGATTTAGCAAAAGTGCGGAGTATGGAACCACACTTTTACTTTTTCGGTTAATTCCGGACTCGTTAATTGAATATCTGTTGTTTTGATGAATTTGATGATTTCACACTTTCAAGGAAACGATGAAGAGAATCAAACGATTTAGTAAAACACGTGGTATGGGACATGTGCGTTTGCTATTTCGGTTAATTCCGGACTCGTTAATTAAAACATTTTGATGCTTTCGTGTGCTTTCGAGCCACTATGAGGACCTTCGGGTCATTTGTTGGACCTTCGGGTCATTTGTTGGGCTTTCGGGCCACTCTGCGGACCTTCGGGTCAAATACCAGTACTAGACCTTGGGTCACTCTGCGGACCTTCGGGTCAATCTGATGGGCGCCAAAATTATGTTGAGTACTTGGTAGGCTTCGGCCACTCTGAGATGCACGTGCGGCGAATTAAAAACTCGCCATCTGATGGGATCGATCCAAGCTTTTATGTTGATTTTCTAGTCTTCTTAATTGATTTCTAGATATTTGTTGTTTCTAATTATCTGCATGTAATTAGATATCTGATGTTATGAGATTTAATTATCGTATCGATAATTAGATATTTGTTGATATGAGTTCTGATTATCGTTTTTGATAATCGGATAATTGTTGTTTCTAATTATCGCTTGTGATAATTAAATATTTGTTGATATGAGATTTAATAATCGCTTTTGATAATTAAATATTTGCTGATTTGAGATTTAATTATCGCTTTTGATAATTAAATAATTGTTGATTTGAGATTTAATTATCGCTTGTGATAATTAAATATTTGTTGATTTGAGATTTAATTATCGCTTTAGATAATTAAATATTTGCTGATTTGAGATTTAATTATCGCTTTAGATAATTAAATATTTGCTGATATGAGATTTAATTATCGCTTTTGATAATTAAATATTTGCTGATATGAGATTTAATTATCGCTTTTGATAATTAAATAATTGTTGATTTGAGATTTAATTATCGCTTGTGATAATTAAATATTTGTTGATTTGAGATTTAAATTATCGCTTTAGATAATTAAATATTTGCTGATTTGAGATTTAATTATCGCTTTAGATAATTAAATATTTGCTGATATGAGATTTAATTATCGCTTTTGATAATTAAATATTTGCTGATTTGAGATTTAATTATCGCTTTTGATAATTAAATAATTGTTGATTTGAGATTTAATTATCGCTTGTGATAATTAAATATTTGTTGATTTGAGATTTAATTATCGCTTTAGATAATTAAATATTTGCTGATTTGAGATTTAATTATCGCTTTAGATAATTAAATATTTGCTGATATGAGATTTAATTATCGCTTTTGATAATTAAATATTTGCTGATATGAGATTTAATTATCGCTTTTGATAATTAAATAATTGTTGATTTGAGATTTAATTATCGCTTTTGATAATTAAATATTTGTTAAATTTGAAATTTGATTATCACTTGTGATAATCGAATATTTGTTGATTTGAGAAATTTGATTATCGCTTTTGATAATCGAATATTTGTTGAATTTGAAATTTGATTATCGTTTGTGATAATCGAATATTTGTTGATTTGAGAAATTTGATTATCGTTTTTGATAATTGAATATTTGTTTTCTGACTATCGTTTGAGATAAGTAAATATTTGCGATTTGAAAATTCAATTATCGTTTTGATGATTGAATATTTGCGATTTTTGAGATTTGAGCTTCGTCTTTTTCTCTGGCGATTCAGGTGAGTAATTTGATTTACTCACATTCAATTCGTGCTCTGTATGGGATTTCTGCTCTGTTTTTCCTTCTCTTTTAGTTGCTGGAATAGTCGTCTAATTTTGATCCCTGATTCCCTCGATGTTGATTCTTTTGATTTGAAGCAGTCGAACCTTTTGATTTCTTATCTGATACTTCCCCGTTGACATTTTCTTTGCTTATGCATTCGACATTGTCATGCTCTTATGGTTGTTACCTTTCGCCCATTTATTCCTTATGATTGCGAGGATGCAATTTCTATAAGGAGGGGAGTCTGTAACAACCTGGCGTTTTACCTAGTCGGTTATTGTCATTAGACGATTAAAAATTTCTATCATGTTGCTATTGGAATTTGAATCAATTTGAAATTCTTTTAAACAATTTATTTAATGATTGAAATGGGCTTTGTATTGTGAATCTAGCCCACATTTACATCCCTTGGTTGCCGTTCTCTTTTGTCGATCAGAAGTCCATTCCCCATTTCATTTTGGGTGAAAACCCTAGATCTAAACGAAAGATAACAATGGCGGCTCCGTCTCGTTCTTTCGTTCGTTCCCCTTTCAAAATCATTCGCAAACCGTCCCTCTCATTTTACAAAAAGAAACGAAAACCCTAGCATACGAAAGGAAAATGGCCGCCGCGTTTACTGTCGTTCATCCCTCTTTTCAAAGATAGGGCATGCTCGTCTCGTTCATCCTCTGGGCTTCTGTCGATTTCAGTTGCGAGAGTGGGTTGGTTCGTCGAAGCAAGGTGAGTGATTTTTCTATTTCACTCACATCTAATTCTTCCTAGTTGCTTTACTTCGACTGTTCGTTTCGTATACATTGGTATTCCTTCTTGAATTGACTTTAAGCTGTTGTTTGAGTGAATTATTCACTCACATCTAGTTTTAATTCCTGTTTTGTTCGATTCGAATCTGCTATTCATGACTTCTTTGGCTTGTTATGATTTTCTGGTATAGATTCGTTCCGTGTCCCTTATTATTTCAGTCAATTATTCACTATACTGTGACTGTAATCCTATTTAACTTTGGCAATTGTATTTGGCCTTACCACTGATATTAATAATTATGCTCTGTCCAGTGGTAGTTGTTCTTCGTGACAGTTTCAGTTGGATTATGTAGTCGGGGTTTTGATTTGTATTACTTGAACTATTTTGATCTTTAGTACTGTTTCATTTGAGAGGGGTATGTATGTGTATGCATATATATATATATGTGCATACATGTATAATTGTATCTGTTTGACTTTGAATTTTCTTGACTTCGGCGCTGAGCATTTTTAGTGTTCTTCCCTGACCTTTTTGTGAGCTCTGTTGCATTCATAGTTCTGGTTTATCACAGCTGCTTCATTATGTCACTTGATCATCTGGTTGAGTTTGTGCATTTATATACGTGAGTCCAGGTTGCATATAGGTCAGCTCCTTGGTTGCAATGAGCCTGATGAGTTGTACACATTTTGGTCTGCACCTCATATGCTTGTACTACTTCATTGTGTATTTGCATTATCCAGTATTTGGTTTTGAAGAAGCAATATACTTTGCCTCTTTGCTTCGGCACTGTTTGCAGTGTTGCATACCCATGTCATATGTGTTCTGGTCTTGTTCTCTTGATGACAAGTGGTCCAGATATTGTTGTGTTCCCTGTGTACATGTTTCCACTTAGTAGTCTGCATACATGAATCCACTTAAACTTGCACCTGATTTTGATAGATGTGCCCATTCGTGCCAGCATTGAGTCTGATCATTGTGGTTGCTGGTGCCTGGCATTTGTTGCCTTCATATTCATGTACGTTAGTACTGCTTCATGTCATATACATTTCTACTGAGATTGCACCATTCAGTTTCATGTAATCTGATGAAGATGAATATTTTGATATTGGCTTTGCATCTCCCTCGTGTACTACCTGGGTCTGCATCCTTAATCTTGCCACTATTATGGTCTGTAGCCCATTTGCATACATTGATCTTGTTTGGTTAGTGTTGATTTTTATCACACTAAGTCGGTTTTGCTCTGGTTCATGTATATGCACGTTTTTGCCTTTGAGCATTCCTGCAGTAGGTTGTATCTTTTGGTCTGCCCATCCATGTGCCTACTCTGTTTCATTTGTTCTTTTAGTTCCACTGCATAGCTTTGAGCCTCCTTGCTTATGCTCAGATCATTTCGAGTTTTTGTTAGCATCTGAGTTATTGTGCATTTATGCACTATGTTGAGTCTGAGTTTTGTATTTTGACATTGGCATTCCTGCACCGTGTTGAGTTCGAGTATACTCCTTCGATCATGTTGGCTTGTGGTCTTTGCTTGTTAAGGCTGCTGCTCGTATGTTCTAATCTGATGTATATCGCCTGACCATTCAGTTTGCGTACATATTCATCATGTCCAATGTGTATATGCACAGTTTCATACATGTGCCATTTTATTTCTTCTCTGGTCTGTTGGCCCTGTTGTGTTTCACTGCATCTTTGTAGCGGCGAGGCAGTACACGCGTGCGTGTACTGCAGCCCTAGCAGGATTGACAGATTTAGTTGATATTTCGATCGTATATTATTTCGTTGGTTCAATTCTATATTTTGAGGTTGTATTTGAAATGGTTCATTTCGATTGAGTTGTATCCGTTGGATTTTGGATTCATTGATCTTCTGAATATTCCATAGACTGTATTGGCGAGGCAGTACACGTTAGCGTGTACTGCAGCCAATCAGCATTGTGTTTTTAAATTGGCATTTCAATTGTTTAAATTGATTTGGATTGTTGATATGTTGTTTAACACTGTATAGTGTTATAATTGCCGTTATCCAATCCTCGTATCGAGAGTTGGATATACGAGATTCTGTGACTGTCGCCTAATTGATATCTGATTATTATTGCTTCTGTGCACTAATAAACTGGTTTGAATTAGACTGACCTGGGTATTATTTTCTTTTGAATGTAATACTCGGGTCAGACCCGAGTTATTTCAGGTTATAGATTTTCTTCTTTGAGTTGCTGTTCAGGATATGAAGACTTTTCACATCTTCTGAAGTTGTCCGTGTCATTTTGTAGTAGTCGTGTCATTATATAGAACGATATGTATTCATGTATATTAGTTGATAATGTACTTGTATATATAACTTCTAGAGTCGACAGTTGTAGTTGTATCATATGTATCGTGTCAACTATGTATTAACTGACATCAGTTATATATATATGAGACTTTTGTTTTTATCTGTGTTCCGCATTTATATTATCTGTGTTATTGTTATATCTAATGTCCTAAACTATTATGAACCGTCGTAGTTCGTTTTATACTAGTATTGGGTGTGTCGATGGGAGTAAATAAATAATAGAAGAAAAATAAAAAGTATGTACCACTCCTATCGAGATAACCAATATTAGTGTAAGGCCAATTACGGATGGTCGCTCCTATCCAGCCTTATTCTTCGTAATAATAGACAGTATTTCCTTTAATACTCTTTGTTATTATGAGCATAGAGGTGGGGCGTCACATTATATTTCTCCATGACTTCAGATTCAACCCCGAATTTATTATTCCTAATATCTCGGAACCTCCCTTAAGTTATAAAATTTTATTATAAGATTTTCCCTTTATAAAATCCTATCCGTTAAATTACTTCGTTCGCAATCTCGAGAGGATTTATAAATAAATTCCAATCTTTTAAAACTATATATACAAAATAAGTATTTTTAAAGGATAATAGTTTATTTTAAATATGTTTAAGTAAATTTAAAATATCAAAACATTTTAAATAACATCGATAACTCATTTTCAAATCATTTTTAAATAACTAATTAATTTACAAAGCTGATTTATAAAATTAGAATTTATTTCAATAAATATTAAATATTAAAATAACTAACCTTTTTCAGAATATTCTAAAACTAAATAATAGTTTTAGGTTACAAAGTATAGAAATTAAAAATCCCATTTTGAAAATTTCTCAATCTCTCGACACAAGTCTATTTTTAAAAATCCAATATTGCCAATTTCAATTTATAATCCCACTCGATTGTATTACATCGATTATATCTCAATTTTATCACCATTCTCACATTCAAAAATAGATTCCACTATTTCTTTCCCAACGATTTCCATAACTCGATATAAATTCACATCGTAAATCTATATTTCTGATTTATCAACTGACCATCATTTTCCTTATTTATAAACATCGTTTACAAATTTATAAACTCCTTTGAGTTTTTTTCTTGTTTATAAAACAAATCTTATTTATAAAATTCCATTATATAAATTCATTTCTTATAAATTCCATTTATACTTCCAATCTGTTTCTAACATTGATTTTAACTCCTTTTCATATTCCCAAATACCATTTATAAATTCTTTTATATAAGTCATTTTTTTTCTAAAAGCTCCATTTAAAAATTCACAATAGTTAAGTATAACCAAAAATCAAATATATTTTTTCTAATTCAATTTCTTTAAAATAACTCCAATTCCAATATTGTGATAACCCGGATTTTCGAGCATCAGATAATTGGATAAGTTATTTGATTTAACTCTTGAAAATACTAATTGATAAATTGAACGAATAAATGTAATAATCTCCTTTATAAATTATTTAAAATTGGTGAAACCGTGTTTTCAAAACAATAATAATAATGTGTTGTTTTTATATATAAATGAATTTTTAATAAAATTATTATTTACAAATTAAATTTGTGTTTGTTTAAATATATATGTTTGAGTTGATTTTTAATTAAATTTGAATTTTAATTTGAATTTGAACTTATATTTGAATTTAAATTTTGATATAAAATATCTTATAAATATTTGGATTCAAAATATTAACATATGTGTATGATTTTATTTATAAATTAGTATTAAAACTTTTTCTTTTAAAGTTGTATAAATATAACAAAGGGATGTGATTATATAAATAGAAAATGAAATTAAAAGAATATACATAAATGTGTTTATAAAATAAGAAGTACAATGTAAATTTATAAAATCATACTAAATACAAGTGTAAGCTATCAATATTATCTAAGCATATGTGTTAACAAAATAGATAAGGAGAATGACAAGTGTCTTTTGTCTTTTATTTTTAAAAAATAGAATTAAAACAAGATTACATATACCTTACTCTAAAAAACTCTTTCTCATTTTCTTTCACAAAACTAAGACCTGGAAACTAAGAAAATCAAACCAGAAAAGAAAATAAACAATTCTTTACAATCATCAAGCAATAATATTTCAACTTCAAAATCAAAGATAAGATCATCTCAGATGTAAAACAGGAGCAACCCAACTAAGATTTCGGTTCAAAGATCAAGTATTTTTCTTCCAAGTATTCAACAATCAAGCTTTGGTTTCAAATCAAACAGAGCAGACTTCAGATCAAACTCTGGAAATCAAGTCCAGACCAAAACTGTTCTCTGTTTTCTTCAAATAATGGTGAGTAAACAATCATTTTATTTGTTTAATCTGCTTTAACTGGATGATGTGATAAGTAGTTGAGGTAATGTTGTTTGCATGGATGAATTAATGTGGGTGTAGGTATATAAAATTGTGAAGAATGTCTGTGCATGTCAGTGTATACATTTATTCAACACTCTGTTTGATGTTAACAGACTAATCCAGTTTCAAAAATCCATTTCTCCTTCTCTAATCTCTTTTAGGTTAGGATTCTTAAAGGAAAATGGTTAGTAATAGCCATATTAAACTTTTAAAAATAATTTTAAGTAAAGTTAACTAATAGGATTCCTGGAAACTAGAAAAGACGGTGATGATCAACATAAGACAGAAAACCAAATGATTTAATTTCATGTTTTGATTTCACAACTAGATGCGTACTTAAGAATGGTGAATTTTGATATTAATATCATGATTTTTAAATTAGAAATTGTGGAGATATTGCGAGTTGAACTGAATTGGGTATTTCATTGAATTCTGGTGATCGGCGTGATCGAGTTGGATGACGTTTGGTCTGGAGGTGGCCAATGTGGTGAGGTTCTCTGGAAAAATGGAGATGGATTTTTCTGATGATCGAGCTGTGAGGTCGTAGCTAAACTAGGGTTCCAGGGACAGTTTGGAACGATGATGTTCTCGAAGCTTTCGCGATGGCCATGGGGGATCGGAGGTGATCGCGAGGTGGGGATTAGGAGTGGGAAGTCGAGATGTAGGTCTGGTGATGTCGGTGAGGAAACTCGTGGTTGAGATCAACGGCAATGGTCGTTTTTCCGATGATGTATGTTCAGGTGGTATGGGTTTTTGGGACGAATTCGATCCTAGATCGAATCGAGTAAACTGGGTGATCGCGTGGTATTGCCGAGGTTTGGGTCGACTCGTCGAAGGCCAGAGAGGAGTTCGTCAGCGATCGTGGTCGTTGTGCACGTGAACGTGCACGTTATCGTGTACGTGTTGGTGACAGGCGATGATTTGGGGAGAAGTTGCTGTCTCGGGTTTTTCTCGAATTTGCTCGAGTGATTCTGAGTGTTGTCTCGAAGTTTTTGAGATCGCGAGTGTACCGTGTTTTGCTCCGTGAGGGTACGAGTTTGACTCAGGGTGTTTGAGGGTAGGATTCGGGTGAGTATTTCGAGCCTGGGCTTAACTAAGTTTTAAAGTAAATTTAAAGTGATTACTTGTTTCAGATTTAACTTAAAATCTTAAGTTAGTAGATTAATGATAGTTAATCCCTAGAGTTTATTAAATAGGGTTTTAAATGATAATTCAGAAGTTAAGTAAGATAAACGATTTATCTTTTAATTAATTAATTAATGGATTAATTAAATTAATTGTTTAATAATTAAGGGTTATAAATTAATTAGAGATTAATTAATTATTAAAGATTAATAAATGTAAGTAATTAGAGATTAATTACTCAAATGATAATTTCTTAATGTAAGTAATTAAGGATTAATTTGACAAGGGTTAATTAATTAAATTTGTAATTAAAAGATTAATGTAATTAGTTAAAAGAACAACTAATAAATGTAAGTAATTAGAAGATCATTGATTGATAAGAGTAATTAAGGATGGATAAATGTGAATGGATAAAGAATAATTAATCATAGATGATTAATTAAGATGAATAATTAAGGGATGATTTATTAATTGGTTTGAAATTAAGTAATCGTTAAGTATGCAAGATTTAAAGGTAATTAAAGTAATTAATTTAAATCATGGGTGGTTAATTAAATTAATTAGAAATGGTGTGACAAATTTATCTTGCTTATGGATGATTGTATGATATGGAATGCCTCGAATTAATTGATATCTCTGATATATGATTCGTGATACTATGTGAGATGATATGTTGAGATTGAACTGTGATAATATGGATTATCTATCTGTGATGAAATGTTGTATTCTGAATTTTAAATTGAATTGTATTCACTTAAACAACTGGGTTTTAAGGATGACATTAAATTCGAAGAGACCGGGGTCGGATATCAACAATATCCGGAACCACTTCGATTAGAAATCTTTAATTCTTTATAGATGTGAATATGGAATCTAATAGGCTAGAATGAGATAAATTTAAGTAAACCGGACTATTTAAACTAAGTAACGGTACTTAGTATTGTTTTGTGGAATAAGTGTTGGCTATAACTAGTTAAGAACTCGTACTAAGGTACGAGTTACCCCGGGTTTTAAATAAGTTCTATGAATTGAAATTTCATGTTAGATGAGTTTACTCACGCTGGTTTCCAGCCTGACCCGGGTGTTACTTTGATGTGATGCTCGGGTCAGACCGAGTATTACAGATTTCCAGGTAAGGACGTTCTGGAGCTCAGGAGGCGAGCTGGATGGCAGGAACGTATGGAGTGTGATATATTGTTATTTATTGGGACGAGTTATTTTAACTGTCGAGTGATTAAGAAATGTTGTAACTCTGATGTATTAAAATGTAATTGACTGATACAGATTTCTTTGTATAACTGATATTATTTTTGATATTGTATTTTGATCCGCTGCGAATGTGAGAATCTGTGTCTTGTTTTGTTTCTTTCTTCTATCTCTTTTCTTTTTCTTCTAACTATCTGGAATTTTCGGGTTCGAAATTTCCGGGTCGTTACAAATATATATATTTTTCTATCAATCCCCTTTAATTCCATAAAATTTAAAAATATATTTGTAGTATTTAAATTATCAAAATTTAGGCCAGTGCTACAATAGCACCCAATAACTTTAATCACTACAATAATCTAAACCAGATTATTCTACACAATTCATATATCACTAGATATGAAAAATAACAACATATTTTGAGGAATCCAGTTGGATCCCTCCAACCTGTTTCCCTGCATCCACAGATGTTAATACAACATAATATAATATCAATTCCACTTTGAGGGGGATATCACGGTATATAGGGTCATCCGCTATTATGCGGGACGCATAGGGTCTCATCCGCTATAATGTGCGGGAACATCACTCCAAATACTACTATATATACTACTATATATATATTATCATTCAACAGACAATAAATTTATAAATTCAACAGGCATCCAAAATTTTATTTCAACTATTTAAAATTTAAATTTTGGTAATTCCAAATGAGTGAGAATTTTCTCACCTTTGATTTTCAACTGCAATCCATTTAAATCCTGGCTTGTTTTCGCGATTTTAGACCTTGCACGAAAACGTTATAAATTTTTATAAGAATTTAAATTTTATTAAAATAATCACTTCACACAATTCGACTTAATCAATGCTTATTTTTAAATTTCCAGTTAATATACCTTTCCTCCAATCTTTGTCGCAAACAGGAAAACCCTAGCCAGCTATAACCTTCGCGCACTCCCCCACGACAGCCGCCTTCGTCGCCATATCACCTGCCACCATGCTCTGTGCTACGCGTGTCACCTAGCACCACCTGCTCACGTACGAGCGCCACTGCCTCCATCACATAACAACATCCATCGATCCCCTACTGCCATCGAACCCAGAAGAACGCGAACATACCACTTCGACCTGCTTGTGTCGCACCTCCCAGTCGTGATTTCCCCAACGCCCACCGGAGTTCGCCGCCATTTCAACCCTCCTCCCCGACCTCACGCAACACGAGTGCTCGCCAAACGCGCCGCCCTTGCCTTCGCTACCCAGCATCATTCAAAATCATCACCCACTCTCAATTCGCCGATCCCACCAAGTGCTGCACCTCCCCTTTCACCAGCCGACGCGATTCAAAATTGCAACCCTCAGGTGCTCGATCGACGAGTAAGACTACGAGCCATCCTTCAGTCGCTTCTACGATCGTCGAATGCCCTCTGCCCCCCCCCCCCTTGATCGCACTCGCCAACGCAAGTCACTGTCGTAATTTTTTTTAAGAGGAACGAATTTGATTCCAGAGGGAAGAAGGTTAGCGAGAACTTATATAGATTTAAAGTGTTCGGTTTTGTTTTTATTTTGTTCTCTCCCGGCTGTATTAAAATAAAGGAGGGAAACGTATACCAGAAGGCATAGGTCAGGTCACTACATCATAGGATGGCTGAAGGTAAGTTAAAAGGACAGCTGAAAAGAAATTGACTTGACAATATAATTAATTTTATTTTCAAAATGTCTCGATTTACGCAACTCTAAATCTCGAGCCCCTATTGAGGCATGCCGCTAGGCGTTTATAATGTTATACCCTTATTCCGAACGCAATGGAAAAGGTTTCAAGTCCTAACTCGATCGTATGGAGAAGATAGCTTTTTGGACCCAATTATTATATTAAATATTCGATATAAATTTCAACGCGTTTCTATTCCGTACGATCAAACGATAACTCCAAATGCTATGAAATTTGAAATCTGATAATAATGCAATATTATGGATCTAATGGAACTGTTTCGTCGGATTCTAAGACTGTGCCCCGGATCACTATTTCCACTCATCGATTAAATCGACGATTTCGAAAATTAACGAAATCACTTGAAATTCTAGTTTTAAAAATCTTACTAACTCAATTATAATCCGAAAATCAATATTTAACCCATTTAAATATTCACAACTAACCGTCGAAAAATCCGGGTCGTTACAATCCTCCCCCCTTAAAATAATTTCGCCCTTGAAATTGCTAAGGCTGGAAAAACGTTCCAAACCCATTACTTATCAAAACCCTACTTAGTTAAAACTCGATATTCACTTTTCTAATCTTTTCGTTTCAACCAAAACAATTAGTTATTAATTCTAATTCCAAAACCCTTTATTTCGATTACAATTCGAAAACAAATTGTCGTTAACAAAAAATTTCCAAAAATTTTCAAAATTATTCTAACACCCTAATTTTTTTGGCAGAGTCTCCTTTGAACGGAGGACCTTTTGCAATATGACAAGAGAGATAAATATATGTACATCGACCCACACGGTCGGAAAACAAAAATATATATCAATATTTTATAATTTGCGATATTTAATCCGAAAACATACCTTATATTAGCATTTTAAGCATTTTTAAGCAAGCAAGTTTACTTCATATGCAATTACGCAACCCGAATCTAGCCCGATAGCCTCCGGGTACCTGTACTTACGAAATTTTAAACCCGTAAGTCTCAAAATATGAAATTCATTAACATTTCACTTATTTAAATAGTTAAAACACACAATCTTCACAAGCAATGTATGTTAAACATATAATTATAAGCACTTATGAGGTTCTAGCACCAATTTAATTACTTCCAATCAATCTATATACCATTTCATCCAATTTAAATGATTTACAACTCGCTTTACATGCATTCAATTTATTTTTATACCAAACAAACTGATATCCATTCCATATTGATTTAAAAATCAATTTTATTCACTTCTATTAATTTATAGAATTCTATTTTCTTTAGTTTGCGTCGAACAACAATTTTTCTACGCAAATTTGGCGATATCCATTTTATAGAATAATGATTTAAGCTTACAGCTATTTTTAAATTGGTTGCAACTCAATTTATATTCAATTCTACTCCATTTTAGATTTGTTCACAATCAATTCACTTACATTTCACTCATATTCACATTCATTACATTCAAATCCATTTTATTAAACTCGAAATCATTTCATGCTAATTTATTAAGTAGCAATTTCATAAATTATTTAAGCCAAGCTTTCATCCAAAATATAAACTTAAGGTAATCCCTTTATTTTTAACTATTCCAGCTATGTAACTTAAGTTCATTTCTTTTGCAACCAAATTTTATTTCCATTTTGGATTAATTCTCATTCAATCAATTCCATTTCAATCTACAAATTAATTCAATTAGTTCATTTACTTCATCCATTTCAATTTTAATTCCCACATTCGAATTCATTCTCGAATTTATTAAAATATTATTCAAGGCCATATTTAATTTATTTATACTCAAATTGAATTTATTTGTAACTCAAAGTAATCACTTTTTCAAACCATTTCCATTTCATTTGACGTTACTTCCAGTTATATTTAATTCGCTTACAATTTAAGTCGAATTTTATTTATAACTTAGGTTTCATTTCCAATGTTCACTTTTAATCCCCAATCCAATTTATTTAACCAAGTTAATATCCATTCTATATTCAATTAACTAATTAATTATCTAATTAGTTCACTTCCAATTTATAATTCAATATCTAATTTTTACTTCAAAAATCACTTCAATTAATTTTACTTGAGTTCAAACTCATCTTAAAATTCAAGTTTGGATCCATTTCCCTTACCAAAATACCAAACAATTTTATTTTCAGTTTTCCTATTCCACTCTTCAATTTTATAAGTCACGCAACATATTTTTTTACATATTTCCATCAATTCTATTCTCGAATATATTCACATTAAATTTTTCTCTCGAGATTATACATCCATTTATGGCCTAAGTATATTTTTATTCAATTCATTTCAATTTTTATAAGCTATTGAAATTTATTTATTCTAATTCAATTTTTTTTAACTTAGCTTAGGTTAAATTTAAACTTCATACCATTCCTTTTAATTTATTTAGCTAAGAATTCACTTCCATTCAATATCATCTATAACTCAATTCAATTTTATTTTCAATTCAATCCAAATTCAACTCAATTTTATTAACTTAGCTTAAGTTAAATTTTAATTCGTTCAATTTAATTTAACTCACTTAAGTTAAATCCCATTTATTATAATCACTTCATTTATTTATTCCATTTGCTTTGCTTAAGTTTAATTTCATCCATTTTAACTTTTCTCAAGTTAAAATTCATTTTCAAAACTCAAATCCCATATTTTTCCTTTCTTATTTAGAATCATTCTCGATTTATTAGTTTATAACTTATCTCCTGATGATCTCTAAATTATTTAAATAAGGATTTCAGAATTTTTAAACACCCGGTACTTATTTCAAATCATTTTGAAATCTTAAATATTCCAAATCACATTTTTTTAATTTTTAAACCAACCTTGGTTTTTTTATTCAAAACAAATTCCCTTTGGAATTTCCAAAACAAAACTGGTTTGCCCAACAAATTTGAACTAATCAATTATGGTAGCAATCTGTCACTTAGAAACTCGAAAATGAATACCGATGATGCTGCGCAGTCATCATCAGGATTATTTTCCAGCGACCGAAGTGAGTTCAGTGCTATTTTCACTTTTAAAATCCATTTAAAATCGTTTTTTTTCTATTCAAAAATATCTCCAAAATAATAATACTATTATTTACCTTCAAACACATTGGAAAATACTTCCAAAAATCTCCAGGATTTAATTTTTTTCAAACTCTGGTTTTAATCAAGTCTTAGTTTTAATTCAATTGTATAATCCATACTTATACAATTTCCATTTGGTTGTATACAACCATTTCAAATTTTATAATCTTATTTAGATTGTAATATTATCAACCAAACACACCAATACACTATAATAATTTCTAGAAAATTATTCCTTTTTATATCAAAATATAATTTGGGTAAAATTATTTCATTTACCCACTTCAAAACCATATTGTGTCGGATTACTCTATTCAAGTGTTTAGAAACTCCTATCGATTTAGCAGCGTCCCACTACTCGACCAGAATTTATATGCCACTCAACCGTTAAGTCAACACAATATAAAACCATTTATATTTACTAACAAATACGTGTTCATATCTATTATTACACTCAACTCATTCTAGAGTACTACCGACTCTATCTCTAATGAGTAACCCTCATTAGAGCCAAGGTTCTCGCTTAACCTTCAGCTTTGATACCAAGTGTAAAGGCCTGCAAATTCGTACCCCTTTGAGTCGACCATAATTCACATCAGTTTAACTCAAATTGAATGGAAATACGAATCTTTAGGGGTGAAGAAGAAAAAGTAGAAGAAAAAATATAACAACAACACAGAATCTCACAATCGCAGCGGAACAAAATATAATATATAATAACAGATTTTTATACAAAAGAATCTGTATCTGTTATACTTACAATCTTCAGAGTACAAAAATCAATACATCAATATGTACAATTATATAACTTGTCCTTACACAGCGGAAATATAAGCCAAGTACGGAGATACATCTCTGTCATCCAACTCATCTCCCAAGCTCCATAGCATCCTATCTTGAATCTGTAATACTCGGTCGGACCCGAGTATTATAATAAAATAACACCCGAGTCAGTCTGGAAAACCAGCGTGAGAAAACACACTCAAATTGAATTATTAGAGTTACCAAAATCCTTTGGAAAGCAAAGGTATCTCGTAAGACCGCGTCACACATAAATACATCGGGTTTTTACCTTATGATAACCAAAACATTTTGTAGAAATCCTCTGATATTATAATAGCGTCTAAACACAAATACTTATTCAAATAGCTGAAATTGTTACATTAATTAAATTCCAACATTCTAGGCTGTGCAAACAAAATCGTAAGCTCGTATTGGTGAATGGATTCCAACGAATGACTGGGCCACTGGGGTACCACCCATCACAGTACACCTCTAGGACAATGTACCGAGGACCACGCCGGGATCCCCTGCTCACAAGACCGGCCTATCCCAAACCTGGATAAACCGAATATGTTATCACCCCGGGTGTTCCCACCTTTACTATCGAGCGCTTCTTCTTTCATGTATACCCATATCTAAGATAAATAGGTTTCCGACGACATCTAGAAAAGTGATAACATACCCTACTTGGGTGCGACCCACTTAGCCTTGCTGCATCTCCCCTGTTTTAGTCATTCCCGGTTGATGAGGTTCGAGGCTAAGCGTTACCGTTCAAGAACAATTTTACTTAGAATGCTCATCGTCCTCCAATGACGATGTTCTGATAGCATTCATCCATACAAGTTATCCTAGGTCTGGACAAACCGAACCACCGTCTTCATCATCTTCACGATATTCATTCTTTACGTTCAAAATGGATCGAAGTGGTTTTCGGATAATTAAATCTGATCCTAGTCTCTTTGAAATGATTAACGAAATTGGCCAATATTGATAGTCGGTTATTCAACTACCAATAAAACACCCATAAGCAATCATTTGGCCTTATTATAAATTTCCAAAAATATTTATTTTCAAATATCTTTAAAAGATATATCAATTCCTTCCAACATTTGAAAACAATTATCAAATACTTAAATCCGTAACAGGATACTTCCAAACATCTTGACACTTAGAAATATTCCCAAACTTCCATTTTCTATACTTAGGAAAATATCATAAGTCTTTACTTTCCAAAATCCTTCCAAATATCAATACTTAAGAGAGTGTTTTGTGACTTATCTCATAAGTCTTCGGAATTTACATTAATTCCTTTTTCCTTTTCAAATTTGATTATATCTACTCATAATCTCTTCTATCTATTTATACTTATCTATGACTTCAGATTCAGTCCCGAATTTCTTATTCATAATATCTCGAAACCTCCCTTAAGTTCCAAAAAATTTATTATAAGATTTTCCCTTTATAAAATCCTATCCGTTAAATAACTTCCTTCGCAATCTCGAGGGGATTTATAAATAAATTCCATTCTTTTAAAAACTATATATACAAAATAAATATTTTTAAAGGATAATAGTTTATTTTAAAATATGTTTAAGTAAATTTAAAATATTAAACATTTTAAATAACATCGATAACTCATTTTCAAATCATTTTTAAATAACTAATTAATTTACAAAGCTGATTTATAAAATTAGAATTTATTTCGATAAATATTAAATATTAAAATAACTAACCTTTTTCGGAATATTCTAAAACTAAATAATAGATTTAGGTTACGAAGTATAGAAATTAAAAATCCCATTTAAAAAATTTCTCAATCTCTCGACACAAATCTATTTTTATAAATCCAATATTGCCAATTTCAATTTATAATCCCGCTCGATTTATATTAAATCGATTATATCTCAATTTTATCGCCATTCTCACATTCAAAAATAGATTCCACTATTCCTTTCCCAACGATTTCCATAACTCGATATAAATTCACATCGTAAATCTATATTTCTGATTTATCAACTGACCATCATTTTCCTTATTTATAAACATCGTTTATAAATTTATAAACTCCTTTGAGTTTTTTTCTTGTTTATAAAACAAATCTTATTTATAAAATTCCATTATATAAATTCATTTCTTATAAATTCCATTTATACTTCCAATATGTTTTTAACATTGATTTTAACTCCTTTTCCTATTCCCAGATACCATTTATAAATTCTTTTATATAAGCCATTTTTTTAAAAGCTCCATTTAAAAATTCACAATAGTTAAGTATAACCAAAAATAAAATATATTTTTTCTAACTCAATTTCTTTAAAATAACTCCAATTCCAATATATATATTTTTATATCAACCCCTTTAGTTCCATAAAATTTAAAAATATATTTATAGTATTTAAATTATCAAAATTCAGGCCAGTGCTACAGTAGCACCCAATAACTTCAATTACTATAATAATCTATACCAGATTATTCTACACAATTCATATATTACTATATATGAAAAATAACAACATATTTTGAGGAATCCAGTTGGATCTCTCCAACCTGTTTCCCTACATTCACAAATGTTAATACAACATAAAATAATATCAATCGCACTTCGAGGGGGATATCACGGTATATAGGGTCATCCGCTATTATGTGGGGCGCATAGGGTCTCATCCGCTATAATGTGCGGGAACATCACTCCAAATACTACTATATATATTATCATTAAACAGACAGTAAATTTATAAATTCAACAGGTATCCAAAATTTAATTTCAACTATTTAAAATTTAAATTTTGGTAATTCCAAATGAGTGAGAATTTTCTCACCTTTGATTTTCGCCTGCAATCCATTTCAATCCCGGCTTGTTTTCGCGATTTTAGACCTCGCACGAAAACGTTATAGATTTTTATAAGAATTTGAATTTTATTAAAATAACCACTTCACACAATTTGACTTAATCAATACTTATTTTTAAATTTCCGGTTAATATACCTTTCCTCGAATCTTTGTCGCGAACAGGAAAACCCTAGCCAGCTATAACCTTCGCGCACTCCCCCACGACAGCCGCCTTCGTCGCTATATCACCTGCCACCATGCTCTGTGTCGCTCGTGTCACCCAGCACCACCTGCTCACGTACGAGCGCCACTGCCTCCATCACGCAACAACATCCATGGATCCCCTATCGCCATCGAACCCAAAAGAACGCGACCATACCACTTCAACCTACTTGCGTCGCACCTCCCAGTCCTGATTTCCCCAAAGCCCACTGGAGTTCGCCGCCATTTCAAGCCTCCTCCCCGACCTCATGCAACACACGTGCTCGCCAAACACGCCGCCCTGGCCTTCGCTACCCAACATCGTTCGAAAATCATCGCCCACTCTCGATTCGCCGACCCCACCAAGTGCTGCACCTTCCCTTCGCCAGTCGACGCGATTCAAAATCGCAACACTCAGGTGCTCGATCAACGAGCAAGACTACGAGCCATCCTCCAATCGCTTCTGCGATCGCCGAATGCCCTCCACCCACCCCCCTTGATCGCACTTGCCAACGCAAGTCACTGTCGTAATTTTTTTTAAGAGGAACAAATTTGATTCCAGAGGGAAGAAGGTTAGCGAGAACTTATACAGATTTAAAGTGTTCGATTTTGTTTTTATTCTGTTCTCTCCCGACTATATAAAAATGAAGGAGGGAAACGTATACCAGAAGGCATAGGTCAGGTCACTACATCATAGGATGGCTGATGGTAAGTTAAAAGGACAGTTGAAAAGAAATTGACTTGATAATATAATTAATTTTATTTTCAAAATGTCTCGATTTACGCAACTCAAAATCTCAAGCCCCTATTGAGGCGTGCTGCTAGGCGTTTATAATGTTATACCCCTATTCCAAACGCAATGGAAAACGTTTCGAGTCCTAACTCGATTGTATGGAGAAGATAGCTTTTTGGACCCAATTATTATATTAAATTTTCGATATAAATTTCAACGCGTTTCTATTCCGTACGATCAAACGATAACTCCAAATGCTACGAAATTTGAAATCCGATAATAATGCAATATTACGGATCTAAGGGAACTAGTTTCGTTGGATTCTGAGACTGTTCCCCGAATCGCTATTTCCACTCGTCGATTAAATCGACGATTTCGAAAATTACGAAATCACTTGAAATTCTAGTTTTAAAAATCTTACTAACTCAATTATAATACCAAATTCAATATTTAACCCATTTAAATATTCACAATTAACCGTTGAAAAATCCGGGTCGTTACAATTGTTTAGTGAAATTACAAAAGAAGTCTGGAATTGGACGTAGGACGAAAGTCCGAACCAGTACAAAAATCACCGGCGCACTTGTTCATTTACTTTTCTTATTTTTTTGTTATATTCTACTTATTCATATAATTAGATCCCTGGTGCACTTTCAGAAATCACATATAAATTTGTCATAATACAAGATTAGTAATATATTAAGTGCAATGATGATAATTCGAGTTGTATGCACTACTTAAAACGCAAAGTAAAGTAAAGAAAACAGCCAGTAACTATGTTTATATTTCACTTAAATGCATAAAATATTACATTTCATAAATATAATCTGGTTATTTTAAATCACTAGCTAACTTACATTATGATAACAAGGAATGACTCCTAAATACCTACTAACATTTTTTAATTTATTACCTATCGTGTTATTTTGTTACAAAATGCAACATGTTTTTGCAAAAATAAATAAATTCAAAAGTTTCAAGTAGCTTGCAACATTATGAAAGTGCAACGTAACATGAACAAAAAAACCTAACAAGATGACACGACTTTGGAAAATAATACCCTGTATCATTTATCATCATACACATTTCATTTAATAACAAGATATATGAAATTTCAAAAAAATAATTAAATCCAAAACTTTAAAATACATTGCTTGATAAGGAATGCAAAAACACGAATCTACCTTATAAAATTTAAAAAGAGCGAATTACTTCACATTTAAAAGTGGTTGATTTCAATATTTAAGAGGAATAAGAGATTTTATTATTTTAGATGTAATCATGATTCCCACTGTTAAATACCCGTTTTCATCGCAATTTTTCTACAACTAAAAATCACTATAAGATGCAATTTTACTCATTTTATGTTATCTTAATTAACTCAACATTGGTTAACATAGAAATTCGATTTGATATGGTAAAGTACAATGAAGTTATTGCTTTTTTCTTATGAGATAAAGTTATGCAGGTATAACAGTTATGCCAAATTCTATAACTTTTATTACCTACGTATTCTTATTTTCTTTTTCGCTTTTGGTTTTACTTTTATTGTCGTTGTGTTAACAAAAAATACAAGATTGTCATGGAAGTGGTAACCGTTACCTTACGAGAAATTGTTACCATACCGATACTATTGGTTAATAAAAAATAACTGTAACGACCCAGAATTTCTGTCGTTTGAAATTCGTATATTTAATTAATTTTAAATATTAATAGTAAGATTTGCAAGTCGAATAAATTTAATTTCGAATATAGAAATTTAATTGTTTAATTAAATCGATAAATTAATATTTGAAATTTCAGAAATAATTGGAATCTGAATTAAATGTGAATAAAAATGATGTATAAAGTTATATTAAATCATATTGAAGTTAGAATGGTGTTATAGAACTTTTAAAATTGAATTAAAAATTAATTTGTGAAAATTGAATATTTTAATATTTAATTGACGACTAAAAATAGTCATTTTTCAAACAGTCTCGGATTTCGACGAAACTAGTTTCATCGGATCCGTAATGTTTAATTATTGTAAGATTTCAAATTTCGTGTCAATCGGATGTACCGTTTGTCCGGGGAAAGCCAAAACGCATTGAAATCGGTTTAAATCGATTTGATTTAAATTTGATCGTTATTTCCGTAACTCTCACATACGATGAAATTAGCTCCCGAAACACGTTCCATTGTGTTCAGAACGCGGAGTAAACCTTAGAAACGCCAGCTGGCACGCTCGATTTCGAGTTCGAAAATTTTCGGATGAACAGTGATTTGCAAATTTTCTATAAAAGCACCTCAACTCTTCACATTTGCAAACAAGAGATTAGGGTTTCAGCTCAAACCCTGGCCGCCACTCTTTTGTTCAATGGCCAGAAAACATTCTCATTCTTTCTCATTTTCCTTCAAATCTATGCATCGATTCGAGAAACTTTCTTCTGCAATATTGTAGAGTTAGGTGAGAGCTACGTAACCAACGGCTATGATGGGAAATGGAGCTCCGAATCGTTGTCAAATCTCGTTCGAACGCCTGGGTTTCGTGCATGTTTTTCAACGTAAGGGGGAGGCCGAGTTCAAAGCTACTACGACCGTGGGTAGCTCTCGCGTGGGCGCACGTGGTGGGAGTCTCCGATCAACTTCAAGTCGAGTAGTTTGGTCGCGCTAATTAGGGTTAGGGGCGGCGTTGGGTTTCTTCACGTACGTGACTTGCCAGGGAGTTGCGTGAGGAAGGAAGAAGCAAGCTTCAACGGCCCAGATCTGATCTAAATGAAACGTGCGGCAGATGATAAGTAGGGTAAAAATATATAAAAGAAATGGAAAATAAATTGTATTGTAATTTGTTTAAACTTTAAAATAACATATCTTTTTGATACGAGGTCCGTTTCGCATGAAACTTTTTGCGTTGGAATCGGATCGACGAGCTCTTCGCAATGGAGCTAGTTTGGAGCTAATTGGAGTTAGTGAAAATTTTGGGTAAAATTAAACGGTCGTTTAATTTTGTTCGAAATTAAACGCTACAACCGTTATTGAAAGCAAGGTGAGAACTTCTCACTCAATCGAATGCTTTGTTTCGATTTAAATTTTAAATAGTTAGATTTAAAATTGTTGATAGTGATTGACTGTGTGAATTGAATGATGGTTGCTATTTATTGTGTTAAATAGACCCTATACGCGTATATTAAGCGGAGGTTATTTATTAAAAACATATACCGCGATAATTCCACCGTGAAGTGGAATTGGTATTATATATGTATTTGGAGTTGATTTCCCGCATTATATAGCGGATGAGACCCTATCGCGCCGCATAATAGCGGATAATATTTATAAATCCCATATACCGCAATATTCCACTTTGAAGTGGAATTGGTATTGTGCTAACATCTGTGGATGCAGGGAAACAGGTTGGAGGGATCCAACTGGATTCCTCAAACATTTGGATTTATTTCAATGTTATATGTTGATTTATTTATAATCGCCGTGTGATTATTAATTTATAATCTGTGAATGATTATATCTATGGTTGAATTTGTTGAAGGCTATAATTTAGCCGAATGTATTTTTGGTATAGTTGGATACCAGAAATGAATGAAATTGGATTTTTTGAAATTAAAGTTGGGAATTTTAAGTAAATTTCTTTTGAAAGAATTGATTGAATTTAAAAGAAAGGATTTTAAAGTATAAAGTTGATTTTTGAAATCTTATCGGATTATTTCTAAAATATGGGAAAAGGTTTTTTTTTATAAATAGATTTTTGAATAGTATTATTTGAAAGTTGAAGAATTTATTTAAAATGGAATTTTAAATGGTTTGGAAGAGATAAATGAATTTATTTTAAAAGGTAATTAATTTATAGAAATTAATTTATAATTGATTTAGTATTTGAAAGAAAATCTTTGGAAAATCGATATGAAAATGTATTTGATGTTGAATGAGGAAATTGATTTGCGTTGAAATGAATTTTGAAATCAATTTGTAATTGATTTGGTGTGAAGTAAATTTTGAAATCAATTTGGAAGTTGATTCGGTGTTTGAAATAAATGTTTGGAAAATCAATTTGGGTTTTGAAACAAATTTGGAAATCAATTTGAAAGTTGATTTGGAGTTAAAAATGAATATTTGGGAATGTAAATTCAAATGGAATTTATAAAGGAAAAGGAAATTTGTTTTAAAAATAAACACTAATTTATTTTTAAAGTGTGGAAATAAATTTACAAATTTGGAATGTAAATTTGAAATAAATTGATAAGGATTTATTTAATAATGATTTGAAATTGGTTTTCAAAGTGATGAAGTGTGAAAATAAATTTACAAATTTGGGATGTAGATTTGAAATAAATCGATAAGGATTTATATAATTGGTTTAAATGAATGTGATTTGAAATTGTTTTCAAATGGTTGAAGTGTAAACCGTATCTCGCGAAGAGATTTGAAATTTAATAATTTGGGAAAAATTATTTAAATTGACTGATTGTTGTGGATGTTGTTGATAGTTAAATAACCGACTATCAATATTTGCCTTTGAAATGGCACTTGATTTGTTTTTTTTTAAACAAACGCTCATTATTCGGTTTAGCCGAGAAAAGACCTTTGTGTCATATAACCCATTTCGAATAGTGATACGTCGTGAATGGACATTATTTGAAGACCGGTGTGAAGACCGGATATTTTCGAAAGTGAAAGGACAACCTGTCGAATGTCTCTGCACCGAGTTGCTCCGGTATAGAGATTTATATCACTCTTTTTGTGATGGGAAGTCCGGACGTAATTAGTGAATATCCGGATTGCAAGGGCTTCTTTGGAAGTGCCTTCGGTTCCGTTCGATCCTGGAATGGACTTGTATGGATGTGTGTCTGACATTACACTTTGAGATGTAAAGCTGGTTTCTATCAAATACATTTCTGTTGGTGGCGGAGAATTTATTCTCTTAGCTTAACACCCTTCTCTGAGACGTACGAGCTCAGAGGTTATGTAGTTGATGGTTACTAGTGATACATTCCCAATTTGGTAATGTGGCATACGAAGTGCTGTTGATCAAAGCGTTGCTTTATGAAAAAGCATTGCTTTGTGAAAAAGCGTTGCTTTGTGAAAAAGCATGGCTTTGTGAAAAAGCGTGGCTTTGTGAACGAGACTTCGTCGAGCCTCACAACCCGGTAATGGTCGAAACAGGAATGTTGCGGCAAAGGTTTGTAGGGGTAGCGCCCCTAGGGTATGTCGTTTCCTTCTGGATAAAAGGTGATAGCATGGTATGGAGCCCAGATGTTTTACCTATGTTGATGCTGCAAATTTATTATACTTTGTGGTTGTTGCTTTGTGATTGAGGATCCTCGGATAAAGGTCGGTGATGACCGGGGGATGACATAGCTCATGTGTTAGTTACATAGTTACAGCTTGGTTAAAGCGTGAGGTAGCGTCGGCCTTGTGTTTGCAGAGATCAGGTTAGGATCCGGGGCGTCTTTCCAGAGGCGTTTCTATTTCGGTGTAAGGAAGTTCCTTTGCCTGACCATTTGTTGGAAATACAAAGAAACAATACGAACCCTGTACGGTTTTGGTTGTAGAACCTGCCATTTACTTATGGTGGTCACCACTATTTAGATGGTAGCTATAGTAGACATACAATAATGGTTGTATGTTGGCTAAGATTAATATTATATTTTCGAAATGGTTTTCGACACTATGCACTAATGATAATAATATCGAATGATTTTGCGTAGTAAGCATTTTTGACTATCATAAGAAGAAATCTCCTCCAATTCTGCGTTTGCATTGTGTGTGTGGCGGGAGATCTTATGGTAGTTTCATTTTCCAAAAGCATTGCGAATCTGCTTTATTTTCTTTGTGAAAATAACTGGTTTAGTTCTCACACCAGTCACCATGACTGACCTGGAGTTTATTGTTCCCTTCCTAAACTCTGGGTGCCCACAAATTTCCACACGGGCAGTCTAGAGTCAGGTTATCAGGTCATTCTGGATTCAGGAGATGCTATGGAGCTCAGTGGCGAGCTGGATGGCGAGGCGTATCACTTGTATATGATATTATTTATTCCGCTGTGTATTCTGTATGAGGACAAGTTTATATAACTGTCCAGTTATGTTGTATATTGTTGTTGTAAACTCTGATGTGATGTAATGTATAAAATGATATAGTTCTTTGATTTAAAGATTATTCATTTATCTATTATATGTTATTCCGCTGCGATATGTGAGATTCTGATATTGTTCTGTGTTTTTCTGTTGTTCCTTCTTTCTTTTTCTTCTGTCTTCTTCTATCTCTTCTTTTTCTCCATAACAATTCGGTTTTCCGGCATTCGATTGCTCGGCAGTTGATACAGTGGACGTATTAATGTCGACTTTCGAGCAACGAAAAATCGCGTTCGTTACATGTGGTATCAGAGCATATGGTTAAGCGATAACCTTGGCTCTGTTGGGTATTACTCATTAGAGATAGAGTCAGTAGTACTCTAGAATGAGTGTGAGTGTAATAATAGATATGAGCGCGTATTTGTTAGTGAATATAAAATTGTTTTATATTGTGATGATTGGTTTATTGAGTGGTATATGGATTCTGGTCGGTATAGTCTTTACAACTCTATCGATAGGGATCTCTAAACACTTGTATAGAACAATTCGGCACTGTATTGTTTTAAAATTGGGTAAATGAAATAATTTTACCTTGATTATATTTTGTATATAAAGAAATAATTTTTCAGAAATTATTAAAGTATATATAAATTGATTGTTTGGTTGTTGGAAATGTATGGATATATATGAGTTAATAAAAGTTGTTTGAATAAATTATATAAAAATAGCAATTGTAAAAGAATGAAGTATATAAGCAAATGAATTATTAAGTATGGGATCATAATTAAAATGATTTACAATTGTGAAGTAATCTTGTACAAGTAAAGTTAAATAGTGAAATTATACTAGAAAAAGATTTATAAATGTGATTTATAAATAAAAAGAAATTTTTTGAAAGAATTTAAAGCATTGAATTCACTAGTGTTGCTGGGAAATAATAAGGGTGATGACTGCAGCATCATCGGTATCATTTTCGAGTTCCTGTGTGATTGATTTGCTACCATAGTAAATTGAAATTTTAAGTTTTGTTGTGATAAACAGATTTTAAATTAAAATCCAAGTTGTAATTGATAATTATAAGTGAAATGAGTTTTATACTTATAATATGAAGTAATGAATTTAGCTTTGGTAAAGTTAAATAAATTAAATCAAATTGAATTGGATTTATAAGTGGAAATTTAGGTTAAGCAAATGATGTTTAATTGGAATATAACTTAAGTAATGATGAATGAATTTGATTTTGGTATCGAAGTAAATTAATAAAATGAATTAATGAACTGAAGTGATGGATTTGAACTTGAGTTATGAAATGAAATTCAATTTTATTTGTTAAATGAATTAGCAATTGAATTAGTAAATGAGTTGAATGTTAATCAATCGGATGTGAATAAATTAATATGGGATAATGAATGTAAGTGTAAATTCATTAAAGCTAATAAATTGGAAATTGAATGGAAGTCAATTTAATATTAAACCAATTGAAGTTAAAAGTGTTGAACCAAATAGAAGGTAAACAAGAGAATAAATTTGGTTGTGTTGTATATGAATTGGTTGTTAGATGGTTGTTAGTTGCTTGTATTTAATTCATTAAGTATTAATGAAATTGAATTGATTTGAATTGAAAGTGAACCAACTTGAATTTAAATTAGTGAATGTAAACTAATTGAAAATGAATAATTGAATGTAGTTGTATATGAATTGGTTGTAAACAATTACAAGTGATGTCGAAATTTTATAAGTTGCTTATAAACCTTGTTAGTATGCATTTCTTTTGATATGCAAGTGTTGTAGTTGTTTAAAAGAGTAAAATTGTTAATAACTTTATATATATGTTACTTACGTGTTTAAATTGAGTAAGTACAGGTGCCGTGGCTGCCGTTCGGTTGGTTTGGTTGCGCTAAAATGCTAAATAAATTACTGCTTTGCTTAAAAATGCTAAAAAGGTACGCCTACGCAATAAAAATAGGAAATATGAACTGTTTTTCTGTTTTTCCGACCGGGTGGGTCGATGTATATATATTTATGTCTATTGGGATCCTACTACGATCGAACCGCACAAAGGAGACGTTGGCGAATTTTTCGGAAAATTTAAGGCGTTAGAAATTTTTTTGTTAAATGAAAGTCAATTTCTAAATTGAAATGAAAACGTAGGAATTGAACTAGAAAATGGAAACCATTGTTTTGGTTGAAGTTAAAGATTTTGGAAAAGGTGAATATAATATTTTCACTAAGTGGATTTTGAAAAGTTAATGGATTTGGGCATTTTTCTTACTTTGCAATTTCGAGGACGAAATTCTTTTAAGGGGGAAGTTTGTAACGACCCAGAATTTACATCATTTGAAATTCGTATACTTAATTAATTTTAGATATTAATAGTAAGATTTGCAAGTCGAATAAATTTAATTTTGAATATAGAAATTTAATTGTTTAATTAAATCGATAAATTAATATTTGAAATTTCAGAAATAATTGGAATCTGAATTAAATGTGAATAAAAATGATGTATAAAGTTATATTAAATCATATTGAAGTTAGAATGGTGTTATAGAACTTTTAAAATTGAATTAAAAGTTAATTTGTGAAAATTGAATATTTTAATATTTAATTGACGACTAAAAATAGTCATTTTTCAAACAGTCTCGGATTTCGACGAAACCAGTTTCATCGGATCCGTAATGTTGAATTATTGTAAGATTTCAAATTTCGTGTCAATCGGATGTACCGTTTGTCTGGGGAAAGCCAAAACGCATTGAAATCGGTTTAAATCGATTTGATTTAAATTTAATCGTTTATTTCTGTAACTCTCACATACGATTGAATTAGCTCCCGAAACACGTTCCATTGTGTTCGAAACGCGGGGTAAACCTTAGAAATGCCAGCCGGCACGCTCGATTTCGAGTTCGAAAATTTTCGGATCAATAGTGATTTGCAAATTTTCTATAAAAGCACCTCAACTCTTCACATTTACAAATAAGAGATTAGGGTTTCAGCTCAAACCCTGGCGCCACTCTTTTGTTCAATGGCCAGAAAAAATTATCGTTCTTCCTCATTTTCCTTCAAATCTATGCATCGATTCGAGAAACTTTCTTTTGCAATATTGTAGAGCTAGGTGAGAGCTACGTAACCAACGACTATGATGGGAAATGGAGCTCCGAATCATTGTCAAATCTCGTTCGAACACCTGGGTTTCATGCACGTTTTTCAACGTAAGGGGAAGGCCATGTTCAAAGCTACTACGGCCGTGGGTAGCTCTCGCGTGGGCGCACGTGGTGGGAGTCTCCGATCGACTTCAAGTCGAGTAGTTTGGTCGCGCTAATTAGGGTTAGGGGCGGCGTTGGGTTTCTTCACGTACGTGACTTGCCAGGGAGTTGCGTGAGGGAGGAAGAAGCAAGTTTCAACGGCCCAGATCTGATCTAAATGAAACGTGCGACAGATGATAAGTAGGGTAAAAATATATAAAAGAAATGGAAAATAAATTGTATTGTAATTTGTTTAAACTTTAAAATAACATATCTTTTTGATACGAGGTCCATTTCGCACGAAACTTTTTGGGTTGGAATTGTATCAACGAGCTCTTCACAATGGAGCTGGTTTGGAGCCAATTGGAGTCAGTGAAAATTTTGGGTAAAATTAAACGGTCGTTTAATTTTGTTCGAAATTAAACGCTACAACCGTTATTGAAAGCAAGGTGAGAACTTCTCACTCAATCGAATGTTTTGTTTCGATTTAAATTTTAAATAGTTAGATTTAAAATTGTTGGTAGTGATTGACTGTGTGAATTGAATGATGGTTGCTATTTATTGTGTTAAATAGACCCTATACGCCGTATATTAAGCGGAGGTTATTTATTAAAAACATATACCGCGATAATTCCACCGTGAAGTGGAATTGGTATTATATATGTATTTGGAGTTGATTTCCCGCATTATATAGCGGATGAGACCCTATCGCACCGCATAATAGCGGATACTATTTATAAATCCCATATACCGCGATATTCCACTTTGAAGTGGAATTGGTATTGTGCTAACATCTGTGGATGCAGGGAAACAGGTTGGAGGAATCCAACTGGATTCCTCAAACATTTGAATTTATTTCAATGTTGTGTGTTGATTTATTTATAATCGCCGTGTGATTTTTTATTTATAATCTGTGAATGATTATATCTGTGATTGAATTTATTGAAGGCTATAATTTAGCCGAATGTATTTTTGGTATCGTTGGATACCAGAAATGAATGAAATTGGATTTTTTGAAATTAAAGTTGGGAATTTTAAGTAAATTTCTTTTGAAAGAATTGATTGAATTTAAAAGAAAGGATTTTAAAGTATAAAGTTGATTTTTGAAATCTTATCGGATTATTTCTAAAATATGGGAAAAGGTTTTTTTTTTATAAATAGATTTTTGAATAGTATTATTTTGAAAGTTGAAGAATTTATTTAAAATGGAATTTTAAATGGTTTGGAAGAGATAAATGAATTTATTTTAAAAGGTGATTAATTTCTAGAAATCAATTTATAATTGATTTAGTATTTGAAAGAAAATCTTTGGAAAATCGATATGAAAATGTATTTGATGTTGAATGAGGAAATTGATTTGCGTTGAAATGAATTTTGAAATCAATTTGTAATTGATTTGGTGTGAAGTAAATTTTGAAATCAATTTGGAAGTTGATTCGGTGTTTGAAATAAATGTTTGGAAAATCAATTTGGGTTTTGAAACAAATTTGGAAATCAATTTGAAAGTTGATTTGGAGTTAAAAATGAATATTTGGGAATGTAAATTCAAATGGAATTTATAAAGGAAAAGGAAATTTGTTTTAAAAATAAACACTAATTTATTTTTAAAGTGTGGAAATAAATTTACAAATTTGGAATGTAAATTTGAAATAAATTGATAAGGATTTATTTAATTATGATTTGAAATTGGTTTTCAAAGTGATGAAGTGTGGAAATAAACTTACAGATTTGGGATGTAGATTTGAAATAAATCGATAAGGATTTATATAATTGGTTTAAATGAATGTGATTTGAAATTGTTTTCAATTGGTTGAAATGTAAACTGTATCTCGCGAAGAGATTTGAAATTTAATAATTTGGAAAAAATTATTTAAATTGGTTGATTGTTGTGGATGTTGTTGATAGTTAAATAACCGACTATCAATATTTGCCTTTGAAATGGCACTTGATTTGTTTTTTTTTAAACAAACGCTCATTATTCGGTTTAGCCGGGAAAAGACCTTTGTGTCATATAACCCATTCTGAATAGTGATACGTCGTGAATGGACATTATTTGAAGACCGGTGTGAAGACCGGATATTTTCGAAAGTGAAAGGACAACCTGTCGAATGTCTCTGCACCGAGTTGCTCCGGTATAGAGATTTATATTACTCTTTTTGTGATGGGAAGTCCGGACGTAATTAGTGAATATCTGAATTGCAAGGGCTTCTTTGGAAGTGCCTTCGGTTCTGTTCGATCCCGGAACGGACTTGTATGGATGTGTGTCTGACATTACACTTTGAGATGTAAAGCTGATTTCTATCAAATACATTTCTGTTGGTGGTGGAGAATTTATTCTCTTAGCTTAACACCCTTCTTTGAGACGAACGAGCTCAGAGGTTATGTAGTTGATGGTTACTAGTGATACATTCCCAATTTGGTAATGTGGCATACGAAGTGTTGTTGATCAATTGTTGATCAAAGCGTTGCTTTGTGAAAAAGCGTTGCTTTGTGAAAAGCGTGGCTTTGTGAAAAAGCGTGGCTTTGTGAATGAGACTTCGTCGAGCCTCACAACCCGGTAATGGTCGAAACAGGAATGTTGCGGCAAAGGTTTGTAGGGGTAGCGCCCCTAGGGTATGTCGTTTCCTTCTGGATAAAAGGTGATATCATGGTATGGAGCCCAGATATTTTACCTATGTTGATGCTGCAAATTTATTATACTTTGTGGTTGTTGCTTTGTGATTGAGGATCCTCGGATAAAGGTCGGTGACGACCAGGGGATGACATAGCTCGTGTGTTAGTTACCTAGTTACAGCTTGGTTAAAGCGTGAGGTAGCGTCGACCTTGTGTTTGCAGAGATCCGGTTAGGATCCGGGGCGTCTTTCCAGAGGCGTTTCTATTTCGGTGTAAGGAAGTTCCTTTGCCTGACCATTTGTTGGAAATCCAAAGAAACAATACGAACCCTGTACGGTTTTGGTTGTAGAACCTGCCATTTACTTATGGTGGTCACCACTATTTAGATGGTAGCTATAGTAGACATACAATAATGGTTGTATGTTGGCTAAGATTAATATTATATTTTCGAAATGGTTTTCGACACTATGCACTAATGATAATAATATCGAATGATTTTGCGTAGTAAGCATTTTTGACTATCATAAGAAGAAATCTCCTCCAATTCTGCGTTTGCATTGTGTGTGTGGCGGGAGATCTTATGGTAGTTTCATTTTCCAAAAGCATTGCGAATCTGCTTTATTTTCTTTGTGAAAATAACTGGTTTAGTTCTCACACCAGTCACCATGACTGACCTGGAGTTTATTGTTCCCTTCCTAAACTCTGGGTGCCCACAAATTTCCACACGGGCAGTCTAGAGTCAGGTTATCAGGTCATTCTGGATTCAGGAGATGCTATGGAGCTCAGTGGCGAGCTGGATGGCGAGGCGTATCACTTGTATATGATATTATTTATTCCGCTGTGTATTCTGTATGAGGACAAGTTTATATAACCGTCCAGTTATGTTGTATATTGTTGTCGTAAACTCCGATGTGATGTAATGTATAAAATGATATAGTTCTTTGATTTAAAGATTATTCATTTATCTATTATATGTTATTCCGCTGCGATATGTGAGATTCTGATATTGTTCTGTGTTTTTCTGTTGTTCCTTCTTTCTTTTTCTTCTGTCTTCTTCTACCTCTTCTTTTTCTCTATAACAATTCGGTTTTCCGGCATTCGATTGCTCGACAGTTGAAATAGTGGACGTATTAATGTCGACTTTCGAGCGACGAAAAATCGCGTTCGTTACAATAACCACGATACTATACTGTTACAGTTGGTAAAATATTCGTTGGTATACTAAAAGAAAACCGTTAGTTGGTAATGGTAAATTCATTAGTACATGATGAAATTAAAATTTTATTATATTAAGACTTTTACAATGATAAGAAAATAAATATTTTTTTGCTGATACTAAGTACATAAATGCATATAGTTACATTTCTGATTATTTTTGTTGATATATTAAATTTAGGATTTATCACAAATTTTTTATTAACAACATGAAAGCGTAACCTTGTTAATATCGAATTTTAAAGTTTTTAAAAATAGAAAAATAAACAACATCATAAACAAGTAGTCAGACATTTTAGGCTTTAATCAATGAAGTTTATTCTCCTGAAAATGATCCTCCTTGGAATTTCAGTTTTAACAGAATTTTAGTGGATTCAACTTTTAGGCAACTTTCTTTACTCTATGCCAGATTAAATCTTTATAATATTGATAATGATAATGATTTTATTAGTTGGGATTGGGATAAGAGTAAGAAATACACTTCTAATTCTTTCTACAGATTCATTAATTTTTCAGGAACAATAAATAACTCATTTAAATATATGTGGAAATATAATGCTCCTCCCAAATCCAAAATTCACATGTGGTTAATTTTTCATGGAAAACTTAATGCTATTGAATATTTAAAGAGAAAAAATATTCAAAATGATAATAAATGTTATTTTTGTAATCTCTATGTTGAGGACATTAATCATATTTACTATAATTGTATAGATTCTAATTACATCCTAATTAACACTCTTAAAATTTTTAACTTTAATATAACAACTAAAATTTCGGATTGTGAATTTTATTGGAATAATTATAGATTTATGTTCAAAAAGAATATTAGATTTTTACTAGACACTTTATTCATTATTATTAGTTGGTTTATTTGATTTGAAAGAAATCAAAGAATTTTCAATCATAATAATTGTCATTTTAACAAATTAATTTTTATAATTTCTTCTTTTTGTTTTAATTGGATCTCTAACCCCAAATATAAATTAGCTAAAAATATCCTTTTCAAAAGGTATCTTAATAAGGTTAATCATAATATTAATTTACTTAAACACAACAATAATTTTCTTAACATTAATAAAAGTATAATTAATTTTTTCCCTAATTTAGATGATGACTTCACTTCTAATCATAACTTACTTATGATTAAAGGTTCATAAGATAGATCCGTCTTTTTATTTGTACTAGTCACTGTTTTGGTATTGGCTTTTAGGTTTTTATTTATACTGTTATTGTCTTTTAGGTTTTTATTTATACTGTTATTGTCCAGTTAGTATTATTCAGTTTTTTATTTCCTTCCTTATTAATACATATATATGTATATTTATTATATAAATATACATATATATGTATCATTCTTATTTTTTCTTTAGTCTTTTTCCAGTTGCAGGTATGGGGGATAGGATATCAGGTTCACTTTGCAGGGTTTCATATCTTCGGATTGCTGGACACCAGTTTGTAGAGAGGAGGGTACCCCTTTCACTTGTTCAGAGGCTTCAGAGCGATTTCTTTTTCAGTAGATCCACTTCAGAGCAGATGCTTATTCACCTATTCAGTTGGTTGGAGCTTCCTCATTAGTCTGGGGCGTCTTCCAGTAGTTTTTTGTTTTTTCCTCTAGTTTTTTAGGTATTTCTAACACCTTAATATCGGGTGGTGGCCATGCCGGAGCTCGATATTGGGGTGTGATGGGTGGTGGCCTTGTCGGAACTCATCTTATGAGTACTTGAGATTTGATATATATGTATTTGGTTTTTTATTACCTGCCAGGCTTATTGGCAGCTCTTTATATCAGTGATATATATATATATTCACATGTGTGATCTCCTCTATTTGAAGAGGATCACACATTTTTCTCAAAAAGTAGTCAGACATCTTTGTAAATCTCATATACATGCAAAAGTATCTATAGTTAGTGTATGATTGAATTAACCCTGGAGGGGAGGGAGGTGGGGTGAATATGGTTTATTATAAATTCACAAGATAATAATAAAAAGTGCAGCACAAATAATAACAACCTAAATGCAAAAATAAAGATAGCACATAGATTTACCCAACTTCGACAAACCTGCCAACTGTTGCCCTCGAGATTTCTACTAAAATTAAACAATCGATCGCTTACAAATTTTCTTGTGAACTTGCGACTATCGCTAACCTGTTTTTCTAACCCTATGCCTAGAAATTCTGCCTCAACTCTATCTCCGAGTAGAGAATTTCCCAAACTACGAAAAATGTAGTTCAAATCTTAATTACTAGAGTTTGAATTAAAAATAAAATACAAAGATAAATATAATTGGCCTTAAAATACAATATATGTATATACTTTATAATTAAAATTAAGGCCCAAGGTTTACTCCACTTTTCATGCGCTTGCAATCCCTAATGTCAGCCCTTCTATTTCTTCAGATCTAGAAAAATGGCGATTCCAAAATTGGTTGATGTCCATGATTCATTTTGGTGCCTAAACTTGTTTTATTTTACACTGTATCTAATATGTGCGTTTATACTGTGTTGCTTGTTGCCAACCTTGTTGTGCATGATTCATTCTGGTTAGTACTGGTTTATGCACTTCTGACCATTATGCACTGTGTACCTAATCCCTATGCACTGTGCATTTTTGAGCCCTCTTGTATTCTGACCTTGTTTTGTTGTTTATTTGAAACTGTGCACATTCATTGCATATCTGATTTTACACTAAGCTTGGTTTATGGCACTTGCATGACCTTATGGCATGTACAATATCATGTTGTGCATGTCTTAAGTTGCTTAGGTATACTTTTGACTTTGACATTCAGTTTTTGTCCCTTTGAGCTTTAAATGAACATGTCGTACCGGTCCTTGTGTATACCTGTTCTACCGGTTCATTTTTGTTATCCGTGGCGCCTGTTTGAAAAATAAAAAGAAACAAGAACCAATAAACCGAGGCAACGTCGAATTTTAATATATTTTATTTTTGCAGTTTTAATTTTTTCCTTTTTGCTTTTTTACTACATTGTTTTTTGTCAAGTAAAACAAAATGCTATTTGAATGAAGACTGAAACAAGGAGATATAAATGTTGTATTCGAGTGAGTGAGGAGAAGAGTGTAAAATACTGTATTAAAAATGTTCTGTATGAGAGAGTATAAAATATTGTATTAATAATGTCGTAGGAGCACGTGTAGTGATTCGTATTTCCTTTTGTGATCTTGCAATCTGTATAGTACCTCAACAAACACATTTAAAAAGTATATACATGTTTATTATCATCAAACAAAAATCATAGACAATTATATTCTACAGTTAGAATTGAAAAAAAAGTAAAAAGCAAAAGCAAAACTAATACGATCGATAAAATTATTATTACCGCTAATTTTAAACCTTCTTTACCGCTACATTTACTGTTAATAATATCAAATTTATCGTTATCATACCGATAACATTGCTATACCAATGTAGTTTAACATTAATTACTAATTATTTGATAATGGTATGGTAACGGTAAATTCACCATTATCAAAAATATGTTTTAAATTACACCTCTATTTTAATTTCGGTAAAATAAATAATTTTGTTTTTTTAAATTAAATCTGAACATTAATCGCATAGTTCCATGATTAAAACAAATTAAAAGTTTTTGATTTTTTTTTTGAAAAATACAAATAACTACAGTCAAGAAACTTCAAATCTATGCAGTTAAAGCGCTTAACGGTTCTATAGCGGTAGAAGCGCAAAAAGTTATAGTGGAGTGTTTAACTGCTAAATCTCTACCGGATTAGAAAATAGCCGAAAAATTTGAATTAAAAATAACCGCAAGCGCACGACGTACGAGGCTAGTACATGGCGAGTACGGATCGATCCGCAAGGAATTGTATTGATTTTAAAAGTTCTGTTCAATCAAATTAAATCAAGAATTTAAAGTGTTGTTAACTACGAAAAAATTACAAAACTAACTACTACAAAAGTGAATGAAAACTATGAGATGAAAAGACAATTTAGAGATAAGTCCACTGTCATGATCACATAAATCAACACAACATGAAATTATGATATCTCTTTTTTGGTCATTAGTGAATTTAATTGACGTGTTTATCATAAGTACGGAATATTTGTACTATTAATTAGCCCAACATAAATCATCAAATTATAACACACCCACTAAACCACTTGTTAACTCTCATGAAAATGTTAATGAACTTGAAAATAAAATCTATTCTAAGCATGATCTATTCACTATTGATGAGTAATATAGACCATCAAATTTTGATTTTAAAATTCACTTCATTACCATAACCATATGTAGATGAAGAGGTAATTTGTGTTTTTGTTTGTTTAAGTATAGTCTATTTGGTGTCAACAACATATGCTATCAAATTCAAAGCTAAAATAACAAAATTCAACCACATCAAACATTTCCATCAAGCACAAAAAGAGATCAAAAATTAACAAAATGTTGAATCTATATGATTAAGAGGGTTTGATTACCCCTAAATTGAAGGGGTTTAGCCTCTCATATTTGTTATCATTTCAACAAATGTAGCATTCAACATGAAATAAAAATAAGAAGAAAATGCAAGCCAAGTAAAAAGAGAGCTAATTAAAATGAAATAAAAACTATTCTATTTGCATAAATAAAAAGATCTACACTACTAATATGAAAAGAAAGAGAGCATGTAAATAGAAAAGAGTATGAATTAACTGTGACGCCCCACCTTTATACCCACGCTAGCCAAGAACACTACTGTGTAATGCCGTCAACTAGCACGGAGAATAAGGCTGTTGAGGAGCGACCATTCGTGTAATTGCTTTGTGCGAGTATCGATATGTCAGATAGTATAACATGCATTTCATTTTAAGAGGAAATCCAACATATCAAATACAAACTCAAAGCTACCACACACTGGCTATGAGGCCTTCGAAAACAAATATAGAAATAAACGTAACATAAATCAGTCACAGATATTCATGTCACAAAGGCGGAAACAGATATGAATATATAACACAAAAAGGTGTACATCAGAGTAGTGGTCAAAAAGATCCACAATATCACAAGAGTAGATACAAGTGCTAGACAAAAGAATATGTATACATCATAGAGTCAATATCTCGAATGTATAACAACAAAAACTACAAATGTAATGTAGTTAGCCAAAAGTCAGAATAATAATCCCAGACGAGGAGTCAAGCAGAAGCACCTGTAACATCTCGGTCTGACCCACGTATTATTTAATAAGAAATTAATAAACGGATCAGTCTAGCTATAAATATCAGATTAAATGATATAGAATAAGAGATAAGACAAAAACGTATCATAACCATGATGCTATATTGTGATAAGTACGTAATTTGAAAATCAACAAGAGATTAATCAATATCACAAGAATCTTCTCAAAGATAAAAAGGAATGTCATACTCTTTATTTCATTCACCAAACCATAAATGATGACAATTATATCAATGCCAATCACAAAAGTTAATGACACACAAATTCACCAATGCACAAATATTGATAAAACTTACCAATGTAAATCACAAAAGTTGGTGAAACACAAATTCTAGAAATTATCAAATAGAAATCTAGAAATCACAAAAGGTGAGAGGCCTATCATAAACGGGAGCATGAAAACTCACCAACACGTGTATCACAAATGGAACGCTATTCCATGGTCGCTAACCATAAAAATTGAGCCGAAGCTCCATAAACGGTCTGAAGACCACGGGTCACTATCCCGCCAAATTGAACCGAAGTTCCACAGAAACGGGGTTTAGTCTCCCTCGCAGACAAATAGACATCACACATCGCTAGTCTAAATCAC
Organism: Allium fistulosum; assembly: GCA_030737815.1. Classification (NCBI taxonomy): domain Eukaryota; kingdom Viridiplantae; phylum Streptophyta; class Magnoliopsida; order Asparagales; family Amaryllidaceae; genus Allium; species Allium fistulosum. The sequence continues at coordinate 944,305,553 of CM060903.1, forward strand.
AAAAATGATCATCATTGATCAATAAAAGTGTCGATTACACTAAGCCAGTAAATATAAGAGTTTAGCTTCATGTCCCATAACCACTAGCTTAACTTAAATATTTACGAACAAATTGTAGATTTCCACTCGAAAATTGTCACAAGAGTTTCAATCGAACAAGTCCAAAATTAACCGACGAAGTAAACGCAAGCGTTTCATACCACTTGTTTTGCTAAGCCGTTTAATTATATTTTCTCATACGAATGAGGTAAAGGTTTGTATATTCTAATAGGTTGGAAAACGGTTTTATAAACGATCTTTGTATTAAAAATAGAGTTGAAATCATCTTTGTAAAAGAGTTTGAATATTTACTACTAGTATAGAAACCTTTGTATTTAGAAGTGACAAATCACAAAATGATTGTAGAAACAATCAATCACCAAAATTCACATTCGAAGATGTGAATAAAATCCAAAGAAATCGATACCGAATCCATCAAAAATGGATATTCCAAAAATCCCAAAGAAAAGGCCATCAAAGTCGATAAATATGATAACAACAAAAGCGAATCAACACGAATCGATTAAATTTGGAAAATCAAGCAAAACAGGTAAATAGGCAAAAGATAGCAGATTCAGACGTCTGAAAGAAGTGGTTCAGATGTCTGAATCTGGAAAATTAAAAGTTTTCCAGAACGTAATTCAGACGTCTGAACCCTATATTCCAGACGTCTGAAAATAGCTAAAATTAACCTATTTTCTTTCTAATTGCACTCGAGCCAATTCAGACGTTTGGACTCTGGAGGCTTTTATTCAGACGCTGAATACTAGGGGAAGAAAATTCCTAGTATAATATTCAGACGTCTGAAATATCAATTCAGACGTTTGAAATATCAATTCAGACGTCTGAAATATCAATTCAGACGTCTGAAACTGGAATTTCAGACATTTCCTGAACCTGGACCAATGATGGCCAAACGATATCGATAACGATCGGACGAGCAACAACGACTAAGGAATTATGCCAAGCGACAACCCAGCCTTAATGGCTCTTCGATACGCCTCGAATATCAATGTCCAAATATCCATAATAGGATATTCACAAAAATTCAACCAAAACACCAAAAATTGGAATATACCCATAATCAATCCAAACCAAAATCAAATGCACATGAATAAGTGTTAGGAATTCATACCTAACAACAAAGATAGATATAGACATAGATGTGAGATAAAAATCTCACCTTTGAACTCAAAACAAACGAAGAAGAAGCTATAGAGCAATGGCAAGGACAATCACTCTTCAATTCCAACCCAACAAGCTTGAATCTAAGCTTAAAAGAGAAACATTTCCTAAGTTAGGTTTATGAATTTCTAAAGTTGATAAGAGAATGAGTTGGAGAAGAAGAAGAGGAGGCTTACCAAAGCTTCTTCTAGAATTTGGAGCTAGAACTTGATTTGCAAATAGGAAACTAGGGCTTGGAGTTTTAATTTCCCATTCCTCTCTCCATTGTTGCTAAAGCTTGAGTATTAGGAAATAGAAATGAAGTAATGAAGAGAAGAGGGGTGAAGCTTGGGTGTAATAGGCTGAAACAAAACCAAAGCCCTAAGTGAAAAAGTAGCAAAATTCTACTAACTCCAAACATATCAAAGTTTATACTCAAAAAGATCGCAAACGTCATTTTGGACTCAATGGGGGTGGTCTCGAGTCCTAATTTGATAGTTTACAAAAAGTAGCTTTTCGGACTATAATCCGACTAACGATGAAATATTTAAATAAATTATTTAAATATTCAATCGTAAAATATGCGGGTTGTTACATTAACATTGCATAAAAGAAAATTACATGAAAGAAAATGGCTAAATAACCATGAAAAAGAAAAGAGATTTTTTTTGTTTATTTTTTAACCTAAAACTAAACTAACTACAAGAGGATGCTAAGTGCTTAATTACATGAACATATGAGTATTTATACAAGCCTAAGACCCTAATCATATTTTTGGGGACTACCCAAATTGCCCTTGAGGAAGTGTGGCCACCAAGTTACCATTAGCATGAATCAATTCTCCACTTAAATGTGTATGTAACTTTAATTTCCATTATCATGTCTATTAGCTCCTAATTATACATCATGGTAAGTGGGTGGATGAGCTCTTCCATGTTGCATGAAATGATTTATTTTTCATCTTCATTTGTTTCCTTCTCTTGTGCATGCATTTTTCATGAAACCTTTTGTAATTTTCATCCAATTTTCCTGCAAATAAAAATAAAACGCCAAGTAAATATTCTCAAAATTAATATATGCACAAAAATAACCATTTTGCCCCTATACGAAGATGAATAAATGAGATTTGAAAATAATTTGAATTTTGGTTTAAACATGTTAAAATGCTTTACATGCTCATTTATTTAATTAAATTTGATTAAATATGGAAGTAAAAATATGCACATTTACGTGCACATCACGGAGATAAACGAAGATATAGCATAAAATAACGGAGGTGCAAAAAGCTTCATTGGATATTAAACCCAATATTTAAAGTTAATTTATTCTCATCTCTTATCGTTTGTGTTGGAAAGATGAATATTTTTTGACATTATATTAAAAAAATGAAGAATATCATGATTTATACAGATTGGATCTGGCGACTACAATAGATTTATAACTTATATTGATCACTTATGCCTTAAAATTAGGTCTTTATGCTAAATTTGTTGATTTGATTTAATAGAGAACCAGTCAAATCAACCTTTGTATATTAATGTTGCTAAAGTGTATGCTAAAAAGCCTCGATTTAGCGGATAAAGCGGAAAATAACAGAGCTTATGTACTATTTTATGGTGCTTAATTGAAATAGTACAGCGGTCGAAGAACGCTATATACTACAATAGAAATTTTACGGAGAATTAACGAGGCTTTAACTACACAGTTTCAAATATTTCCTGAGCTCCATGTAACTGTTTGTACACTTTTCCACGAAATAGTTTGAAATTTAAAAATATGCGTCTTTTAGTGTTTTAAAAAAAGTTCCCAAGTGCTGCACCAGTTAAATTTGTGCGTTATACGTAGGCCTATCAATGGGCCGGGTTCGGTCCGGTTATTATAAAACCCGGACTCGAGTCCGATTACAATAATTAAAACCCGAGCCCGGTCCGAACCCGTAGGGTATTTCAACCCAATATCCGAGCCCGGCCCATAAGGCTTTTTAGGTCCGTTGGATAATAACCGTATACCTAACTCAGAATATTTATGTTAAATGCATATTTTAAAACTGCATTTTTGGTAAAATTTTGTATACAAACAATGTTAACATATAAATTGGACGGTGATGTAGTCAAGTTCACAACAAAAGTATGCAAAATATGTACATGTAAACAAGCAAAATGGTAAATAAATAACATACACACTCAGGTTTTGACACGATGGAAAACTAATAGTCGAATCGAGCACTAGCCGGACCGGGTTTTGATAAAACTGTACCTGTCCCGGGTCGGGCCCGAGTCAGGTTTGGATAGTAAAACGCAAAACCCATACCCGCATTAATAGGGTTAGTTCAGACCGGGCTCGGGCCGAAACCCGTACCATTGACATGCCTAGTCATACGTGTACCCTTATCCCGCCGCAGACGCCTAACATACAATCCCGCTAGCGCCTAACAACGTTAACAACTAAATCAGTCGCAACAAAATTTTCCCGCCCACGCCTATCAATCCTCTTCTTTTCAGAACCCTAACCTAAATCCAAATTCAAAAATACAGCCGTTATCGAATCCCCGTCCAAACCCTAAATGGATCCTGTACCTGACGCTACTCCCCGCCGCTCTGCCCGCCTTCAGTCTCCACTCAAATCGCCACCACCCACCAAGAATCTCATACCCGATAGCCCGATAACAGCACCCTACACTCCTTCCCAAATCGAATCGAATAAGCGCAAAACCACGAAAAAGAAGAAGCCGAAAACCCCGAAACCCCTAAAAACCCCGAAGCCTCCTCAAACTCCCAAATCCCTAAAAACTCCCAAATCCTTAAAAACCCCTAAATCCTTAAAAACCTCCAAAAGGACTTATTATAAAAAGGTTGTTTATGACGGGGGTAAGTTTGCAGTCAATGATGACGTGTACGTGAAAAGGAAAGAAGGGTCGGAAGCTGATGATTCCGAGCCTGAGGTTGAGGAGTGTAGGATTTGTTTTAGTGTTGGGAAGAGTTTGATGATTGAGTGCGACGATTGTTTGGGTGGTTTCCATTTGAAGTGTTTGAATCCAAAGTTGAAGAAAGTTCCCGAAGGCGATTGGATTTGTGGGTTTTGCGAGAGAAAGAAGAATGGAGAAGAGGTCGATATGCCTAAGCCGCCAGAGGGGAAGAAGTTGAGAAGGACAATGAAGGAGAAGTTGCTGAGTAGTGATTTGTATGCAGCACGGATTGAGAGGTAATGGGAAGATAAGATAATTAGAAGAAACATATGTATGTTTTGTAATGGTCTTTTCCTTAACATGATTAATTTTTATGTAGGAAAGTTTTGGTAGTTTATGCGATTGTAAATGTTGAGATATCAATGATTTTGAAATTGGGTGCTGCTAAATGCACCACATTCGTCACTATGTTTTACCTCAGGTTTTGATCTGCAGTGTACTACTTCATACAAAGTTCGGCTGCAGTATACATTTTCTCTCTCTTCTTTTTTCTTTTAACCCAAATTTTGGACGGTAGTGCACTACCAGTCAAAATGGATAAAATGGAGTCCATAATGCAGTGCATTTGGCAGCACCCCTGAAATTTTGGTGGATTATGGGCGTAACTGATATCAACCTGAATAGGAGAATCTCTTGATTTTTAAATCAACATGTATGCTGGCTGTTTGATTGGACATGGAGATACTGATTTGGGTATTGTTAATTTGAAAGCAAATTCAACTAAATCTAAACCAGATGCATACTTGCATGCTGGGTGTGATTGTTATTGATGGATGATGCTGTTTAGTGCTGTATCCTGAGTAATTTTTACTTTCCTCTTTCAACGAGGGTATTCTCAGAAAAAGTTACTTGATTTCAGGTTGTGGAAAGAACCAAATGGGGTCTTCTGGATGAGGTGTCGGTGGTATATGATACCTGAAGAAACCACGGCTGGGAGGCAGCCTCATAATTTGAAGAGGGAACTATACCGCACTAACCATTCTAGTGATGTGGAGGTGAATGATGAAGGCCATATTCATATGGATTAAGTTCCCGCATTTGCTAATTTAATTTACTTCAAAATGCACACATATATCCTTTCCAAATCATTAATCAGCAAAACCTTATCAAAACCCGTAGAACTATTATGTTTATGCCTTTATTTATCAAATTGTTGGGGAATATAGTTAAAGGATATATTTTTCCCATAATATTGTTGGAAAGTAGCATTTTTACCATTATATTATCCTGGTTGGACTGTATAGCCATGGGCTGGGTAAGGGCAGTAGCTTAAGTACAATTGTAGCTTGAGCTATCATTATATTATCCTGGTTGGACTATATAACCACGGCATGGGTTAGGGCAGTGCTTAAGCACAATTGTAGCTTGAGTTATCATTGTTTAATTTTTATTCAAAGCATTATAGATCAGTACTAAGTCTATCTATAGTTCAACTAATTATGTATTATGATTGGTCCAGATGGAGACTGTAATTAGACACTGCTTTGTTCTGAACCCTAAAGAATTTGCTGAGGCCAGTAATGAAGGAGACGATGTTTTCTATTGTGAATATGAATACGATGTTTACTATAACAGTTTCAAGCGCATCTCAGATATCCAGGATGACGATGACGAGGAGGTAATATATATCTTGAAAACATGATAATAATCCTGATAATGAAAACGAATCTAGTACCCAAGAGAATTATTTTATCTTTCATAATTGTAGAATGATAAAGAAGCTGAAAAGGATACCGAGTGGAAAATGTCAAAGAGTTTAGCTTATGAAACCGATGATGGTTCTGGAAGTGAAGATGAAGTTGCAGATTCTAATGCACACAAGAATCATTCCCATGAGTTGGCCGCAGTATGTACTTTTATCAGGCTTAGTAAGATGTCTATATGTTTATTTATTGTTCTATAAAATGTTCTTTTCTTCTTCTTAGAACTCTAGTAAAGGAAGAACATTTGGTCTTCACAAGATTGGGATAAAGAAGATCCCAGAGCAAGTTAGACGCCATAAACAAACTGACTTGGAGAAGGCAAAGCAAACACTGTTGTTGGCGACATTGCCTAAATCTTTACCTTGCAGAAATAAGTATCTACAACATACTTGTGTAGTGTCACATAATATAATGCTTGATTTGAGTCATTTTATTGATTGTTGAGCTTATTTTGTAGTGAAATGGATGAGATAGCTTCATTCATCAAAGGTGCTGTTTGTGGCGAACTATGGTTTGGGCGCTGTCTGTATATTCATGGTGTTCCTGGAACTGGCAAGGTAAGTGATACATTATCAGTCTTATATTTTTCCTGCCCATGATTTTAAGTGGATATTACTATTAGTTTCATTTTGTATCATACTACAGACTATGAGCGTACTTGCAGTGATGCGAAATTTAAGGTCTGAAGTTGATGCGGGAAAAATGAGACCCTACAGCTTTGTCGAGGTCAATGGCTTGAAGTTGGCTTCTCCTGAAAATATATATAAGGTTCTAAAATTACTTCTATGTATCACCAATATTATACGATATATTTGCTGATATTTACATGATGGTGAATCAATGCAGATTGTCTATGAGGGATTAACTGGAAACAGAGTTGGGTGGAAAAAGGCTCTTAACCTTTTGAATGAACGGTTTTCTGATGAAAAGAAATCAAACAAGAATCAGCCTTGTATTCTACTAATTGATGAGCTTGATCTTCTTTTAACAAGAAACCAGTCGGTAATTTTCTATGGAATATCGACTTTCTAGCTTAAAATTATGTTATTATTATATAATTAATATTTGAGTAACATTACTTGCAGGTGCTTTACAATATACTGGATTGGCCTACAAAACCAAATTCTAAGCTTATAGTCATCGGTAAAACTGCAGTACATAACATTTATTATTTTCTTTTGCTAACATGGACATTAGATTTTTGTCATTTCACCACTATATTTTTACTGCTTTCAGGGATCGCAAATACAATGGATCTTCCAGAAAAGTTACTTCCACGAATTTCAAGTCGAATGGGAATTCAGAGGCTATGTTTTGGGCCTTATAATTATCAACAGCTACAGGAAATAATATCAACTCGCCTTAAAGGCCTTGATGCATTTGAGAAACAAGCTATTGAATTTGCTTCAAGAAAGGCAAGTGTTATTTACAACTATTATGTTATCTATATTCATGCAGCCTGCTGTTTTATCTATGAAAGAGAGACATGAAGATACTTCCCTTTATCCTAAGCTGTAACTAACAAATATGCTGAATTATTGGACTAAACTCCTTTAATTCGAATACATGTACATTACCTCCTTCCTTTCATTTTCTTCCAAATTTTCTGTTCTGTTTCACTGTGCTTATTGATTAGACATGTTTATACATAACAAAAGTGAGAAGTGATGCTAGCTAGTTACTTATTGTTTCTTACAAAACCAAATTATATATTCGATATTCGAACATGGCTATAAAAAAATCTCAAAATTTTACGATTTGAATTCCCATTTTAAATCGTTTCTCTCCAAGTAAGGTTCGATTTTCATATTCCAGTTCATTCATAACATAATTAAAGTTGCAATCTATTAAAAAATAGAATAAAATAAGTCTATTCATTTGAAAAATATCATGTGCTTATTTAAATTTGTAGTTCAAGTATTGTTGTTAACAAGAAAGAAAATTGTATATTATGTTTAAATGTAAAACTCAAGCATCAAAATCAATTTTAAGAATATAAAATATTATTATGAATGTAGAATTGATACTTTTACATACGTAAATGTCATTTAGTAAAATACACTACACACATTTCTAGCATACAAGTGGGAGGTGTGTGTGTATAGACATACACATATACTGTACATACCCATAAAAATATAAATGCTTTGTATCTACAATTCACTATTTAAATTCAGTTTTGACTTAAAGCTTGAACTTTACTATTTACAATCGAATTATGTCTGGAGAATCTTGTTTTTGAACAAACATCCATACAGATTTAGAGAGCCCCTAAATTGATACTATTGATGTGGTTGACACTTGATACCATAACAAGTTTTTTGCATGCATATTAGTGATGTTGATTTGCATAGCTTAATCATGATTGGTATCCCTTAACAACTTTTTTGAGTGTATACTAGTGATATTGATCTGTATAGCTTATTACGATCAAATTACTTTTAGCTGTGAGTCGTGGATGAAACTAAATATCTCAGAAAATGTTAAATCGATTTTGTAAGTTTTTATTCTTTATCGATCAATCTAATATTCTATTATTCTTTGGTTTGAAGTTCAGTACACTGTTACTCAATTATATTACTTGTTTGTTAGTTTTTTGTTTATCTTTCACATGTGTCTGGTTGGACGATGGTATTGGTTTGGTGTTCCTTCTATACTACCCAGAGTTGAATGATGGCTTTATAATCTTTTGGCTTTAGTTGTTATCTTTTTGTATACATACCTTTTTATTTATTATTATACCAGATTACTTAATTGCGCAAGTTAATTTGACTTAGATATGCTGGTTTGTAATTTGTCAATTCAGTGTTCAACAGAATCTGCTGCGTAAAGTGTAGTTCTTGCTTAATTTCAGTTTGATTGAAACTTGATATATAGAATCTATGATTTGGTGTTTGTTAGCTTAGACATAATTATGCTTTGTACACATCCAAATAATATTCAACCACGTCATCTTATTACAGAGAACCAGCTTACATTAATCAGAAGTTATTAACGGCGTACAAAGACACAAAACCTTCCCAGGGTCTTGGCGCAATGCGCCAGCAAATGACATACACCTTTTTTAATTTTCTGCGCATGTATTAAAAGATTTATGTGCTCATTATAATTATATATCACAACTAATTTACCAAGACTAATATAATTTATATATTTGTTACTAATAGATATAAAAAAAGGTTTTATTTAAATGTCATATGCTTAAAATATCATTTAATTATACTACATCGTTCAATAATTAATCATTCATTTAGAAGTTAAACTTCGAAACAAAAGCTATTGTTTAGCATTTCAAGTATAAACTTACAGTTGATTGTGTATGTCTTAAGTGAGGAAAAAAAACGAAGAGAAATGATATTTCATTATTTGCTTCGTGTGGTGTCATTTTGATGAATCGATTTTATTTCCTGTTACAAATGTTTATTTATGCATTTTTTACTTTATAAAATTTTAACAGTTATTTATTATATTTTGATCATATAAAACTACGAAAGTGTAACTTAGATCTTACCTCAATCTGTCATATCATCGTATGAATGAATATTTAATACATTCAAGTGTCGATATTTGATTGTGCACATGATCAATATTATATTACAACTTACCTTACGAATATATTACATAAAGAGCATTAGTTTTCCATATAAAATCTGTTAAGTTTCGGCACTCTCAAGTACGCACCCGTTGCCTATGTGCAGGCTTTAGTGTAGAGCTATTTGGTACAACTAAAGGAATCATCTGAGTCACATCTAACAAGAGCTACATGTGTTTGACTTCAACCCAGGGACGAAGCTAGGGGCCATGCCCCCCCCCCCCCCCCCCCGATTTTCGGAATTATATACAGAGACCGATTTTTTTTTTATTGTGTTGATTTGCTGTTTTGAATGTAGTTCAGAAAGAAAAAACAATAAATTGACTAGTTGATGGTGCTATGTGTGGTCTATAGGGGTAGAGTTGTACTCAAATACTTGGTTAGTTGACTAGCTGATTTGGTTTTTCATTTCATTTTGAAATACTGTTGACAAATTAGTAAAATAAATACAAAAATTTGGCCCCTCTTGTTGTTAAATTCCTGGCTTCGTCCATGCTTCAACCAAAGAGAATTTAAAAGAAAGTCATCCTTTAGAATCTTAAAAAGAAAAGATTTATAAACAATCTTGTGATTAATTTTTATGCATTTTTGGACTGCAAAACAATAAAACGGCGATTTAAAAAGAGAAATTACATTAGAACACAAAATGGCGACACAAAATCTGGCACAGGCGATTCAATCATTAGATCTCTGATTTCCACTTCCCATGTTCAGACAAATAAATCTAATGGCCAAGATTTTTTGTGTCAAATTTGTGTTTTATTGTGTATTTTAACCGCTCCCTTAAAAAAATAGTGAAAATTTAAAAGGCGCGACTTTTTTTACATTGTGCTTTTGTGCCATATGAGCCATTTAGCGTGCATTTTCATGTGTGTTGTGTCGTGGGCTAAAAAGCTGCCATAGTCGCGCAGTGCTTCACGCCATATCCACCATAGCACGCCTTTTATAACTATGGTTCAAGACATATTTAGAATTATTATGTTTGGCTATGATTTTTCCCATCTTTAGTCTTCATTTTTCACTCTATTGGTTTAACGACAGGTTGCGGCTATGTCAGGTGATGCTAGGCGTGCCCTTGAAATATGTCGACGTGCTGCAGAACTAGCAGATTACCGACATAAACAGTCATCAACTTCATCTGAAGGTATTATACAATTAATATAGTAGCAACTTAAAATGAACATGTAATATGCAAAAATATCTTATAGCAGCTAATTTGCCAATGGATGTCAATCCTCTAAATCCTGCAATTTGATTTAATAATCTATAGCTTGATATGACATATAAGCTAAGATTAATTGTGATTATCACATCAAGGATTTCTCCTTTTCCTTATGGTACTTTTTTTGGGTCTGTTGATTTGGTTATTTTTCTCACTATTGCTGGCATGCTACCCTGCTAATTTAAAGTATCTTATATCCTAGGCAAGTGTCGTGTTGGTATCCAAGACATTGAAGCTGCAATCCAAGAAGTCTTTCAAGCACCGCATATCCAGGTGAATTGAGATGACAATAAATCGAAACCACATGACAAACTTTAAGTTTAGCTGTCAAAATAAGCATTTACATAGCCGTGGTCTCTGATTTAAATATGGTGTTTCCTTGTTGCAGATAATAAAGACATGTTCTAGACTTGGCAAGATTTTGTTGGTGGCTATGGTACAAGAGCTTTACAGAAGCGGGGTGTCTGAAGTAACATTTGAAAAGGTTTGAGCTTTTCGTTTATTATTTTTCATATAAGTTATTTTGTTACTCTCTTTTTTTTAGGCAACCATGATTGTGAATCGGTTGGGATGGCATAAATCCATGGAGTGAATTTTATGCAAGCATCTTTTATCGTTTAACAAGTTAGTATAAACCAAGGTTTGAGGTTTTGATCGAAACACCGAGATTTCGGTCGTTCCGTTTAGGTTTCGGTTGGGATCGAAATGAAACCAATCCGAAATTCCGATTCAATAAAAACTATTGAACTTCAAATTTTACAACAAAAAGAAGTCTAAAAAAAGAAATAATTTGAGTTTCAAATGCATGAATAATCAAATTTAAAATTGTAACTTAGAAAACATATAAATTCACAAAATATGCGAATGGTGTGACTAAAAATGTTGATAAAGAAATAATGAATAAATATTTTTTAGTGTTATAAATATTTATAATTAATCAGTATTGTTCTTTTATATCTTATTTTTCAATCAAATATAATTTATACTTTTTGTTTCAGTAAATTAAACAAATATATGCGTAATTATATGAAAAATAAACAACGATATCCGAAACTAGAATCGAAATTCCCGAAATTTACGAATTACATCAAAATTCCTAAAATTTCAAAAGACCGAAACTGAGATCTCGAACCTTGGTATAAACTGAAATTCATCATATTAGGGCTGTTATGTTAATGGTAACCGTTACCGATGCGAGAAAATCTTATCGTACCGATACAATTGGTGAGTCTAAAATCACTATCGATATTCTACTGTTACTGCTGGTAAAATGATAGTTAGTATACCGATAAACCGGTAAAATATTGGTTGGTAATTGTAAATTTGCCAATACATAAAACATTTTCTTTTTTTAGTTGACATATAATTTTTTTTAATTCATCACAAATTGTTTACATCAATATGAAATAATACCATTTCTAATCTTAGAGTTTGAACCTAATAAAACTAAAAAAAGAAACATAGGCATACATAATATTACAAACATCTTCCTAAAAATTGATATACCTTCAAATTTGTCGGTTGTAGGGATTAATTTGAATAGTGAAAAAAGAACAATATACCCGGTAAATTTTCCGTGATCATTGGTTTTGACGTTTTTGTATCGCTATATTTACATGATAAATTTACTAATACCATACCGATAGTATTGATAATGGTACGGTAATGGTAAATTAACCATTACCATAACAGCCCTATACAAAAAACAATGATGAAATGTCACAAATGTGAAGAAATTATGAAAACCGGGAGGCAAAGGATATACAGGACCTGGCGTGCAGTGGAAATGCATGCATAATCACGTAGATCAATCTACATACTACCACTATTGGTTTTTTTATCCATGCCATTCTTTTATATGGCACCCTTGGCAATTCAAAATTTATTTGTATTATTTGAGTGTTCCTTTAGATGATTGAACTGGTATCTTCCCTTTCAACAAGGAAATAGTTTACTGCAAGATCAAATTCTCAATTGGTGTTATTTGCCTGATTGCCAGTAAACAGGCAACGGCTTGCTTACACTTTTGTACAGCAACACGTCATCAAATTTGTAGTTACATTACATGAATTTTTACGGTTATGCTTCTATTAAGGATGTTCAGAGTTTTTTGAGGTTTTGCAGTAGTTCACTCAAAAAGAAAATTATATATGGCTAGTTATCAACCGTAAAAAGACTAAATAGATTGGTCTTGGTCTAATATAACATTAAGATAGATATTCTAATAAATGGTTAAAACTGAGATAATGTGAAATGTTTTCTCTATTATTTACTACCTTGATATTAGGTTGTACCACATGTTTGAAATCCTGTTTTTTGTAATTTTATTTATATTTTGTTTCAGTTGGCAACAACTGTTTTCTCTCTATGTTCAAACAACAAGGAAGAACTCCCTGGCTGGGACAGCCTACTTAAAGTAGGGTAAGAAGAATCATCATCATTTTTTTATATCTTTGAGCATTGAGTTCACCATCATTTGTTTTGATTAGGCTAAAATAACATAGTTTGTTCTTGAATTTTCTTACAGCTGCAAATTAGGCCAATGTAGAATCATTCTCTGCGAGGAAGGAGTAAAGCATAGATTGCAAAAACTGCAACTCAATTTCCCGAGGTAATAAAACACTGATTATTGTGACAGCTAGCATATTATATCAAAATATAACATGTTTCTAAGCCTTTGCAAATCAGTTGACCATTTAGTTAATTCTTTATTTAAAAATAATAATAAGGTTAAATGTAAATTTTTACTGATGATGGTTTTTTTGTGGCAGTGACGATGTTGCATTTGCATTAAAAGATTGTCCAGATATTCCTTGGTTATCCAAATATCTATAACCACTCCATTTATGTTTGCAATTGTACCCTGGAGACATTCTCCGAGATGGCATTGTATGTATTGGCTTTTCATTTTTTCCGTTTTTACTTTTCCTTTGTGCATAATTTATCTATTTTCCGGTAGCCTTAACTTTAGATGCGGTATATCATATTCTTCAGTTGCAATACAAGATAAATTTAGGCTACTTTTTTCCAAACACCTAAGGAGGAATGATTTGAATTTATATGTTTTTTTAACAGGTAAAAGAGAAGAAATCTGTATGAAAACTTGCTACTGTTGGAAATGATTGTCAACACCCAAACTTATACATGTACACTAGATGAATGCTTACATGTATTTTTCAAAGCGGATAAAGCCCTTAATGAATTTGAAGCCTTTACAGCTGTTGCTGTTTTGCAGGGATGCTAATGTTGTAAGTTGAAGTAAAAAACAGCTGATAGTATTGTTTTACTAATTAATTTTTGAATCTGTAACCGAACTTATATTACCAAGCGCTGCAAAATGTGCTTATCTCTGGTTTGGACGATGGCTACGGAGCGTTGAACAATATTTTTTATATGTAATAATATCCATCTTAGTTTATATTATTATTTACTTAAAAGTTGTGGGCCGTTACACCGTATGCTACTTGTATGTAGTGGATCATACAAATACAGTCCGAGTGATGGTTATGTATGGATAGCCCATGACCGCGACTAAGGTCACAAGCTAGCTTTGTGAATGCTGCTTTAGTCATATGACCTGCGTACCAAATAAAATACATATTTCATCTGTGGCCATGCTAATATGACAAGGTAGTTTTGTTTCAAGTTAGTCTTGTGTATCAATAATAATGGGTGAAATAAGTACGAAAGCCCTTTTTATCGATTTCAAAATGAGAAGTTAAATATTCGCTCATAACAAAATTTGCATTTGGTTGGTCCATACACAATAATATATGTGCTTATTGACTCCGTTTATGCAACCAATGAAAAGTGATATTTTGTTCAGACTATTCTCAATTAAATTGTACAGTAAGTACAAAACCACATACTTACCCAGGCTTATACAATAGTATATAACATCTGTAACTGAATTGCTACAAGATTTCTTGAATTAGCACAAGGGGCTTTTCTGTATTAGATACCTATAAACAAAAGTACAAGTGCCAATATATTTTATGATTTTAGTAATGTGATTCTAGTATCTAAATTGTAACAAATATTTACCTTAAAAATTAAATTCATTAATATCATAAAATTATATCCTAAATCGCAGTTGTTCAAAGGTAAAATGAAAGTCATCAAAACTGCACAAATGAACATTATTCTAAATATTTGGTATTCTACGCCGTTTGTATAAAACGTATAATTTTTCATAATGCAATCAAGATATTCAATCAACAAATAAATAAATTCAAAGTATCTACCTTGTTTGCATTGTAAATAATGGAAGACACAAACAAATTCATCTTATTTGCAAAAACAATTATGAATTGATTGGATTAAACATATCACCTAATAAATAATTTTTCAATGATAAATAACATCAGTGAGAATGAAAGGCATTATGTAAACAATCCAAATTACGATAAAAACCATAACTTTAAACATTTAATAATTTATATCATTTACCTGCATGCACATGTTATTTTATAACAGCATCGGTTATTATTATGTATGCCTAAAGAATCGGATCCCTGATTTCTAACCACTTATCTAACCGACTTAACCCTCTTACCAGTGATCATTAACAATAGGATGTAATTTTATTTACATTGTCCAAGACATTTTAATAAAAAAATTATAATTCAAAATTTTCATGCGCTTGCAATATCGAAAGCGGAAACCATAATCAAAGTAGAACAAAATGACTTAACTTTAAATTTTTAATAATTTATTGTAACAAAATTCTCATGTCATATTCTATTCTATGTAATTAATATCGGATAATATCGCTGATATATCATCGATATATCTATCCCTCCTAAGACGATACTTTCTCAAAATATCGATTAAAACATCGTTACCGATATATCGTCCGATATTTATCAATATATCGCTCCGATATTTAGCATAAAATATCTGATAGTTTTTTAAAATATCATTCATTATTTTATGTGTTTGGAGAATATGTATTAACATATAAATATCTTGACATTCTTAATTGTATACGGTGAATGACAATACCTATACCATATTAGGAATCTTAATGCACTAATTTTTTTGTTTTAACCATATAATTTTAGTCTTCTTTGTTAGTTTTTTAATAAAGAAAACTCTACTTATTCCATTATTTTATATGTTTTATTTTCCAAAGACTTTACCGGTAAAACAAGATCATGAAAGAGCTACCTCCTTTTTTAGTTATATTGTTGTTCGCCATTTCTAATTAGTAAGTTAACTTATAAAAATTCATTTTATTAGTTATTATAATGCACCAAGAACTAAAAATTGAAGAGCGGTAAAGTTATATATTGGACACATCGATAAAGAATGAGCTAAAACAGAAATTGGTATCAAATCAACATTGCTTATTCAAAAAATTAATTGAAAATGAAAACCATGAAATTATAAATATGAAAACTTTGAAAAAGTAATTTAGATGATTGGATGATTGAAGAAACAATAAATATAGTATAAAAATAATTAAAATGATAAAGATGTACAGTATACGAATTTCTCTGTTTTTATGTGCTTGTATTATGATGAATATCTCAATAAATGGATTATAATCTGTAAACTGCAATCAGTCTTTGATAGTAATTTGACATTATTTATCCAAATATTTGAAAACTTAACTTCAATATAACATAGTACAATATCGTTTATAACATGTTTTACACATGTCCGATATTTTATCGATATTATCATCATATTTTAAAATACCTCATATCGGTACTCGACCGATACGTACCCGATACCGATATTAACTACTTAGGTCATATCTTTATTCTTGAAAGTTGATTTTTGTAATTTGTGAAATTAACAAGTACCGCATAATGGCGCCAAATCCAGGTATCACGTAAAAATCATTACTTATAACCATAATGGAGGTTAATCCAACTTAAAATCCAAATCTCTATAGAAGCATCAATCCAAATACAGATCCAAATCCAAGCTGTTCTCAAGATGACGAGGAAGACAAGGAGGAGGAGGATGGTTGGGTGAGATGGCTATTGAAGTTAGGACAGGAACTTAGTCGAGGGTAGGTGGAGGAAGTAGATCAGAATTCTCCAAGTCACAAGCCTGAAAAAAATAAGAGGATGGAGATGAACTCTAATAAGGGAAATTTTATGCCACATCCTTCTATTTGAAAAATTAGACTCACATCCCTCTCATTTACAACTTATAAACTACGTCCCTCCTTTTAAATAATTAAAAAAAAATACCCGTATTACCCTACCCGCTTTCATTTTATACAAAATCCTTTTCAAATCGTCGATATCATTACATTGTTAATCGAAAAAAAAACCAAAAACTCTCAATCGTTTACACTGTCAATCAACCAAATAGAGGGAAAATAATGAGAAATATCTGCAAATTTGTGGAAAACAATTTTCAATGTTTGAAGATGGCAAACAATGATGACATTGTGAAGAATACGTATCATTTTAAAAGGGAAATCCTAAAAATAAAGAACTAAAGGGAATATAAATTGAGATTTTGTCGTATATATTGATTACTTTACATATTGTTTGCATCAAAATTGGTCACAAACACCCAATAGAGTTCTAGTAGAGATCAAATGAAGAATAAAATTAAAACAGAGCAGAAAAAGCAAATCAAACACAAATTTTATAGTGGTTGGCAATCTTGACCTACGTTCTTTCTTTTATTGATCTTGCACTAGTTGTTTGATTACAAGAGATCTGGATCAGTTGGGATCCACTAATACAAGAATAAAGAATAGTAATGATAGAGCCTTAGCAGCAAAAAGAAAAATATCACCATTATGGAAAATGATCGCTGTATTTATAGGGGAAGACGACTGAATATCTTCTTGAAATTTCGCAGGTAGAATCTCATGGAGTAGATGAATCACCTCAAAAGTTTCGTGGCCCAACTCCCAAGGATAAGAGATTGGCTCTGATCAATCCAAATGGCCATGTGGCGCCGTGCGATCGCTCAAGTAAGTCCGCCTTGATGTTGGCTTCATATTTCCAAAGTTAGTTTGCATAGTCGCCCATATGTTACTTGGAGATATCGTTCGATTTCCGTTGAGTTGAGCTGTTGGGCTGATACAATCCGATCCCCTACCCAGTGGAAGTGATACGACCCGATCCCCTGCCTTGGGGAAGTAATATGATCCGATCCCTTACCTAGGGAAGTACTAATCCATACTTAGAATATACCGGAGAGTCTATCTCCTGGTCTCGCTTGATTGATGCTTTATACCATTATCTGTGCTTGATCTCTGAACTCCATGAACATCCCTTCGAGCTACTTGCCTTGTCTACCGTAGAGTCTAATTTGTCAAACCGGTCTGGATATAGCTGGACCAGAAGACCGGATAACACTTGCCCCCCAAAATACGCCTTGTTTCAAACATGACGTGCTTTGAATCGAAGCAAGTTAGAGTTTCCAAAAAGGATTCCATTCAGTTTTCTGAACAGTCATTATCCTTTCGTTGAGTTATCTCTCCAAAGAGTCGTATCTCTATCTGTTTGCTGTGACGCTTAGCCGATATTCGTTAGTATAAATCTGGAGTGCAATCTCTCAATTATTGTTTGTGCTCGATTCCATTGAGCTTATCGGTCGAGTTAATAGGCCTCGGTTATTTGAACTGGTTCTCCCTTTCAAGAGTTCTCAGGTAAAAATTCAATTTCTGTCGAGTCAAGAAATCAAATGTCGAATGTGCACACATGCTCATTCGTGTATTCTCTGTTGTCATCGGCTACCAAGTGTGTTCAAATGGCTATAGGTCGATGCCAATTTCCACCAAATTGCACTCACAATTTCATCCATTATTTTTTCATTTTTTTAAAATATGGGTGGGATGTGGTACCGACCCCTATAAGGGGGATCTGTACCGATCCCGTAAGCACACGTTTAACGCTTGGACCCGTTTACAATGGATTGCGTAGCGTACTGAGTGAAAAATATGCTTTTTGTTTTGGATTATTGGGCTACGTATGGTATAACCTGCTTAATCAATCCTCTATTTCCATTTTCTATTATTTGCTTATATTCGTTCCTCCTTGCAACCGATCCGA
Organism: Allium fistulosum; assembly: GCA_030737815.1. Taxonomy (NCBI): domain Eukaryota; kingdom Viridiplantae; phylum Streptophyta; class Magnoliopsida; order Asparagales; family Amaryllidaceae; genus Allium; species Allium fistulosum. The sequence goes on from CM060903.1 coordinate 944,324,268, forward strand.
CCCCTCATCCTTCTTCACTTTCTTACACTAATCCCGTCTTTTTTATTCGTTTAGTCATTTCCAGTCTATTTGCAACCGAACCCATTCCTTCAGCCGCCATTAAAGAGCGCAAGTTCCCAACCTCCAACAATGGCAAATCTTGAATCGACTAGGTTGAACCCCATATCCACAGTACCTCTGCCTGTTCGTGCTCCAAATCCACCAATCATCATTTCCAATTAATTAATTCTCAGGGTCGAATCCCTCTTGAAGCCCTAGACCCGATCCGCCTAGGTGTCAGTCGATTTCGTTTTGAAATGTATAGGTAGATGTTGGGCTGGAGTGAGTATAGGGATCGGTTGCAGGCATGAGATCAGTGCTGATGTTTTAGAGATGAAGTGAGATGTGGGATCAGACATTGGTGGGGCATTCGGTATGGATATGGGATGGATGAGATGGAGTTGCAGATAAATGTGGGATTAGTATTGTTGTGGAGGAGACGAAGTGGAGTGGAAGCAAGCATTGGGATCAATCATGGGTTAGAAGCATAGGGGATCAGATGCAGGCATGTTGGAGACGATATTGAGTTTGAATATTTGATCTAATTGAATGCATATGTGGTCTTGGTGTTGAGATTAAGATGGTACCATGTTTTTATGAAGATTGTAGTATAGTATCGTTGATGAATTGCTTGATGTTGTTGATTAAATGAACAACTGTTGTAGTTTGGTTGTTTGGATGAACGGATTGATATTTTATTGTAGTTGCTGGTTCATTTTGATTGTCAATGTATGCTCAATGATATGGAGCTTTTGCATTAATGAAGGGAAGAAATCCTCTGTGATACCTGATTTAAATCGATCACTATATAACTAATCTTCTCATGTCATCGTGAGTCATATTTAGGGATCAGTATTCCATATTTTCCTATGGCACACACTTGCAAGTGAATGTCTCCTTGGTATTAGACTGGTTACGATCCCATACTTGGGTGATTTTTTTAAATCTTTGCCTTGTACTCCTAGGTTATGTATGAACATATTTTGCTTATAAGGATACTTGCTTTGTGACCTTGGACTCGAACGTATGCACATGTACGCCCGTATGGACTTTCACTTAAATGTATGAACACACTTGTTTGTTTGAACGTGAACTTAGATGTATGCATATTCCCTGAATTTTGATGACATGCTCTTATATGCCGATAGTCAATCCCTAAACTTGAACTTAACTCTCACGTCTGCCCATCGACGTGAAATTCGGTTGGGACGGTTAGCGATGATTGTCACTCCGGTCGAACTCCCGAATTTCGCCATAACTGTCGTATAATAGTGGACTGTACAATACTGCACAACACAACATCACACTAGATTACACTTAGCATGGGAGAACAAGTTAATCCATATAACAATGACTATCCGTTGAATTCGATAGTTATGGGTTCTAGACGCTTTGAGCGATTATCTGCAATGACTGGCTATTACTTTAAATTTGAATCTGCTTGTATATTTGAGTAATGTGCTTTCCATTCAATGTATTCGCGATATGTTGCTCATCGTTTGGGTTGGAATGATAGTCAGCCACCTATGTGCCTGTGAGTCGATCTGATGATTTTATCTCTAGGCATCCTTTCGGCCGTAGCCTCGAGTCATTTTAAACATTGGGCATGGGTCACAGTATTGAGCTGTCACAGTCATCTTTTGGCTGATCACACTTTTTCCCCCAATCTCGAATTGATAGATGTACTGCATGGATGGTTGAGTCTCGTACTAGTTGTGTTTATACTCTTGCCAAAGCTTCGATGACTTACAGTTGATTGATGAATGGTCTGGTCATATCCATCTTGATTCTCGCTCGTGCCCCCCAAGTCAGGGGCAACTGTCGATAAGTGGATGGGCAACTCACGCCCGCTTTAGTTTTATACCTTTTCTGTCGAATCTGAGGTCAGAGTTACTTGACAGAAGGCTGAGTCATCCCTATTCTAGATTATATCCTGGTTTCTCCTTCCCAGGGGAAGACTTCGATGCTTATTTGGATTTCAGGCATGAGATGAGTACCAGATTGTCAATTACGTCCACTTTTGGTGCAGATGTCGTCATATTCTGGGTAGGAACTGAAGAATGGTTGGTCAGGTCACATCCATGTTGTGATTCATGCTTCTCCTATCAAATCAAGGAAAAGAACCGAGCAATGGATGGTCTGATCATATCCATTTGTGGTTGGTGTGGATCGACATTGACTGTCGATTCGACGACACGATAGCAGGTTTGGATCGATATTGCCCGTCGATCTGGTGTTACGGTATAGTCGGTCACTCGTAACTTTCGACGTAGTTCCGAATGATTTTGTATTAAGGCCTCCTTACAGTCGTTGCCTTAAGTCGTAAATAAAATCAAGCCGGAGCTATAGTGAGCTATTGTATTCAGCTTTTAGTAGTTTTTACTCTTGCCCCCAGTCTTGGTTAGCGGAGTTAGTTCGTGGACAATCGAACCGTGTCCACATTTTTTATACTCCAGTCTGAACTGGGGGACCATAGTTGGTGACGGACGGTCGAACCGTGTCTGATTTTGGTTTGGGTTTTGGGCTTACCGATGTTCGAACAAGGCTTGAATAGTTCGCCATACTTCAGGCGCGAGTAGGGTCGTGGATGGACGGATCACATCCTCCTTGGATTGGACGGTCGAATCATGTCCAATTTAAGTTTGGGCTCTTAAACCGTCCCCTACATCCATGGTAGGAGTCTATGCGTGGACGGTCGTACCTCATCCACTTTCATTTGGATCCCGTTTCTATTGAGCCTTGGGAGTAAGATGAGCGTTCCGGCGAACTTTGAGCTCGAGCAGGGGAGAAGATGGTTAGACCACATCCACTTTAAGTTATGTATTTGCCCCCATGTCAGGGGCAAGAGTTGGAGAGTGGATGGTGAGTCATGTCCGTTTCGAATTGATTTTCTAGTCGAATCATGGTCAGAGTTAGCGAATGAATGGTCGTGTCACATTCATTTGGAGCTGGACAGTCAGTCATGCCCAATTTGATTTATATTCTCCCATCGAATTAAGGAATAGAGTTAACTCAGAAGCGGTTGAGTCATACTTATCTAGTTTCATACTCCTCACAACAGATCAAAGGAGGGCGCTAGAGAATGAATGGTCAAGTCACTCCTTCATGGTTTATTTTCCCAACCATGCTCTGGGGATCGGAGTTATCCGATGGATGGTCGGGTCTTATCCATCTCTGTTTTATGCTCTTATCTGTGCACTAGGGACCAGAGTCATTCGATGGGTGGTCGTTCACACCCGTCTTTAGTTTATACTCCTATCCACTCTCTGGGCACCAGAGTTGATCGATGGACGGTCGGACCGTGTCCATCTTTTTGTGTTTATACTCCAGGTCCTCACTCTGGGAACTAGAGTTATACGATGGGTGGTCAGTCACCCTCATTTTTATGAGTTTATACTTCACCTGTCGAATCAAGGCAGGAGTTGTTGAATGAACGGTCGAGTCATGTTCATTCGTGGAATGGAATTCTGCTCCCCAACGCCGAGGACTGAAGTTGGCGAGTAGACAGTCGATTCACATCCACTTGGTGATTATAGCTCCTCCTATCAAGTTAAGAAAGGGAATAAACGATGGATGGCTGGATCACATCCATGTTTGGGTTGGATGGTCATGTCATATCCAATTTTCTTCGTACTCCTCTCGCGAGTCGAGGGAAAGAGTTGCTGGGTGGATGGTCAGGTTACCTCCACCTCAAGCTGCAGTCGTGCCCTCTTGTCGAAGACTGTAGTTGATGAGTAGATGGTCAGTCATGCCTACTTTAGGTTGAGCCCCCAAACTCCCCCTGTGTCCAAGGTAGGAGTCGATGTGTGGACGGCCAAGTCACGTCCACTTTTAGTTAAATACTGGTCTCGCTAAGCTCCGGGAGAGGCATAAGTATCTTGGTGAACTTCAAGTACAAGTTGGGGAGTGGATGGTCAGTTCACATCCACTCCAAGTCTTTCTTTGGTCTTCAAGTCAAGTGCGGAGGTTGATGAGTGGATGGTCAGTCGCGTCCACTTTGTATTGGAGTTTGACCTTGTTAGGCTCTGAGCAGGCATAGATGTTCGGTAAAAATTGAAGCACGGAATAAGAGGTGGATGTTCGAGTCACACCCACTTTCCGTTTCGAATTCATGTCCCCAAGTCAGGGGCATAGGGTAGCCGATCAGAGGTCGAATCGCACTCATATTAATGAAAATCCCAAGGTTCGATCATGGTCCATGGAGGTTGTTTGGTGCCTAACTCTGGGTACTTGGTCAGCTGCATCATTCGCATGTAGTTTAATTCAAGTTGGTCGTAGTTCAAAACATAATTACATAAAGATAGAAGTACACGACCGAAGGGCTATTTTATTCGAGAATAGAAATAACAAAGTCTATTTAATGAAGAAGTTTAATGAAAATCAAAATAAATATTATTGATAAGTGAAGCAGCGTCGTGTGCTTACTATTCTACTTTTCTCCAGCCTTTCTCAGTTGGAAGTTGACCATCGGCGGTCCAGTTGATAACCGAAGGTCTTTATTGATAAGGGTCGGATGTTCCCTGCCCACCATCCTGCGGTGCTTGCACATACTGTTGAAGCTTTCCTTCTTGGATCAGCTCTTCGATCACATCTCGGAGATGTCTGCAATCGCTAGTGTTATAGCCATATGTCTCATGAAATATGCAATATTTTCGGATTTCTTCTAGGTTTCGGTGGACTCTCTCGGGACTGGCTTCCTATATGCTCCGAGTTGAGAGTCTCTAGGTGGATGTTTTCGCTCGAATCATTCAATGGAGTGTATGCATTTAACTTCGAGATCCTGGGTCATCTCTTAAAATCCGAGTCCTCATCTAGGGCATTGTCATTGCTCTTTTGAACCCCTTATAACCAATGGGCCTGCACTGTTCTTTTTCCCACTCAGCTTTGCCTCCTCCTTGCATAAATACTGGTTTACCTTGTAGTAAAAATAAGCCAAGGTGGTTGGAGGCTTTCCAGCTAACCAACCGCAAAAAATCTATCTTGGGGCCGATTGCCCTTATCAACGCCACTAGTATGGTATTCTAGCTAGGATTGTTCACTTCGGTTACGACGACATTAAACCTTTGCAAGAAGTCTTTGAGCGGCTCCCCCGGTGCTTGGAACAGGTTTGACAGTAACATCGCATGCTTGGGGCGAGTCGATTGTATTCGAAATTACTCAACGAACTTTTGCGCTAGTTGGTCGAACGAGGAGATGGACCTGGGCATTAGTCATGTAAACCACATGATCACCGCTCCTTCAAGAAAGATGGGAAAGTATCTACATTTGATTACATCCGTCGCTCTGGCAGAATCCATATGCCACCTATATTTCATGAAATGTAGTCCATGGCCGGTTTTCCCTGAGCATGTCAGTATGGTTGGCATGTTGAATTTGCGAGGATGCTCTGCACACTGAATGGCTCAAACAAAAGTATTATGGCTCCAGTACTCTCCTCAGTCGTCATTGGTTTGGCTTTGGCTTTTTCTCACGAGCTGTAGTACCATGACCGCAAGGTCAGGTGTTTGAAAGTCGGTCAGTTGGGAGTAGTCATCATCTACCCCGGTAGCTTGGCCTAGTAATCCATCTTGGTTTGTTCCATATTGCATGGTTTTGCGGTTTTTGGGAGTACCGTTTGAGTAACAGTTCGTTGTTCGTTCCTTAGCGCAATTCAGGAGCTACCGCTTGGTTCCCGCACCCCGGTCGATCATATGGAGTAGAGAGAATGCACCGTCTTCAAGTTGAGTTCCGAATCAAGAACGCAGGAGTTGCATATCATCGTGATGGAGGAGGGGCCGATCCCCAATTGGAGGGGTTGGTAGAGTGGGATCGATAGAGAGGGATCGGTACATGTCTTCAATTTTTGTCCTAAATTAGGTGAGATTGATATGTTGTGACAAGGAAGGCCTTATAAGGCTACATTTCAAATTTCCAGTCGTTTGGAGTTCGTATGCTCGAGTTATGGGCAAAAGAAGATGGATCGGTGGTAATTTACTTGGAGTCGGACCCGAGAAAATTTGCCATTTGCTTGGATTCAGCACATGGTTCGCTTGGAGTCCCAGATATTTGAAGTGCTGGGCCAGCAATGAACGGTGCTTGGAGTCACTTGCATGTTTGCTTGATGTTCGGCACCGAACCATGGGTGTGGCTCGGTGACTAATGGTACTTAGAGTCAAATTAGGTTTTGCTTGGAGGAAATCTTGGTTACCCGAGTCTGACTTCGGGCCGGAATTTCCAAAGTTTGCGTCAAGTCAAATAGGGGATTACTTCGGGTTTGACTTTGAGTCAACCCCGAAGTGAGTTTTTTGACTACCATTTCAACGATTTTCGACGATGATCACTCGTGACTCGACAATGGGAGTTCCATGATGGGAAGTACAGCTTTGATGATGGATTGCTATACTTCGAGAGACAGAGTAGGCAGCGATGAGTCAGATCGAGGGGATTGTTAGAGATGGATTATGAGGACCTCGTCCTCTTGGATTTGTTTCTACGATTTTGCATGAGTCTCATGAAGCTCTCTCCACAGTCTCTCTATATCAGCATTAGCGATCACATCGGAAGGAGCCTGCGTGCCAAGGACTCCCTGTTGCGCTCCATCATCTAGAAGACTGCTATACTACTTCGTCGGTAGGTCGTGAGGAGGTAGCAATAGCCACTACACCATAAAAGACCTTTAGTAGCGTTGAAAAAACGCTACCAAAACTTTTAGTAGCGTTTTAAAGAACACTACTACAGGTCGCACAACTAAAAGTATGATTTTTTCGGTTGCGTTTTAATAAACGCTACAAAATGTTTCCGTATAACTGCGTTTTTTAAATGCTACTAAAGGTTTTTCTGCAGCGTTTACAAAACCTACCAAAACTAACATTTTTAGTTGCGTTTGTACTTGGATCATTCTTTGATTTTCTACAGCGTTTATTTTGTGCAACTAAAAACTTTTCGTTGAATTTAATTTATGCCACTATAAATTCAGGTGGTATTTAACATTTGTTTCCGTAGCATTTTTAAAACGCTACTAAAAGGTATGATTGTTTTGTAGCATATTTTAAATGCTTCTATATACTGTTAATGGCTTATATTATTTCCAGCAACTAGTTATATGATAGTCATATTAAAATCAGCAACAATCGTATAATTACCATATTCAAACCAACAATCAATCAATCATATAATTGTCATATTCAAATAATTGAGAATAGGTTAATCACTAAGTATAATATCCATAACCATTTAGATAATAGTTATTTGACAAAATGAGCAAATTCACATACCACAAGCATTCACAAACAAGTTACATAACCAGTACTAACAAATATCATAATACATATAACAATTGAAGTTATGTCCATTGTTACTGATGGTCTTCACTCCGGAAAAGCTAATTACCTGTAAACAAGGTTGATAATCAATTACCTGTAAACCAGTTAATTTGCATAAATTTATTCCGTTTTTATAAAACTTAGTTAAATTATATAAAACTTGGTTAACTTATTATTATTATTGTAAACTTAGTTAATTTTATTAAACTATAATTTATGATTATGATTATTATATTTTTTTGAAACAAATTATTATTATATTATATAATTAGTTATTTTTTTTATCAAACTTAGCTTATTATTATTATTATAAACTTTTTAATTTTATAATACTTAGATAATTTTTATAAACATATTTAAATTTTCTAAAACTTAGTTAATGTATTCAAACTATTGTTTAATAATAATATATTATTATTAAACTTATAAATTACCTTAATTGCTAAAACTTAAAATGTCATAACATATATTTTAGTTAACTTAAACTTATAAAATATCTCAAACTTAAACTCTATTAACTTAGTTAATTTTTATAAATTATCTCAAACTTACAAATTTTCATAAGCTTAGTTAATTTATTATTATTATTGTAAACTTAGTTAATTTATTATTATTATTATAAACTTAGTTAATTTTTATAAACTTAGTTTTTATGATATTATTTTTATTATTAGTATTATTAATTATAAAACATAGTTGGCTTGGTTAATTTATTATTATTATAAACTTAGCTAATTTTTTATAAAACTATAGTTTATTGTTATTGTTACTGTTGTTATTATTATTATTACCATTATAAACTTAGCTAATGTTTTTACCAAACTTAGTTTATTATTATTATTATTACTATTATTATTATTATAACCTTGTTAATTTTTATAATACTCGGTTAATTTTTATAAACGTATTTAATTTTTATAAAACTTAGTTAATTTATTCAAAGTACTGTTTATTACTATTATTATTATTATTATAACCTTGTTAATTTTTATAATACTTGGTTAATTTTTATAAACGTATTTAATTTTTATAAAACTTAGTTAATTTATTCAAAGTATTGTTTATTATTATTATTATTATTGAAATATAACAATATTGAAGAGATCAAAGTTAAAGAACTCGTATATATGCAAGTGTAATTTGTGTTTATTCAGCAAACGACGTATAAAGAAGACAAAACTCAACACTCAAACTCCAAAATCTGGTGATACAAGGCAATTTGAATAATTAGATTCTTGAAAATTTCTAACCTGAATTGAATTTGTACTAAGAAGAGAAACTCAGCAGCATCAGCACCAATTTCTACACCCTCAATCCCAGAATGTGATGTATCTCTATAGACAAAATCTTCTGTGATCATTCTTGCATTGTTCTTACTAGTTTTTAGACAATTCTTAAAAGAAAGAAAATAAGTAATGTATAAAACTCATAACAACTGGTAAAAAAAAGCCTTACAACTCATCATCGTTTTTAAACACACAATGCAATCATATATTTATAATAACACATGTGTTAATATGGTTTCATTTTCAAACAAAAGCACTAATAGCAAAGCTGCACTTGTAAACAATGTCACTAGTAACATACCTTGATCAAGCACTGTGCAGGTTAGCCATCAGCTCGCAATTCAGTCCCCTTCAGCTAACTCAAGGCAATATGTGAAAAATCTCCAAGGCAGCAGGGTAATAAATGAGTGCATAACCATATTTTCAATACAACAAGCACATGAAGGATGAAATAAAACTCAAAGCACTGGATGGGGACATGTAAATATGCTACAGGCAAAACAATGAAATAGAAAAAGAAGAAGAAAAAAGAGCAAGCTTGTGTTCAATTGCACAAGGCATTGGGTATTACTACTCATCAATACAAGGCAGCAGAGCAAGGACGCACTAAAATATAGCTACAGGCATTGTGTGACAAGAATTTCAAAGCATCAGGGCAGTGAAGGATGAACAGTAGTAATAACAAGAATTTCAAAGCATCAAGGCACTAAAATAAACACACCAATATAGCAAATAATAGGAGACTTAATGTAATTATAACTTATGTTAAATTTGTATAAATTCATGTGAGAATTGATGTGCAGAATGAGAAACTTGTAAAGTTCGATCTGTGTGTAGAAACTTGTGAAATTCTGTCATTTATGTCTCATGTATCTATTAATATGGACCGTCCTTCCAAGTTCCATTGAAACTGTATAGTTTGGATAAGAGATTTTTGCAGTACAAGTATCTTTCAGACTTAAACAATTACCTGTTCTACTTGAGAATTTTGTAGACAACTTCTGGTTATTGTATTCTAGCACCAGCAGACTTTTATCTCTCTTCTGGTTATTGTATAACTACACAATCATTTACTGCTTTCCTTTTTCTACTTTCTGCATTTTTATACATTCATCATATCAATAAATTGCTTTATTTCTATGCAGTCAGGTGCATGTTCCGTACCTCAGTATCCTAGTGCCTCCCCATGCACCTAACACTGATGGAATTGATATCAATATCTATTTTTGAATACCCAAGCATCAAAGAAATATGTTGTCGTCTAATGAACTATCCTTTAGGAGGTGTAATTGTTTATACATATATGTTTCATTGCTCCTTTATATACTTTAATTGCCTGTTCGATTACACTTTCAAGTGCATTTACAATAACACTAACTCCTTTCTCTACCATTTTCAATACCACGATATGAAAAGAAAAAAAATGTGTCGATTATTTGGTAATGTTTCTTTACTCAAAGAAAATATGAAAACAGTAAGATACCCTAATAATATTCACTCCGCTGAAGAGTTTTGCTCAATATGACACATATTTTCCATTTACTCGGGTGTTTCTCTAATTGTGTCAATTCTATTCAGAAAATATTTTCACCTACTAATAGTTTATATGAAACTTTATTAATTCATTGTTCAAGCATCTTAGATTGAATAATGATCTGACCAATCCTTCACTTATAATAATGTTTTTTTGGTTAAATTTTCCATTTAATTATGAAACAGAAAAGCTGAACCAAAGTAGTGAGTTGAGTACAATATCAAAAAGAAATATGGAATCTAATTAAATTTTCCATTTACAGGGATACCACCTTTGATAGTATGATTAACTGTCTACAAATAATATCACAAGGACTTAGTACTTGACTAAAATATGCCAAAAACAACATTAACTAGTAGAATAATACCGTATATGGTTACATTGCCTTTACAATAGGGTTTGATTAGGTTAAGCTGGCTTCCAGTCTTTTTAAAACAAGTCTAACCTGATAAATGAGGTGGGGTATGATCAGAAACTGCAACTGTGAAACCGATAAATAATAACAATGAAGTATCATACTTGTCGGTCTAAATGCTAAAACAACATTGTAATTTTGTTTCAGAATCTTCATATAATCTACTAAGTTCTATATAAATCAATGTTTGCCAGTAAGGCATCATATCTTTATTAAGTCCATTAAATAGAAAAGAGAAATGATAAAATGGACCTGATGTTGCAAGAACGAAACAGGCAGAACAGGCAATCATGAGTCCTCCCCACTTGAACAAAAATTTCCGCTTAGTTCAGGCCAGTCATATGATTATAAAATATGTCTCCTTGAAGCATTTGTGTATATTGGGTGTTGCAAATGATGAAGTTTGTAAGATTAATAATCACATAGACACAAGTAAGCTAAACCAAGAGAAAATAGAAGAAGTTGTACACACCTATTTGGAACTCACTGTTCATACAAACATTGGTTAAAAGGCATAGCATAAATGATTGAATGCTTTTTAGCACCTGCTAACATAATGCTTTTGAGCATGCATTTGCTAGACAGTGAAATAATACAGTTGCATAAACTTGTGCAGTGTAAGTAACATAAACAAATGGATGTTACACCAGTCAAAATGCAAAATAAAAATTGATGGCCACAATGCTAATTCACGACAACAATAGAGGGTGAAGGGTGTGAATAAGGTAGACAACAGGGCTACCATCCAAATAAACACATTTAACTAACATCAATCATCCTTGGTTTCTTATAATGAAAGTGGCGGAAATGTCTACCAAGTAGGCTGATTTGAATTACATAAATTTATTTAGTATTTTTTTTTTCAAAGGTAAGTTTATAAGTGAAATCGTCAACAACTTTCAGCCACCCAAATAAATGTCAGTCTCTCAAATATGTTAAGAACAATTTAAGCATATGGCAGGAAAAAAAGGAATATGTGGTTCATATATTTCATTGTTTGAGCGGTAAAACCACCATCAGAATGCAAAAGTTATAAAACTTAGTGAAACTTAGCTATCCTTATATTTGAGTATTTGAGCTATCAATCAATGTAAATAATGATAATGGAGGAGTGGTTTACAAATAAACACACTTATATTTGAGTAAAACATAAGAGTATAACTAACCACTTTCACATTTTTCAATTTTCTGCAAGCTCCATCATTTTTAATTCATCATATAAAATAATAGCAAATTCATCAACCTGCACAACTAAACCACAAAACTCCATCTCTTAAAAACTCAGTAACCTCCAAATTTATTTAAAGTATATAGGAAAGGAAAGTATACTAATATAGAATGAAGAATATGGAAAATACATTATTTTCATAACAGATTATGAATACCTGCTGCAATTGATGCACATCTCTTAGATTTAGTTCAAAGACTGAAGCATCATAACAAATAAGCACTTGAGAATACGTTAATCTTTTTCGACATAGCATTGCAGTTGTTCCTCTCAACTGCTTTTGATAGACATGATAGCAAATTGTTTTAAATTGAGATCTCACAATACACTAGTTTCCTTAAATTCCAGGACTAACATAGTGTTTATTTCAGATCTCCATTCAAAGCATATCAACTTATATAATTGACCTGTAATACAAAACCAATAACTATTAAGAGGCCAAGAAAATTAGCCTTGGTGAGAACATATCAACTTCAAAAGAATAAAAATATATAAAAATCTAAGCAAATATGAAAAGAGCATCAAAAACCCCAAGAACGCTAGTGGATAACAGAAGAAAACGTTTCCAGAAAAAAACTATTAACATTGCATACCCTGTTAAAAAGCACATCATGTCTATTGAGATGCATTATACCATCCTTAAGAGTGCACTTCCATCTACTTTTTGTTCGAGTCACCCATTAGCATTCACTGGAAAAACAATTTGAAAAGAAAAGAACCATCTTAACATAAGTTGCTAAAAGTAACTGATAATTAGATAATACCTTATCAAATTTAGCTAGAACTAATTGTTGTATATGTGTATATTTTTGGCAAAGATCATACTATGTTGATGACGTCGTTGTAATGGAAGACCAAATTGTTTACATTTACTAATTTTCTACGCAAAGTGCTAGAACTTATCTTACCAAGTCTTTCATGAAAACTATAGTTAAGTAAAGGCAAACTATATTTTTGATGGATTGAAGAACTATGTAAAGCTCAACTTGCAGTGATTTCCTGTTCCCACTTATGTGTCATCATGTCCCTAACCCATCTAATTCTTTTTCAGTTGCCAAATTTCTAGTTGTGTGTGATCAAGTATAATAGTACTTCATAGCCTACCACACAAAAATTCCTAATATTAAAAGGTAAGATTGTATGAATTAAGGTGAAATTACAAACAAAGGGGTGAAATAAGAAAAGAAAGTAAACAGTATGTATACCTAAAGTGGTTATCTAAGAATAGTTTATAGTTTATGTTTAAGAACACAGAAACATATTTTCTACTAAAGTGGCTGTCTAAAAATACAAAAGTCGTTTGTGTTTAAAATATATTGTGCATACAAAATCCAATCCCTTTAGGGTTAATACTATGGATCAAATATTTTTTTAAAATAGTATGCATCCACTTTGACAAAAAATATCGAATATTAAATAACATGCCTTAAAACTGAACACTAAATCTCAGCACTCAATAGTAATAGTTTCAAAATACTATAATTTATATATATATATCTCGATTGCACAATTTCATATAAGTTATATTATATATGTTATGTACTCTAGAATTATATTATATATTAAAATTATATTATATAACTAAATTAAATACTAGTATGTTACCTGACACTGCCTCTGTTTTATCTAGTTTCTGTCATAAGCAGGAGATACTTTTTTGAAGCCTGTTGTCTTACACTGTCCCGTTGCAAGCTCGTGAGACATGTTGGTCCACGTTCAGTTAATGCAGCTCCCTTTTCTTACTTCTTTGCCTTTATTGTTCATGCCTACAATGTTGAACATCAGATCTTGCTATCATGCTACTGCATACCAAGCTGACTGGCTATAAGCTTCAGTCAAGAATACTCGGTCTGATTTATGTTCTCAGTGTACCCTATACATGCCTCAGACCCTCATCTCTAGTCTAAACACTTGATGCTTCTGCATACTTAATGCAAAGCAAAAAAATTAAATGATATAGTGTATAGTAATGTATTTCCAAATGTGCCAGTTAAATAAAGGATAAAGATATGATTTAATATAATGTAAATCCAAATCCTAATTATAATTAGTTTTAGATATTCAATAAACGAGGATAGAGGAAAAAATAGTGTTTCTTATAATATTACTTGGAATTAAATAACAATTGCACTTGTAATTATAAGCAAGAAATAATGATTTTGAAATAATATGATAATGACATAAAATGGAATTTTTACTAACATATTAGTTGCAAGTAGTCCGTTTATAAAGCAAATCAAAATGAGAGTAAACAATAAAATACCTTGATATTCATTTTCTACTTATTGTTGTACCAGATAATATTATATAACAACTTAAATTAACCTTTTAAAGGAGAGTTATCACAGTTCAAATTGGATTTTGTATAGAAGAACTACATAAACACCAAATCTCATTAAACAAATATTGAATTAAACTATAATACATGAGGGCATTCAATTATACCTTTGCGATGGTAACCTGTACCTCCATCAACTACAATGAATACAAGGAATCCTAAGATATTTGTACAGTTATCAATGCGATCAAGGTAGAGGTTCCTTTTACCAACTACAAAACAAAGAAGGAACTATTAGAAACATAACAACAATAGTAAAATACATACTAATTATGAAGAGGTATCAGAGAGTTCAGGTTGTATTGATCAGAATCAATTACTCAAAAAAGCTTATAACTAACAACAAACTTGCCGTTCCTACCTCAAACTTCATTTAAACAAATCATCACATTCAGAAATATATTTAGGATTACAGGTAATAAAATTATTTTAGTAAGTTAATAGTAATAAAAGATTAATTATTTTACTTACTGGATAATGAATTATGATTACTTGTTTAGTAATAAATGACGGTAGTAGATCAAAAACATCATTTATTTTATTAATACTTAGTTTACCTGAATGTTCAAAAAAACATCACTGGTTTACCCGAGCAAACTATCGTAGGAGATCAAAAACTTTTATGAAAAAACGTCTATGAAAAAAACATCATTCAATTAACATTTGGTTTACCCGAATGTTCAAAAAACTAGAATTTTTTAGCTATATCCAATTATTTCGTGTAAACAGGCAGCATAAATTCATAACTCGTGTTTATCTGTTATCCTATCAGAGTAACCTTTGGAATTTGTTATATGCAAATTATAGTTGACTTATATCTAACACTATTCTAGACATTTTGAATTAAAGAAAAAATTCGACACATTTTTTCATAACAATAATAAATTATTAATAATATAATGATTTCCACCTATTGACAATAGATTTTCTATACGTAATTTGAATTAAAAAAATATTTCCAACGTCACAGAAAAGAATAATTAGAAAATGAAGAAAAGGAATAAAAGTGAATTATTGAACACCTACTTCAATCAACTCAGTTCCTATGCAACAATTTTTCCCAATACTATTCTCATTTAGGCAAATGATCACACGCATACAAAATCATGCATGATTAACAAATTAATTTGCCAACTGATTATTTCATACAAAATTACATAGATCATGACTGAGGTACCTTTAAATTCTGCAGCTACCCTAACTTCATTAATTTATACGAGTATATAAAAATTTATTGTGTTACTATATAAATCTACCAACTCCAGAAAATGAATAACCCAACACTTTTAAGTTTTGAGGCCAAATATTCACTTATATGCATATGGAATAACTTTTATTTTATTTTATATTTTCTTCCACTGCGCATATAGTAATAAACCTTATTACAAAGAAAGATTACTTATTAGCTTCCCAGATTGAAGAAGCCATTAGGAAAAACAAAAGTTTGGAATCACTTAATTCAAAAACTTTAAATGCGACGTCATTAATTCAAAACCCTTTGGAAAAAATCAGGAAGGGGGCCGAAGCTACTAAAAGTTAGAAATTTGAAGAACACATCTACTAGAAGAATTACCATAAATTCTACCTGTGAGATGATGATTTATGGTCTATGACGAAGAAGGAGATAACGCTTGTTGACGCTGGATAATCAGTCTATTGCGGCCAGGTAGATCGACTACGATTAACTACGTTGGAGCTTCCGGGGTTCCTTAGTGGATCGATGATTTAAGATTTCTGGTGTGTTGGTGGATTGATAACGATTTGGTGGCGATGGCATCCGTATTTGGAGGTGGATTACAAAGATGGCGACTTAGGTTTTTTGATAGTATTGAGAAGTGGAGAAAAAATAACTGAAAATTGAAGCCGTACTTGGAACATTTTTGACGAAAATTTTAGGCGGCACAAGTAATATTTCACCGTAGCGATTGTCCTAAGCCTATGGATGCACTTGCATTACAAACGCTGCCATTATTTGTAACTAAAAGTAGGTTTTCTTGTAGTGAGCCTTTTACTTCCTAGGAGGCATTGTAGATAGCTTCCTTCTAGATCTTCAAATCTGAGTAGAAACGAAAACTTGTCGGCAGAAATCTGGATCTATCTCACGGATATGGGAATCCACAAGTTGATGATGAGATCCAATCAAGCTGAGAATTCTTTCTTAGTGAAAGCATCAAAATATTTGCACCAAAATTGATCACAAACACCTAATAAGTTCTAATAGAGATCAAATGAAGAATAAAATTAAAATAGAGTAGAAAAAGTTAACCAGACACAAAATTTTAAAGTGGTTCGGTAATCTTGGCCTACGTCCACTTTTTTCTTTTATTGATCTTGCACTAGTTGTTTGATTACAAGAGATTTGGATCAACTGGGATCCAGTAATACAAGAATAAAGAATAGTAATGGTAGAGCCTTAGTAGTGGAAAGAAAAATATCACCATTATGGAAAATGGTTGTTGTATTTATAGGGGAAGACGTACGACTAAATATCTTCTTGAATTTCGCAGGTAGAATCTCACGGAGTAGACGAGGTCACCTCAAAAGTTTCATGGCCCAACTCCCGAGGATAGAGGATCGGCTCTGATCGGTCCAAATGGCCATGTGGCGGCATGCGATCGCTCCAGTAAGTCTGCCTTGATTTTGGCTTCGTGTTTCCAAAGTTAGTTTGCATCGTCCCACATGTTATTTAGAGATATCGATCTATTTCCGTTGAGTTGAACTGCTGGGCTGATACGATCTGATCCCTTTCTTAGGGAAAGTGATACGATCTGATCTCCTTCTTAGGGGAAGTAATACGATCTGATCCCTTGCCTAGGAGAAGTACCAATCTATAGTAAATATATTCTGTAGAGTCTATCGCCTGGTCTCGCTTGATCGCTGCTTTATACCATTATTTGTCATTGATCTCTGGACTCCATAATCATGCCACCGGACTACTTGCCTTGTCTATCGTCGAGCCTTATTTGTCGAACCGGTTTGGATATAGCCGGCCAAAGGTCGGATAACACATATATAAGTGAAACTTATAGCAAATATTTGACATGTATGATTTTGGTTCATGATAGATTGAAATAGTATATTCTGCAAAAAGTGTACAATGAAATAAAAAATGAAGAATGGAAAATATTTGCCATAAGTTATTATTATCAGTAATTGCTTGAAATATTACAATATATTTACTATAAGTACTAACAATGTCAAACACCTCACATATGTAGTTATGAATAATGGTAGATTCTAATAGTAGGGTACAATTAAATGATGAAGTGATTATAGCAAATATTTGAATTAATAAATTTATTTTAGAAATATCTGTATATATTACAATATCCTTTAACATAGATATTAGGAGTGTCAAATACTTACTACATGTCGCTCTGATTCATTAGAGTGAAATTAGTGGAAATTTCCCTTGAACTATAGTATACAATTACATGATCAAATTAGGATGGAAAATATTTGCCGAACAATTTATGATAGTAATTTTATGCATTTAATTTTTTTACTGTAAATACTAAAAATATCAAATATTTGTTAAACAAAGTTTAGCTTTTTGGTAGAATGAAATTTATGGTATACACATTTACATAAAAAACATACAATATGAAATATTTATCATAAATATGGGAATGAAAAATATTTTCCATGCTTATATTTGCTACTCATATATATGTGATACTAATTTGATAATTTTAAAACCTTTACAGGTACAACAACGAAGATACAAAGTCGCGACACACAAAAAAGACTACCATTCGAAGTAAAGAAATTTGCAAATTTGCCTGAATCTTCTCACAAACCCGAATTACCTCACAACAACGAATCCTCAAATTTTGAATCTCCAACAACTTCAACATCTGAATCTTCTGAATATATAGGATCAAAAGAAGATGTTGTTCTTTCAACCCTCAGGAGAAAACGCCAAGCAACAAGAATAAGCACTAAAAACACCTATAAAGAAACAGAAAACAGAAGTACCAAAAATAATTCACAAAACTATAGAAGTAGCTTTAAGTATTTCCACACACTGGTAGAAAATTTAGTAAAAGAAAAGCTACTTCTAGAAGCACACATTGCATTATTAAGGAAAACTCCATTCTTCAAAATTATCAATCCGTTCCCGAATGGAGTTGTAACAATTGAGGACATATCGAAAGAATCAACTCCTATAAATATGATCATAGATTCTTTTTCAATTGAAGAAAACTTCTTTTAATTCGGAGACGTGAAAGAAATTCTAAAAGAAAGTGACATTGTAACAGTTTTTGGATTTCCAAATGAAGGCATTAGAATCATCACAATATCTCATTTGAAGGAATCTGACATGAACTTTGAAATAAAAGTATTCAAATAGAAATATTTCAGTAATTCAAAAATGATTAAAGTAAAGGATATTGATATATGCATCTGGTTAGCTTTAAAATGCAAAAAAAGAAAAGAAAACACAATCAGTGTTGCAAGGTTGCCTATTATGTTTTTGATTTTGACATACTTGTTCTCCAATCCAGGCTTGGCATTTCCTTTGGTGCTGCTACCATATGTTTATAAACTGAAGCAAATGAATACCGTTTCTTGGCCAGCAATAATAGGAAAATATTTGATGGAACAAGTGAGAAAAAATATGGACAGTCCAAGAAAAATACGTGCATGCATAACCCTGCTATTGGTAAACTCTAATACCACTTTATGCAATATTAGTTTTGCGATATTACATAAATAATTGCTCCAAAAATAAGTTATCAAAAAAGAACCAACTTTTGCTAAATGGACACTACAGAAAGTTACTCCAAGCAAAATGAAGTACTTCCTTGACAAAAAGGTAAATCTGCTAACAATACATAGAAATTCTGTTATAAAAAGTGAATGACAAATATTAGGCAGACAAATATTTTCCTGTCTAATAGTTGCCAAGCAAATACAAATATTTGATAATTTTATAATTAGATTTCAAAATAATTTCAAAAAATATCTCAACCAGTATTTTAAATATGAAAAAAGTAAAATATTGTTTTTAAATTTGTAGAGAAAAGAAGAAAAACAAAGAAAGGAGAAAGAGCTAAAATCTGTTAGAACTGGGCCAACCCGCAACAGAAGATATAGGGGCATTTCAAAAAAATTTCCTTTATTGGATCTATATTGAATCTATAAAGTCTAATTTATTTATAACATTTTTAAATATAATTTAAATAAAACCTTTAATTTCATTTAAATTTATAGGTAATAGATGGAATTTTATTTAATTCATATTCAATTAAATGTGATGGTGCAAATGTGTATCATATACGTATATGTATGCATATGCATGTGTAACATAATAATCCGTGCAAGGTATAACATGCCCGTATATGCATGTTGGAGTTTGCATCGTAACAAACATGTTAGCTCATCTTATATGTATTGTATGTTGTCCAAATATATGTATGTATATAAACTTGTTATTTAAATAAATATTAAAATAATATAGATATATACTTATATATATACGCATATGAAAAATATATGTATTTCATATATGTAAAATATTAATAATATCATATGTATTGAATTAGATCTTAATTAAATAAATGACTACATAAATATATAAACATATAGACATAATATATAAAGTTTTTTAAATAAAATATACACGTATATTTTACAGTAACAAACTAATATATAGACACACACACATACATGCAGATATCAATGTATCTAATAAAATTATATTTATTATATCTAAAGTATTTATAAATATATATGTATATATATAATTATATCAATTATGAAAACTAAATAAAAAGAAATATATTTTTAAATTATTTTTATGTTGTATTTTAGATCGAATACACAACACATGAAATATTTAACCATAATTTTATATTATTAAATTATATATATATATATTAGTTAGCTAAAAGGCATTAAAATAATGTTAAAATATTTTTGTAATATATTTAACAAATTTTTAATTTTCATAAATTCAAACATGAAATTTTAAGGTTAAGAAAAAAAATTCATAATTTTCCGAGTCAAAAATAATTTTTTGTATTAATTATTTATTATCGGCTGCACATATAAATGATTTTTAAAAAATAAAAATTTTAGTTGTTAAATTCTAGGATTTTAGCCAAGAGATAATCTGATGATGAAATAATTTTATAAAATTTTAAAATGCAATTTTTGAAACATATATTATTTTGTATGGATTATTCAACTTATGTTTTGAATTAAATAATATTAAATAATAGTAAATAATTATTCGAAATACTTTTCTATTACCTAAAATTATAATTAGTGTAAATAAGGATATATAAAATATAAGATCAATTATTAACATGATACGATGACACAATTAAATGTAAACCATTTAATTTATACTATATGACACACACACACACACACACACACATATATATATATATATATATATATCTGTGTGTGTGCGTGTGCGCGCGCGTGTGCGTGTATCTATATATATATATATTAATTAACAAAAGACTGGTTTATACAAACAATGGTTTTTTAATAATATACATACATATAACCAATCTGATATGTGGCAACATTGATACTTATAAGAATCTCACCTAACTAATAATATAATAATGATATACAAACAAACAATAGGGTATTATATAGTAATCATAGGTTATATGGTATAGTAAATACATACCAAAACCAATGCCTTGAAGTACACCTTGTAACGATGAATCTCCCTTCTCAGAACTCTTCTCGATTCGGTAGACTGCTAATCCTTGAATCGTAGACCATTGACTAACCAATAGTTGCTTCTTTGAAATTGATTTGGGATGAATTTGTTGGAGCTCCTACGTAGATAAATTCAGCCAGAAATGATTGGAAATGGCAGCCAAAAATTCATTTTTGCATTAGGGTTATGAGTCCTTTTATAGTGGAAGGAATGGAGAGAAAGGTGGATCATGTCTCATATCTATTCTCCCTAAATCCGAGTCATCCATCTAAAATACCCCTAGCTAATTTTTCGCCCCCTCCTACACCCCTACCGCTGCCGAAATATCACCATAATATCATGGGCTAATAGCCTATTTAGGTCTAAATAAATATTACTAATTAAATCTGATTTAATATCTAGTCGATATCATATATCGATCGATATATTTATAACTATTGTTAACAAAAACAATAATATTTATTCCTTAAATCATATTCAAAATTTCTATTCAGTATTTCGTAAATATTAGTTAATTTATAACAATTATAAACTATTTAAATCATTTGGTCTAAAGAGAAATCATCATTTCGGTTGTGTGAGTCGTCAGATGTAAATTTGGTCAGCGATTAATATGGAACTATTTGAATGTTAACATTCACACGTCACTTAGCATGTGGTGTGACATTTTGATCAAATTTATCGCTTACATAGTTTTGGTAAAATCCAATTTTTCTTTAATTAAGCGTTACCTGGTTGTGACATTTATTTACACTAATTCTCTTCGTTAAAACTATATCACTTTGGACTTATTAAATTTGGTAACGGTCAAAATACCAACGTCGTCCATATTCAACTCTACAGTCCAAACACAAATTCCTTGATTCAATAATAACAATTTATTATTAACCGTACTACTATGGCTATAGATTTTGAGTTTGGATTGACTTGAGTTGACCGTGATACTAATCCCATATAACTGAGGAGACGAATCTTCTCTTGAATAGTACCTCACTCCCAATACTTCCACTCGACCCAACTATATCACTCGATGGACGCAGCGCCATGGTTTGATTATAATCAAAGCGGAGCTTTTATATTGAAGATTGATAGTATTCTCAAGTCAAGAGAACCATGTTAATTTGTCTAATAGATATTTTCTGTTTGACCTTAGTTATATTAACCAATAGAAAAATATCAAGTGAGTCATTCCATAGTTATCTCTAACAACCTGCACTTTAATGAGCCCAAATTTTGACAAAAATCAAGACCCAACTCCATCAAAGCACGGATCGTTAAATTTGGTACCTACAAATTAGCATGAGCATATCAGAGATTGACAAAATCTAAACTCACAACTGAAATAATAATATGATATAAATACTAACTATGGCAACTACCTTAGAATTAATGGTATTCCTTGGATATAAAATCGCCACATCAGTACCAAGCATGAGAGATAAGAAGACTTCTCCAATAACTAATCATGTCCAGCTCTAGTGATCTGTTCCTCTAAATCTATCCTGTGGGTTGTAATGAGGAGGGAGTTAGAACAACGTCCTAGTGACTGGAAAATCTATACACCGTCCATTACATAAATTTATGCCGATCGATTTCCGTTTAATTGATATATATACTATTTTAAGGTTAACCAAATTAACCTAATATTGCACACACGATATTCCTACCTAGCATGATTCCCATACCTACCCTTCCCAAGGTGTAAAATAATAAGGTAAGTCTATCAACTACTTAATACTTCCAAATATGAAGTAGGTTCCTAGCATCATCATTGTTAGTCTATCGGTCCTAGCTACCAAGACCTTTGACCACCATTTACTGCTTTATAATATATAATAGTATACTACTAACGCATCTATTTTCATCAAAGTCTTAGCCATGTGAGAGACAATACCCAAGCCACTCGATACCTTATTAATAAGGACTATGCAGACCCTGACCATTTAATACCTATATTCTGGGCAGGCCTTTGTAATTTAATACCTAACCCCAAAGGCGGACTACTCACTAGTACTATCTAGCTGACATCGCTTGGAATCTCACTAGAACACTTAATACTTCTTTATCGGAGAGTGGCATACCCTATATCAGTCACTTAATACCTAAAACCCAAAGTGGCCCTTCCCAAGATATTCACTACCGCTCCTAATCGTTAAATGCAGACCATTTAATACTTTTAAATCAGGAAAGAGGCATGCCCTCAAACAACCACTTAATACATTGAATCCTTAAGCAGATCCAACATTCCTATAATCGTTTCCTATGGGTCCTATGATTGGTGATGTCCCACATCAGTAATAAGTATACACAACTGCCGGTAGCCTCTGAGTGAAGGGCAGATGTAATGGCCCTAATTTTAAGTAACATTATTTAGAACATTTAATTGGATAAATAAAATAAAATAATGTTAATAAGTAAGGGATAGAGATTTGTTAATTAATAAGGGGTCGTGCCTTAATAAATGTATAAGCAAAAGAGAATACAAAATAAGTAAGTAGAAGGAATGTGATAAGGGTAAAATGGGAACGTCCTTCATTCTAATACACTAAACCCTTCCATACTCCATTCATTATTCATTTTAACATTCACAAATAAAATTAATACCCTGAGAGCTCGGCCGGCTACCATTAAGGGGTATCAAAAAGAAGATAAGCTAGGAATCAAGTAGAAAGCTTGAAGAAATCAATCTAGAGGCAAATATCAACCTCCTTAACACCAAGCCAAGGTGAATAATTGGATTTTACATCTCACTTTGGATAATGATTTCAGTTTTATGATTATGTACGAATTAATTTGCAGGTAACATGCCCTGTTATGGTTGTTTAAATAAATATATGCTTGTTGATGATTTATATGATTTTATATGGATTTTATAAAATGTTTAGATTAGGAACCTATTAAATGACATCCAAACTAGTTGCGTTTTTTATATATAGTCCAAAATATTATTTTAGTTTCAAGTTTCATAATTTTTAAGTAATTGCAGATTTATTATGAATTTTCTATGAGAGAAAATAGTTAAAATTGGTTTAACTTATTTAAGGCAATTATATAATGATTTCGAGTCTAAAATTTATATATGTTAGAAAACATATTAAAAGTGAATTTTTGTGATTTTTGGGGAACTTTTCTAAGTATTTTACTATGGTTATAAAATTATTTCAGTTAAGGGACTTAAATGTTTTATATGTTTTATCGAGGAGGAGGTCTTATTTGCTTAGAATGTTTTAAATTGTAAACTTTGAATTTGGCAGCCTTTTTAGAAAAGGATTTTCATAAAAAAATGGCAACCAATCATATTTTGATAAATTGGGCAAGTTAGGTAAAAAGAAATTACTTTGAAAGGCATAAAATCATTTTTGTTTCGAATTACAACTTTGCCACTCCCTTTGCTTGCTTCCGTCACCATGCCCAGTAGGCCTTTCGAACCCATTCGAAACAAATGCATATGGTATCAAGCAATTAGTACGTAGTAGATTGGAGAAAGGTGGAAGAGTTTGTGTCGATGGCATGCTTTCGAAGGGGCTGAAGTCACACTAAGTAGCTTTCGAATCAATTAACTTACTTTGTTTAAAAAGAAGCTTTTGAACAAGTTGCTGCTTGCCTTTGTTTTAGAAAGAAGTTTCGAAAGAGTTGCCGCTTGCTTTTGTTTTAAAGAAGCTTTCCAAAGGATAGCCGCTTTTGAACCTATTCGATACCCATACTCCCGTATTCATACCTTTCTAATTACAATGTATTTGAAAGGGATGATTTCTCCTTTTAAGGTTGAAGACATCTTCTCAATGCTTTCGAAAGGGTATAGCTACTTTTAAATGGTTTCAGAGGCAATAGTTTCGAAAAGGTGTGTTTCGAAGCTATCCTCTTCCCCAACTCTTTTACTTGGATTAAAGATTTCAAAAATGATACTTTCACTTCTGTTTTCTTTGTCCCAATAGTTATATTAAAAGTTAAACCCAATGGTTTCGAAGGTAATACTTTTATAGGGTTTCAAAGCTATATTTCCATAAATTATTACTTGGACCCAATGCTTTCGAAAGGTTTGTTTTAAGTATTTCGAAAGGTATGTTTGAATGGTTTTGAAAGATGATGTCTAAGGTTTTAAGTAATGATTTCAAAAGGGATTGTTTGAGGCCTTAAGCAATGGTTTTGAAAGGAAGGTTT
Source organism: Allium fistulosum (assembly GCA_030737815.1). Lineage (NCBI taxonomy): Eukaryota > Viridiplantae > Streptophyta > Magnoliopsida > Asparagales > Amaryllidaceae > Allium > Allium fistulosum. The sequence continues at coordinate 944,349,258 of CM060903.1, forward strand.
TGGCTTTATTGCCTAACGTTTTCTAAGTTAAAAATGGCTTTAACTTATTTTAAAGGGATATATGACCCTATGGATTTAGATTTTCATCAACATTGTTTTGTGTAAAGCATGTATCATGGCATAAGTATTTTGAATAAGCAAAGGATATAATTTCCTTGTTTTAAAAAGATATGATTTCAAGGGTAAATTATTTGTAAAGATTATTTTCAGGGAAATGAAATTTGAATAGGGTGGTCAGCCCAGATGTTTGCTAAAAGAATGACTTAGATATTAGAATACCAGATGGGACTGGTATGGGGTCGCGCCCTATAATTTAGCTAGTAGCCCCTAGCTAATATAAGTCCAAAATTCCAATGTGTAGGCTTTGTCACAGATAAGACTAAAATGATGTTACACATAGAAAGGAATACACAGAGGGTAGGTTATTGGTAAGCCCGCAAAACCATTAGGATCAGTTGATCTTAGGAGAAGTAAGTTAAGGACTGATCATATAGTGTTGTATGTCTGGTAAGTTAAGGAAAGATCCTAAGAGAAGTAAGTTAAGGACATAAGTTAGAATATATATTATGTCTTGTAGGCCCGAGTCAGCCAGTGGTTAATAGTCAGCCTGATAAAACTATATTTTTCGGACAAACAGTCTATTGATTACCTGATTTATATGCATATATGTTATTGTTATCATTGTTATAATCAGTTTGACTGTAGGATCCTGATTTGCAAAAGATATGATTTTAAAAGGATATTAGTGAGGGGGAAACCCGTTCCGCTAAGAGGTGTCGTCTAACTTAATATTAGTAAACCGAGATGTAGTAAAATTATTCACACCAGGATTTATGTCTGACTCGAAGATTATGTCATCCCCTTAAACTCTCGGGTGATCAAAATTTAATTTGAGAGTTAAGGACTTTTTAAGTTTAGTGGGTTGGACGAATAAGCTTCCGAAGACGTACATGAGGCAAAGCTAGCTATGTAGGAGTTATTCAGTAGTAAATCCACTATGATGTATATATGATTGATATGTTTATCTATTTAGTACTCTGATCATCCAAGGGAGCACCTTCATATGTCGCTCTTGACGTAATTTGTAATAGTTATATTTGATCAAAAACTGGGAATTGTTTTGGGATATGCAATTGAATATGAAATATTGATTTGAAATGTAATCAGAAAAGCTGCTTTAAAATCTGTGATAATTTTATTTCATATTCATGTGCTTCTGATATTATGGATACCATTAACATTACCGTATTTTGTCATCGGGAGTTAATACTATAGATGACTGCTACATCTGTAGCGCTTAGCTTCGGGCCTCAAAATAGGGGATGTTACAATGTGGTATCAGAACATAGTTTTATGAAAACTTAAAAGAAATTCTAAACTTTAGATGATTTTGAAAAAAAAACATAATCATAAGGAATTAGAGAAAATATTAGGGTATGGGATAACGTTATAGTAACATACTTGTATTTGCTATATATATAAGTATACATGTTATCTCCGTTCTCCCATCTTTCTTAGGCTATTCTTCTGTATCTTACAAAGCTTTGAATGCAGATTTTATGGAAGTAAGATATGGATTCTAGGAATGAAAGTGTTAATCTGGGTGGAGGAAGCACCACAACTAATAGGAATGCCAGACCAAATACTAGAAGGAATCCAGGTCAGGCACAAGCTGCTAATGTGGGTGCTGGATTGTTGCAAGTTGATATGGGAGCTATGTATCAGTTCTTCGTTAACACGATGCAAGCAGGAGCTGCCATGGGATTAGTTGGAGGAAATGCTGAAGGAGAAAATCAGGGAGCTCAGGTGGTCAATAACTATGCAATATTGAGTAGAGACCATGCTAGGCTTGGAGGAAAGCCATTTATCGGGACCGAGGAAGCAACTGAACTGGAGAATTGGTTACTTCATTGCGAGAGGATCTTTGCTGATTTAGGGCTTAATAATGAGTAGAAGAAGAGACTTTCTTCTAAACAGTTGCAAGGAACAGCACTGTACTGGTGGAACAGTGTTACTGTGGGAGTAAATGAGGAGACCGTATCTTGAGCGGAATTCGAAAGGAGGTTTGGGGAAAGATTCATGTCGGAAATTGCCAAGTCAACTCTGCTCAGGTAGTTTGCTGAGTTGGTGCAGGGAGACATGACAGTGCTTGAGTATGCTACCAAATTTGAGGAGTTATCGAGATATGGGTATGCTACGGTAGATACAGTTATTAAAAGGAATCAGAAGTTCATCCGTGGATTGAGACTCAAGCTTGCTAAAGCAACTTTACCACATATTAGGGATCCATGCGATGTAGTTGTTGAGATAGCTTTAAGGAATGAAGAGATGCTCGCTTTCTTTAATGGAAACAAAGTAGTGGAAACTCAAGGTGGGCAGAACCAGAAGAGAAAGTTTTTCCATAAGAAGGGAACTCAGAAGAGTGGAGCTGCCGAGAAAGGGAAAAAAATTTATCTGCTACAAGTGTGATAAGAAAGGGCATTTCGCTAATGAATGTCGCTCAGGAGATGGAAATAAGGTGATCAGGAAGAAGAACATCAAACGCTTCAACTGTGATCAGATTGGACATTATAAGAACCAGTGTAAGGAACCAGGCAAGGATGGAAATGACAAAGTGTTTGCACTAGAACCAACTACCACGAGACCAACAACAAAGGAGAAAGGAAAAGCTGTGTTGGGAGGTACGCTTTTGATTCATGGTGTATCAGTTGGAGTTCTTTTGTTTCTGGTGCATTGCATTCTTTTATATCTCATTGCTTGGTAGGTAAGCTTAACCTAGAACCTTCATACCTAGTTACATCCTTATGGGTTGTGAATCCAATAGGAGGGTATGCGACTCTTGGGATGAGATGTGACCACTTAGAGTTTGAGTTGTTAGGTCATATATTTACTTGTAGTTTGCATGTATTTGATTTCGTAGGGTTCAAAATTATTTTGGGTATGGATTGGTTAAGTAAGTATGATGCTAGGATATTTTTTCCATGATAGGAAAATATCACTTAGACACCCTAGTTGTAGTGATTGGATTATATACTCCGTAGAAAACCCTAGTTTTGAGGTTAATGCTTTGTTGAGTGTTATGGAGATAGAAGATGAGTTGAATCGAGTTTTCGTTGTTAGAGAATTCGCAGATGTCTTTGAGCCCGTAGTAGGACTACCGCCAAAATGAGCTATTGAGTTTCAAATAGATTTAGTACCAGGAACTGAACTTATGAGTAGGCGACCAAGTAGAATGACACCTACCGAGATGAAGGAGCTAAATGTGCAGTTGGTGGATTTAGAAAGTAAGAACTTTATCAGACCAAGTAGTTCGCCCTACGGAGCAGCCGCAGTGTTTGCAAGGAAACTAGATGGATCATTAAGGTTGTGTATTAATTATCGTAGGTTGAATGAGAAAACGATAAAGGAGATTTCCGTTACCTAAAATTGACGATTTGTTCGACCAGTTAAGTGGAGCCAAAGTATTTTCCCGATTTGATTTGGTAACAGGGTTCCATCAGCTTATAGTAGCAGAAGATAGTATTCCTTTAATGGCGTTTAAGACAAGATATGGATCGTACGAATGGTTAGTGATGCCGTTCGGACTAACTAATGCGCCAGCATTTTTCATAGACTTGATGAATAGAATCTTCCGAGATCATCTGGATAGATTTGTACTAGTGTTCATAGATGACATATTGGTATATCCCAAGGATGAAAGGGATCATGAAGTTCATCTTAGATTAGTGCTTGAGACACTGAGGCAGCATCGGTTAAAGGCAAAATTTTTGAAGTGTCACTTTTGGAGGAAGGAAGTGAAGTTTCTAGGTCATGTAGTCTCCGAGAAGGGTTTGTCAGTTGATCCGGCTAAGATCAAAGAGGTAAATAATTGGAAGAGACCAAAGACAGGGACTGAGATAAATAGTTTTCTTGGGCTACCTGGCTATCACCGGAGATCCATTAAGGAATTCTCGTGGATAGCAACACCGATAACTAAGCTAACTCGGAAAGATGTGAAGTTTGTTTGGACCGATAAGTGTGAGGAAGCATTTTAGAAACTGAAACACTTATTGACTAATGCACCTATGTTAGTTGTTCCAAAAGGGAATCAGGACTTAGTGGTATACACGGATGCATGTGGAACATGATTAGGAGCTGTGTTAATGTAGAGAGGTAAAGTGATTGTGTATGCTTCTCGACAGCTCAGACTGCATGAAGTTAGTTACCCACCTCATGATTTGGAATTAGCTACGATGATTTTCGCATTAAAGGTGTAGAGACGTTACCTTTTGGGAGAAAGATTCGAGTTGTATATGAATCATAAGTCACCAAGGTATTTATTCTCTCAAAAGGAGTTGAATATGAGACAACATTGGTGGTTGGAGTTTTTAGCCGCTTATGACTTTGGTATTAAGTACACACTGGGAAAAGCAATAAGCTTGCAGATGCACTTAGCAGAAAACATCAGAATGCAGTATTGGCAATGATAGCTGAGTGGAAAGATTTAGAACCATTGACTACATGCGGAACACAATGGAGATATGAGGCTAGTTCTAGTCGAGAAACTGTTATGTTATCATGTTTAGAAGTTCGACTGATGATGATCGAAAGGATTTCTTCTAAGCAAGGAGATGATCCATTATTTACTGAATGGATCAGAAGGCTAAGGAATGGAACGGAGAGCAATGACTTGAAAGAGTCTTGACCAGAATGAATGGTTGAGAAAGAAATGGCGATTATGTGTTCCGAACGTGGGAAACATTAGGAAGAAAGTTCTTAGGGAATGCCATCGTTCGAAGTTAACTATTCATCTGGGAGGAACTAAGATGTATCAGGACATGAAAAGGAATTTCTTCTAGGAAGGTATGAAGAGAGATGCAGGCTTATGGGTGATGCAGTGTTTAAACTGTCAACAGGTAAAAGCCGAACAACAAAAACCGAGTAGGTTAATTCTACCTTTAGATATTCCAGATTGGAAATAGGATTCTATCTCAATGGATTTCATAGATGGGTTACCAAGGTCGAATAGAGGAAATGAGAGTATCTGGGTTATAGTGGACAGACTAACTAAGAGTGCCCACTTTATACCCATTAATTCGACTAGGACAACACTAGATTTAGCTAAGTTATTCATGAGGAATATAGTTAGACTGCATGGAATTCCTAGTTGTATAGTAAGTGATAGAGATTCCTTATTCACTAGTGAGTTCTGGAAGAGTCTACAGGAGACTTTAGGTACCAAGCTCATGATGAGTACTGCTTACCATCCGCAGATAGATGGGCAAACAGAGAGAGTTAATAAAGTCTTAGAAGATTTGTTAAGAGCTTGTGTGCTAGATTTTGGAGGATCATGGGAAGACCATCTACACTTAGTCGAGTTTTCATATAACAACAGTTATCAGACTAGTATAAGGATGACACCGTTTGAAGATTTGCATGGAAGACCATGCAAATCACCTGTTTGTTGGTTAGAGATTGGGGATAGAATGATTCTTGGTCCAGATTTGGTCAAAGAAGCTGCAGAAAAGATTGAGTTAATTCAGGCTAGAATAAAGGAAGCACAGTCTAGGCAGAAGAGTTATGCTGATAAGAGATGGAAAGACTTAGAATTCTCAGTTGGAGATTATGTTTTCGTCAAAGTATAACCAATGAAAGGTATAATCAGATTTGGAAAATCAAGAAAATTAGCACCAAGATTCGTTGGACCATTTCCAATTATATAAAGGATCGGGAAAACCACATATAGAGTAGGGTTACTGAATTGTTTGGCAGGAGTCCATAACGTTTTTCATATTTCTCATCTAAGGAAGTATATTCAAGATCCAGAAGATACTATTACACCGACTATGTCAGAGGATCTAGTAGTGGAACCAGATATGACTATATGAGAAGTGGTTAAGAAACAAGACACTTAGATTAGTCAAAGTCCAATGGAGTAACAATGAGAGAGACTGTACTTGGGAAACCGAGAGTAGGATTAGAGATACTTATTCTGACTTGTTTAATGGTATGTTTTACCTTTATGTTTGATTGTTGTGAGTACCTTATCGTAATTTTGAGTACGAAATTCTTTTAGGAGGAGAGTCTGTAATGACCCTAATTTTGAGTAACATTATTTAGAACATTTAATTGGATAAATAAATTAAAATATTATTAATAGTTAAAGGATTGAGATTGTGATATCCCGGGTTTTTGGACAATTTAAATTTAATAATCGGTATTGATAATTTAATTGGATTGATAATTTTCTTTCTAATTTTAATTTAATTTGGTAATTAAATCTTTTAAATGCTAATAAATATTTAATCTGGAAATATTTAAATTTGGTAATACTTGATCTTTTCTAATAATTTAAAATTGATAAGATTTATTTTCAAAGCTAATAAAGTTTTAATCTATTTATAATATATATTTTGCTATATATATTGTGAATAGAGAATCTTTTGTTTAAATAAAAGATGAATTTTCAAATTATAATATATATGCATGTATATGTTATAATTTGGATTGTTTTGAATTTAATTAAATCTATTGATAATTTATATATGTATGAATTGTAATTTTAAAAGCTTTGTTTTAAATTTAATATCTTTCAATAGTTAAAGATTATTTCATTTGTTTTCAAAATATAAGATAGTTATTTATTTAAAAAAAAATATATAGTTTTAAATAAGTTTTCTTTTTAATATCTCTAAATTTAAAAAAAAAAGGGTTTGTATATATAAATAAAATTAAATAATAATTCACAATTACATAAATATAAATATAAATGCAAATTACATAATTTAAAGAGAATCATAAATACTTTTATAATAAGGTTTTAAACATAATTATGCATACTTTTAACACTTGTAAACATATAAAAACAAGTTGGACATTTGTCTAATTAGTAATAAAACAAGTGGCAACATTTTCTTTATTTAAAAATTTTATTTTACAAATAATGTAGTTGTAGAAGAAACCTGGTTTCATTTTCTTCAGTTCGAATCTTTTTCTTCCTCCATCTTCTTTTTCTCTCCTCATCTTTCCAAAAACTGAAACAAAGAAATAAATAAATCAAAGCAGAAACCAAAATGCAAGTTCAGTTCAAATTCATTTCAACATCAGTTTTTTTTTTCAATCTTCAACCTGGAAACTAAATTCAAATGCAAAGGCTTCAGTTTCAACATCAAATTGAAGGCATGCAAGGGATTTCAAATGTCAACAGCAAAGAAAATCAAATGCAAGTTTCCAGAATTCAAAATATAAAACCTAGAAATAAAACTGCTCTGCTTCTTTAAAAAAAAAGGTGAGTAAATCTAATTTTAAAAACAGTTTTAAAATCTGCTAATATGTTTGATATGTCTGATAAATATTATAATAACATGATATGCAATGTTTACTTGAATGATTGAATATAAATGAATGTTTACATAAGAGTTTGATTATGCACATGAATGTTCATTATTCTCTGTTATTTTCCTGTGAGTAAACTATTTAAAAACAGTTTGAAAATTTGTTTAAACTCTAGTGCATGTTAAATCTTTGAATTTATAGAAATATTTATATAGGTAAGAAAAGTCTGTGTATATGAGTTGCTTCTGTTCCCTGGTTTATTTGCAGACAGGAATCATTTCAAAAATCAAAACCTCCCACTAACATCAGTATTTGGTCTTGTTGATTAAATGAAAATTGTTTGTTTATGATTGAAGGTGATATTAAAAATAGTTTTTGAAAATTTTAATTTACAAATAATTTTAAAAAGGAAAAATACAGTAAGATACTGTTGCATGTCGAAAATTAAATAACTCGAATTTTAGTTTGGATTGTATGGGTGAATTCGTGATAGGAAATCACGAATTTTAACACTAATTTCATAATTTTTAATTATGTATTTAAGATGAATTTGGAGTTTATACGAAATTGGGAATTTTGTGGATTTCTGATTATCCATGCAATATTTTGATTCGAAATTTGGATCGAAGCTAGATGGTGGGTTGTGGATGTTAGAAAAAATGCGAGTAGATTTTTCAAATGAGGGAATTTTTCGAGATCGATCAAACTAGGTTTTAGGTGGAGTTTTTGTTCGTCTGTTTGATGAAGGAGTTTTGACGTGGATAGGGGATCAGACACGATCGCGATGGTGGGGATGGTTGCTGGAAGGTGTGACGAGGCTGCAGTAAAGAAGTCTGGCGATCTCGAGGTCAGAGGCGAAGGGGATGGGTGATTTTCCGGCATGTTACATTTTCTGATGATCGACATTTCAGCTCGTTTTTGTTTCGTGAAGATTCTCGTCGATCTGGGTTGGTTTCCGAGTTCGCACGTGGTCGAGTGGTTGTAGCCGATGGTCGCGACGACCTTGGTTGGTCGGAGGCGTTTGGGTAGGTGCACAGTGCACGTTCGTGTGCACGTTGGTCTGGGTTTGATGGTGTTATTGGGGAAGAAGGAAGAGACTCGGGAAAGTCTCGTGAAGATTTCAGTTCGACTCGAAGTAGACGAGAAGGGTGAAGGACTCGGGAAAGTCTCGTGCGTTTTGATTTTCGACTCGAAGCAGATGTGTGTGGGTTTACTCGAAGACGACTCGGGGATTTTTAGTGAGTTGCTCGGGTTTTCTTTTGTTTAGACTCGGGTTATTTTATTTAAAGAAATCTGGTTTTGAAATTTTAAAGTAAAGTATATTTGAAGTTTTAAATTGGGAAATGATTTATAAATGCTTTATCTCCAAGTAAGGTTATTATTATGATTTTGTAAATCAAATTAATAATTTGATTTAAATAATGAGATTTAAAATAATTCAAATAATTTATTTATAAGGATAATAAGGTTAAATTAGTATTGATATGAATTTAAGAATACTTAATTTAAATAAGATTTAAGTAAAGTTTAATTAAGAATAATGGTTTCATAATTAATTAAGGATTTTTAAATATAGAATGTTAATTAATTAATTGTTTAATTAATTTTAAATAAGTAGGTAATTGTATATTTAATTTTTAAATAATCACTTAATTATGGATTAATCAAGTGTAATTTCTTAAAGAAGTAATTAATGGTTAATTATTGAATATGGAAGTAATTAATGGAAAATTACTCATGGAAGTAATTAATTAAAGTGATAAAAAGGGTAATCAATTATTGTAATCAATTAAGAAATTAATTAAGTTAATTGTTTGAAATTAATTAATTATGGAATAATTAATTAATTAAAGAATCTAGAATTATTTAATGATGGGATTAATTACTTGTTAAGGTAATTAGTTAAGAGAGATCATTCAATGAAGTAATTAGGAGATAATTACTTATGTAAATAATTAAGAGTTAATTACTTAATTATTTAGTTAATTAATTAATGTGATTAATTAAATATGTTTAATTTAAGATTAATTACTAGGTGTAATTAATTAAAAAGTAATTAATTAAGGATTATTTGTTAATGTAATTGATTAATAATTACTTAATGAAGTAATTAAAGATTAATTAATTAGATTAATTAATCAAGGTTAATATAATTAATTAAGATAAGTAATTACAAATTGTTAATTACTGATTATGATTAATTAAGACTAATTAATGAATGAAGTGGTTGATTAAAATTAATTATTTAATTAGTTAAAAGGTTAATTAATCAATAAGAATTATTTAATGAATTAATCAAGGTTGATTAATAAAAGCAATTAATTTAAGTATGATTAATTAATTGTAATTAATTGAGGATTAATATAATTAATTATAGTTAATTAATTAATGAAGGATCATTAATTATTGTAATTAATTAAAGGTTAATTACTGTATATGGTTAAAGGTAAATTATTTGAATGTAATTAAGATAATTAATCAAGGAAGATTAATTAAGGAAGATCATTAAGAGATGATTAATTAATTAATTTGTAATTAATTAATGTTAGTAAGTAGGATTAAGATAATCCAAGTGATAGTAATTAATTTAATTAAAGGTTAATTAAATTGATTAAGAGTTAATCAATTCTGTTTTGAATGATTGATTAATATTGGATGATTGATATGGGGTGATTGGTTGATATTGGATGATTTGGATATCTCTGATATATGTAATATGCTGCTTTGTGAGATGAATGTTGATATGAATTATCTATTGTGATAATGTGATTTATCTATCTGTTTATATCATCCTGAATATAAGTTTAAATGTTTAAACCTTTAAACAACTTGGCCTTAAAAGATACGTTTTGGATTTCGATGAGACCGGGATCGGGTTTCCGTATACCGGAATTCCAGGTCTGGAGACCCGAATACCACATCGATCCAAATTAACGATAGGTCGTGAATCTCAAGTGAAGATGAAGATTCAGAGTGCAAGGGTTATTGTCGTTAACTCTGAGGGTGATTCCAAAACGAGTGTAACGAGATAATGCCTTCGGTTTCGTTCGAACCTGGAACGAACTTGTATGGATTGAATGCTTTCAGCACATCGTCAGGCGGACGATGAGCATTCTAAGTGATATGTTCTGATTAAAGGTAATCGTAACCTCAAGCCTCATCAACCGGAAATGGCTAAAACAGGGGAGGTGCAGCAAGGCTTCGTGGGTAGCACCCACTGAGAGCAAGATAGATCCCTGTCTAGAGGTCCCTTTTCTTTTCATTCGGCTTAGTGTGTGGTTGGTCGCGCCAACTACGGGGTTATCTTGTTCGGAATTATCCAGTAAGGGATGGTTCCGGCTTTGTGTTGCAGGGGAGCGGGCGTACTCCTCGGTACGGTGATCTAGGCCACGTACTGTGACGGGCGGTACCCCAGTAGCCCTGCCATTGTATGGAATCCAAACTCCAATAAGTGCCGTACGTATTAGTTGTGCCCAACTATGTTGGAATGTGAGATGTAAGCATTTCAGCTATTTCTGTATTTTACTTGAAAACCCTAGACCCTATTATAATACAATCAGATTTCCTATCAAACGTTTTAGTTAGCGTAAGGTAAAAACTTACCCATGTTTATTTGTAGGGAGTCTTACGTGATACTTTTGTTTTCAAAGGTTTTCAAAGTTAAGCAATTTAAACCGTTTACTCACACCAGACCCATGTCTGACCCAAGTGTTTATTTTCTGTTTTATTAAACTCTTGGGTACTCAATATTGTATTGAGTAGTCGAGGGATTCAGGTTAGTCTTGACGAATACTGGAGGAGCTGAGGAGCAGGAGGCTTCAGCATGTAGATATATAGAGTTTCCGCTGTGTATGTTGTATTGTACTGATGTACTTGTGATGTATAATAGACAGAAGTTTATAACTGTCTATTCTGTGTTGTATAAATTGTATACTCTGATGTATATGATACTATGTAATATCTTATGTGATATAATATATTTCTCGTTCCGCTGTGAGATCTCTGATGTGTTGTTGTTCTTTCTTCTTTTCTTTTCTTCTTCTATCCCTTTCTTTCTTCATTCACGATGCGTCTTTCTGGGCAGAGAAGGGCGGGTCGTGACAGAGATTTGTTGATTAATAAGGGGCCGTGCCTTAATGAATGTACAAGCAAAAGAGAATTGAAAATATGTAAGTAGGAGGAATATGATAAAGGTAAAATGGGAACATCCTTCATTCTAATACCCTAAACCCTTCCATTCTCCATTCCTTATCCATTTTAACATTCACAAATAAAATTAAAACCGTACGAGCTCGGCCGGTCACCATTAAGAGGAATAAAAAAGAAGATAAGCTAGGAACCAAGTAGAAAGCATGAAGAAATCGTTCTAAAGGCAAATCTCAACCTCCTTAACACCAAGCCAAGGTGAATAATTGGATTTACATCACACTTTTGATAATGATTTCGGTTTCATGATTATGTCCAAATTAATTTGCTAGTAACATGCCATGTTATGGTTGTTTAAATAGATATATATGCTTGTTGATGATTTATATGATTTTATATGGAATTTATGACATTTCTAGATTAGGAAACCTATTAAATGACATCCAAACTAGTTGCGTTTTTTATATATGGTCAAAAATATTATTTTAGAAGCGGGTTTTAAGTTTCATTATTTTCTAAATAATTGTAGATTTATTATGAATTTTCTAAGAGAGAAAATAGTTAAAATTGGGTTTAACTTATTTAAGGCAATTATATAATGATTTCGGGTCTATAATATATATATGTTAGAAAACATATTAAGAGTGAATTTTTGTGATTTTTGGGGAACTTTTCTAAGTATTTTACTATGGTTATAAAATTATTTCAGTTAAGGGACTTAAATGTTTTATATGTTTTATTGAGGAGGAGGTCTTATTTGCTTAAAATGTTTTAAATTGTAAACTTTGAATTTGGCAGCCTTTTTAGAAAAGGATTTTCATAAAAAAATGGAAACCAATCATATTTTGATAAATTGGGCAAGTTAGGTAAAAAGAAATTACTTTGAAAGGCATAAAATCATTTTTGTTTCGAATTACAACTTTGCCACTCCCTTTGCTTGCTTCCGTCACCATGCCCAGTAGGCCTTTTGAACCCATTCGAAACAAATGCATCTGGTATCAAGCAAATAGTACGTAGTAGATTGGAGAAAGGTGGAAGAGTTTGTGTCGAAGGCATGCTTTCGAAGGGGCCGAAGTCACACTAAGTAGCTTTCGAATCAATTAACTTACCTTTGTTTAAAAAGAAGCTTTCAAACAAGTTGCTGCTTGCCTTTGTTTTAGAAAGAAGCTTTTAAAAGAGTTGCCGCTTACTTTTGTTTTAAAAGAAGCTTTCGAAAGGATAGTCGCTTTTGAACCTATTCGATACCCATGCTGCCGTATTCATACCTTTCGAATTACAATGTATTCGAAAGGGTGCTTTTGCCTTTTATCTTTGAAGCCACCTTCTCAATACTTTCGAAAGGGTATAGCTACATTTAAATGGTTTTGGGGGCAATAGTTTGGAATGGGTGGGTTTCGACGCTATCATCTTCTCCAACTCTTTTACTTGGATTAAAGCTTTCGAAAGGGATACTTTCACTTCTGTTTTCTTTGACCCAATAGTTATATTAAAAGTTAAACCCAATGGTTTCAAAAGTAATACTTTTATATGGTTTCGAGGCTATATTTCCAAAAATTCTTACTTGGACCCAATGCTTTCGAGAGGTTTGTTTTAAGTATTTCGAAAGGTATGTTTTAATGGTTTCGAAAGAGGACATTTAAGGTTTTAAGTAATGATTTCAAAATGGATTGTTTGAGGTCTTAAGCAATGGTTTCGAAAGGAAGGTTTTGGTTTTATAGCCTAACATTTTCTAAGTTAAAAAGGGCTTTAACTTATTTTAAAGGGATATATGACCCTATGGATTTTGATTTTCATCAATATTGTTTTGTGCAAAGCATGTATCATGGCATAAGTATTTTGAGTAAGCAAAGGGTATAATTTCCTTGTTTTAAAAAAATGTGATTTCAAGGGTAAATCATTTGTAAAGATTGTTTTCAAGGAAATGAAATTTGAATAGGATGGTCAGCCTAGATGTTTGCTAAAAGAATGACTCGGATATTAGAATACCAAATAGGACTGGTATAGGGTCGCGCCCTATACTTTAGCTAGTAGCCCGTAGATAATATAAGTCCAAAATTCCAATGTTTAGGGCTTTGTCATAGGTAAGACTACAATGATGTTACACACATAAAGGAATACACATAGTAAAGGTAGGTTATTGGTAAGCCCGCAAAACCATTAGGATCAGTTGACTCTAGGAGAAGTAAGTTAAGGACAGGTCGTCCAGTATTGTATCAAACAGAAGTTATAATATATATTATGTCTGGTTGGCCCCAGTCAACCAGTGGTCAATAGTTAGCCTGATAAAACTATATTGTTCGGATAGACAATCCATTGATTACCTGATTTATATGCATATATGTTATTGCTATTTAATCAGTTTGATTGTAGGATCCTGATTTGCAAAAGATATGATTTTAAAAGGATATTAATGAGGGGAAACACTTTCCGCTAAGCGGCGTGGTCTCACTTAATATCAGTAAACCACGATGTAATAAAATTATTCACACCAGGCTTTATGTCTGACTCGAAATTTATGTTTTCCCTTTAAACTCTCGGGTGCTCAAAATTTAATTTGAGTAGATGGAGAGTTAAGAACTTTTCAGGTTTAGTAGGTTGGACGAATAATCTTCCGAAGACGTGCAGGAGGCAAAGCGAGCTATGTAGGAATTATTCAGTAGTATTTCTGCTGTGATGTATTTATGACTTATATGTCTATCTATTTAGTACTCTGATCATCTAAGGGAGCATCTTCATATGTCGTTCTTGACGTAATTTGTAACAATTATATTTGATCAAAACCTGGGAATCATTTTAGGATTATGTTATTGAATATGAAATATTGATTTGAAATGTAATCAAAAAAGCTGCTTTAAAATCTGTGATAATTTTATTTTATATTCATGTGCTTCTGATATTATGGATACCATTAACATTACCGTATTTTATCACAAAATACTATAGATGACTGCTGCATCTATAGCGCTTAGCTTCGGGCCTCAAAATAGGGGATGTTATAGCAGATTCCATTCTGTCACTTTACTGACCTCGCTTCCCAATCTTCTAAGCCCAATTAATTATTCTGTGGGTCCTATGGTTAAAGGTGTCTCACATTAATAGAAAGTGTATACAACTGCTGGTGGCCTCAAAATGAAGGGCAGACTTCCGTTATGTATCTCTATTGACCTCGCATCCCAAACTATTAAGTTCAAATAATTATTCCAGGCTTTCCTAACTTAAGCCATGTTATCCTAGGCTTTATTATTACTAAGTCTTATCATCCTAAATTGGATATTTGACTTAGCTTACCACCCTCCTTTTATTTATTTAAGGCTATATAATTTACCTTGAGTATTCAATTACCCATACCCCTTTATTTACTTCTTCCATAAATGTCAATTTGTTCATGACAAAGAATATTATCCTAACAGACATTTCTAAGACATTTATGTATATTTATTAATTTCCAATTAGTAACCTTTTCTAACTATTCCATAGTTATTAAACCTAACTTCTTTATTTATCAGTTCCATTAATCCATTTACCATATTAATTACTTGTAACTCTCAAATCCATTTCACATTTATTACCCATTAATTGGAGTTACAACCTTCCCAAACTTTCCTTCTATTTCCTATTCTTTATTCAACCATATTTCTACGTATAACTAATATCCTAAGCAAGCGCTGCGCATAAATCATCATTATTAGTTAATTATTTATTAACGTGTATAATTATGTATAAATACCTACTTCTACCAAGTATACTCTAGTCATAAATCTTTAACTATAATATTCTTTTCCATATTTAATTTGCTGAAATTACATTTCTTAGGAAGATTCTACGTTGTGATTTCCATAAATTAGTTTAGAATAAAAGGTAAAGAATAAAAAGAAAGATTTGCATCGTTTGAAATTACAAGGAAGATTATTTTCTTTTTTTTGGAATAGACGGTGTAAACTACTGAGAATAAATCTGTAATTTACACATCTCTTCCTTTTCATTTGCATATATTCCTTGTTAAATCAAATGCTGCATTTCCTATGCAATTTGGAAATATAAATAAATTTATAAAAATCAAATGGATATTATTCCCACAAATTAAACTACAAAAAATCTCTCATTCAACATAATTAGGGTAATAATCAAGATCATACTAATAATCTACCACCCAATTTCAGATCTGGAATAAATTTCATATCTAATCAATATTAACGTCTATAACTTTTGGGAATGATTTCCGGATCAGGGTGTAACAATAATTCCAATCAGATCTCCTAAGAATATATAGGCGATGTTTAATACATTCAATTTTGGCCTACAATTCACATATATTTATTCATTTAGGCATAAAAATCAAACGTGTGCCAACTAACTAGATTCAATATCATAAACAATTTAAAAATTATCCACTTAACTTCTAAAAGCATTCCAAATCTCCAGATCTGAAGTAAAGCCTTTGATTCAACTCCATTTCCTTGTTATTCCTAGAAATATGTATAAAAAAGATATATACATATATTAGAATTACAGATCTGAGAAGGAATTTGGGGTTGAAAGAAAATACACACACACACACACATATATATATATAAATAAAACCTCGTTATTGCGTAATGTTGATTTGTTTCTCTTTTCTGATTTCTATTCTTCTCTAATTTGTATATATACAAATATAAATATTATATTTTATAATTTAGAAAATAGTAGAGAAGAGAAGATGATAGAGCTTCGCTACTGTTTCCAGAAAAATATGAGAAGAGAAGAGAGAGTTATGCCTGAATTTATAGACACTCGAATCAACCACAGCTGTTAGATTTAATTATATAAAATTTGGGTCGTTTGGCTAAGGCAAATCCTAGCCGCCAATGTTAGGACCGGTTGACTGCACCCCTCAAGGGGGTCGACAGCTATTGGCCGACCTGCCTAATAAAAGGGGTCGACCGGTGGGTCTCGATATTTATTATATAAATGTTAACTTTTTCTAATTTAATTATTTCCGTTCCGAATTCGTTTTTTGTTCGTAACTTCCTTCGTTTGAATTCCGATTGTGAAACTCCAAGTATGAAAGTTGCTCAGAATTTCGCTACGAACACAATAGTGTAAGTTTCCCGGTCAAATATCATCATTTGCACAAATTCCTTTTTGGAGCCTAATTAACTAATGATTAATTAAACAACTAATTCTAAAATTTACAGGGTGTTACATTCTTGCCCTTAAAATAATTTTGTCCCCGAAATTATACTAATGACTAAGTCATGGTTCTAGCTTGCAATTACCCTTAACTACGCAACCAATTAGTGTACAACCAATTTTGCAACTAGTGCACAAGTGCATAGTATATCACAACATAGAAAACATGTAAGTAGAATGATTCTAAATCGGGCCCTCCTTTTGAATACAAGGTGCAAACAACCTATATATATACTGGCAGTTCTATATACATACAGTTTTCAAACAATCTTCTCACCAAAATTCCCCATACTCCTACGAATGAAGTATGGTGCAACCAATTTGTATCTAATTCCTACCAACAAAATATCTAACGCGTCAAAATCTCGCTTCCTAAACGTCACTCCTATGCTAGAAAAAGGGATTTAAGTGGAGAATATTTCATTCTTACCACTTTATAAGCTACCAATTTCCCGTTGTACAGTGGAAATTTCCTCGCTGCTCCAAATTTACTTCATATTTTCCACGCACAAAATGCATAAGAAGGCTTGTTTCCAAGCTCTGAAACGGAATTGAGTCCAAAAATAGACTCCCGTGCGTTGCCGACAAAGTATGGAAATAGAAATTTCAAGGCTAAAACAGCCTTTTCCTTATTATCCCTTGCATTTTTATCATATCGTCGATCCTAATGCACTGCTAAATTTGTATTTTTAATTTATTCTCCTTCCCTATGTTTAGCATATGGCCATCAAGATCAAAAACTTCATAAAACTTTTTTTTTTTCTGTTTTCAAGTTTGTACGTCGTTTGAAAAATAAATTTCCAAAATATTTAGACACATATTTTCTCTTGAAATAAAACTTGGGCAAAAATTATAAAAATTACTTAAGCACAAAAAATAATTAAAAATCAAAACATTTTTTTCAAGAAAAACTTTTTAAACCAAGAGAAACTTTTCAAATAATTTTCATTCTCAAAATTTTTGATAATTCAAGCCACATTTTAGCAAGTTAGTTACGCATTAAACACATAAGTTCAATTCTAACATTCTACCACTAACCTTAACCTATAAAACTTGAAATTTTATTTAAATATATCATCATACTCAGTTATTCAACAAATTTAGCTTTTAAGAAACATAAACAATGACCCGTGATTCCAAAACAATATTAACCTGTCCTTCTTTTTGCTATGATTTCTATCTGTTTAAAACTTCCAGTCTCATATTGCATTTTACCATTAATTAAGTTTCCTTATGAGATTTCATATTTATACTGTTTCTTCCCAACATACATATAAGAGAAGTTTACATTTTTGAAAACAATAACATAGTAAAATAGGAATACATCTCATAATATTGTGCACGTCTTAAAAAGAGATAACTAATAGTTACAACCCAACAACCTAAAATGGAATGAACAAATGCTGGAAGAAAAAGATACAACAACATACTACAGAACCTAAAACATTACCTACAGATTGTGGGACAGTCCCGATCCTCGATGGAAACTCGAGAAGTTGCCGCGGCCTCAAAAAGGGTGAAGCATAACGGCTAAGCACCCAATCTCATGACTCTGGCGCTGTAGCTCAGTCCTCATCTCTCGTTGGTCGGCACGGATCCCCTAGAGCTCAGTCTGGACCCGTTGAATGGCGACTAGCTTGGGACTCTGATATCTCTCGATGCATTGTCCCTACTCCACCTCCTGCGCGGCTGCTGGCTTGGTTGCTGGCGCTGGTGGAAAAGGAATTCCCATCTTCCTAAGGGAGGCTCTATCAATGGCAGGTTGGACCTTCGTCTGGGCAGTCTCCCCAATAAGATTCGCCCGGTATCATTTGAAGACGAGAAGGAATAGGTTGCAATATGGAAAGTAACTCCATGGGGGTGCCAACTCCCTGATCAGAAAATGAATCATAAGAGTGCATGCCCAATTGACAGCTTTACCACCCATAACTACATAGGTGGCCTTCCACGCCCAAGGATAAATTTGACCATAGCTTCCCGTCTTGGGGATAATGTTGTACTGAATAATGTGCATAACAAGATGGGCGGTCGGACGTAGATTGTTCATCTTCCAAACACTAACATTCTGAGAAAAGATCCACTGCAAGATCTCTGGGTTGGACATCTCAACAATCTGCACCATCCATGGAAATATCCAAAATACCATTGAAGTCATCGTCAGACATCATTATCCTGACTCATTACTCCAATAGGATAAAACTGTTGTCTTCATCGAAATTCAATGCAAAATGACCGTCGAAAAGGCGAATGTAGCATGGGTGGCATTCCCTCTCAAAAGTCTCGAAGCGTAGGATCGGTGCTAGCCTGCTGTCTGGAAAAGTTTTGCTAGCCCAAAAGCAGTAATGTCTCAAAATTTCACCAGTCGCACTTGAAGTAATTTGAAGTTAGAGGAGCCGAGAAAGGTGGAGATCTTTTGGTCATTTTGGTACGGCCACCCGATCTCTTGAGGGGTGACACTAGGGTGGCGCAAGGAAGAACCAACAGTGTGGAGAGGTGCCATGAGCTGAGAAGTGGAGATATAGGGTTTAGATCTGGAGTGGAGGTGAGGCAAGATCTAACATGCAAAAATCAGTGCAATGGGAGGCGAGGTTGCTACTCGTTGGAGGGGGGAGGGAAATGGCGTCGCCTAGAGGTGGGTTGGAGAAAGCGAGAGCTGATTTTGAGGAGAAGGAGGTGGAGATTTTTGGGTTCGGTTGAAATAGAGTGGGGGAGCTCGAATGCGTTTGGGATGAAAATTGGACATGACTTAGTAGTCGCATTCAAGGTTCAGGATGGGCTAAAACCTGAATAGCAGTTTTTCAACGTGACTTGAATCTGGACCCTTCGAGCTAGGTTAATTTATAATAATGATGATGATGATGATTAATCGTTTTGCGCCATCTCATTCGACTCGACACGATCCGAAAAACCCCTGCCCTATTCATGACTATGCCCAAGCTTATCGTCTAACTTTCCGAACCATTCCTCTGCTATTCTATAGTACTCTGACTTATACTGCTTCAACCATAAACAATTCCAAAAACCCGATAATATTCCAACTACTATTTTCCGCATACTTCGTACGGAAATATTTTTCTAGTAGCCGACGGGCACAACAACACTTCTAATTTCATACCCTAATAAAATTAAATGTCATTTCTATTTTGTCTATCCCTTAGAAGAGATAAACCGTTAAGACTTCAATTTTTATAAATAGGAAAATCATTAGGCTAAATATTCATCCTTTGAAACATTTCCAAATTCTTGCGAAAAATTAAAATCAAACCTTTATATATATACATACATGTATATATCTATACACAATACATATATAAATATTTAAGGATTTCAAAACCTTTTCATTTTAAACCAAAATTTCTTAACACGACCAAACATAGTGGTATACGTGCTTCATGGAAATTAAAATTTCAGAACTTCCCAAAATTTCCAAAAGAAATCCTCGGGAAAAGAAATCCTTTTTCCAAAATCTAGGGCGTTTCCAAAATATATTTTATCAAAATTCTCTCATGGGTAGTTAGATCTCAACCATCAAATTGAACACCCTCCAGTCTTCGAAATTCTACCATATGCCTTACTCATGCTCTTCTCTATCAGCGCCTTACATATCGATAGCACTCCATGGGGTAATTCGGAGTTGACGTGAAATCCTAACTCTAAGATATTTCCAATCCATAGTTGCTTTGCCCTTTCTTTCAAAATAGAATTACAACTACTTCTATAGTCGGGATTCTTAGAGTCTAACGTAAAAATAATAATAGATAGGAAAGTACGAATACGCTCTCTCAATTTATCCTAATTCCTCTGATCGATTAACCTAGGCTCTAATACCAAATATAACAACCCGCACTTTAATGAGCCCAAATTTCGATAAAAATTGGAACCCAAGTTCTTTAGAGCACGGGTCGTTGGATTTGGTACCTGCAAATAGGCATGAGCATATCAGAGATTCACAAAATCTAAACTCACGTTGTAAATAATAATAGGACATAAATACTGATAGTGGCTACTACCTTGGAATTAATGGTATTTCTTGGATATCAAAGTGCCACATCAGTACCAAACATGAGAGATAAGAAGACTTCTCCAACAACCAATCACGTCCTGCTCCAGTGACATGTTGCTCTAAATCTATCATATAGGTTGTAATGAGGAAGGGGTCAGAAGAACATTTTGGTGACTGGAAATCTATACAGAATCTATAACATAAATTTATGCCGAATTGTTTCCATTTAATTGCTATGTCTACTATTTTGAGGTTAACCAAATTAACCTAATATCGCACACATGATGTTCCTACCTAGCATGATTCACTTACCTACCCTTTCCAAGGTATAATATACCGACGTAAGTATGTCAACTGCTTAATACTTCCAAATATGAAGCGGACTCCTGGCATCGTCATCGTTGGTCTACTGGTCCTGGCTACCAAGAGCTTTGACCACCATTTATGGATTTATAGTATATAATAGCCATACTACTAATGCATCTTTCGTCAATAAAGTCTTAGCCATGTGAGAGACAGTACCCAAGCCACTTAATGCCTTATTAATAAGGACTAGGCAGACCCTTGACCAATTAAAACCTATATTCTAAGCAGACCTTTGTCATTTAATACCTAACCCAAAGGCGGACTCCTCAACAGTACTATTTAGCTGACATTTCTTAGAATCTCACTAGGACACTTATACTTATTTATAGGAGAGAGGCAGACCCTATACCTGTCACTTAATACCTAAAACCCAAAGTGACCCTTCCCGAGATATCTGCTACAGCTCCTAATCGTTAATTCAGACCATTTAATACTTTTTAATTAGAAAATAGGAGGACCCTCAAAAAACCACTTAATACCTCTAATCCCTAAGTAGATCCTATTATTCCCATAATCATTTCCAATGGGTCCTATGATTGGCGATGTCCCACATCAGTAATAGGTGTACACAACTGCTGGTTGCCTCTGAGTGAAGGGCAGACTTCCGTTATGTCACTTACTGACCTCGCATCCCATATTTCTAAGCACAATTAATTATTCTATGGGTCCTATAGTTAAAGATGTCTCATATCAATAGAAAGCGTATACAACTGCTAGTAGCTTCAAAGTGAAGGGCATACTTCCATTGTGTAACTCTACCGACCTCGCATCCTAACCTACTAAGTCCAATTAATTATTCAGGCTTTACTAACTTAAGCCATATTATCCTAGGATTTACTATTAATAAGTTTTATCATCCTAAATTGGATATTGGACTTAGCTTACTAGCTTTCTATTATCTATTTAAGGCTATATAATTTACCTTAAATATTCAATTACCCATAAATCCCCTTTATTTACTTCTTCCATAAATGTCAATTTGTTCATGATAAAGAATATCATCCTAACGACATTTCCTAAGATATTTATGTATATTTACTAATTTTTAATTAGTAACATTTTCTAACTATTACATAGTTATTTACCTAAATCTTTATTTATTAGTCCCATTAATCCTTTTACCTTATTAATTACTTGTAGCTCTCAAATCCATTTCACATTTATTATCCATTAATTGGAGTTACAACCTTTCCAGACTTTCCTCCTATTTCCAATTTGTTATTCTCCTATTTCTACGTATAACTAATATCTCGTGGACTTAATAGGCTGGGACATGGTTTTCGTTTCGAATAATAATAACAGTAAAGTTAGTTGTATTGTACAGGGCGGACAATTACAACCACAAATTTTGGCAAAGACCAGGGAGGTGGTTGACCACATTATGCAAGTTCAGTTAGCTTCAGACCAACCTAATGATTACTGGACTATTGCTCAGCAGAATTTTTTTATTTTTTCTATAGTATGGAACGAGATTCGAATTCAGGCTCAACAAGATGACATATTTAAACTCATATGGTTCAACAAAATTGCTACGAAATTTTGTTACACTACGTATATGGCTTACATATAACATTTTCCTACTTCTGATCATCTATGGGCATGGGGGATGACAGTAAATAAACAATGTGGACAAGCAACATAATGAATCTCATCAACATTTATTTATTGACTGTGTTTATAGTGTTCATATGTGGAAATGCATGCTAAATAAAATGGATCTATGGCCCGAGGTGGAAAACTCTTTGAAACAGCAATTGTTGATGCTGTGGTGAAGCTTCGCTCACAAATCAGGCGCTCAGCACCTGGCTTATGTCACGGCAGCTACTACAACGCATTACATTTGGATGGAGCGAGTTCGGTGTAGATTTGAAGGGAAAAGTTGTTCGGTTGATCAAAGAAGCAAGCTCATCAAGATTGACGTTCGCCTTCAGTTCACGAGACGATTGCGGCAGTATAACTTATCATCAACCGACCGACGATTTTTTCTTAAATGGAGAATCGAACTGTATGACAATGGATGATGGCGGCGGTATTGAAGTGGGGAGATAAGGGTTTTGTTGATATGTTTTAGTTTGGGCCGGTTTAGGTTGATGCTTGATAGAGGCGGTGTTACTTTTTGCCATTGGGCCGGTTGCTTTCATTACCTTTTTAATTCTTAATTTGTTTTAGCTAGCTTTGTATTTTTTTTTGTATGGTTTTTATCTTACTATATTAGAGTTGGGGTCATAGAGGATGTCGTGCTCTTTTTTCTCACCACAATGGTGAGGTTTTTTTAAGGAGGCAAATCCTGCTATTGTATGGTTCTATTGGTTATTAATAAAAGAACCTTTCTTTAAAAATAAAACTAATATCCTTAGCGAGCTTTACGCATAAATCATCATTATTAGTTCAATATTTATTAGCGCGCATCAATACGTAAAAATACCTACTTCCACCAAATATATTCTAGTCACAAAATTTTAACTAAAGCATTTTTTTTCCATATTTAATTTGCTGAAATTACATTTCTTAGAAAGATTCTCTATTGTGATTTCCATAAATTAGTCTAAAACAAAAGATCAAGAATAAAGGAAAAATTTGCTTCCTTTGAATTTACAAGGAACGATAATTTTCTTTTTGTTGGAATAGATATTGTAAACTACGGAGAATAAATCTATACTTTACACATCTCTTCCTTTTCATCTGCATATATTCCTTGTTAAATCAAATGCTGCATTTCCTATGCAATTTGGAAACATAAACAAATTTATAAAAATCAAATGGATATTCTTCCCACAAATTAAACTATGGAAAATCTCTAATTCAACATAATTAGGGTAATTGTAAAGGTCCGAAAATCCGTCTTCCGAAAACTCGACACCGATACGTCCGCTGTACCAAATGTCGAAAAATCGAATGGCGGAAACACGAAACTTTAGGGTTAAAAGAAGAGGAAAAAGGTAGAAGAAGAAGATAGAAGAAAAGAGAAAGAAGAAACAAAAGAACAACAGAACAGCAACAGAAACAGAACAATATCAGAATCTCACATATCGCAGCGGAACAATATACAATAGATAATTACTAGTCTTTTAAAACAAAGAACTATATCGGTTTATACATACATCAATCATCAGAGTCAATATACAACAATGGACAGTTATATAACTTGTCCTCATACAGAATACACAGCGGAATAAATATATCAGATACAAATACTACGTCTCGCCATCCAGCTTGCTTCCAAAGCTCCAGAATATCCAGAATATCCTGATAATATAACTCTAGGCTGCCCGTGTGGAAATTTGTGGGCACCCAGAGTTTAGAAGGGAACAATAAACTCCGAGTCAGTCATGGTGACTGGTGTGAGATCGTAAAACAGTTATTTTTCACAAAGAAAACAAAACAAATTCGCAATGCTTTTGGAAAATGAAACTACCATAAGACCTCCCGCCACACACACAATGCAAACGCAGAATTGGAGGAGATTTCTTCTTATGATAGTCAAAGATGCTTACTACGCAAAATCAAATTCTTTTTTTTTTTTTGATATTATTATTAGTGCATAGTGTAGAAAACATTTCGAAAGTATAATATTAATCTTAGCCAACATACGACCAGTATCGTATGCCTACTATAGCTACTATGTTCAATAGCAGGTTACCGCCACATTCCATAGCAGGTAATACAACCAAAACCGTACACGTCACGTATTGTTTCTTTGGATTTCCAACAAATGGTCAGGCTAAGGAACTTCCTTTCCTCCTGCCGAATAGGATCGCCTCTGGCTGGACTTCCCGAGAGACAAACTGCTCTCTGCCAAACAAGGCCGGGTTACCCCTGTAACAGGTAACTCACGAATATGTCATCACCCGGTCCTTTGGGACCTTTATCCGAGCGCTCGATATCCAACATCACACATCATAAAGAAAGTGTATCCACATGAGTAAGTATCTGGGCTCCATACCATGATACCACCCCTTTCCAGAAGGAAATGACATACCCTAAAGGGCGCGACCCTCATAACCTTGCCGCAACATTCCTGTTTCGACCATTTCCGGGGTGTGAGGCTCGACGAAGTCTCGTCCACAAAGCTACGCTTTCTCAAAAAGCCCTGCTTCGGGTCCAACAAAATGATCAACCTATGATCACAAAGATATAAGATCAAACAAATGATCATATCACAAATGATCAAACACTGATCATTTCACAGCAACACTCAGTATGCCACGTTACCAAATTGGGATATATCGCTGATAACTTCAACTACATAACCTCTGAGCTCGTACGTCTCAGAGAAGGGTGTTAAGCTAAGAGAATAAATTCTCCGCCACCAACAGATATGTATTTGAAAGAAATCAGCTTTATATCTCAAAGTGTAATGTCAGACATACAATCCATACAAGTCTGTTCCGGGATCGAACAGAACCGAAGGCACTTCTCACGAAGCCCTTGCATATCCGGATAATTTTCAATCACGTCAGGACTTCCCGTCACTAAGGGTGATAAAACCTCTAAATCGAAGATCAGTCGATGTAGAGTAACTCGACGGTAATCCTTCCGTTTTCAAAAATATCCGGTCTTCAACACCGGTCTTCAAATGCGATTCATAACGACGTATCACATATTCGGAATGGGTTATACGACCCCATGGTCCTTTCCCGGCTAACCCGAATAGTGAGCGTTTATTCAAAAATAAGTGTGGCATTCAAATTCATCCAATTCACAACAAATACCTATCTAAAGGTAATTATTGATAGTCGGTTATTTAACTATCAATAAAGATGCGCAACATCATCAGATTCCAAATAATTTTCCCAAATTATTTATTTTCCAAAATATCTTTACTAGATATAAAATTTCCACACTTCAAAAATAAATCAACGTTTATTTTTAAAACAAATCCCCATTCCATTTATAAATTCCATAGTGAATTTATATCTTCAAAATATCTACTGATATACGATTCTCAAATCGATTTCAAATATTCAATTTCATTTTAT
The DNA here is from genome assembly GCA_030737815.1 of Allium fistulosum. Classification (NCBI taxonomy): domain Eukaryota; kingdom Viridiplantae; phylum Streptophyta; class Magnoliopsida; order Asparagales; family Amaryllidaceae; genus Allium; species Allium fistulosum. The sequence goes on from CM060903.1 coordinate 944,375,238, forward strand.
CTTTAAGAAGATAAAATCTCAAAACGTTTCATTTCATTTTGGAAAACATTTCCATACTTATTTAATAATAAGTGTTTCACAAATCTTTTATTTTCAACATTTGAAAATATTCGATATACTTAAATCAAAATTAAGTATATATTCATTCTTTAAGGAAATCTATTTTCTATAACAACATCAATTTGAGTCAAAAACGAATGTTACGTAAAACATCGTTACGACGACTCAAAAATCACTAGTATAGGGATTCGAAATTAATATAGATATGTAAATCCCAATACTAGATAAAAAACACTTCCTTTCGGAAATCATTTACTATAACCACAGTGTTATAGTCCACCATTTCCTTATTTCTCGAAAACGCCTATTTCAACAAGAACTGTTGAAATCTATGCTTTCGATTCACAATACATTTTAAAACATCTTTAAAATGTTTAACTTCATTTTTAATATCACTTCTTCAAAAATGAATCCATTTATTTTAGAATTATATTCGCTGTCCAAAATCGCGAATATGTCTTCTTTAACATTTTAATTTATCAAATCCAATTGATTTCGAATTTATAAAACAACGTTTATAAATCCTATTTCTATTTCCTAACGACTTCAATTTAATAAATCTTCTTTATTACCAATTTGATCTATAAATCTTCTTTAACGACCTATTCAATTCACAATTCAATTTTTCTACCACAATCCATATTATAAGTTAAATACTTATAATTTCATTTATTCCACAAAAATCATTTTCCATTTATAAGTTCACAAATTTTAAATTTCATTTATTTATAAATTCTTAAAAATTCATTTTAACACTTATAAAAAAACTCGTTTTATAATACCAACATTTTTAATTTATAAAGTGTCAACCTTATAAACCTTTTAAATAAACCGTTTATAATATTTTTAAAAATCTCAACTTAAACCATTTTATAAATCAATCAACTGTTTATTCCAAAAATCACTTTAAAAGTCCTTTTTTAATTAAAAGTCGTTATTTTTAAAACTTGAATCCGATGATGCAACAGCACCAATCAGTCCATCACAACAGTCAATATCATATATCAATATGATAACAGAATATATATCAATATCTGTAAATAAGTAAATACAGTTGAGGAATCCAGTTGGATCCCTCCAACCTGTTTCCCTGCATCCAAAGACGTTAGCACAATACCAATTCCGCTCCAGTACGGAATTATCGCGGTATATAGGTTTTTATAAATCCGCTTACTAACGGCGCAATAGGGTCTCATCCGCTATACGAGGCGGGAAATCATCAATCCAATATATACATATGCCAATATGTATATATTGCTATATATATAGATATATCCTATCATATCTAATAGCACATTCAAACAGTCAATCATCAATCAATAACTGTAAAAATTCCACATTCAATTTGAGTGAGAAGATCTCACCTTGATTTCAATTTCGATTTCAGCATTTATTTCGAATAAAATTAAACACGCGTTTAATTTTACCCGAAATTCAAACTAGCTCCAAATGGCTCCAATTCAGTTCCATAGCGAAGAGCTCGACAAAACGAAGACAACGCAACTGGTTTCGTAATTTTCTGATAATGTATGACAAAGTTACGGCATTTAGAAGTTTACACGAATTAAAAGATAATTAATTTACACTTTTATTTTAAATTTTAAACCTAATCAAATCTGGCCGTTCACCATTCATCACGAGATCTGGGCCGTGAAACGCATCTCCCACTCCAACGTTCGTTTCCAGGTTTCAAAGAAACCCAACACGCCGCCATATCTCATGAATTTCGCAACCACCTCCAATACCATAAACGTTGATCAAGCTCCTTCATTCCATGCACCTGGCTCCCCTCTACACTCGACCGAGATAGCCTGTAGCTCGGCTCACCCTTGATGGTGAAAAACTTACACGAAACGCATGTGAACGCAGGCGTTTTTCCCCCTCCACGTTGCTCGAGATTCGATCATGACCGTTCAAATTGAAGTACTTGTTGAGATCTTTATCTTTGTAGTTGATGACTTTGGATGGAAGTGAACGGATGAGGAGATCGGAGGGGAAGAATATGGGAGCTTTCTGGCCATTCATTTAATGGTGGCGGCTGGGGTTAAGGATTTAGGGTTTTGAACAAGAGTGAAGAGTATGGTTCCTTTTTATAGAAAATCCCCAAAAATTACTATTCACTCGATTTTCCGAACTCCGAATCTCGCGCGATGACTGACGTTTCTGGGGTTTACCCCGCGTTCCGGATACAATGGAATGGGTTTCGGAAGCTAATTCGATCGTATGTGTGAGATATGGCAATAAACGATCAATTTAAATTAAACCGATTTAAATCGATTTCGAGGCGTTTTAATTTGTACCGGACAAATGGTAAATCCAAAAATTACGAAATTTGAAATCTTACAATAATATCACATTACGGATCCGATGAAACTGGTTTCGTCGAAATCCGAGCCTTTTTGAAAAATGACTATTTTAACTCGACGATTTAAAATTAAAATGATATCGATGCGTTTCGAGCTGCCACGGTCAAACGACAACTCCGATTGATACGAAAATTGAAATCCGATAATAACTAACTATTACGGATCCAATGGAACTGGTCTCGTTCAATTCTGAGACTGTTCGAAAATTGGCTATTTTTACAGTCGATAATTAAATATTAAAATATTCGATTTTCACAATTTAATTCCAAATTCAATTTTTAAAAGTTCTATAACCTTTCTATAACTCCATTATGATTAAATAAAATTTTACAAATCATTTTCAACACATTAAACCCATATTTCAATTATTTCTGGAATTTCAATTATTAAATCATCGATTTAATTGTCAAATTAAATCCAATATTCGAAAAATAAATCATTCGACTTCTTAATTCCACTTATTAACATTTAAAATCAATTAAATATTCGAATTTTAATTATCAAAAATTCTGGGTCGTTACAGACTTCCCCCCTTAAAAGAATTTCGTCCTCGAAATTACAAGTTAGGAAGAAAGGTCCTTAACTCATCTACTGTTTTTCAACATCTAATAGTTTTATCAACTTATCAAACGGATCTTCCTACTAAAGATTCGTTATCATCTCAACTAACTTTCCAACTTAAATTTTAAGTTTCAAACAACATTGTTTAACTTCTAAATTCAAATTCGAGTTTAAATTCAAATTTTAAACCTTCAAAATTTTCTCAAAATTTTCTAACGCCCTAAATTCTCGAAAAATTTCGCCAGCGTCTCCTTTGCGCGGCTAATACGGTACGACTACAAAACGTCCCTACGGACTCTCAGATTTCAAAAAGAAAAAGAAAAAGCCAAGCGGCTAGAGAGAAATCATCAAAAACTCATATTGAAATTCAAATACTTACCTTTTGTCGAGCAATTCAAATTATCTTCGAAATCAAAATTCCAATTCCTTTACACCTGTATATCCTACTAGCCATAATATCTAGTTGCATATATTCAAACCATTTCGTACATTCAATTACAATTCCAGTTTCATTCACTTTTGTTCATTTCCAAAATTTGATTTCAATTTACCCTTTGGTTAAATCTACTGTCATTTAAACTGGATTTCCAATTCGAATTCATTTTACTTTTCTTCAAATTTTATCGATTCAACTTCATTAACACTTAATGAATTTATATACAATCAACTAACAATCATCAAACAATCAATGCATATTCAACATAACCATTATTATTTGATTTCCATTCAATTTAGTTCAACACCTTTAATTTCAATTGACTTACATTCAATTTATTCAGTTTCTTCAATGAATTAACATTTACATTCAATTGATTCATTAGTTCAATAGCTAATCCATTTCACATTTCATGTTGAAGTTCATTTATATAACTAAGTTCATATTCATTTAATTCATTTTGATTATTTACTTCGACACCAAAATCAATTCCAATCAACACTTAAGTTATATCCCATTAAACATCGTTTGTTTAACTTAACTTACATTTCCACTTATAAATCCAAAATTCAAATTTCAATCCTATTTAACTTTTACCAAGGTCAAATTTCTTCACTTATTCAAAATTCATATTAAATCCAGATTTCATATTCCACAATCTCAACTTAGATTTAATTGATTCACTTATACTTACTTTAATTCAACTTAAAATTTCTTAAGTTAAATTTATTCAATCTAAATTCACAACAAATTGTATAAGTTATCAACTTAATAATATTTCATAAATATGGTATCCCAGAGTCTTACCAACATTTCAAAAACCATTTTTGAAAACAATTCAAATCATCCTTTGAATTTCCAAAACAAAAAACCCAAATTTTCCAAACACTTTCCATTTAAAACAATTTGGCAGCAATTCCTCTTTTGGAAACCCGAAAATGAACACCAGTGATGTCGCGATCATCATCGGAATTATTTTCCAGCGACCGAAAAGAGTTTAGAGCTTTTCATCTCTTCAAAAGACTTTTCAAAACCTTTGAAATTCATTTTCAAATCAAAAAGATTTAAACTTTTCAAATCTCCAAAATTTTCAAACTCCTTTCAAAACATTTCCAAAAACTTTTCTGGAATTCCGTTTTAAATTACAATTCTCATTTATAATTTCTATTCTCAAATTTCATTTATATGTGAATTTTGTTTCTTAACTTTGGAGTTACGATTTGAATTTCTTATTCAATTTCAATGATAATACATAAATATTATCACTTCTAACATCCAAACACCCAAACATCCAAATACTATGATAATTCATAGAAAATTATTCCTTTTATATACAAAAATAGTTTTGGGCAAAATTATCTCATTTACCCTATTTAAAACAATACTGTGCCGAATTGTTCTATATAAGTGTTTAGAGATCCCTATCGATAGAGTTGTACGGACAATACCGACCAGAATCCATATACCACTCAACAAACCAATCATCACAATATAAAACAATTTTATATTCACTAACAAATACGCGCTCATACCTATTATTACACTCAACTCATTCTAGAGTACTACTGACTCTATCTCTAATGAGTAACACCCAACAGAGCAGGGTTGTCGCTTAACCATATGCTTTGATACCAAATGTAAAGGTCCGAAAATCCGTCTTCCGAAAACTCGACACCGATACGTCCGCTGTACCAAATGTCGAAAAATCGAATGGCGGAAACACGAAACTTTAGGGTTAAAAGAAGAGGAAAAAGGTAGAAGAAGAAGATAGAAGAAAAGAGAAAGAAGAAACAAAAGAACAACAGAACAGCAACAGAAACAGAACAATATCAGAATCTCACATATCGCAGCGGAACAATATACAATAGATAATTACTAGTCTTTTAAAACAAAGAACTATATCGGTTTATACATACATCAATCATCAGAGTCAATATACAACAATGGACAGTTATATAACTTGTCCTCATACAGAATACACAGCGGAATAAATATATCAGATACAAATACTACGTCTCGCCATCCAGCTTGCTTCCAAAGCTCCAGAATATCCAGAATATCCTGATAATATAACTCTAGGCTGCCCGTGTGGAAATTTGTGGGCACCCAGAGTTTAGAAGGGAACAATAAACTCCGAGTCAGTCATGGTGACTGGTGTGAGATCGTAAAACAGTTATTTTTCACAAAGAAAACAAAACAAATTCGCAATGCTTTTGGAAAATGAAACTACCATAAGACCTCCCGCCACACACACAATGCAAACGCAGAATTGGAGGAGATTTCTTCTTATGATAGTCAAAGATGCTTACTACGCAAAATCAAATTTTTTTTTTTTTGATATTATTATTAGTGCATAGTGTAGAAAACATTTCGAAAGTATAATATTAATCTTAGCCAACATACGACCAGTATCGTATGCCTACTATAGCTACTATGTTCAATAGCAGGTTACCGCCACATTCCATAGCAGGTAATACAACCAAAACCGTACACGTCACGTATTGTTTCTTTGGATTTCCAACAAATGGTCAGGCTAAGGAACTTCCTTTCCTCCTGCCGAATAGGATCGCCTCTGGCTGGACGTCCCGAGAGACAAACTGCTCTCTGCCAAACAAGGCCGGGTTACCCCTGTAACAGGTAACTCACGAATATGTCATCACCCGGTCCTTTGGGACCTTTATCCGAGCGCTCGATATCCAACATCACACATCATAAAGAAAGTGTATCCACATGAGTAAGTATCTGGGCTCCATACCATGATACCACCCCTTTCCAGAAGGAAATGACATACCCTAAAGGGCGCGACCCTCATAACCTTGCCGCAACATTCCTGTTTCGACCATTTCCGGGGTGTGAGGCTCGACGAAGTCTCGTCCACAAAGCTACGCTTTCTCAAAAAGCCCTGCTTCGGGTCCAACAAAATGATCAACCTATGATCACAAAGATATAAGATCAAACAAATGATCATATCACAAATGATCAAACACTGATCATTTCACAGCAACACTCAGTATGCCACGTTACCAAATTGGGATATATCGCTGATAACTTCAACTACATAACCTCTGAGCTCGTACGTCTCAGAGAAGGGTGTTAAGCTAAGAGAATAAATTCTCCGCCACCAACAGATATGTATTTGAAAGAAATCAGCTTTATATCTCAAAGTGTAATGTCAGACATACAATCCATACAAGTCTGTTCCGGGATCGAACAGAACCGAAGGCACTTCTCACGAAGCCCTTGCATATCCGGATAATTTTCAATCACGTCAGGACTTCCCGTCACTAAGGGTGATAAAACCTCTAAATCGAAGATCAGTCGATGTAGAGTAACTCGACGGTAATCCTTCCGTTTTCAAAAATATCCGGTCTTCAACACCGGTCTTCAAATGCGATTCATAACGACGTATCACATATTCGGAATGGGTTATACGACCCCATGGTCCTTTCCCGGCTAACCCGAATAGTGAGCGTTTATTCAAAAATAAGTGTGGCATTCAAATTCATCCAATTCACAACAAATACCTATCTAAAGGTAATTATTGATAGTCGGTTATTTAACTATCAATAAAGATGCGCAACATCATCAGATTCCAAATAATTTTCCCAAATAATTTATTTTCCAAAATATCTTTACTAGATATAAAATTTCCACACTTCAAAAATAAATCAACGTTTATTTTTAAAACAAATCCCCATTCCATTTATAAATTCCATAGTGAATTTATATCTTCAAAATATCTACTGATATACGATTCTCAAATCGATTTCAAATATTCAATTTCATTTTATCTTTAAGAAGATAAAATCTCAAAACGTTTCATTTCATTTTGGAAAACATTTCCATACTTATTTAATAATAAGTGTTTCACAAATCTTTTATTTTCAACATTTGAAAATATTCGATATACTTAAATCAAAATTAAGTATATATTCATTCTTTAAGGAAATCTATTTTCTATAACAACATCAATTTGAGTCAAAAACGAATGTTACGTAAAACATCGTTACGACGACTCAAAAATCACTAGTATAGGGATTCGAAATTAATATAGATATGTAAATCCCAATACTAGATAAAAAACACTTCCTTTCGGAAATCATTTACTATAACCACAGTGTTATAGTCCACCATTTCCTTATTTCTCGAAAACGCCTATTTCAACAAGAACTGTTGAAATCTATGCTTTCGATTCACAATACATTTTAAAACATCTTTAAAATGTTTAACTTCATTTTTAATATCACTTCTTCAAAAATGAATCCATTTATTTTAGAATTATATTCGCTGTCCAAAATCGCGAATATGTCTTCTTTAACATTTTAATTTATCAAATCCAATTGATTTCGAATTTATAAAACAACGTTTATAAATCCTATTTCTATTTCCTAACGACTTCAATTTAATAAATCTTCTTTATTACCAATTTGATCTATAAATCTTCTTTAACGACCTATTCAATTCACAATTCAATTTTTCTACCACAATCCATATTATAAGTTAAATACTTATAATTTCATTTATTCCACAAAAATCATTTTCCATTTATAAGTTCACAAATTTTAAATTTCATTTATTTATAAATTCTTAAAAATTCATTTTAACACTTATAAAAAAACTCGTTTTATAATACCAACATTTTTAATTTATAAAGTGTCAACCTTATAAACCTTTTAAATAAACCGTTTATAATATTTTTAAAAATCTCAACTTAAACCATTTTATAAATCAATCAACTGTTTATTCCAAAAATCACTTTAAAAGTCCTTTTTTAATTAAAAGTCGTTATTTTTAAAACTTGAATCCGATGATGCAACAGCACCAATCAGTCCATCACAACAGTCAATATCATATATCAATATGATAACAGAATATATATCAATATCTGTAAATAAGTAAATACAGTTGAGGAATCCAGTTGGATCCCTCCAACCTGTTTCCCTGCATCCAAAGACGTTAGCACAATACCAATTCCGCTCCAGTACGGAATTATCGCGGTATATAGGTTTTTATAAATCCGCTTACTAACGGCGCAATAGGGTCTCATCCGCTATACGAGGCGGGAAATCATCAATCCAATATATACATATGCCAATATGTATATATTGCTATATATATAGATATATCCTATCATATCTAATAGCACATTCAAACAGTCAATCATCAATCAATAACTGTAAAAATTCCACATTCAATTTGAGTGAGAAGATCTCACCTTGATTTCAATTTCGATTTCAGCATTTATTTCGAATAAAATTAAACACGCGTTTAATTTTACCCGAAATTCAAACTAGCTCCAAATGGCTCCAATTCAGTTCCATAGCGAAGAGCTCGACAAAACGAAGACAACGCAACTGGTTTCGTAATTTTCTGATAATGTATGACAAAGTTACGGCATTTAGAAGTTTACACGAATTAAAAGATAATTAATTTACACTTTTATTTTAAATTTTAAACCTAATCAAATCTGGCCGTTCACCATTCATCACGAGATCTGGGCCGTGAAACGCATCTCCCACTCCAACGTTCGTTTCCAGGTTTCAAAGAAACCCAACACGCCGCCATATCTCATGAATTTCGCAACCACCTCCAATACCATAAACGTTGATCAAGCTCCTTCATTCCATGCACCTGGCTCCCCTCTACACTCGACCGAGATAGCCTGTAGCTCGGCTCACCCTTGATGGTGAAAAACTTACACGAAACGCACGTGAACGCAGGCATTTTTCCCCCTCCACGTTGCTCGAGATTCGATCATGACCGTTCAAATTGAAGTACTTGTTGAGATCTTTATCTTTGTAGTTGATGACTTTGGATGGAAGTGAACGGATGAGGAGATCGGAGGGGAAGAATATGGGAGCTTTCTGGCCATTCATTTAATGGTGGCGGCTGGGGTTAAGGATTTAGGGTTTTGAACAAGAGTGAAGAGTATGGTTCCTTTTTATAGAAAATCCCCAAAAATTACTATTCACTCGATTTTCCGAACTCCGAATCTCGCGCGATGACTGACGTTTCTGGGGTTTACCCCGCGTTCCGGATACAATGGAACGGGTTTCGGAAGCTAATTCGATCGTATGTGTGAGATATGGAAATAAACGATCAATTTAAATTAAACCGATTTAAATCGATTTCGAGGCGTTTTAATTTGTACCGGACAAATGGTAAATCCAAAAATTACGAAATTTGAAATCTTACAATAATATCACATTACGGATCCGATGAAACTGGTTTCGTCGAAATCCGAGCCTTTTTGAAAAATGACTATTTTAACTCGACGATTTAAAATTAAAATGATATCGATGCGTTTCGAGCTGCCACGGTCAAACGACAACTCCGATTGATACGAAAATTGAAATCCGATAATAACTAACTATTACGGATCCAATGGAACTGGTCTCGTTCAATTCTGAGACTGTTCGAAAATTGGCTATTTTTACAGTCGATAATTAAATATTAAAATATTCGATTTTCACAATTTAATTCCAAATTCAATTTTTAAAAGTTCTATAACCTTTCTATAACTCCAGTATGATTAAATAAAATTTTACAAATCATTTTCAACACATTAAACCCATATTTCAATTATTTCTGGAATTTCAATTATTAAATCATCGATTTAATTGTCAAATTAAATCCAATATTCGAAAAATAAATCATTCGACTTCTTAATTCCACTTATTAACATTTAAAATCAATTAAATATTCGAATTTTAATTATCAAAAATTCTGGGTCGTTACAGTAATAATCAAAATCATACTAATAATCTACAATCAAATTTCAGATCTGGAATAAATTTCATATCTAATCAATATTCGTATCTATAACTTTAGGGACTGATTTCCAGATCAGTGCAACATAATTCCAATCACATCTCCTTAGAATATGTAGGTAATGTTTAATACATTCAATTTTAGCATACAATTCAGGTACATTTATTCGTTTAGGCATAAAAATCAAATGTGTGCCAACGTAATGGATTTAATATCATAACAATTTATAAATTTCCCACTCACCTTCTAAAAGCATTCAAAATCTCCTTATCTGAAGTAAAGCCTTTGATTCAACTCCATTTCCTTCTTATTCCAAGAAATATATATAAAAAGGGTGTAAACATATATTGAATTACAGATCCAAGAAGATACTTGGGTTAAAGGGATATATATATATATATATATATATATATATATATATCTGTGTGTGTATGTGTATGTGTATGTGTATGTGTATGTGTATGTATAGGTAACCTCGTTATCATGTAGTGTTGATTTGCTTCCCTTATTTGATTTCTATTCTTCTCCAATTTGTATATATACAAATATAAATATTATATTTTTTAATTTAGAAAATAGTGGAAAAGAGTAGATAACAGAGCTTTGTTGTTATTTCCAAAAAATATGAGAAGAGAAGAGAGAGTTGGGCCTGAATTTATAAGCACTTGTATCAACCACGACCGTTAGATTTAATTATATAAAATCCAAGCCGTTTGGCCAAGGCAAACCCTAGCCGCTAATATTAGGTCTGGTCGACCACTACTGGTTAACCTCCCCAATAAAAGGGGTTGATCAATGGGTCCTGGTATTTATTATATAATGGTTAACTTTTTAATTTAATTATTTCTATTTCAAATTCATTTTTCATCCGTAATTTCTTCGTTTGAACTCCGATCGTGGAACTCCACATACGAAAGTTGCTCAGAATTTTTCCATGAACGCAACGGTGCAAGTTTCATGGTCAAATTTCATCGGTTACACAAATTCCATTTTTGGAGCCTAGTTTAATTGATTAAACAACCAATCGTAAAATTTACGGGGTGTAACATTATCCAATAACTATCAGTACGTAACCTCTAGGCACCTACAACAGTCATCAATATACACTACCGAAGATTTGGAGAAAGCTATGTGTAGCTAAAGTGCTTAGCGGTTCCATAACAGTAAAGGTGCAAAAAGCTATATGTGATATCCCGGGATTTCGGGGAATTTAAAATGTGATAATCTTTTAAATTAATTGGTAAAATTGTTATTTTCAAACAATTTAATAAAGAGTTAATTAAAAATATAGTTTGGATTTAAAAATATATGAATAAAGTTTTTATTTAAAAATAAGATTTCTTTTATATCATTTTCCTTAAAGGAATTTATTTATATGAATTTATAAAGTATTTAGTTGATAGTAGATAAATATAAAAGTTTTATATTAACATTTAAAATGGATTAAATATGTTATATATAATTTTATTTAAGATATGATTGGTTTTTCTTTTATTTTCTTTTAAAGGTTTTATTTTTATAAATTAAGAAAAGCATTTATTAAATAAGATATGTATTTATCTATTTAGGAAATTTAATTTAAAAGCTTTAAAAATCATTTAAAATTTAATTATGCATGTAAAGTTACATGTGTAATTACAAATTAATCACCCCTTAATTAACACTGTAACGACCACGACTTTCTCTCCATAGAAAGTCGTATCGCTAATAAGAAAGAAAGGGGTAGAAAATAGAAAAGAAGAGAAGAAAGAAAGAAACAACAACAACGATCTCACAGCGGAACGAATAAATTATATTAATAACATAAACTATTACATAGTATACAACACTTTACAGAGTTACACAGCATATACATCACTTACTAGACAGTTATAAACATCTGTCTAGACATTACAACTCAATACACTACAGAGATACAGACACAGCGGAACTACTATATATATCTACAACGCTGAAGCCTCCTGCTCCATTGCTCCTCCACAATTCGTCAAAGCTAAACCTGAATCCCTTGGCTACTCGTAAAAATTTGAGTACCCAAGAGTTTATCATTCTTAACCATTCATTAATACTTTAATTTATAATCCTTAATTATAAATTAATTATTCCTAATTAATTAATCTTAATTATTAATTAATTTGTTTAAACCTTTAATTATCTATTAATTAATCCAAATGATTAATTAATCAAATTAATTTAACCATTTTAATTACCTTAAAGATTTAATGATTTAAACTTTAAGATAAAACATTTCTTATCAAAGGTTACATTATCATTCTTAAATACATTTGAAAACATCCATTTCAAATTAACTTTTAAATTTCATTTTAAATTCTGTATTTAAAATGAATACCAATTTATTTTTAACAAAGTTTTAAAACCAATTTAAAACTTTTACTTGTTAAAAATTTCTTATCTCTTATAAAAGAATTTTAAAAGAGTTTAAACCAAATTCCTTTTTAATTTCAAACATTTAAATCTAACTACCATCTAAAACTTATTTAAAACATTTAAATTTATAAAATTTATTTATTTCAAATCTTTAAGATTCAAAACCAACTTGAATCTATATAGTTAAACTTTGATTTAAATTCTTGTTTAAATATTACTCCACAATTTAAATTCTGTTTAAAATTTTCTTTACAAATTTAAATCCAGTTTAAATTTTATAAACAGACAGTTTTTCTTTTCTTCAAAAACTTACATAATTTAGTAATTAAATTATAATTAGAGGTAAATAAATTGGTAATTCACATGTAACTTTACATGCATAATTAAATTTTAAATGATTTTTAAAGCTTTTAAATTAAATTTCCTAAATAGATAAATACATATCTTATTTAATAAATGCTTTTCTTAATTTATAAAAATAAAACCTTTAAAAGAAAATAAAAGAAAAACCAATCATATCTTAAATAAAATTATATATAACATATTTAATCCATTTTAAATGTTAATATAAAACTTTTATATTTATCTACTATCAACTAAATACTTTATAAATTCATATAAATAAATTCCTTTAAGGAAAATGATATAAAAGAAATCTTATTTTTAAATAAAAACTTTATTCATATATTTTTAAATCCAAACTATATTTTTAATTAACTCTTTATTAAATTGTTTGAAAATAACAATTTTACCAATTAATTTAAAAGATTATCACATTTTAAATTCCCCGAAATCCCGGGATATCACACTATAACAGAGATAAAGTGGGAATATAATAGAAAATAGCGGTCCTGCAAAAAGATTTATTAAATATAAAGCCAAATATTTAAAGTTAATTTATTCTCATTCTCACATCATTTGCGTCAGAAAATGAAATATTGCATAATCTTATATAACAAAACTGGAGAATATATTGATTTATGTAGACTAGATTTAGTGACTATAATAGATTTCTAACTCAAATTAAGCATTTATGCCTTAAAATTAGGTTTGTACCCTAACTATGTTGATTTTGTTCACAAAAGAACTAGTCAAATCAACCTTTATATATTAAAGTTGCTAAAACGGATGCTAAAAAGCCTTGATTTAGTGGGTGTAGTGGGAAATAGCAGAGCTTAAAGCGAATCTATGGTTTAACAGTGTTAAACCGAAATAGCATAGCGGTCAAAGGGTGCTATGTGCTATAGCGAGGATTTTGCAGGGCTTTAACGAGGCTTTAACTACACAGTGATATGCACTCAAGTCTCAACGGATATATCGATATCCAGTCTTGATGTACCTTGACTAGGAAGATTTGAAATGATGTGTTTTATAATATTGTGATACAATACTTATGATTACAACTGTTTGTAATTACTATCACATGCGCACCATTTATGGATTTTCTATTAAAATATTTTTTTAATCATTTAATAATTTATAACACATTATAATAAAAATATATAACAGAAAGAAAAACACCTTTATTACAACAAAGAATTGAATACAGTTAATTAATTTGTAATAAATTACATAATTGTCCCTAGAGCATACCCCTAACTCTATCAACCTCTCACTTGCAATTAGGGCCAATCATGGAATCTCAATCCTATCCCTTCAATTAGCTTCTCGAGAACCGAATGAGCCAGGCCTTGAGTGAATGGATCTACTATGTTGTCCTTAGTATCTACCGTTTGTATCACAACTTCTTTCTTTTTAATAAACTCTCTAATTAGGTGGAACTTACGAAAAATATGCTATGACTTCTTGTGTGCTCTGGGCTCCATTGTGATCTGTATCGCCGCATTATTATCACAGAACAATGCTATAGGATTCCCAGTATTCGGAGTCACTTCGAGCTCACTCAAAAACTTGCACATCCAAACTGCCTGTTTAGTTGCTTCATTAAGGGCGATATACTCGGCCTCCATTATGAAATCAGCAGTTTTTTCTTATTTGAAACTATTCCAACTAATGGCTCCACCGTTAATCGTAAAGACATAACCATATACCGATTTACCATCATCTATGTCACTTTGTAAATTTGAATCTGTATACCACTTCATAAAGATGTCTTCATTTCCATATACGAGGAATAAGTCTTTAGTATTTCTTAAGTACTTAAGTATACATTGCACATCTGTCCAATTTTTTTTGCCAGGATTAGATTGATATCGGCTTACGCATCCTAATGCGTATACCACATCCAGTCTAATATATAGCATAACATAAATTATTGATCCTACGGCTAAGGCATAGGGAATCCTCTTCATATACTTCTTCTCCTCGTTAGTATGAGGAGCATCCTTTTTAGAAAGGACGATTCCAGATTGCGTTGGAACATTTCCACGCTTGGAATTCTCCATACCGAACCTTTTCAGTATGGTGTCTATGTACGGGGATTGGGACAATCCCAACAGCCTCTTAGATCTATCTCTATAGAACTTTATACCAAGTATGTAGGCTGCTTATCCTGAATCCATAGTGGAGAAGTTCTTGGGAAGCCAAACTTTCACTGATTGCAACAACGAAGTATCATTGCCAAGCAATAATAGATTATTGACATAAAGTACAAAGAATATGACAGCGTTGCCCTGTTCCTGTCTATATATGCGTGCTTCTTCTATGTTCTGATAAAAACAAAACTATTTGATTACTTTATCAAAACACTTGTTCCAACTTTTTGAATCTTGTTTAAGTCCATAAATGGACTTCAATAACTTCTAAGCCTTGCTCTCACTCCTACTGATCGCAAAACCCTCTGGCTACGACATATAAATGGTTTCTTCTAAATCATCATTTAGAAAAGCCTTCTTTACATCCATTTTCCATATTTTGTAATCATAGAATGCAGCGAGAGCTAGCAAAATCCGAATAGATTTAAGCATTGCTACAGGTGAAGTGTAACAACCCTAGATTTTGGCCTATATTTTAAAATTTGATTTTATTTTATTTTGAAATTATTTTTAAGCTTGTTTCATTTCAAAATTTTCATTTTTAAATATAAATGTTGATTATTATGTGAGTTATAGTTTCAAACTGATATAAATTGAATATTTTACTGAAAAGTGAAATTCTGGTCAAACTGTTCAATCTTTTGACTTTTAAACTTCAAATTTAAATTATATAAAATCTTAAATTTTATCTTTTATTATGAAAATAGATGTAATAACTTGAACACTGCTTTTTGTTTCGTTGAAAACAGAGTTAAACTGTAAAAGTTATGTATATTTCAATATTGTGTGTAAACTGATGTATTTAGCAATATTGTCTATTTTAAATTATATTTTAGTTGTCATATTTTGTTCTAATATGTGTTAATATTTTATTTTATGTATATTTTTGTCTTTTATTATTTTTAAAGTGATAATATAATTTGTCCAAAGTTTACTTGAATTTATTTCAATTTATAAAGCCTAGTTTCCATTTTTCTGCTATTTTCTTCATTAAAATTATATTTAATTAAAATTTATTTATTTATTTTGTGAATTCATTTTTATTTTGTGTTCTTATCTTTATTTATAAATACTTTTCAAGTACAATTTTTTTTTCCAAAGTTCATTGCATTTATTTTTCATATTTTCAAGACTAGTTGCAATTTTGCTGTTTTACTTAATTAAATTATATATAATTAATAATTAATTAATTTATTTTTGTTTATTTACTACATTTTCATATTTTATCCGAGTTTATATATATATTTCAGTTATATAAAATTTAAAAATAAAATATAGGAAATTCGAAGAGTTTTAAACTTTTGAAATTCCATAGTCTTTTTGCATTCTGACCTTTCACTTTCCCAACCCCTTTCTTCAATGCTTGGCCGTACCTTTACTCCACCTTTCAGCTGATTTCTCCTTTTCATTTTCACGTAAATATTATCATCTCTCAAGAGAAAAAAACTCACGGCCATTCCCTTGTTGAAGCTTGGTAAAAATTCCTTCTTTCTTCCTTGTTTTCTATGTTTTTTCTATTGAAATTGCATATGCTCTCTACCTTCATAGTTTGGTTCCTCCTCCTCCAGGCTTTGGCCGACCACCACCACCCCTTTCCTCGGGCCATCACCCATCCTAGCAACCCTCCTCCCCAGGCCGAACCAATCCAAGGCCAAGATCTACACAAAATCCACCAAAAACCATCACAACCTATCACCTATTGCACTAGCCTAGCCTAGGTTGTCATCTCCCCCTTCTACCACCTTTTGCTGCCACCACCTCCACCACCACCACCTCTGGCATGACCTACACCCTCTGCCACACCAGCCACCACCTCCTGGAGCCACTGGCCGAGCCATAGGACCTCTGGCCGAACCAAAGTATAGCATATATGTGATGTTATTCGCCTTGTAGTGTTGTTATGTTGCACCTAGACTTCACCACATCAAAACCCATGTGTAGGCCGACCCTTGAACACCCAAACCTGACCCAATTCCCTGTGTTAGCTGAGCTTAATCACTGCATAACTGAAGTACCTAAGGTAGAGAGCAAGTGCAAGTCAATTGTTGTTGTTTTGGGTATAGATTTCTTATGTTATTTGACGATAAATTTGTGTTGTAACTTATGTTTTATTGTATTGTTTTGTGTAAATGTTTGAACAAGTCAAATTGCTTTGGCTCTCCACTCTCAAATCATATTCGTGCTCTCGTGCCTTCGAAGATTCTGTGTTGTGTGTTTTGGTCGTCATCTCCAGCTTAAATAGGTGAGTAAATCTCACCAAACTAATATATACTTATATAGTTGATAAACTGACATCACTTGAATCTGTAAATGCATATCATCCTGTATAACTTCTATATTATAATCATATGATGTTCACCCATGCTTATTTATCTGTTATACCATATGTTACTGTTTATTATGTTATTCTGTTTATTTATATCAGTTTATCACACTGCAAGTTCCCTGTAGATTAGAATCACTATGGGTTGAAATGATATACCCGAACGGACTTTAGAATAGGGAAAAATCGTTATGGGTTGAAATGATAGGCCTGAGCGGTTTTTATACATTTCATATTACTTGGGATTGCGGGTTTGAAATGATAGAACCCGGGTTTTCTTTGTAAATTGTGGATTGAAATGATATATATCCGTATCACTTGATCTAGGCTAGAAAATTATATACAGACCCGTGGTTTATATATTTTTCTGAAAATTTTAAAATATTTTAAAAATGTAAATATTATGATATTTTGAGTTAAACTTTATTAAAATGATTTCTATAAATATTTGTGATTTTCTACAAATTAAATAAGTGAATTAAGTGAATGGTGAAGTAGAATTTGAAATATAAGTTAATTTTGGAATTTATGATTTTGTTTATAAATGGAATTTATGTACAGTAAGAAAATATGACAAATTTGATTTAAAAGATGAATTTACTGATTTTATTAAGTAATAATAATTTTTAAAAGTGTTAATGATTTTGTATAAATTAAAATATGAAATAAATGAATATTTAAGCTGAATTTGGAAATATAACTTAAATTGAATTGTGAATTTTGTTAAAAATGAAATTTTAATTAAGTAAAATAAATGGAAATAAGTTATATTTTGGAAATTTAAACTTAGTTGTTTAGTTAAGAATTTAATTAAAGAAATGAAAATTTAATTGTTATTTAATTTGATTTTTGTATGGAAATTTGACTTTATAAAATCATAGAAATAAAGGTATTTAAATGATTGTTTAAATGTGAAAATATATGATTTTATAAGTTAAAATGATTTATATTAAAAGTTAATTATGTGTGAAATTGTAAATAAAACTCTGAATTTGATTTGACAGCATTTTTGAAATGTAATGTAAAGATATTACAGCATTGGAAAATGCTGTAGTTATTTTAAATGAACCAAATAGCAAATTTGAACTAAGGGTTATTATAGCACTTCTGTCACGACCCGACTTTCTATGCCCAGAAAGACGCATCATGATTTAAGAAAGAAAGGGATAGAAGAAGAAAAGATAGAAAAGAAAGAACAACAACATATGAGAATCTCACAGCGGAACGAATGAAATATAATATATCACATAAGATATTACATAGTATCATATACATCAGAGTTACACAACTTATACATCACATATTAGACAGTTATAAACACCTATCTATCATACATCTCAAACATCACAGAGATACAGACTCAACACAAACACAGCGGAAACACTATATATCTACACGCTGAAGCCACCTGCTCCAAATCTCCTCCAGAATTCATCAAAGCTAACCTGAATCCCTCAACTACTCAATACAAAATTGAGTACCCAAGAGTTTAATAAAACAGAAAATAAACACTTGGGTCAAACATAGGTCTGGTGTGAGTAAACAGGTAAATTTTTTTAACTTTGAAAAACCTTTGAAAGAAAAGGTATCTCGTAAGACTTCCCGCACATAAACACGGAAAAGTTTTTACCTTACGATAACCAAAACATTGATAGGAAATCCGATTATATTATAATAGGTCTAGGGTTTTCAAATAAATATTCACATAGCCGAAATTGTTACATTCATTAAATTCCAGCATACATAGGTATACAATCAAGTCCGTTATCACTTATTGGAGTTTGGATTCCATACAATGGCAGGGCTACTGGGGTACCGCCCGTCACAGTACGGGGCCTAGATCACCGTACCGAGGATTACTCCCAATCCCCTACAACACAAGGCCAGAACCATCTAAGGATAATTCCGAACAAGACAATCCCGTAGTTGCCGCGACCAACCACACACTAAGCCGAATAAAAAGGAACTTCTAGACAGGGGAAAATCTCGTCCTACTTGGACGCTACCCACTTAACCTTGCTGCACCTCCCCTGTTTTAGCCATTCCCGGTTGATGAGGCTTGAGGCTACGATTACCTTTATAGAACACATCTATCTTAGAATGCTCATCGCCCTCCTGACGATGTTCTGAAAGCATTCAATCCATACAAGTTCGTTCCGGGTTCGAACGAAACCGAAGGCATTATCTCGTTACACTCATTTTGGAATCACCCTCAAAGTTAACGACAATAACCCTTGCACTCTGAATCTTCATCTCGAACCTATAAGTACTATCTCCGTCAACTCATTACGGAATCACCCACAGAGTTATACTGACAAAGAATAGTTCTTACACCTCGAGTCTTCACTTGCTCCACTTGGATTAATGACCTAACGTTTAATTTGGATCGATGTGGTTTTCGGATCCCAAATATGGAAACCCGATCCCGGTCTCACCGAAATCCAAAACGTATCTTTTAAGGCCAAGTTGTTTAAAGGTTTTAAACATTAAAACTCATATTCAGGATGATATAAACAGATAGATAAATCACATATCACAATAGATAATTCATATCAAACATTCATCTCATAAAGCAGCATGTCACATATCATAGATATCATATCAATCATCCAGTATCAACCAATCACCCAATATTAGTCATCCAAATCATTCAAAAGCAGAATTGATTAACTCCTAAATCAATTTAATTAACCTTTAATTAAATTAATTACTATCCTTTAATCACTTGGATTATCTTAATCCTGCTTCATTGATTTATTACATATCAATTTATTAATCATCTCTTAGTGATCTTCCTTAATTAATCTTCCTTGATTAATTATACTTTAATTACATTAAGTAATTACCCTTAACCATATACAGTAATTAATCTTTAATTACTATCATTAAATTACAATAATTAATGATCCTTCATTTGCTTTTATTAATTAATTAACTATAATTATTTGCATTAATCCTCAATTAATTAAAATTAATTTATCATACTTTAATTAATTACTTTCATTGATCAAACTTGATTAATTTTATTAATTATATCAATTAATAATCCTCTAATTACTTCATTAATTAATTACCTTCTAGTTAATTAAATAATTAATCTTTAATTAACTACATTCATTAATTAACCTTGATTAATCATAAACAGTAATTAATCATCTCGTAATTACTTACCTTAATTGATTAACTCCTTAATTAATTAATTACTCATTTAATCACTTATTATTGATTAATTAATCTTAATTAATCAACCCTTAATTACATCATTTATTATATAAATTAATGATCCTTAATTACTTCCTTAATTAATTACTCTCTTTTAATTAATTACCTTAACTAGTAATTAATCACATTATTAATTTAACCTTAACCCTTTAATTAATTAATTACTCTTTAATTAATTAACTTCAAATCAATTATATTAATTAATTCTTTAATTAATAATATCAAGTGATTAACCCTTAATCAATTATATTTAATTACCTTCATAAGTAATTATCCACTAATTACTTCCATTAAATAATTACACTTAATTAATCATAAGTGGTTATCTTTAATTAATTAGACTAATTAATTAACCTAAAATTAATTACATTAATTAATAAATTAATCATCACTTAATCTCCAATTCATTTATTTCTTAATTACATTCATTTCCACTAATTACTTCATTAAGTAATTATTCTTAATTACAAATAAGTAATAAGCTTTAATTTATTTTATTAATTAACTATTCTTAATTAATCCCAACTTAATTAATTAAGAATACTTGTATTTATTTTAAATACTTACTCAAATTATTTACTTTATTAAAACCAATTTAGAAATCAATTTTGAAATATAATTTACTTTAAACAAAGCAATTCAAACATTTAATTTCAATATACTTAAAATCTTTGAAAACCATTTCAACATGTTTAATCAAATTAAACAATTATTTATTTTTGAAATCCTAATTACCATATCCTTTAAACTTATCTATTTAAAATATAATTTGAAATATAGTTTAAACATTTCTTTATAATTACCTTGGCTTTTAACTTTATAACTTGAAAACATTCTTATTTAAACTTGTTCGAGTTTCTTAAAACTTTGATCTAACATTTAAAGAAATACCTTTATATTCAATTTAAAATTAATTTAGTTAATTACTTTAAAAATCAACTTTCTTAAATACTTTAAATTTGAAAATATATTTAATTAAACACTCTTAAATTCTCGATTGCCATTTATTTGAAAAGAACTTGCTTTAAAAAAAATTAAGCTTAATTTTCTTCAAAAAAAACTGTTTTTAAAAAAACTGGAATATCACTACAACGAAACCCGAGTAAAACCCCACAAAACACGAGCCTTCCCCGAGTCTTGCACTACGCTCGTCTACTTTGAGTTGACTCACGAAACAACTCGAGCCTGACCTGAGAAAAGCATCATCTTCCTAAACTCAGACTTCACCTAACACTGACGTGCACGCGTGCACGTGCACCAACACCTCCGATCTCTGGTGATCTTTGCAGCTACCTTCGACAACCACTCGAACTGACGCGACCACAAACAAGAACCCAGATCGTACGTATCTCACACGAATCGAAATCGAGTCGATCACGACCAAACTGAAACCACCGTGGTTAGAAAACCTTCAACGTTACGACGCCTCCGACCTAGAGATCGCCTGACCACTTCACCGATGCTTCGCCACGACTTCCATCTCCAATTCCATACTTCGAGATCATCTCCGATCCACCCTAGTCATCGAACAAGCTCCGTTAAACATCATCGACTAAAACTGGGAAGAAAACCCTACTTCGACAATCTCTGGCCATCCTGGCCATTGATAAATCATCGGAGTATTTTTCCAGCGATCGTCAACACCCCGACCACCTTCAGCCTAAATATCGACCCTCCCTTCGCCGCCAATCAACGAAAATCGACCAAAACGTCACAAACGTTCAACTCGAGAATTCCCATTGTTTAACAATATAAAAATCATGAAAAGTATATTAAAATTCGTGATTTGCAATCACGAATTCATTTATGTAATTCAAATCAAAAATTAAGATTGTTGATTTTTAACATAAATTTGGGTTTCACTGTTATTTCCCTTTTTAAAATTTATTTGTTGAATTAAAAATCTTGAAACTATTTTTAAAATTATCTTCATATCCTAACAAACAACTTTCATTTATATATCAAAGTCAAATATAGATTCTATTGTGAGATTTTGAATTTTTAATATCAAACCAAAACCTGAAACAAGAACAGAGCATAAATAGACAGGTATCATTACTTCTCAACTATATATATACATGCATTCATATCAAATCCATATAAACAAGTTTATTTATCACTGATATCAATTATAATCATCAGGTTAAAACTGTTTTTAAAGTAAATTTACTCACCTTTTTTTTCAAAAAGAACAGAGAATCATATATATACATATCTACAGAAATTGACAGACATACTACTATATATGTATATGCATTCATATTCAAATCATACATGTAAACATTTTATATTATGTTACTACAACATTCATCACACAGAACAAACACATGAACAGATTCAAAACTGTTTTTAAAAGAATGTTTACTCACCTTTATAAGAGAAAACAGTTTCCCAGGCTTTTAAATTTTTGATCTGGCAAAAAGCTTTTGAATTTCTTTGCTGTTGAAATCCTTTGCATGTTTGTTTAATGTTGAATCTTGAGCTTGAAACTTAAGTAATAATTGAAACCAGCTGAAGTCTTTCCTTTGAAAAGATTTGTTACAGGCTGTTGAAATTTGATTTACTTCTTTTGATTTTTGGGGTTTCAGTTTTTAGTTTATAAGAAGATGAGAGAAAGAATTGAGAAAGTAAGTTTCAACGATTTTGAACTGAAATCAAATGGCCAGGTTTCTTCTATATTTATTTATAATTAAATTTCAAAAGAAAATTAAGTATGCCACTTGTTATTTTGAATTATACAAAGCTTCCACATGTTATTACCATGTGTTAAGATATTAACACATGTCCTAAGTATTTTAAATAAATTTTTATTTAATTTAAATGTTAATATAAAGTTTTTCATACTTACTTTATTAATTAATAACAGTTATCTTAGTATATATGTATATATATAAATTACTTTAGAGAAAATATTATAAAACCAATTATAATACAAATAAATTCTTATACATGTATGTTTATATCCAAAATAATTATTTTTATTGTTTAAGAGATATAAATTAAAATACCAAATACCCTTTGAAAAAGTATTATTTTAAAATATACTTTCCAAATTACAATTTATATATATATATATATATATTTGAAACACTTTTATAAATTTTCAAACCAAAATTCCAATATATACAAATATACATATATATTTAAATAGATAATATTTTCAACATTAGTTTTGAGAATTATTATATTAAATTTTATAACAGCTTCAAATCATAACATACACATACATATATATTACCATTTGAAAATACATCTTTTATTTAAACAAAAGATTTCTATTCACAATATATATAGCAAATATATATTATAAATAGAATAACATTTTATTAGCTTTGAAAATAAATCTTATCAATTTTAAATTATTAGAAAAGATATGAATCAATATTGCCAGATTAAATATTTATTAACCTTTAAAAGATTAAATTACCAATTTAAATTAAAATTTTAAGGAAAATTACCAAATAAATTTAATTATTAATACAGATTATTAAATTCATATTGCCCAAAATCCCAGGATATCACAACTTCGTTAGTGCTATAGGTGTTAAATTTAACTAATTTTTTTATTGAAACTAAATTAAGATATTACAGCATTTTAAATACCATCTTTTGTTAATGAACTGTTTTTAAACATAACATTTCGTAGCATTTTCTAAGTGCTGCGAAAGTTGAATTTTCTTTGTTTAATAAATTCAAATGAATAAATGATCTTTGAAAAGATTAAATTTTGGATATTAAATATTTTATTATTAAATATAATGAATTGACTTTAAATGATTTAAATGGAATAGTTGATTTGGGAAATACAACTATTTTGAAATGTGATTAAATAGTATTTAAATTCAAATTAAATAATGATGTTTTGAAATGATATTTTGATATTTTGAAACGAATTTGAAATGATATTAAATCTTGGAATGAATAATTGAAGTTTATATTAGTATGAAAAATATTTGGTTTACTTGTAATTTGAATCTATTTAAAGGATATTGGACTTATGAAATATAAGATAATAAAGCTTTGGAATTTATTTTATAATTTGAATAGTTATTTTGTGGATTAAATATATATTTGAAATTTATAAGATTTGAAATGGTCTATGGAGATTTAATTGAAATAAATGATTTAATTGAATTGAAACTTTGGAAATTTTAATATTTGATTTGAAAGTATAATAATTACACTTCTTACTCTGTGTTTGTGATCTGTGATTATATTTCTTTACTGTATATTCTGAGATTTGCCAAATTTTATTTACAATGCGGTATTTTGAGCAATTCAAGTCTGACATGTGCGGATGAGAATGGTTGAAAATATCGGGTCGTTACATAAAGTTTCATCATAATCAACACCTAGAATTTAACGAAATCCTTTCGCAACTAGACATGCCTTATAAGTCTCCATGTAACGACCCGTATTTTTACGGATCGAATGTTTGTAACCAGTGTTATTAGGTCGTTAGTGTTGTTAAGTCGTTTAGAGTTTAAGTCGTCCAGAGTTTAGGTCGACTAGAGCTTAAGTCGTATGGTAGCTTAGGTCATGGGGTAGGTTAGGTCGGATGAACGACTCAAGAGAATGGAGCGACCTATAGGATTTTGACCGACTTAAGAAGGGTAGACGACTTAAGGAAGTTGACGACTTAAGGAATAGACGACCTAAGGATTGGAACGACTTATGAGTTAACGGCTTAAGTTAGTAGGCTACTTAAGGAGTTGGCGACTTAAGAGAGTTGGCGACTTAAGGGTTAGCAGTATAGGAGTTAGCGAGATAACGACCTAGGGGGATAAGCGGGTTAACGACTTAAGGAAGTTAGGTCGTTCGAGCGACTTAAGGATTATAGGTCGTAAGTCGTTGAAGACCCTGTGTTGGAGTTAGGTCGTAAGTCGCGCATTAGTGTTAAGGCTTAGGTCGTTGGGTCGTTGAGTCGCGCACTTGCGTTACAGTTAAGTCGTGGACGAGTTAAGGTGTTAGGTCGTTGAGTTGCTATGGCGTGTTTAGTTAGGTCGTAGACGACCTATGTTAGTATGCTTGGTGTAGTTAGGTCGTTAGACGACCTAAGAGTGTTAGGTCGTGAGTTGTTAAGTCGCGTGAGGAATTATTTTGTTAAGTCGCTAAGCCGCATCTCTGGTTAAGTCGTAGGTTGGAAGATCTGTTAAGTCGTAGGATGTGTTGAATCGTTAAGTCATAGGTCATGGGGATAGTTAAGTCGTGGACGACTTAAGGAGCGGACGACCTAAGGATTCAGCCTATAAATACGGGGTTTTTCTTCACTTTTTGGGATCCGGATTTTGAAGCGACGAAGTCCTGCCATTTTGAGAGATCGAGTGCTACACTTCTTCACTTCTTTTCTCCACTTTAATCTTGTGATTCCTTCCATCCAAATCGAAGATCCAAGAGCTAAAGTTGAAGATCTACATTCTTCGAAGAGAGATTTCATCGTTTGAAGCGGACTTTTGGAGAATCGAGTTAGATCCTTCGCTGTCCAGATCTGAAGTGTGTTGCTTTTGAAGTGTTTAGGTGATTTGGTGAGTGGTGATTATCTCTCACACGGATCCAAAGGAGTATATCGAATCGATGGCTTGATTTGGTGTTAAAATAGTGATTTCCATGCATTTACATAAACTTAAGTGTAGATCCATTGTTCATGATGATTTGACATCCATTTTACTACATGTTAATCTATGCAAGTTCATTCATCAAGTTATAGAGATATTACCCATGTTTCATGCTTGTTAGATTTGGACTCTTTATTTACAAGTTTGCCATTATTGTTATAATTGTTTATTAGATCATGTTTGAATGCTTGATTACTTGGATTAATCATTGATTTGATTGATTGTTATAAACTAGTTGATTAGTTGTTGGATTTAGACAAGATGGTCGAAGATGATTCAAAAGCTAAGGGAAAGGCTCTTGAATAAGAAAAGCTGCTCGTGGCATATGACGTGGATGATAAAGCTCATATGGATAGATTTGATGATGATGTTGAGATGAGGCTTTGCTATGATGAGATGAAGCGATGCATGATGTGAGATAGCCTTGGTTTAATCCAGACGGGATTATTCCAAGCATGTTGATGACTTGGTGAAAAGGGTTCGAGTTTGAGGATAATGGTTGGCTCGAGAGGCGCTTGAGCTAGTATGAGAATAGTCGTCAAGGAGGATGACTAGAAGGCTGAGATTTCATCGTTGTTGAAGGTTCTAGCAGGCTCAAAGCAAGAGTACGCTGGGCAGATTCGATAGTCCCAAAAGACTACTGTTGGTGGTCGAGTACTCTGGGCAGATTCGATAGTCCTAGGCACGGGCTACGACGACGTGCGGAGTTCTGTCTAGAACTGGGGTTACCATTGGCCCTTGACGGACGGCTGAAAGAATGTGCCGGTCATTCAATTAATGGTGGTATCAAAGCAATGATAACAGTGATAGCCAAAGTCATGGATGTTTGGTTGTATCGTCATTCGATCTCAAGAGCGATGTTTTCTGGGTGCTTATCTGATCTTGGTTTAGGCCTTGGGGGTTTGTGCTTGGAAAACATCGACCTTGTTTCGAGTGATAATTGCTTTACTTTAAATGTCTGCTTTGCTATGTTTATTTCTGCTTAGTGTGTCTGGGGGCTATCACTGTAGAAAGAGGTGGAGTGGGAGGGTTGGATTCCTATTCCTTTTACCTTTATGCTCTTTTGGTATGTTGTTAGTTAATTTACCGCTCACTAAGACTGTTGTCTGACTCAAGGTTTTATGTTCAACTCTTATTACCTTGGGTTGTTCATCCATTTTGGGATGAGCAGACTAGATAGCAGGTGACAGGTGCTGTTCTTAGTGACCGACGATGCTGATGACGAAGACGAGCTGGAGGCTTGCATATTAGTTTCTTACTATATGTACTGGATGTTCCGCTGCTTGTATAATTCTTTGAGTGATATGTAGTGAGGCTTGATGTATTGACTATTCAGATGTTTGTATTCAACTATTATGAAGCTTAATTGATGAGATTCTATTTTGTAAAGCTTCACTATATATATTCTCTATTGTATTTTATCCATGCGCTGTGAGCAATACGATAGATTCTGCTGTTTTAACTTAACCTTGGCAATCGTCCATGGCTGCCTGGCACACTTTACAGTGCACTATCTCTATGTTCAGTGTAGGGGTCATGGGCGGTTGTCACATTCCACTTCCCCGTATGCCTTTAGCTTTTTCTTGAAAATCCATTTGCAGCCAATGGGTTTTTTCCCTTCGGGTACGTTCGATAAAGTCCAAACTTTATTTTTGGACATGGAATCCATCTTAGATTTTTTTGCTCCAAACCACAGTGCAGAGTCTTTAGTTTGTAGTGCTTGTTGGAAGGATTGAGGAGCGTCGTCACCTAAGACACATTCCTCCTTCTTGTCATCCATGAGAAAATCATAGTATCTCTCTAGTGCACTATATTCCCTACTAGACCTTCTAATAGGTTGCGTGTTTTAGTTTATGGGTGAACTTGGTTCTCCCACCATTTCGGTTTTAATGTTAATTCCTTGGATCTCATGCATGTCCACAACCTCACTTGTTAATTTCCTTGATAGAAATTCCTTTTCAAAAAAAGACAGCGTTTTGAGAAACAATGACATTTTATTCCTCAGTATTGTAAAATATATATCCCATCGAGTTTTTGGGAGATCATATAAATTTACACACTACCGATCTTGCCTCTAGTTTATTCGGACCAATGTTCTTAACATACGTCGGACGATCCCACACCTTCAAGTGCTTAAGTTGGGGTTTCTTACCATACCACATCTCATATGGTGATTTCGGCACAGATTAGGTGGGTAAAAGTCTAGTATATCCGCTGTGGTTTCTAGTGCATATCCTCATAGGACAGAGGTAACTTAGCCTTACTCATCATGGAACGAACTATATCTAACATGGATAGGTTCCTTCACTCCAACACATCGTTGTGTTGTGGAGTATAGGGTGGAGTAACCTGAGAGATAATCCTATTATCTTTTAGGTACTATTGGAAATCCCGTCCAACGTACTCGCCTCCGCAATTTGATCGAAGGATCTTAATCTTACAGTCTGTTTGATTTTCTACTACATTTTTATATTCAACAAATTTCTCATAAACGTCGGATTTGTTCTTTGTAAGATACACATATCCTAGTCTCGAGAAATCATCAGTAAAGGTAAAAAGTAAGTACTATTATCTTTGGTAATTATAGGCATTGGGCCACATACATCGCTATATACTAACCCTAAGAGTTCATTAACTCTTTCATTGCTCCCACTGAAGGGATGCTTAGTCATTTTACCGTTGAGATACGACTCACACATGTCAAATGATTCAGAACCAATTGACAGCAGAAAGCCTACGATTTTTAATTTGTGTAGTCGTTTCTCACTAATATGATCTAGCCTACGATGCCAAAGATAACCATCATTTATATTGTTAGATGCATTATTCACAGAACACACATAATTATCATTAATCACATAAATGCCATTTCCAAGAACACCTTCGTAGACTTTATTTCCATCCAAACTAATGTTCATAACAATATTTGCAAAATGAAATATATATCCAGTCTTAGACAATCTAGAAACAGAATAATCTCACAAATAAAGTCTTTTACACAATCGCAATTATTTAATACTAATACTAGTCCACTGGGAAAAACTAAATGATAGTCTCTTAATACCGTTGCATCTATCATAGATCCATCAGCAACTTGGAGTCTCATCTGTGATATCCTGGAATTTTAGGCAAATAATTATGTAATAATCTTCTTTATAAATCAATTAATAATCTAAAATTTATTCTTTTTCCTAAGCAAATAAAATAAGTATTAATTTGAATATATATGAGTAAAATTTAAAGAGAATTTGAATTTGAAATTCAAATGTAAATAATCTTAAAAATAAATTGAGTTTAAAATAATAAGTGTATATGATTTTTATTAGCATATGATTGATTTTATATCATTATCTTTAAAATTTTTATATAGATAAGTGTAAGAGAAATTTAAATATTAAATACTTAAGACATTTATATATATATATAACTGAATTTAAAAATATAATATAAATACATATTAAAATCATGGAAATTACAAATGTAAATAATGTATGTACATAATCACAAATGTAAGCAAAAGGAATGTATTTAATGACAAGTGTTATCAAAATTGTACAAGTGTCCTTAATCTTTTTATTTTTCAAAATAATTAATAAATGAGCAAACTAAGTTATATAAACATCTCCATATTCCTCTTTCATTTTCTTTGATCAGAAAATTTCTAAAACAAAGAAAACTATAGCCTGTAACAAAATTTTCAAACCAGAGATTAATCAAAGAAATCAACTAAGCAAGTTCCAGTTCATAATCTAAGCAAGATCATCTCTGTTTTGAAAGTTAAATCATCTCAACAACAATAGATTTCCAGCAACAAGTTTCCAGTAACAAAGCATTTCAGTTTTAAAAAAAAGATCACAGCAATTCAAGTTTCAAAGAGATCATAGCATTCAGTTTTCAAAAGCAAAGAGGCATTCAAGTTTTCAAATTTCAAAACCATTTCAAGGAATCTGTTACTCTTTTAAAACAGGTGAGCAAACCATCCTTATAAATTCTTAAAGCTTGATATATCTGATTTGCATGTGATGATCTTTGAAGTATGCTATGAATTATGATGTGCATGTTGTTTAAAAATGATTATATGTGTGTGTGTGTTATAATATATGTGTATATGTCTGGGAACAGGCAAAAACATGCCTCTGTTCATTCATTACAGGGTTTAAAACCTATTTAAAATTTCAAATTCTCTCTCTCTAGCTTCTTATAGCTCATGATATCTGAACATAATAAGCTTGAATGAACAAGATCAAAATTTTAAAAATATTTTAAGTAAATTTTGAAAACAGTTTATACTGGAAAGAAGATAAAACAGTGAAGCTTAAATATATGTTAAAATTCGAGTATCAAAGTTTATTGATTCACTTACATCATAGGGTTCGATTTGGAAAACCATGATTTTTAAAATAAAATTCAAGATTTTTAGATTCGTATATATTGGGTATTTTCGTGATGAACGGAAAATATGTTTAGATCAAATTCTGGCGAAGCAAGTGTTAATAGGGGTCGGTATTTGGTCAGAAGAGGGTTTGATGGAGGTGAAGCTCGGGAAAAATGCATGGTGAAATTCTCGATCACCATGGTGAAGTATAGAAGGTGATGTAGGGTTTAAAAGCAAGTTTTAATAGACGTTGTTCTCAAGTCGATTTCGTCGTTGTTAAGGCAATTTAGGTCATCGGACCTAAGGGAATAGGAGGAGGAGGCTATGGCGAATGTCTGGTCGGGATGGCGTGGATGATGATGGCAGGGATCGTCGGAGGTGGTCGAATTCTAATGAGGGATGTTACAGGCTGGGTGGGTTTCTTCGTCGAATTCGATTCTCAATTGAATCGTAGCATTTGAGTGATCGCATGGTGTTGCCGAGGTCAAGATCAGTTCGTCAGAGGTCGGAGCGGAGTTCGTCGGCGACTCGGCGACCAGGGACGGTGTGCACGTGGATGTGCACGTTTTCGTGCATCTGGAAATTGAGTTTGGGGGAAGGAGATCCTGGCTCGGGTCACCTCTCGAAGCGTTTAAAGATTTCCTCGAAGAAGTGGATGTAGTGAGTAGCTCCGTGTTTCGATCGGGGAAGTCGTGTGTTTTGCCCGGGGGGTTTGAGTTGTTCAGGCTTTAAGTATTGTACAGGAGGTTTTAAAAAGAATTAATTAATATAGTTAAATAAAGGATTAATTATTTAATTGTAATTAATTTTAAGGATTAGGGTTAATTAATAAGGTGATTAATTACTTATTAAGGTAGTAAATTAAAAAGGAATTTAATTTATGGAAGTAATCATTTATTAATGAAACAATTAATTATAAATTAATAATTAAAGAATAATTAAACAAGAGTGATTAATAATAATAAAAAAAGAATAACTATGAGATAATTACTTAGTGTAATTAAAGAATAATTAATCAAGATGATTAATTAAAATATAATTAAGGGTTAATTACTTATTGTAATTTAGGATAATCAATCAAGGAAGATAATTAAGGGATGATTAATTAATTAATTTGTAATTAATAAATGTTAAGTAAGTAGGATTTAGGATAATCCAGATGATTAAGAAGGTAATTAATTAAGGATCATTAATTAATGTAATTAATTAAAGAAAATAATTAAAGGTTAATTAACGTGAATGGTTAAGGATAATAAATTTATAATTACTAATGTAATTAAAGAGTAATTAATTAAGGATGATTAATTAAGACGGATAATTAAGGGATGATTAATTAATTAATTTGTAATTAATTAATGTTAAGTAAACAAGGTTTAAAAGTAATTAAAGTAATTAATTTAATTCATTGATGGTTAATTAAATTAATTAGAGATGGTGAGGTTGATTAATCTTGCTTAATGAATGATTGAATGATATTGGATGCCTTGGATTATGTGATATCTCTGATATGTGGTATGTGCTGATGTGTGATATGAGATGGATTGTTGTGTATAAATTGTATTGTTTAAACTTAAACTTTTGGTTTAATGAATAACATTGGATTCGAAGAGACCGGAGTCGGGTATCAGCAATACCCGAAACCACTTCGATTCTTTATAAATGTGAATTTAGAAGCAAACAGGCTGGAATGAAATAAGCTAAGTATCATGGATATTTAAAACTGATAACGATTCTTGGATATTATTTTGAAATAAATGATTGACTTAAATAAGATTAGAACTCATAGAAAAATACGAGTTACCCTGGTAATTAACTTGAGTTATAGCTTGGTATTTCATATTTGGGTTTACTCACGCTGGTTTCCAGCCTGACTCGGGTGTTACTTTGTTGTAATGTTCGGGTCAGACCGAGTATTACAGATTTTCAGGAAAGGACGTTCTGGAGTTCAGGTGGCGAGCTAGATGGCAGAGACGTATGGAGTGTATTCCGCTGTGTATTTGAGAGTTGTATGGGGCAGGTTGATATAACTGTCCAGTCTATTTGTAATGATTGTAACTCTGATGAATTGTATGTAAAGTAACAATTACAGCTTTCTTTTATAAAAATGCTATTATTTGTTATTATATTTAATCCGCTGCGAATATGAGATGTTGTGTTTTCTGTTCTTCTTTCTTCTTTCTGTTTCTTTCTTCTATCTCTTTTCTTTTTCTCCTAACTATCTGGAATTTTCGGGTTCGAAAATTTCGGGTCGTTACATCATCTTTCCTTTTTCCACATGATGCCAGTTCCTAAGCCTTTGTAAAGAATTACATATATGAGTACCGAATCCAGTATCTATAACCCATGACATTTTATTGACTACAAAACAATTTTGAATCATAAATTTACCCGATGGAGCCGCATAATCGTTTTGCTTCCTTTCCCTAGCAATCTTTAAATAGTCAAGACAGTTCTTTTTCCAGTGACCTTTCTTGTGGTGGTGGTGACATTCACCTTTTGTCATCGGTCTTCTTACTTTTATTATTCTTTTTACCCCCTCTTTTCCTCTTCTTCAAACTCTTTGAAGATGATGCACTACCCTTCACAGCAAGTATGACACCTTGATCCTTAGATGTAGACTCGACCGACCTCAACATATTAAGGAGCTCCATGAGATTCACATTTAATCGGTTCATGTTATAATTTAGTATGAACGATTCATACTGAGAAGTAAGGGAACCAAGAATAAAGTCTACTTGTAGTTCATTGCATATTTGCATGTCCAACTATGAAAGCCTATCAGTATAGCCCTTCATCATTAGCATGTAATCGTCTACTTTCCGTCTTTGGTCATTTTGGTATTGAACAATTTGTTCATAAGCTTGTACCTTACGGAACGCGACTGTTCAACAAACAGGGCCTTGAGACTATCGAATATCTCATGGGCAGATATATTTGCATGCCGCCTCTACGACGGCTCGTCTAAGGTAGACAACATGAAAACTTAGACGATCTCTAGGTCTGACACCCATTTTTAATAAGCAACACATAGTTTGAGGTCTGTATTATCGGGGGTGGTTCTTTAAGTTAGCATGTAATAGCAGTCCAAAGGCGCTCGCAAGTCAATGCTATTTTGATTGCTCTTAGCCAATCGATATAGTTAGGTCTGGTAAGTTTGTCGTTTTAAGAAAATAGTTTTGGAGCTGACATTTTCTGCAATTTTAAGTAGTAGATTATTATGAAGAATCATAGAAGATGTTCTTAAAATATTAATAAGGTTAAACTTTATGTTTCATTTTACTAATAAGCTTCTAGTAGTCTTTTGTGTTTCGCTAAACACTAAGTCGAAACATAGAAGTCTTTCGACTTCACTAGCAAGTGTTAGGACTCATCCATTTTGGAATTCTGATTTCGAGTCTACTCAACAAGTCATAGTTCCATAGATAATGGATAACTCCTTATCAGTTGTATTATATACAACTCCTAACCCTTTTGTGCCTTGTCCTAGTTTCACTTTGACCTTGAGTCTACTCAATAAATCGAAATGAAATTACTCACTCGTACCTACCATATCACGATGGTCTAAGTATAGTATATATACCTTGAGTCTACTCAATAAATACATATAGTTATCTTATATTGTCTATTAAATATATTAATAATACCACACATAACATCCCTCACTTGAGTCCGCTCAACAACCAAGGATTATGCAAGTAATTTATTAGTATATATATAGTAGAAGACAACATTATATTGAAGATTCATCATCTTCAACATATATAAAATTTAGTGATATAAACTTAAGGAATAATGTAATTCTTATGAATTACTCTCGTGATTCAAGTATCGAACACATCGGAAATCACGGTATATGTACAATTATGTATGTACTTATTCCTTAAGTCTATTTAGGGTTTCTTATTATTCCACCTTTAAATTTATACATTCATATTATATAACTTTTATGTTTTATATTACTTATATAATAGTCTTATGTATAACATTATATTAATTAAATCTTATTTAATTAATTACTTCTAATTAATATTTTATTAACATAACTTATGTATATATACACACACATTATAACCTTTATAGTATAAAATGTATATCATATATATATATATATATGTATATATATTATTTGATTAATTAACTTTTAATTAATTTATTTAACTAAACTATTTTAATTAAATTGTTTTAGTTCGGAAATCACTATTTATACATACATGTATACTTACGATATCTTAAATATTTTAAAATATCATAACATATATCATAATATATAATACATGTATATAGTTTCCATTAATTAACTAATTTATTTAATTTATTAATCATATTAATAAATATATAACAATTTCGAAACTATTTTAAATTATTTTCATACATTCTGGAAAACTTTATTATGTTATAAATTTATAATATTTTATATCATGTTTTAAATTTAACTATTAAATTTAAAATCTTTTATTTTAAACTTTCAAACAATTTTGAAACTAACCCCATGCCCACTTTAAATTTGGGCTTTTCTATTAGGGACAACTTTTGAGCTGTGAGTTTAATAGTTAACCCTAACATGACTAATTTAGACCACATTGGCTATTGGGCTTTGATACCATTGTTGGAACGAGACCATCCCACAGCAGAAGGTATGAGTGAATTTTAAATTTTTTCCCTTATTGGATCTATAATAGGCCTATGAAGTCTAATTTATTTAGAACATTTCTAAATTTAATTTAAATAAAATCTCTTGTTTCATTTAAATTCATAAGTAATAGATGGAATTTTATTTAATTTATATTCAATTAAATATAATGGTACACATATGTATCATATACATATATTTATATGTGTGCATGTGTAATATAATAATCGTGCAAGACATAACATGC
The DNA here is from genome assembly GCA_030737815.1 of Allium fistulosum. NCBI lineage: Eukaryota > Viridiplantae > Streptophyta > Magnoliopsida > Asparagales > Amaryllidaceae > Allium > Allium fistulosum. Next base: position 944,410,727 of record CM060903.1, read on the forward strand.
CCGTATATAGATATTGAGATTTGCATCATAATGGACATGTTAACTTATCTTATTGATATTATATGTTGTCAAAATATATGTATGTATATAAACTTGTTATTTAAATAAATATTAAAACAATATGGATATACACTTATATATATGTATATAAAAATTATATGTATTACATATATGTAATATATATATATATATTGAATTGGATATGAATTAAATAAACGACTATATAAATATACAAACATATATACATAATATATAAAGTTTTTTAATAAAATATATACATATATTTTACAGTAACAAAATTATATATATAAATATATGTATGTATCTATATATAATTATATTTATAATATCTAAAACATTTAGAAATATATGTATTTAAATATATATATATATATATAATTATATCAATTATGAAAACTAAATAAAAATAATTTTTTTTATTGTATACCAGATCAAATACACAATACATGAAATATTTAACTATAATTTTATATTATTAAATTATATATATATATATATTAATTTGCCAAAAATCATTAAAATAATGTTAAAAATATTTTTGCAATATATTTTACAAATTTTAATATTTTAGAAATTCAAACAAGATTCTTTAAGGTCAAAAAAAATTCCACAATTTTCTTAGTCAAAAATAATTTTTTTAATTATTTATTACTGGCTGCACATATAAGTGATTTTTTAAAAATAAAATTTTAATTTTTAAATTCTGAGTTTTTGGCCGAGAGATAATATGATGATGAAATAATTTTTTAAAATTTAAAATATAATTTTTGAAACATAGAAACATATATTATTTAGTATGAATTATTCAACTTATATTTTGATTAAAATAATATTAGTAAATAATATTAAAAATACTTTGTTGTTACCAAAAATTATAATTAGTGTGAATATGCATGTATAAAATATAAGATCAATTATTAACATGATATAATGACATAATTAAATATAAGTCATTTAATTTATGCTATATGACATGTTAATATATATATATATATATATATAAATTAATAAAAGAATAATAATTAAAATAAATTTATTCGGTTGTGTATACATTGGATCTATAAAAAAATGGTTTTTTAATAATATACATACGTATAACCAATCTAATATGCGACAATATTGATACTTATAAGAATCTCACCTAAAATGATATACAAAACAAACAATAGAATATTATACAGTAATCTTAAGTCATATGGTATAGAAAACACATACCAAAACGAATGCCTTGAAGTACACCTTGTAATATTGAATCTCCCTCCTCAGAATTCTTCTCGATTCGGAAGACTGCTAATCCTTGAATCAGACCGTTTACTATCCAATAGTTTTTGCTTTGAAATTGATCTGAGATGAATTTGTTGAAGCTCCCATGTAGATATATTTGGCCAGCAATGATGGGAAATGACAGCCAAAAAGTTAGTTTTGCATTAGGGTTATGAGTCCTTTTATACTGGAAGGAATAAAGAAAAAGGTGGATTGTATCTCACACCCATTCTCCCTAAATCTGAGCCATCCATCTAAACTACCCCTAGCCCATATTTAGCTGCCTCCTATATCCCTATTGTAGCTGAACCATAATATCATAGGCTAATAGCCGTTTAGGTCTAAATAAATATTACTAATTAACTCTGTTTTAATTGCTTGTTGATATTGGACATCAATCGATATATTTATAACTATTATAAATATATACAATAATATTTATTCCTCAAATTATGTTAAAATTTTTATAATCCATATGTCACAAATATTAATTAATTTATAACTATTATAAAATAATTAAATCATCTGGTCTAAAGAGAAATCATCATTTTGGTTGCGTGACTCGTTAAGTGTAAATTTGATCAGCGATTGACATCGAACTATTCGAATGTTAACATTCACATATCACTTAGTAGGTGGTGTAACATTTTGGCTAATTTTATCACTTATATAGTTTCAATAAAATCAATTTTCACTTTAATTAAGCGTTACTGGGTTGTGACATTTATTTACACCAATTCTCTTCGTCAAAATTATATCAATTTGGACTTATTGAATTTGGTAATGGTCAAAATTCCAACATTATCCATATTCTACTCTATAGTCCAAACACAAAGTCCTTGATTTGGTAATTACAATTATTATTAACTGTAAAACTCTAGCCAGAGATTTTGACTTTGGGTTAACTTGAGTTGACTGTTATAATGACCCGTATTTTAACAATAGGATATTTAAATAATTGATTTAAATATTTAATCGTTAATTAATTGAACGCTCGAAAATATGATTTTTTGCCCACGATCGAATCAGGACTTGAGAGCACTTTCATTAAGTTTGGATAGATGTTGCGAATTAAAACAAATATAAGCATCGCTATATGTAAAGATCGGACGATCCAATTGCCGAAATGATCTTGAAATGCACGAAATTAACATCCTAGGGTGTAGTCTCAAATAGCGATAAGATCGATACCGTTGGATCCGGAAAAATGCGGTGATGTACGTCGCCGAGTTTCGTTGCGGTCGGATGCATCGTGTAATCGTACAGACTCGAAATGTACGATCATTTATTTGAGAAAATAAATAGAATAAAATATTAATATAAGTTAAACTCACCCCTTTTCCCCCTTTAATTTCATTTTCGTCTTTACCATTTCACCAAAAATATGGCTGCTCCTCTCATTTCATTTCAAAAATCAAAATCGAGTAATCCGCTCAACGATAAATTGCAAAAGCAGATCCAATGAGCTTGTACCAATGAGAGCATTGATTTGGTGGTGTCGGTCTACTGAACGGTCATGATTGGCGAATGTCGATGACTAGCCGTGATTGAGGTTTCAGGCAAAACAGAGATCTCTATTAACTTTCTCTTGCCCATATCTACCTTTACCATGATTTTTATATCGATCGATCATAGATCGATCATCGCAACCTATAGGAGCAACTTTTGGGAATTTGGAGATCGCGATTTAGGCGGAGGCATTGGGGTTCGTGAACTTGGCATCGATGGATCGAGCATTCGAAGAGGAGAGCGATGGCGTAGACGGCACTCGATTTCATGGAGTGTAGTTCCGTATCACTACAAGATCATGCATGCTAGTCTGGGTTTAGGAAAATCGTGCATGCTTATAGGTGATAGAAGAATGATTAAAATTTGATTAAGGTAATTATCGTTTTAACTAGTTAACTAATTGTTTAATTTATCTTGAATTGTATTTAATCCATATCTTTTGCATATGAGGTCCGTTTTGGATGCGGTTTCTTGTGTTGCGCTCATGATAGAGAGATCTACGTTTTGGCAATGGTTTAGACAGCTTTTGGTGAGGTGGGTCATATTGTCTCTCGCCATACTATGATTGTTATATAGTATTAGATTTACGTTTTAGAATGGTTTTTAAATTTAAAATGTGATTTTATTATACTTAAACACCTGATAAATATTTTTAAAAGAAAATAAAAATGTTTTAAAATGATTATATATCGAATATCACAATTTTCCTATCGACGTGCCATTTCTAGGGAATTATTTGATTTGGGCTATTTTTAATATGATTTCTCCATTGGTTGATATGGATGTAGTATACTTGTACATACGCTATATTGGATGTATGTATGCTTGTTGGTTTCATGTTTGCTTGTTTGGTTGTTTTTGGTTCAAAACGCCAATTTAGCGGTGATCGAGTGTTAGAGAATATTTTGTACGTTAGGGTTTCGTACATGCAAAAATCCAACAAATGAGATAAGTTGTAGAAGAGGGTTAGGATACGTGTCGACTGATCTAAAGGTGGAAGATGAGGCTTCAGACTTCACGATGAAAGCCAGATATTTCCATTTGGTTTGTACTTATCCATTATTGGTTAAGTCCACAACTAAAGTGGTTAGTATTGACCACTGTAGAGTGGTTAATGTCCATCACTATTGATAATCGGTAATTTAGCCAATCATTAGCATGGACGTTGAGGAGATTTTGAAGTGCGTGATGTTATGGTTTGTTTATGCAACCGACATAGAGTCTTGATGTTGTTGCTCTACGATGGGCAATTTCGATGGAGAGGCGATGACGTGATGCTTTGACATGAGAGTTGGTACTTCAAATTATGGCTCGACAATGTATGGAGTAGGTTCCGATGTTGATAGTTTCATGACTTTGTAGATTGTGCTGAAGGTGTTGGCTTGTTCACATCAGGGATGGATGGCGATGTAAAAGCAGGATAAAGCCTTGTATCCTAGGTTTTTGACTAATGATGGGAGTGGATATTGAATATTAGAGACTTCGTATATTTGGTTTTTGACTCATGTAGGGAGTAGGACTGAAGAGGCTCGTGTTCGAAGCCTGGAGTGGAGGAATGTGGTGGGTTCTGGGATAATGGAAATTTGATTGAGCAAGTAGGGCTCGGATCGATGTTTATGTGCTAAGGGATTGTTGATAACTTGCAGTGTTTTCTGTTGTACTCGAAGTAGGGGTATTGTATAGTGGGGATACCCATGGATTGGTAGCAAGGATCCGTATACTCTATACCTGTGGTTTTGGGTCTAGTGTCTAGCTTTGGGTTACGAGACACGTATCCAGCTTTTGGCTGCGTGATATGAGAGTACACAGAAAACCCAAATTTTCCATTAGTCCCTGGCAGTATGAAGCCATACGAGTTATCATATATCTAGAGCACACGGGGCGATAGTTAGTATTGTTTGATGGATGCTATGTTTGTTATGGTTGCTTAATTAGCCACCTACCACCCTAGGGATATCACATGAGGTAGGTATTGTGGATAGGGATACCTAGACACCTAAATAGTTTACTTAGTATAGAGTAGGTATTAAGGATAGGGATACCTAGGTACCCCGATAGTCTATTGAGTATGGAGTACCCCTTTATGATGTTGTAGAGTAGCATATTATCGATTTTATGTGCTGATTCTTTGGTCGTAGGGACAAGTCATGTATGGTTCGGGTACTCTCTTTTCCTTACACTATTTTGACTTTTACAATATTTTGAGATTGTTTCTCACTCATACCAGACTGTAGTCTAACCCAAGGTATTATGCTTTGCTTCTTATTGTCTCAGGTACTCTTAAATGAGTAGACTAGAGAGCTGGAATGGATGACATACGGAGTTTGGCAGATGGACTAGCAGACGTGATGTTTACTCATACTTATATTTGAGTTTATTATTGTATATTCCGCTATATGACACTGTGGAGCCTTGACAATGTTTAACTTACTATTATTGGAGATAGTGTATTGAGTTTATTTATTTGTTGTATAAACTCTGTTGTTGTTTTGTATAACTGTATGAGTCTGTATACTCTGATTTTGTGGTTCATGTAGTTATTACTGTCTTGACTTTTTTATATCTATGTTGACTTATATTTCATCTGATGCATTGTTTGAGATATACGGTGGGTTATGTGATTATTTGATGTTTCCTTTTTCTTCTTTTCCATTCTCTTCTCTTCTATTTCTCCTCCTTACTTCTTTTTCTTTCCTTTGATAACCGTTCTATATCTAAGGTGTAGGGTGGTCGTTACATTTGGTATCCGTGCTTAGGTTACATGACTAACCTGAGTTGATACCGCGATCCAGTAGAAATAGGGTAGGAGTTATCACCTTAGATTGGATCTAGAGTGTGTATGTGTGTTTATACATATATACAAGAGAGTTCGTACTTGTTATATATTTTAGTTTTTAAAACTAAATAGTAACATATATAGTATATAAGTTCTATTGCAAATACGAGAACTATTGATGCAGTTTTCTTTATGAGGGACTGATTATCCTTATTATAAAATAGGAAAGATCTAGCATAATGCAACAACCCGAATTTTTGAGTTAATAAAATAAAATAAATACTGATTTAAATTTGAGAATTTAAATCATTAATCTAGAATTTTGTATTCGTTTATAAAGAATAAATTATTTTTAAATGATAATTCTAAAATCATTGGGGAATTGAGAAATATTAGTATTTTCAAAAAATTGAAATTATTTTATTTTGGAGAATTCTAAAATTATAGAATATTGGAGAAATTAGAATTTTAGAGTTTTATTTAAAGATAATTGGAACTAGAGTTTGGATTAGAATATTTATCTAGTTTGAATCTTTTAAATAAAAGAAGAATTTGAGATTAGTAAGACTTCTTTATAAAAACACTGTTCATTGTTAAAATAATTTAAGAAGTCATTTTATTCATTTGGCTATGGTTTAAATACTTAAGCTTTGATTTATGAAGCTATTAGTAAGTAACTAAATAAAAGTGTTTATTGAATTCTTTTTGAGTTGCAAATTAAAACTAAAGCCCAAAATAGCGTTCATTTTATTAATTACTTAAGAAATCCTCTAATCTAAATGTTGAGCTTTGATTTTAGGCACTTGAGTAATAATCATAGCTTTATAAATAACAAGAAAGGGGTTTTGTTAGATATATAAAATAAGACATAAAATTCCTTATTTCCTTTGTTGGTTCAATTTCAAACCCAAGCCCATTTTAGTATTAGCTAAGGAGAAATCCTCCTTTCCTGTATACTATACATTCATTACAGTAAAGAGAAGGCTTCTTCTCATTTCTAATTTCAGTACGTTAAAACAAAAAAAGCAGTAGTTAGAAAACCGAAATCCCATTTTTTCTTAGAAACCTAGATGCAAGAATCAGCAAAGAAAAATAAAATAAAATCCAGAAATTTGAGATAAAATGAAAGTAAACTTTCCTAGCCCTAATTCACCCCTTAGTCCAATTGATTTCAGCTTGTACCATGTTTTTCCTTTTGGCTTGTTCTTCTTTTGGATGAGGCGAATTTCTAGGGTTTGCTGAATAATTAAAAGTAGAGAATAAATTGATGTTTATCAAGCTATTGCTAATCTAAAATCAGTTCTTGGATGGTGGTTGATTGTGAAAATTAGTGATATTTATATGTTGTTTGCATTGCTATGAACTGCTACTCACGGTCAACTTAGATGCTTGTTGTCCTTGAATGAAATCACCTCTAAATTGTTATAATTTTCTTCTATATGTTTGTTTTGGTAATGCATGCAAGTATTTGATTGTTATATACCAAATAATATTGCTGGAAACGAGTGCATCATCGGAGTTTGCCCTAATAATCGACTGGAAACGAAAACCTAGAGCGAACTGCTCCAGGATTCTTGTTCAGTCTACTGAACAAGATGAGCTAGAGCTTATAGCTCCAGGATCCAGTCGACTGAATCCATAGGTTCAGTCGATTGACCTGATACCTAGAGCACTATGTGCTCCAGGCAGATGCTTTTCTATCCGTTTGAGTTTCCATTTTGTTTGCATTTCTTTCTCGGGGTTTTCTTTTTTTTGTTTTGGTGTTCATGACATTTCTAAATGCTATCCGTTGCATATACTCTTATCCTCTTATTGGGTTTTGTTTTGTGAAGAATTGCAGGTAAAATAAATTCTTGCTTATGGCTTGAATATATTTATATTTATAGTTATTTTCAATGATTCATGAAAATAGTTTTGATAATTATTGTTTTCAAATCTTATTGTCTTGCTAATTTGGTTTCAAGCATATTTCAAGAAAGTGTCTTCTAAATTATTTATTATAATTTACCAATCTCAATCTTGTTTCCAAATTAATCTATTTCCTTTTATAAATGATTTTAATATGTAATTATATATTAAATACAATTATTAGAAATAGTTTATAATTTAAAAGTATGGTTTTCAAATATAAACCTATGTTGTTTATAAGAAAATGTTTGTATATCGATATGCTTTTGGAATATGAGTATTTATACTTTCATAAATAAATATGTACTCATTTATGTGGCTTTGGAATATAGTTGTAGAACTATATATCTTTTTAAGGGGATTTGGAACAACTATATATATAAATACATTTTGTTACCTATTCGGATTTATAGTTTATGTACTTAAGTGACAAATAAATAAATATAGTTGAATAACACTTGTGTTTAAGGATTTTAAAAGGAGAAGTTTCAAAGTAATTATATAGAGAAAGTATTCAGAATTATTTTGTATATGATAAAAAGTATATTATTTACTTTCAAAACTATAAACTATATTGACTTTTATTGTGCTTAGCCTTTGGCTATTATATGCAATTTTCGCATTTTTCTTATGTGACTTTTGAGATTATTGCTTTCTTGCAATTTCTACTTTTACTTGATTGAGGAATCTAATTAAACGATTTAGCAATACAAATAGTATAAAACATATGTATTACTTTATCGGTCATTTATTGGACTTGTTTGATTGAATATTTTAGTCAAGTGGGATTTACACTCTTTTTGTAAATATTCAAGTATCGCAAAGTTGTTATGAGACATTGGGCGATACTCATTTAATTACTAATTGAGAGTACATTACACTTAACTAGTTGAGTTTACAGTTTATTAGTAAACATCGAATTTCGCCGGGTGATATGGGACGCCTTGGCGAAATCCATTTGGTTACTAATTGAGAGTAGGTAACACTTTTGGGGAGGCAATCCTTTGTGGTTGTCAGGCGTAGCTTTCTAGCTCGTCTTTGGGAAGGTGATCCTCCGTGGTCATTAGGCGTAGCTTTCTAGCTCATCTTTGGGAGGCGATCCTTCATGGTTGTCAAGCGTACTTTTCAAGCTCGACTTTAGGGAGGCGATCTTTCGTGGTTGTTAGACGTAGCCTTTGCCCTCATCTTTGGAGATACGATCGACCGTTAGGTATAGCCTTGTGCTTGCCTTTTTGGGTGGCGCCATTTTGTTCTTGATTTCAAACTTTGATTTTTGATTCACCAATTTAGGATTCCACCATATTTCTATCTAGCCTATGACAGGCCAATATTCGAATTTTGGGATTCAGTGATATTTGATTTGAAAGTATTGTTTGCTATATTTATGATTATTTTCAAATATTTGGGCACTTCTTTATAAGATATTATTGGTGATATTTGGGGTATTTCCTTATGGCTAATCTTTGGAATTTGAGACTTGATTAGGTATTTCACCATAATTCTGTTTTACTCATAAAGGGCTATATTTGTGTTTCGTAATTTGGTGAAATATGAGATGTGATTCCATTTACTTTCTTGTGGCTATTTCTGGATTTTGGATCGGTTGCTATGAGTTACTGTTATGCTGTTTGAACTGTTTAGTTTCTTATACTATTTGGATATCAATATCTTTGATGCTATGCATGCTTATTGTTATGATCTCACCTTTTGGATATTTAGAGAAATCCGACCTGCTTATTATTCTTATAGTACTTGGGTTTAAACCGAGACTTGATAGGTACAAAGACTCGGTGACCTTGGATAAGGGCTAGCTTGAGTGGATATATGCAGTGTTACCTATACGCAGGGTTTCACTTTGTGATACTAGTTATATATTTATACTTATATGTTTTGATAGAGTGTTGGCTTAAGTTGTTAAGTACACTTTTGAACCTGTCATAGTTTATGCATTTATATATTTATATATGTAAGTCTAGTATTTCCTTTTGTAGACTTACACTTTAAAGAGATGATTGATGTATTATATTCCCGTTGCGATTTGTGATTCTGTGTCATACATTATGTGAGATATTGTTCTAAATTATATTAAGCCACTGTATTATTGTTTTGTGTCTGGATTATACACGTCGAATCTCTTCTAGTAGGGAAAAAAATATAATCACATAATTCGACGTATCGATACTTGCCCAGAGCAATATTACGAATGGTCGCTCCTAACCGGCCTTATTTTTCGTATTACTCGACAATATTACTTGTAATATTCTTGGGTAATATGGGAATAAAGGTGGGGCATTGTAGCTTGGTATCAAAGCAGAGGTTCATAACAATATAGAACGTAAGAAACACGAACCTTGGCCTAGGCAGACTTAAAGTCACGTCCCTTGGGTGTGTCGGGTAGAATTTAGGATTTGTTTCCTATTTAAACATAAATATGAATGATTATTGGGAATAATCATTGGGACGTATTTATAAACTTATTGAATTACTTTTCAAATTACTGTTATAAAATGGTTTAAAATTTTAGAGTTGTATAGAGGTGTTCTGATTTGTTAATGATCAGAGTTACACAACAGAAATTGAAAGATCGTTTCTGCTCAGCAAAGTAATTAGTTGTTTATATATATAGATTTGATGATGGATGTTTGGTTGTTGGAATTATAAGAAAATATTAAAATTATATCGAGTAAAAATGTTCACTTAAAATTTAGAGGTTGGCTCAATATTAATTATAAGACTTGCGGTATCTTCAGTAGCGTAGCTACCGCAAAGGTTGTAGAAAACTTTACTTTATATAAAATGAAATAATAACTGCTAAGTATTATTAATTAATCCTGCGATAGATATGGAATTGGATAATTGCATGATGTATGCATGCATGAATGGTTACATTATTGAATTGCTATTAGTAGATTTTCAATTGTATGAAAATTTGGAGATTGAGAAAGAATTTTTTGAAAATTTTCCTTGTGTTAAATTGTCCGTTGAATGCTTTAAGAAATCTGGTTGATACGCCTGATTAACGTTATCGATAAGGATTTCCTAAACACTTTGACGAGATAGTCGAACACTATATTTTGAGTTGTAATATTTAAAGTATTATAAATAATTGTGAATGTATTATAAATAATATTTAAGAAGGAAATAAAGTTTCAAGTGAGTTAAATATTACTTCAAATGGGATAAATATTTTGGAAAATATATTTATATGCATATATAAGGAACTTTGGAAAAGAAAAGATATGTTGGGGAAAAGTATGTATACATGTACATACAAATGTGATAATTTTTATAAACAAGTGCCTTGAAGTTAAATAATATTAATTTTTTTATAAACTATATGGTTATTAGAAAGAAGATATTAATTAGAGTTTTAATAATAACATTAAGTAAACGATTTAGAATTAAATAATATTATTTGAGAAATAGAATATTTTGTGAAAAGATATTTTGGGAAATAAATGAAGAGAGAAAATTATCTATATATATATATGTGTGTGTGTGTGCGCGCGCGCGCTTAAAAATTTTGGTGGTCAGAAAGTCATAATGAAATAGTAAAGCACTTTATATGTATTAATTTTAGATGACGTGTGCAGCCACCAAGCCTTAGCAATAGCAGAGATCAGTAGCGAGACAATGTTGATTGCATGATCAACATTGCAACCATTTGGCAAAACAATTTGCCAGAAATAGATGGCAAGGCAATGTCATTATATTGCTTGATATTTGTAATTGTGTATGTTCATTTATTATATATATATATATATATATATATGTGTGTGTGTGTGTTAAGATGAATTTTACATAATGCTTTCGATTTGTTGTGGTGCTAATTTTTATATTTGAGCTTTAGCCTATAAGAAGTTAAAATGAAAGGTGTAAGGTATTGTGTAAATAAACTTTGAAATTTCAAAGTAAGGAATTAATTGGAAGAGAAAATAGAATTTTTGTTCTGATGATTTGAAATCTAAAAGATAATTTAAAAAAACAGGAATTGGTATAAATAAATACCATAAGAAGCTAGCATATTATTTGAAGTATATATAGTTAGAAAATTATTTTTGGAGAAAAGATTTATCCAGAATCAAAATATTAAATTTTGAAATGCAAATTTGGAGCTTTATTGAAAATAAAGACGAAGATAAATCAAATCATGAGAATAAAGTAATAACAGTTAGAAATTCATTTCACCTTTAATTGGTTATATTAAGAAGATTGAACTTGGTGGTTATGTTTATAATGGGGGATTGAATTTTGAAAACTCTAATTTTAGAGAATAAGAAGTATTTCAAACTTAAATAGCCGTACAAAATAATAATAGAGTTATATAAATTCCTTTGTAAAGCCATGAAAAGATAATTGTTATGAATGAGTTTGGATTTTAGTATAAGGATATAACTTATACTAAATTAAATTTTTATAACTATGTAAGGAAGTCTTCAAATTGAGGTTTGATAAAATAGATATTTTTTGTGAAGAAAGAAGGATTCTTTTGGTTTGATTATATATATGTAACTTTTTATTAGAAATTAGTTTCTTAGTTTATGTGCTTTAAGAATTTGAATTGGAAGGAATTAAAAGTTTGGAATTAATTGAATATTCGAAATTCTCCTTTATAGAAAATTAATTCTTGAAGAAATAAATTTCTTTCCAGTTAGATAAAATAAATAATGATTTGAACTGGAGATTTAATTGAGAAATTTGATTCCTCAAGCATTGAAATATTACAATTTAGAATTAAAATTGAACAGAAAATATTTAATAAGTTTAAATCTTTTATTGCTAAATAAAAGAGAATTTTGGGATTTATAAACTTCTTATAGAAAATAACTTGTCCATGTTCTAAATTAAATTGAGAGATATAAAAACCTTTTGTGAACAAGAGTTCTAGATTTATGAGATATTGGAATTTTTTTAGTAAATTGTAAGGTATTAGTATATTTGGTAAAGGAAGTCTCTAAATTATTTCAGTCCTTATTCTAGGAAGCTAATTAAATGGATCATCTCTTATATACCTTGAATATTTTGTATTTTAAACTATAAAAAGGTATTATCGTATTTCAAAGGATGTGAAATATTTGTGTGAACTTATATTCAAATTAGAAAATAAAGTGAAATGATATGCAATTTTGTAAAATTGATATGTTAAGTCAAATTTAGTTTTATTGTAGTGTTGTTTGGTTAAAGTTTTAAGAATGTATAGGGAATCAGAAGATGAATTTTTAAGGTGATATTTAAGGTATTTCCTTATGGCTATTCTTTGAGATTTGAGAATTGATTTGGGATTTCACTGTAATTTTGTTTTGCCCATAAAGGGCTATATTTGCGTTTCGTAATTTGGTGAAATATGAGATGTAATGCCATTTACTTTCTTATGGATATTTCTAGATTTTGTGATCACTTGTTGTGAGTTATTGTTATGGTATCTGAACTGTTTAGTTTCTTATACTATTTAGATATCTATATCTTTGATGTTATGCATGCTTATTGTTATGATCTCACCTTTTGGATATTTAGATATAGTCTCACCCATTTATTATTCCTATAATACTCGGATTGGACCGAGACTTGACAGGTACCGAGACTCAATGACCTTGGATGAGGGCTAGCTTGAGTGGATATATGTAGTGTTACCTATATGATAGATTTCACTTTGAGATGCTAGTTATATATGTATACTTGTTGTATGTTTTGATAGTGTTGGCTTAAGTTGGTAAGTATACTTTTGAACCTGTCATAGTTTATGCATGTATATATTTGTAGTAAGTCTAGTATTTCCTTTTGTAGACTTACACTTTAAAGAGATGATTGATGTATTATATTCCCATTGATATTTGTGATTCTGTGTTGAATATTATGTGAGATATTATTCTGAATTATATTAAGCCATTGTATTATTGTTTTGCACCTGGATTGTATATGTCAAATCTCTTCTTATACGGAAAAGAAAAAATATATAGTCACATAATTCGATGTATCGATACTCGCCTAAAGCAATATTACAGATGGTCGCTCCTAACCAGCCTTATTCTCTATATTACTCGATAATATTACTTATAATATTCTTTGGTATTATAGGCATAAGGGTGGGGCGTTACACATATGAGAAATACTGCTATTAATTTCATCTTCAGAGTTGAGGGGTGGGCAAGATTGGGGTCACTAACCCTGATTATAGGATTTGTTCGCAAAGATGGTGCGAATCATTTTCCGGAATATCCTAGTTGCTTTAAGTGATTATGGTGCTCAAGTGTAAATGGCTAGAATTAACTTTGCCGAGCTGTATAAAGACTATTTGAGTCTAGGGGCAGACCGTTTCGTGGAATGGAGTCGGCTATTGAAATGCAAGATTGGATGGTCACGTGAAAGAGGATCTTCAATGACTTGGGGTTAGATGATGTAGTGAGGTAGAAGTTAAGCTCTAGATAACTCCATGGACGAACAATGAACTAGTGGAGTGCTTTTATAGCTTCAATTCCCAAGGATTGCTTTACTTAGGATTAGTTTATAATTCACTTCGAAGAAAGAAGAATATATCATTAGGTTGAGTGATCATCTTGGAAAGTGAATTGTTGGTCATATTGATGAGAGATTTAAGAAGATGATTGAGAAGCTTATATGATGAGCGAGCCTGTACCTAGTATAGAAGGACTGTCCCAAACCAGCTAAGTAAGGATAAATCGTGGGAGCATATGCATTGATTGCCGTTCCGATTTCGTCGAGTGCTCCATTGACGAAAGAGAAGGGAAATGGCATTACCGTTTGAGGTATGCTTTCCACTTATGTCATTCTTGTAAGTGTTTTATTTGATTTTAAGGTTTCATATTCCTTCATATCTAGTGATTTAATAGATAGATTGGGATTGAGACTTGAGATAGTTAACTGACTTTTAACTGTCATAGACCTAGTTAGTGGCTCAGCCAGCCTAGACATGGTTTGTCAAGATTATGTCTTATTGAGTCATGGATGTTTTTTGTTTGTTGGTTTGATATTGATTTGTTTATGGTTTGATTGGGTTTGGTAATATAGTTTGGGAATGGACCGGCTGAAGGGGTACAGAATAGTGGTGGATTGTGAGACCGTTGGTGATGATTGGGGTTATAGAGGAGCAAACAGTAGTGATTGGTTACCTGTAGAGGATGAGGTTATGGTTAGCTTTCTATATTCGCTCGATATTCCATATGATGAATTGTCATATGTTCCTGTAGCTAGAGAGTGTCCGGACATATTCGATGAGGTGAATGGATTACCACCATATAAGGATTGAGTTTCGTATCGATCTGGTTAGAGGTGCTAGAGCAGTAGTTTTGCCTTTAAGGCATGTGAGCCCAAAGGGTAGAGTAAGTTAAAGGTGATAGTGGATGACCTATAGAGGTGATGGTTCATTCGTAGGAGCATGTCTAGGTAGGATGCACCTATAGTGTTCGCCATTAGTGCGGATAGCTCTTTGGGGTGTTTTATTGATTGTCGGGAGCTGAATGAGATGACGAACAAGTATCCACTCTTGCTTATTGATAGCTTGTTCGATCAGCTTTGTAGTACGAGGGTATTCTTTTAGTTGGACATTGCGATGATGTTTCACCAACCGAGAGTATTTAGAGAGAGTGTTCCTGATTACGGCGTTTTGTATGCTATTTTGATTTTTGATTGACTGGTTATGCCGTTTGGGCTAACCGACTTGTTGGCATACCTTGTTGACCTCATGGACAGTGTTACGAGGGGTCACTTGAGTAAATCTGTACTAGTGTTCGTTGATGATATTTTCATCTACTCATGGTTGAAAGAAGAACACAAGGCACGATTGATGATTGTATATAGTGTTGAGAAGACACTGATTGGTGATGAGATTTTTGAAGTGTCACTTCTAGAGGAGGGATGTGAGATGCTTGGGTTGCATTATTTCAGAATAGGACATTGTTGTAGATCCTGGAGAGGTTACGGCTGTCCAAAATTTCAATAGACTCTAAGTAGCAGCATGTTAACCTGTTTGATGAGAGAGGATCGGACTTTTACTTGAGACGCGATGTGCAGACGCGTGTTAGTAAGTCTGACTGAGAGGTTGACGAGTGCAGTGATATTACTCATTCCAAGCGGGAATGAGGAGTCGATAGTATACGCATACCCGTAGTACTTAACTAGGTGTGGTATTGATACCGAAAGCTAAGGTTGTCGCATGTTAGTCGACAACTGAAACCGCACGAGTGGAAGTACTCGAATTTAAATTCAGAGTTGATGGCGACAGAGTTCGCTTTGGAGAGGTGGAGGCATTATCTATTTAAAGAGGAGTTCAAGATGTTCAGTGATTCCACATCATTGAATTATCTCTTCTCCAAGAAGGATCTCAACCTTCACCAGTAGGGATGGTTGGAATTCTTAGCCTCCTATGGATTTGACATTTCCTATACGTCCGTAAGTGAAATGTAGTTATTGATGCTTTGAGTGGAAGTCTACCAGTTGGGAGCAATATTCCTAGGGTAGGCATTGCTCGAGTTTATCACTGGTTGTGACTTCAGAACTCGATGAGAATTATGGCCAGGGTAATGGGTGGTCTGACAATCATACCTACTTTGATTTAGTGGTTCGGTACTAGCCAGGGGTACGAAGCTAGACTATTAGAGATCATGGCTAAGTTAGAGGAACGAGTAGTGTCTGTATTGGTGATGTAGTGTGGACCCGACCGAGATTGTTATTTTCGTAGGGATGAGAGATTTCTTTTTCTCGAGTAGTAGGAATAGATATCTATAAGCTGCATCGATGGGTTGCCGATGACTGAGGATAGTGTGAAAGCTTTTGAGTCTCGGTCGATTGATTGACCAAGAATGTTAGATTTGTATTCCTTAAGTTTACTAGAACGACATTCGTATTTTTTGAGTTATATCTAGGATGGATAGTGTGATTCCATTATGTGCTAAGAGCATTGTAAGTGGCCAAAACCCATTATTCGATAGTGCGTTTTGGGGGAACTTACAAGAGGCGTTTGAAAATTCGGTATGAATCGATTATATGAGATTGAGACCGATCCAGGACTTCAAGACCTCCTAGGCCTATTCGTACCTGTAGATGTATTATATAATAGGTTAGGAGGAAGGCAGTGGAGTAGTAAAGGTTTAGCGGAATGAAAGTGAAGGTGATAGGATATGGGAGATCGAGAAGAGCATGCAGACTACTTATCCAGAGTTCTTCGCTTGGTGAGATTTCATTTTTATCGTTAGCCTTCATATTGAATATCATATTTGATGTTTTATACTAGATAGTTTAGTATCCTACATGCTAGGATAGGCGTGGATGTTACTTTTTGATTGTTAGGCATGCATGATAGTTATGGTTTGATATAGCATACTTATTTGAGATGATTGCTATATATGATCTAGTATGTTTAAATACACGATGATGTTACATTTGTGTTTAATCCTCTTTGTTGAGTACATATTCAGGTATATGGAAGCAAGTGTAGGCTATTTGGATGCTTATCTGCTTATATTTGCATCCAAATGGTATACTCTAGCTATAAAAGAGATATGTAACATCTATAGTGTCGATTTGCCGATATATGTTTGGTTGTCCTCAGAAATGAGATGCCTCAGATATGAGTTGTATATATATATCTTTGTTGTATTGGGATTTTTCTCGGACCTAGCAGCATAAAAGAGGTACTGCCGAGTTTTTTTTGGAATCTGAAAGGCTTTTGATGGCATATGGATTAGGAGACGTTCTCCTTACTATGTGATTTCAGGGATGAAATCCTTTAAATAGGGGAGAATGCATGACCCATATTTTAACGATAGGATATTTAAATAATTGATTAAAATAATTAATCTTTAATTAATTGAAGTCCTCAAAATATGATTTTATGCATTCAGGACTCGAGACTACTTCCGTTGAATTTGGATTGACGTTGCGAATTAAAATGAATATAAGTATCGCTATATTTGCAGATCGAGAGATCCGATGACCAAAACGATCTCGAAATACATGAAATTAGCATCTTAGGGCGCAGCCTTAGATAGCGAAAGATTGATGCAGTTGGATCCAAAAAAATAAGGTGATGTATGAAAGCGAGTTTGGTTGCAATGGGATGCATCGTGTGATCGTACGGACTCGAAATGTATGACCATTGAGAAAATAAATAAACGAAATACAATATTCAGATAAGTTAAACCCACCCATTTCCCCTCTCTAATTTCATTTTCATCTTTACCGTTTCATCAAAAATAATGGCCACTCCTCTCATTTCATTTCAAAAATCCAAATTGAGCAATCGGCCAACAATAAATTGCGATACCAGATCCGATGAGCTTGTATCGATGAGAGCTTCGATTTGGTGGTGCCGATCTATTGTACGGTCATGATGGGCCAATGTCGATGTCTTTGGCCGCAACTAGGGATTTGGATTGAGGCCGATTCATCGTGGGTTAGGCGAAACGAAGATCGTCATTAACTTTCTCTTGTTGATATCTACCTTCACCATGATTTTTAGATCGACCGATCATAGATTGATCATCGCGACCTGTAGGGGCAGCTATTGGGGATCTGGAGATCGCGATTTAGGTGGAATCATTAGGTTTGTGATGTTGGTATCGATGGATCAACCATTCGAAGAGGAAAGCGATACCACAGACAACACTCGATTTCATGGAGCGTAGCTCTGTATCACTGCAAGATCATGCACGCTAGATTGGGTTTAGGAAAGTCGTACATGCGTACAGGTGATAGAGGAAGAAGGATTAAAAGTTGATTAAAGCTATTACCATTTTAATTAGTTAACTAATTGTTTAATTATTCCAGAATTGTATTTAATCCATATCTTTTGCATACGAGGTCTGTTTTGGATGCGGATTCTTGCATTGCGAACGTGATGGAAAGATCTACATTTTGGCAGTGGCTTGGATAAATTTTGATGAGGCGAGTGATATTGTCTCTCACCATATTATGATTGTCAGTATAGTTGTTCTGGATGGTTTTTAAATTTAAAATGTGATTTTATGATAATTAAACACTTACTAGATTTTTATAAAAGAAAATAAAAATATTTTAAAATGATTTTATGTCGGATATCACATTTTTCCTATCGACATACCATTTTTAGGGAATTATTAGATTTGGGCTATTTTTAATATGATTTCCCCATTGGTTGATATGGATGTAGTATACATGTTGTATATATGCTATATTAGATGTATGTATGCTTGTTGGTTGCATGTTTGCTTGTTTGGTTGTTTTTGATTGAAAAGACGATTTAGCGGAGATCGAGTGTTGGGGAATATCTTATGCTTTAGGGTTTCATACATGTGAAAATCCAACAAACGAGATAATTTGTAGAAGTGGGTTACGATACGTGCCGATTGATTTGAAGGTGGAAGACGAGGCTTCGGACTTCAGGATGGATGCCGGACTTTTCCGTTTGGTTTGTACTTATCCATTATTGGTTAAGTACATAACCAAAGTGGTTGGTATTAACCATTGTAGAGTGGTCAATGTCCTTCACTATTGATGATTGGCGATTTGGCCAACCTTTGGCATAGGCGTTGAGGAGATTTCGAGATGAGTGATGTTATGGTTTGTTCGTGCGACTGACATAGAGTCTTGATATTGTTGCTCCATGGCTAGCAATTCGATGGCGAAGCGATGATGTGACGCTTTGACATGAGAGTTGGTGCTTTGGATTATAACGCGATGGTGTATGGAGTAGATTCCGAGGTTGATAGTTTTATGACTCTGTAGATCGTGCGGGAGGTGTTGGATCCTTTTCATTAGGGTTGGATGTCGATGTAACAACATGATAAAAGCCTTATATCTTCGGTTTTTGACTCGTGATGGGATTGGGTACCGAAGATTAGAGACTCTGTATCTTCAGTTTGTGACTCATTTAGGGAGTAGGTACCGAAGAGGCTCACGTTGCGAGCCGTGGAGTGGAGGAACGTGGTGGGTTTTGGGATAATGGAAATTTGACTGAGCAAGTAAGGCTCGGACCAATGTGTATGTGCTAAGGGATTGTCGATAACTCGGAGTGTTTTCTTTAGTACTCGTGAAGTAGGGGTATTGTATAGTGCGGATGCCCATGTATTGGTAGCAAGGATCAGTATACCCTGGACCTATGGCTTTGGGTCTAGTGTCTAGCTTTAGGCTATGAGACACGTATCGAGCTTTGGGCAGCGTGATACGAGAGTACATAGAAAATCAGGATTTTTCATTAGTCCCTAGCAGTAAGGAGGCCATACGAGTAGGGCTGTCAACGGATGTAAACGGAGACGGATATGGCTGTATCTACATCCGCATCCGAAAATTTAAATCCGCATCCGAATCCGCATCCGATATCCATGGATATCTGAGAATTAACATAAGTATCCGCATCTGCGGATATTTTTCGAATATCCGAAAATATCCGCATCCGAAAATAAAAAGCGGATATTTTGGGATATTCAAAAATATCTGAAATATCAGCATCCAAAATTGAATAAGATTTTTATTATACTAATATTTTTGAACTAAAACAATCACTTTCTCAAATGACAATACTCGCACTATAATACTAATCAGTTTTTCAAATGACAAAATGGCAACACACATAATATCAAACAAGTTTACATGATATTACATCAATTCAAATGATAAAATAACAACATACATAATGACAAAATGGCAACACACATAAAATTTCAGATTGGACGGATGTTTTTCGGATACGGATATGCCCATATCCGCATCCGCATCCGATTTTCTTTTTGGATATCAGATATCCACATCCGCTTTTTGGATATCGAATAATATCCGTTTTTTCGGATACGGATCCGAACTAATTTCGGATTTTTTAGGTATCCGTTGACAGGCCTACATACGAGTTATCATATATCTAGAGCACACTGGGTGATAGTTAGTATTGTTTGATGGATGGTATGTTTGTTATGGTTGCTTCACTAACCACCTGTCACCCTAGGGTTATCAAACGATGTAGGTATTGTGGATAGGGATACCTAGGCATCACGACAGTTTAGTGAGTGTAGAGTACCACTTTTTGATGTTGTAGTGTAGCATATTATCGATGTTATTTGCGGACTTTTTGGTTGCGGGGACAGGTCAAGGGTGATTCATGTACCCTCTGTTCCTTATACTATATCGACTTTTATAGTATTTAATATTGTTTATCGCTCAAAAAGACTATTTTCTGACCTAAGGTTCTATGTTTTACTTCTTATTATCTCGGGTACTCTTAAATAAGTAGAATAGAAAGCTAGTGTGGATGACATACGTAGTTCTACAAATGGACTAGCAGGACGTGATGTTTACTCATACTTATTTTTGAGTTTGTTATTGTATATTCTGTTGTATGACACTATGGAGCCTTGATAGTGTTTGACCTACTATTATTAGAGATAGTGTATCAGTTGAGTTTATTTATTGATTATATAAACTCGGTTACTATTTTTTATAACTGTATGAACATGTGTACTCTGATTCTGTGGTTCATTTAGTTATAACAATCTCGACTGTTTAATATCTGTGTTGACTATTATATTTCAGCTGATATGTTTGTGAAATATACGCCAGGTTGTGTGATTATTTGATGTTTTCTTTTTCTTATTTTCCATTCTCTTCTCTTTTATTTCTCTTCCTTACTTTTTTTTTCTTTCCTTTGACAACTGTTCTAAATCCACGGTGTAGGGTCGTTGTTACAACTGTGATACTAAACCCATATAATCGAGGAGACAGATCCTCTCTTGAATAGTGCCTCACTCCCAATACTTCCCTTCGACCCAACTGTAGTCACTCATGGATGATGTGCCATGATTTGAATACAATCAAAGTGAAGCTTTCGTATTGAAGATTCATTGTATTCTCAAGTCGAGAAAACTGTGTTAGTTAGTCACATCGATATTTTCTGTTTAACCGTAGTCATATTTATCAATCGAAAACTATCTGTAATGACCAAGAATTTTACCGCCTTGATTTGAGAATATTTAATAAATTTTAAATATTTAAATAATAGGTTTTATAATTAAAAAAAATATAACTCTTTTAAATAATAACAAATGATGGTAAATAGATTTGTAACGACCCGAGATTTTGCACTTTGAAATAGGCAATTTAAATATATTTTATATAATCAATAAATGGATTTTTATTAGCAAATAAACCTATTTTAATTATTTAATAATGATGATAAAATAGTTTTCAAAATTTGTTTACCAATATAGATAGTTCATATAAAAATAGGAAATGTAACTGAAGAACGTTTTTCGAATTTTCAGCTTTTCGGCACTAAAAAGTTATCGGAAAACGTTGTGCACATTTTGTTTAACATGCACGCACTTTTAAAAAAGGGTTTAATCAAATTTTCAAATAATAACATGCATATACATGTATACATACATGAATACTTAATAATATATACATATACATTCATGAATGACTATTTATGTATATTTATACACACACATAGATATATATAACCTATTTTAGTACTTAAACATCACTAAAAACACCTAGGTTAGTACATGAGAGTATGGAGGGGGGAGGACGTGTGGAGAAAGATGGGGGAAGGTATGGCAAGCATGCTTTCATGAAGGTTTATTATTACTTTATACTAAAGGTCATTTTACTAAACTACCCTTCTTATTTTCTATAAATACCTCCTCACTCTCTTTATTTTTCCTTTATTCATCTCCTTTCTATTTTCAAGTATGGCTTCCATCTGCTTTTCGTAAGAGAAAAAGTCAGTTTATTCACTTAAAAACCTAGTAAAATTCCTCCATTTCACTTCCAAACTTATTCTTTACTAAATAAGGCCCTATACTCCACAAAACCACCAAGGTCGAGCCTTGTTCTAGCCATGTCCGAGCCGAATTTGTCCTAGGCCGAGCCCATTTAGCCTTCCAAGGGTCCACATCTTCACCTTGTTAAGCTAGGAGCAAGTGAGCTAGGTCGAGAGCAAGTTTAGTTTGATTTAGTGAAAGTTTGGTGAGTAAAGTTCGTGTTTTTAAAACTCAAGCTACACAAATTTTAATGTTGTAAAATTTATGAGTTAAATGTTGCTTAAGAATGTGGTAATGTTATATGTTGTGTAGGCATGCATATATGTTGATTTAGAGTTGATTGCTTATGCCGAAGTTTGAGTAGACGAAAAAGATTATACCTTGAATATTGGAAAAGTTAGTTAGTATTTGTGAAGTAATATTCTTGCTTATGATTGTGCTATAATGTTACAATGTCGTATTATGATTGAATGTCGTATGTGTTGTATGTGGGTTCATGACAAGAAGCAAGCGAATCGCTAACCAAAAGCGACGTAGAAATCCGTTTTTGTTGAAAGTTTGACTTTTCTTTCAAAGCAAAATGTTTTCAGGTTTAAATCTTTGATTTTGGTTTCAAAAGATTATTTTCATGTTTTAAAGAAGACAAGAGTTCAAAGTTAAAATTTTAAAAGTTAGAAAATCCAAAATTTCAAGTTTTGAAAATTACGGGTCCGTATAGCGATAGTCGCTATACGCGCAGTTCGGAAAAATCTAACTAGAAATCATTTTTGAAATGTTTTCTAAGTTTAATTAAGTAATTAGAGAACAATTATTTAATTGTATAAATAAATTAATTATTTAATTGATTAATTAATTAATAAAGGTAATTAGTACTTAATCATTCGTTAAAATGGTATTTATACTTAAATGTTAATCAATTAAGTTAATCATGAATTGCTGCTTGATTAAAGTTAATTATTATTTAATTATGGATAAATTAATTATTAATCTATTATTTATTTAAAATAATTATTAATTAATTACTATTTTAAAAAGAGGTTTTACTTAAAATTAATCTTTGATTAAAGTTAATTATGTTTTAATAAGATTTAAATAAGGTTTAATTACTTTTAATTAGACTTTAATTACTGTTTAACAAGGATTTGATTCGAATTAATAAGATTTTAATTGTTTTAAAATCGCTTTGAGTTCAAGTAATCGGTTTTTTAAAACTATTTTCTTCCCAAGTTTGTTTTAAATCAAGGGATTTCTATGTCGCTTACCTTTAAGCAACCCCATATAATGAGGAAAACTAAATGACATCTATTAGCAGAACAAAACACCATTCTGCTATTACAATTAACTTGGACATTTACTTAAGTTGACTGATTCTTATATGTTGATTTCTTATATACCTGTTGTTATTTGATGCCATGTTAAACTGGATAAGTGAAATAAAATTAAAAGCACCATTGTGGTTGCTAAGCTTCCGTTGATTTTGTAAAGATAAATATTTTATTTTCTTTTTGAAATGGCTTCAATTTATTGCATTTTGAATAAGATATTTAAAGGATGAGTTGATAAATGGATTTATTAAAGTTGTTTTTAACTAATGGGAATGGTTTCCATGTTATAAAAAGAAGTTTTTTATAAAGAGTTTTATAAAGGAATTTGGAAATTTATAAGGTGTTTTGGGTAAATGGATTTGAGTTTTTAAGCAAAGAATATTTCATAAATAAAGGAGATTTATAAAATGGATTTGCTTATTAAAGGAAGCTAATTTGATTTAAGGTTATTTAAGAAGTTGTCTAAACAGGAAAGGTTTATAACGAAGTTTTGAAGATGATTTGGATATTCATAAAGGAAGTTTATAAAAAAGTTTGGATATTTATAAAAGCAATTTTTATAAATTATTTTGAATATTTATATAAGGGTTTTATAAATGAATTCGGAATTTTGGAAAGTATTTTGAAATGGATTTGGATTTCAAGTAAAAGAGATTTCATGAATGAAATAGATTTTATTAAAAAATGGTTTATCGAAATAAGTATAAAAAGAATTTGAGATCTGGATTTCTCTAAACTGACCTTTTAAAATGGTGGTATGGAACATCCGTTCCACACTTAACACCGAGGGAATAGTGTTTAGGGTTATCCTTTCCTCCAATTTAAACAACATTTGTTAATCCTTTTTAACAAGGTTTCGAAGTAAGAATTTATTTGCAAATGCTTTGTGAGTATACTTATGTCAGAGAGTTAAGTATATGAATGTTTTAGACAAACGTTTCGAAAAGAGATTTATTAAATAAAGATTTGTTTTGAGGCTTAGTGGTTGTTATGGATAAAAAATCTCAAATGGAATTGGTTGTTGTTTGTTTATTTGTTAGTTAAATAACCGACTATCAAATATGAACTCAAAACATTTTGGAAATATCCAGGAGAAACACGTGAGTTATATGGCACAGTCATCTCCGATGATGTTGTCCTATGCGTATAAATCTCGTTTCGTTCTCCTAAGACAAAAGATAAGGAAATCCGTCCACTAACGGTTAGGATGTGATCTCTGCTCTTACCTTTGACTGTTTATTTTCAAAAGAACCGGCATTGAGTTTACCAAAAACTATCGAATGTTGTTTCAAAGAGACCGGGATCAGATATGTAATCCGAAAACCACTTCGATCCAACTCAAGCATTTTGAAGTGAAGACATCTTGAAGATGATAGAATTGAATACTGAGCTCTTTGAAGTGCAAGTGCTGCTTGCTACTAATCCGGAGGGTGATTCCAAAGTGGATGTAGTAGAAGTAGTGCCTTCGGTTTGTCCATCTCCTTGGCAACTTGTATGGATCAATGTTGGCATTGCATTGTTGCCTGGAGTGCAGTGTTAGCATTCCAAGTGGGAATTTCTATATAAAGGTAAAATGTAGCCTCAAGCCTAATCAACCGAAAAATGACAAAAATCGGGCATGCAGCTGGGACATGTGGGTCGCCCCCATCAAGGTATGGTCATTCCCAAATCTAGATCGATTACTATATACTCATGTATGCTTCATGGTCGAAAATGGGGTGATCATATTCGGTACTACTGATCAAGTGGCAGGCCAGTCCTATGTGGTAGGGGTACACGATGTTCTTGTCAGACCCCGGTGCATTTTATCTAGAGATGTACTATCAGAAGGTAGTTCCTTACCTTATCATAGTATGGAATCCATTCTCCAATATGTGCCTTTATGGACTTAGTTGTGCCCATCTATGTTGAAATGTGAGATGCATGCATTTCAGCTATATTTATATTTTACTTTGACCCACATACATTATTATAATATCACTGGATTTTATATTCAAATGTTTTGGTTATCGTAAGGTAAAAACCCGTCCGTGTTTATGTGCGGCATGGTCTTACGAGGTGCCTTTGATTTAAAGGTTTTTTTGTAAAGCTAAAGACTTATGCTTTACTCAGACCAGACCCATGTCTGACTGGAGTATTTTCCATTTTTCCTAAACTCTTAGGTGCTCAAATTTGAATGGGCAGTCAAGTAGTTTAGATTTTTCCGCAGATTCATTTTGGAGGAGCTTGGAGTAGGTAGCTTCATCGATAGCTAGTTACTACTATGTCTTCCGCTGTATTATATGTATGTTGTATCAGTTAGGTAGGGGAAGACTATTATAACTGTCCTAGTGTAGAATTTGTATTAGTATGACTCTGATGTAACATTTTTGAAATGATTTTGTAATATATCATGTTGAGTAATATATATTGTTCCGTTGCGTTGTGAGATTATGTGTTGTTTATTTTTCTTCTCTTTTATCTTTTCTTTCTTTCACCCTTAATGACCCGTCTTTCGGAGGTCTAAATGATCGGCACACGAATATCGAGGATGTATTAAGTGTCGTGTTTGGTAGTAATAAAGGCGGTTCATTACAGTATCTGATGAGTCGTTCCATAGTTATCCAATAACTATCAGTACGTAACCTCTAGGTGCCCCCAGTAGTCATGAGTAATACATTGCCCAAAATTTAGAGAGCGCTGCGCACTCTAGTCTCAAAGGATACATCGATATCCAGTCTCGATGTATCCTGACTAGGAACATTTAAAATGATGTGTTTTATAATATCGTGTTACAATACTCGTGATTACAACAATTTGTAATTACTATCACATATACACCATTTATGGATTTTCTTTTAAAACATTTTAATTAATTATTTAATAATTTATAACGCATTATAACAAAATATATAACATAAAGAAAAACACATTTATTACTAACGAGAAATGATTAAAGAGTTAATTAATTTACAATAAATTATAGAATTTCCCTTATGACATACCCCTAACTCTATCAAAATCTGCCAAAGCTAAACTAGCTAAAGAAAAAGCTTCAGTCGTCGATCAAAAATATGAAAAAAAATCAACAAATAACTGAATCGTATAAAATTGAAAATGAAGAAATTGGAAAAATAGAATGCAGCTCTAAAAGAAACAATCTTCTGAAAAAAGAAAATGAAGATTTGAAAAAAATGAAGGAAAAAGAAGAAGATGATAAAGATGATGAAGATGGTAATGATGACGAAGATGATAATGATCAAATTAATGATGATAAAACAAAAGATGCTGATGTTGATAATGACGATGAAGCAAATGATATTGTTGGTGATGTTGCTGATGAAGAAGGTGAAGATGAAGACAAAGATAGTGCTGACGAAGGTGAAGATGCTGAAGATGATGGTAGTGATAAAAGCAAAGACAACAATGGTGATGATGAAGGTAAAGATGCTGATGGTGGTGGTCCTAATAAAGATAAAGATGGTGAAGGTGATGGTGCTGATACGGGAAAAAAGATGGTGATGATGATAAAGATGGTAATGCTGCTAACGAACCTAAAGATGGTGATGGTGCAAGTGAAACCAAAGCCGAAGGTGATGATGACAAAGATGGTAATGGTGATGGTGATAGCAAGGAAAGTAATGATGCTGATGGTGATAGTGCAAAGGAAAGAATATGTGATGGAGTAAAGGAAAGCAAAGCTGAAGATGATAAAAGTAAAAATAGTGGTGGTGCTAATCAAGATAAAGGTGATGCAACTGCCGATGATGATGAAAATGAAAGGAAAGCTAAAGATGATGATAATAAAGATGATGACGATGGCGACACCGATGACCATACAACAAGCCAGTATGAAATAACTGTCATACTAAAGACAATAAAAGGCGACGAAGAAAAAGAGAGTACTAAATAAAATGCATTGAAAAAGTTAAATGCTTATAAATTATGTAAAAAATTCAGCCTAGCAAAAATTTGCCATCTATATGCTAGCAAACAAAATATTTAACAATTGAATTTTTCTGACAAACCAGGTGAAAAATTAGAAGACTTGATGATGAATAAAGAAGATTTTGGTGTTGTACAGAAAGACAAAATAAAAGAAAAAAGTGATGTTATCATGTTCAAAGGTATAATATCCAAATACATGAAACTTTTACGTCAAATTTTTACCATATAAATATTTTCTAAAAATTAGCAAAAAATAATTATTTTCACAAAATATATTCATTGAGAATAAAATATTTCCTTATGTTAATTAATACCCAAACACTAATGATAAATTGATTGCAAAAATTCAAGAAAAACAAGACAAAACAAACATAGCACGCCAAGAAGATTTGATTTAGAAGGACATCAAGAAAAAATAGTACAAACAACAAAAGGTATATATCTTAAAACAAAATTCATTTGTATATTCATGTATTATATATATATGTATTCATGTATTTAAATATAGCAAGTTTTTTTCCATATTCATGTATTATATATATATATTTAAATATTTGTTTGGCATATATATTCCTGGCAAACAATTGCAAAAATTCAAGAAAAACAAGACAAAACAAACATAGCACACCAAGAAGATTTGATTTAGAAGGACATCAAGAAAAAATAATACAAACAACAAAAGGTATATATTTGTTTGCCAGGAATATATATTCCAAACAAATATTTAAATAAATAATATCAGGGAATATTAATAGCAAGTGACAATTGGTTTCTCCCGTTGGATAAAGGAATGGACACAAGGAACCCAAAAGGCTCAAATGCGGAACCAATACGGCTAATCATTTTGCCAATTTCATCACGTACCAGACGCCAAAATACAGGAATGAATATACTGCGGAGATCAGCACGACGAAACGAACAGAATGGTACATAGATATGAGAGATATGACCATCCTATCAAAACTCGATATTTGCTGCCAAACTGCTGCTAATTCGCCAAAAATAAGATAAACGGGGCTATATTAGTCCAAATTTGACGAAACAAAATATGACGTCTCAGCCAGAAAATGATTTACATTTTTATTATATAAAAATATTCATATTTCGAAAATATTTTAATTTCATCAAATTAACCGATTTAAAATTTAAAATTGAAATTTCACAACTGAACAAACTTAAATATTTCTGATGAAAATCTACCACTTTCTACGCTTCAATAGACGCATACCAAATATCTAATTTTCATTGCATAATTTTATTATTTATTTTCAAGAATTTTTTTAGTTAATTACATTATTTAAATCATTAAATTTTTGGGTCATTACAGTAATAGTAATAATGGTACTAGTAGTAATAGGGACCGGAGACCAAACACTATGTTTTAGGCTCCTATCAACAGTAGCTCATGGGTCTGGTACGTGGATCGCTAACTTCCACGTGCTCCTGTCTAACACCAGCTCTTCAGATATATTCCAATCCCTCAAGTCACTTTTTACTACTTCCTTCCATGTTAACCTTGGTCGACCTGTACCTCTCTTTGAGCATTTGATGCGGCCTATAATTCCAACGTGCACAGGTGGCTTGAGAGGCCTCCGTTGGAGATGTCCAAACCATTTTAAGCAATGTTGGACTAGCTTCTCTTTAATTGGTTCTACTTCAAGTTTTTCACGTATATCATCATTTCTAATTCAGTCTCGCCTTGTATGACCATAGCCCCATCGCAGCATACACATCTCTACTACACTTAATTTCTGGGCGGGTTGTATTTTAGTAGGTCAATATTCCGCACCATACAACATCGCAGGCCTGATTGCCATTCTGTAGAATTTTCCTTTAAGCTTTTGTGAGACTTTACTGTCATAGAGAATGCCAGATGCTAGTCGCTACTTCACCCATCCCGCTCGAATTCTAAAACTAACATCTTCATCAGTCTCACCATTATACTGCAGCATTGATCCTAAATATCAAAAGGATTCCTTCTTGAGCACTACTTGTCCAGCCAGAGTAACATTTCCATCCTCTGATCTGACACTGCTGAACTCGCATTTCATATACTTTGTGTTAGTTCTGCTAAGTCTAAAACCCCTTTATTCTAAAGTCTACTTCTACAACTCCAGTTGTCCATCAACCCCTATCCTATTTTCGTTAATTAGCACAACATCATTAGCAAATAGCATACATCAAGGAATCTCACCTTGTATACCCTTCATAATATCATCCATCACTCGGGCAAAAATGTAGGGGCTCAAAGCAGACCCTTGATGTAATCCTATGTTAATGGGAAAGTCACTAATTTCACCATTGAATGCCCTGACACTAGTCACAACATCATCGTACATATCCTTGATAAGGGTAATGTACTTTGTTATGACTGTCTACTTTTCCAGAGCCCACCACATAACCTTTCTCGACATTTTGTCTTAAGCTTTCTCTAGAGCGATAAATACCATGTGTAGATCCTTCTTTTGCTCTCTAAATCTCTCCATAAGTTGTCTTATCAAGAAAATCGCCTCTGTGGTTGACCTCTTAAGCATGAAATCAAATTGGTTATTTTGAAATGATTGTCATCCTTCTTAATCGTTGTTCAATGACTCTCTCCTAAAGCTTCATTTTATGACTTATAAGCTTAATTCCTCTGCAGTTTGTGCAACTTTGAATATCTCCTTTATTCTTGAAAATTGGAACCAATATACTTCTCCTCCTCTCATCTGGTATCTTGTTTGATTTTAAAATATTATTGAACAACTTAGTTAGTCAGGCTATCCCTGTGTCTCCAAGGCATCTCCATTCCTTAATGGGGATGTCATGTAACGACCCTAGATTTTAATTTAATTTAAATTGATAATTAAATGAATTTTTGAATAAAAATTTGTATAATTAATTATAAATGGATCGCATTTGCTATATTACAGCATGATAGGGGGTTCTCGCTTCGCAGTTTGATGACGAACGGGAGACTCTTACCCCTACATGTCCCTAAGAGGGATGGGTTGGTTAGGCAGAGGCCGTGACAGTCGATGGGCTGGCCGTAAAAGTAAATGCGAGGTGCCAGTGTAAGCCACGGTGGGGCTGGGATGGTTGAAAAGCCTACCGGTTGTGACCGCTGTTTTCGCGATCATTACATTTGGTATCAGAGCTAAGGTTAAAACGTTAGCTCAGGAGTATAACACATTAAGTAACCCATTAGAGATAGGGTGAAGTATCCCTAGAATGAGTATATCCCTAAGATATCCGTTTAAATGCCTCAGTAAATTCTCTTACTATCTACTGATAATAAGTATGAGTGCAAGAAGAGAACGAGATAAGGGATAGGGAAGTACGACTATAAATGGTCAATACCCTACAACAGTGGAAACAACTTTCTTATCAATCTCCTTTGATTCGTTTCCAAATTCTTTTGATTTCTTCGTACCAGCTACAAGAAGAAGTTTCGGTGTGATGATGGTTCTACGAACTATTGTAGAAAAACCTTACTTCTTATCTTTATCGGTTTCTTATCAGTTTTTGGATTTAAACCTTAACAAATATGAATTGGAAATTTGGAATTAAAATTTTAAATAAATTGGAAATTTTAAGTGGAGTTAAATTGATTAATAGAATATGAAGGCTAAATTAAATTGAATCGATAAAACGATTTCGTTTAAAACCGAATTTGAAATTCTATTATAATTTCCTGTGAAGATTGAAGTCCGAAGAGGGACAAATTAGTATATATTTTGAGATATTCCGACTTGAATTTGGATATCTTGTGTTTGAGGAATTATAGGAGATCGAATCTATCTATCTGTGTTGTTTTCGTGCCTGCGAATTTCGAGGACGAAATTCTTTTAAGGGGGGAAGTTTGTAACGACCCTAGATTTTAATTTAATTTAAATTGATAATTAAATAAATTTTTGAATAAAAATTTGTAAAATTAATTATAAATGGAAGCGAGTTTCCCCGATTCAAATAGAAAATATATTAAGTCATATGGATTTGAAAATTTGTATATATGTATATATTGGATTTGAAATAAAATTTTAATAAATGACTTAGAAAATGTTGATAGTTGAAAATTTATATGCAAGTTAAAATAACTATTGAAGTTAGAAATAAGTAAAACCAATAAATAAATAAATGTTTATGTATAAGACATATGAAAGTGTAAGACAAAAGAAAAGAAACGAAAGTGTTTGAAAATAAGTTGAACAGAGAAGTATGCCAGGCAAAACAAAAGTATGTAGCCTGCATAAAGTTGTAAATAGAAATGAGAATGATATAAATATGACAGGAAAGTATATATGCATGCACACTTGCAAAATGATGAAAACCAAGAAGTACAAGCAAATAAATGATAGGGGCATTTCACTAGAAGGACAAACTTTGAAGTCCAAATAGTTTCTAGGACACACATCCATATAAATTAATTTCAAGGTCAAAGTCAGTAGAATAATTACTTTTAAGGACAAAGTCAGCAGTCCAATTACTTTCAAGGACATAATTTCATAGGTTTAGAAACTAATTATTTTGCATTTTGTCCTTAAAAGTAATTATTTCAGTTGTGCGTCCTTGAAACTAATTGCACTAGTTAGAGAAGCCCTTGTGGCTAATTTCCACTAAATGATAAGTATGTAGGCTGTAACTGAAAGGAACGCGGAAGATGATCTTAAGGCTATTTAACACTAGAGGGGGGGTGAATAGTGTTTTAAGGATTTCTTTAAAACTTCTTTGATTTAAATTGGTTTAACTATCTTAATGCAAATACACAATCACAGATCAAATCACAGAATCACAAACAGATGCAAATATAAATAAAAAGCAAGTAAAGGAAAGAACACACCAGGAATTTTATACTGGTTCGGTGTTACCCTACATCCAGTCCCGCACAACTCGTACGGCTTTCTATTCAATAATAATCTAGATTACAATCCCTCGATTCCAAGGCGACGAGGTACACCCTCCAGATTCTCAGGTCTCTGGGTAGAACCACTTGATTCACAGGACACAAGTTCACCCGATCGATTTCCAAGGACACGATCACACCTTTATAACCCTAAACAAGTTTATTTGAGTACAAATGTATCTATAACTCTGATAAGCACTGAGATTCTTTGAAGAGAGTGGCAGAGAATCAAACTAGAGATATTCTGGATTGATTCTCTTAAGATTTTGGCAGAATATGGATAGGATGATTAGAAAATAAGATAAGAGAATAAAGAGGAGAGAAAATAAAGAAAGTAGTTATTGGAAAACGTCCATAACAGTCTCTATTTATAGAGAATGAATGGATGTGTCCATTCAAAGAGATTTAAACGAATAGACACTTCTTTTGAAAACAACCTTTGCTATAACGGGAAGCATGTCGACATGACGAGTAACTATGATGTCGACATGGTCTAGTAAAAATGATGATTTGCTTTTCTTTGAAAATGATGATTTAAAACATATGCAACTTTATTCAAATGGACTCTATGTATTTGTAGAAGGTATTTAGAAGTAGAAATACTTATGAATATATATATGTATATATACTAAAATATATTTAAAATCAAGGTAAATAAACTAAAGTAAATATAATATTAAAATAGATTTTGAGGCTAAAATATCAAGGACAATTTTGAAATCAAAATATAACAAAATGATAAATATGATTTTGAGGCTAAAACATTTTTGGAAATACGAACGAAGGTTTTTCTTTTGAAAAGGAATATTTGAAAATCATTTTATGAAACAAGAGATAATTTTGAAAAACATTTTGAATCAAAATTAGTGGATAACAAAATAGGGCTACTATCCGTTCCACTAGATATTTCGTGAGTTCCATCTCACTAGGGTTCCATCCCTTTAACAAGAACGAAGTGGATTCCATTCCACGAGTAAATTGGATAAAAAAGAATGATAGTGCTTTCAAGGAGTTTTAACAAATATCTAACCTAACTATATTATTTGTCTTGAACTCTTGAATATCTTGAATCTCATGAGTCTTCAATCTTGAACTCTTGATCTTTGTCTTCATCAATTTTGTCTTCTTTACTGTACAGTCTTCTTTTGTTGATACCTGCATATAGATTTCCTGCACATATATATTTTATAACACTTCTATAGTTGTTGTCATCAAAACCACTATCCTATGGACTAACATTCTCCCCCTTTTTGATGATGACAACCTTTGTTTATAAAATATTTATATTCTCCTTATAACTCCCCCTTAATCTATGCCTAACTAACCTATTTTATACTTCTCCCCCTTTGTCATCAACAAAAAAAATGACACTAACTCCCCCTAAATCTATGATATTAATGATAGTGTTATCATTAATAATACTGAAACTAGATATAACAATGCTAAATATTGTATACTCAGAATGACATATATGAGTAATATAAGAATGAAAATAATAAGTGTAACCACAAATTATTTTATTCATATCACTATATACATAACTGTTAAATGAAAAGAAAATGCATACAATAAGTAGACAAATCAATCAAACATAAGCACACCTATTTATGTCTTATTACATAATCATATAGTAAGTTATCATAAATAATCAGCACATAACTCTAAAACTAGAACTTAATCCTAAATTTCTAACTATCCTAACTAAGAATCTATGATAATAGTTAGAAATCAAATATAAGAACATAAATTATTTATTAAGTATATTTCAACACACTCATCAAAACCAATCATGTCAGACAAGTCAAACAAATCAATCAAGTCAAACAAGTCAATCAAGTCAATCAAGTCAAACAAGTCAATCAAAACATCAAAAACTAATAATCATATATTATAAGACAATACTACAAACACCTCCTAAATAAAAAATACACTCGTTATGTATACATGTATGCAATATGTAGTTTGTAATGCAGTATGAAATGTATGACATATGCAATGTAGCATGAGATGATATGCAAAATGAAGTGCAACTTGTGATGCAAATGATTATGATATTTCATGCATTGTAATTTATGATGCAATGAAATGTGATATGAAATAGGATGCATAATGATATGTAATATGAAACAAAATGATAATGAAGTAAAAATAATAATAATAATAATATGCAGAATGATATGATGATATATATACTACGGTAAGTGACATTCAAATTATAAGATAAACATGAGTGATAAGTAATATCTAATTGACAAGCATATATATATATATATATATATATATGTGTGTGTGTGTGTGTGTGTGTGTGTCTATGTATGTATACATATATCAAACTATTTATTATAAAACACTTCAACCAAACAAAGGTAAAACACACCAATTACTAGACTTAAGCTAAGGAAACTAATGAAAGGGACTGAAATAGTTGTAAAGACAATAGTTTAAAGGTAATAAATGGTATTAAAACTATAGCATATTCATGAAAGGTAGTAATCAAACTCAATATCAAAATTAAATTGCTAAGAAATATGAACCTAAACTATATATATATAATCAAATATAAAAAATTAATAGCCTACTTAAATAATTATTTTAACTTGGTTGTTTTTATTTTATTTTTATTTTTAAGATTACAAACTTCCATGTTTATAAAATACTTAACTTACTAATTAAAACCTTTATATTAAATTTTTATTGACTAAAATATTTAGAAACATGTTTAAACATCTTTTTTAAAAATAATATCATAATGAAATATTAAAAATAACAAAGATTAAAAAACTAAAATAAACATGTGTTATATTAAGGCCTCTTTCATTTAAATTTTAATTAATTACTAAAGAATATTTAAACATTAATTTTAAATATTCTAATATAAGTTAGAAAATAATTTCTAAAAAGAATAGAGAAAAATACTTAGTTTAAATATCCTTATTTTATAATTTAAAGTTTTAAGTAGAAAAGACAGCATTTACAGAATTCTATAAAAAGTTTTTGCAATAAAATATATTCAAAACATTATAGAAACTGTAGCTTTTACCAAATGCTGTGTAAAGTTTTTGAAACTCTACAGCGTTTCAAAGCACAGAAATGCTATAAAAACGTATTTGCAGCATAACAAAAGCAAAGACAGCATTTCAGAAATGCTATCTAAAGTTCTGGGCAAAAATGGTGATTTTTAACCCAATTTTTATAGTAGTTAATATAGTTAAAGTACAAAAAAAAATTGAATAAAAAATAATGAGAATACATGTGTAAAGATACTTGGCATTATGCATGTAAAAATGCTTTTATTAAAATGTATGTCACTATCTACTTATATGATAAGTATCATGTGATGTGATGCAATCTTATTAATTGAAGAAATCTATAAATAAAGCCTTGTTCTAACATTCTAAATTCCTTTTATTAATTTCTTAAAAATATAAAATTAGTATCTTAAAAGAAATATAGTATGAGAAATAAAAACAACATTAGATAAGTTAAAACTACGAATGAGGGTATGCTTTCTTCCTTGATATAGTTGTAATAAATTAGTTGTAAGATTTTATTTGAAAGAAAACACATTTTAAAAGACTTTTAAAACATTAGACTTGTATATAGATATTTATACTATGGTGTGTCGATACATGGACCAAAATTCAAAATTTATAAAAGTGATAAATTTCTATACCTAACTAAATGCATAGATATATATTTCTAAATGCAACAATAAAGATGAAATGATAGTAAAGCGTACCAATTTTTGCATTCCATCTTTCTAACTTTGTCGTTCCTCCATTTTCGTGATCCACACATTTATATCTTTTCGAATTTGATGATGAAATCTGTTCTATTGCGACGGGCTCGTTTTTCTGATCAGCGTAGTATATTCATTTGCTGAATTTGAAGACCATATGAGAAAGATACAGATGATTTAGTAGATCGAATAACTTGGCGCCAAAACTTTGAATTCGAATTTTGAATGAATGGACACTTCAACCACTATAAATAGGCCCAACAGTCACCACTTTTCATAAAAATTCCTCTTCTTCTTTTTCTTCCCGTTTTTCTATATACTATCAAACTTCTAGAGGGCATATCTCCTTCGTTTCTTAACGGAATTGAATGAAACCAGCGGCAAATCGAAGAGGAAGGCAAGGACTACGATCTAGTAGTAGTTTGGTGTCGAATTTGGACGGTATTGTGATGCAACAGGCCGAACAGTAGAAGAAATGTTGAAGATCCCGTACACAGTTTTTCAGTTTTGGAAAGCCAACTTCAAACTTTCATATCTCACTCAATTTTGATCGGAATTTGATGATCCACCCATCAAAATGACCACGAGAACAAGAAATACAATCTGAAAAGGAGTGGGAACAAAATATTCAAATCTCTGGATGAATTTTGAAGAATATCTTTGACGGATTTGCCTTCTTTTTCTCTTTGTTCACCAAAACTTCATTTAACCATAACTTGGTCATTTCTTGACGGATTCACACGAAACCAGCGACATTGCAAATCATATGGAGAGAAGTATAGTATCAAATCAAGTTGTAGATAAGAACCCAAAGTTTTGAATTGATCTGGTACCCAATTCATTGTCAATTTCCATTATATATCCATTTGTACATAACTCTTCTCCTGCAAAACAAGATAACTATTTAAAGAATCAAGTGACTTTTCAAAATAACTAAATATAATTTTAAACAACAATATCATGATGATTCCGTGACATATTCATATGAAAACTGTGTTAATAATTTTTTTTAAAAAAAATTGCCATTTTAAAAATTTTCAAAATTCAGATTATGAAACTTTTGAAAACCTTGCTCCGATACCAAATGAAAGGAACGCGGAAGATGATCTTAAGGCTATTTAACACTAGAGGGGGGGTGAATAGTGTTTTAAGGATTTCTTTAAAACTTCTTTGATTTAAATTGGTTTAACTATCTTAATGCAAATACACAATCACAGATCAAATCACAGAATCACAAACAGATGCAAATATAAATAAAAAGCAAGTAAAGGAAAGAACACACCAGGAATTTTATACTGGTTCGGTGTTACCCTACATCCAGTCCCGCACAACTCGTACGGCTTTCTATTCAATAATAATCTAGATTACAATCCCTCGATTCCAAGGCGACGAGGTACACCCTCCAGATTCTCAGGTCTCTGGGTAGAACCACTTGATTCACAGGACACAAGTTCACCCGATCGATTTCCAAGGACACGATCACACCTTTATAACCCTAAACAAGTTTATTTGAGTACAAATGTATCTATAACTCTGATAAGCACTGAGATTCTTTGAAGAGAGTGGCAGAGAATCAAACTAGAGATATTCTGGATTGATTCTCTTAAGATTTTGGCAGAATATGGATAGGATGATTAGAAAATAAGATAAGAGAATAAAGAGGAGAGAAAATAAAGAAAGTAGTTACTGGAAAACGTCCATAACAGTCTCTATTTATAGAGAATGAATGGATGTGTCCATTCAAAGAGATTTAAACGAATAGACACTTCTTTTGAAAACAACCTTTGCTATAACGGGAAGCATGTCGACATGACGAGTAACTATGATGTCGACATGGTCTAGTAAAAATGATGATTTGCTTTTCTTTGAAAATGATGATTTAAAACATATGCAACTTTATTCAAATGGACTCTATGTATTTGTAGAAGGTATTTAGAAGTAGAAATACTTATGAATATATATATGTATATATACTAAAATATATTTAAAATCAAGGTAAATAAACTAAAGTAAATATAATATTAAAATAGATTTTGAGGCTAAAATATCAAGGACAATTTTGAAATCAAAATATAACAAAATGATAAATATGATTTTGAGTGTAACAACCCTGTATTTTGTGATTATTTTAATTATTTATTTTGGTTATTTTAATTGATTTCCTGATTTAAAAACTTTATTTTATTTATTAAAATGAATAAATTTTGTTATTTTAAATATAAATTTTGATTTTGATGTGAATTAGAATTCCAAACATGACTAAAAATGATATTTTCCAGAAAAGTGAATTTTGGTCAATATGGTCAAACTTTGACTTTTAATTTAGAAATTTTAAAGTTTGAAAATTTGAATTTTTTCTTTTATTATGAAAGTAAATAAAATTTTAAGAATAATGCTTTTCGTTTCGTTAAAATCTGATTTATAATGTGAAAGTTATACCCTTTTAAATATTGTGTGTAATTTGTTGTATTTAACAAAATTATTTATTTTAAATTATAAAAAAATAATATTTTATTTGGTCATGTAATATTATAATTTATATTTATATGGGTAAAATAACATGTTATGTATATACTTTGGTTTTAAAACATTTTAAAGATATAATTGGCATTTTCCAGTGTTAGCTGTATTTTGTTTAAAATTCTAATTTCCAGTTTCAATTAATTAAAGTAATTCTTTATTTGTTTTTCTATTTTTTTCTTAAAATCTTATTTTATTCTCATTCCCACTTTATTTTGTTCCTCATTTATTTTATTTATTTGACCTTTTATTTGTTTAAAGTGAAATAGAAATTTTATAAGGCTAGTGATATTTATTTGTAATTTTCATGTCTTATTTCCAATTTTTAAACATTTTTCTTTAGTTTTTTTTCTATTTTTTCTAAATTAAATTATTTATTTCACTTTGAAAATACTTTAGAAATTATTTTATTTCAAAATTTTTCTTTAGAATATTTTTAAAATGAAGTAGATAATTTTCCAAAGACAATCGTGATTTATTTGTAATTTCTGGACCCTGTTTTCAATTTTTAAGCAATTTCTTATATTCTTTTTCCATTTTATTTAAAATTAATTATTTATTTCTATTTATAATATTTTGTTTCAGTTGTTAGAGCTTATTTCTGAGTTTATTTTTGTTTTATTGGAATTAAAAAGAAAAAGAAATATGAAGGGTTTAAAATTGCTTAGAAACCGATGTCCTTTCACCTCCTTAAGTCTTTTCAATTGCCATAACCCCTCCTTTATGCTTTGGCCATGACTTTTACTTTTGTTTTCACGTGAAAACTCTCATTTTTCATTTCATCATTCGACCACTTCAGATCTGAAGCAAAAGCTTTTGGTAATGGTTTCATTTTTCTTCTTTTCTCCTTATTTTTCTATGAAAATTGCCTTGTTTTCTCTTGTTTTTGGATAGGCCTCTCCTCCACATCCATGGCCACAAACTCCTACATCTCTTCCCTGCCATCAACACCAGCTACTCCTCTGGTCTTGACCAAGGCCGAGCCACCATGATGCCAAAACTCCACAAAAATTGCAAAACAAGCCATAAAAACATGATTGTTTACCACTATTGCTTCACCACTCCATTTTCCACCACCACCACCACCTTAGGCCGCCTCCACCACCTCTGGCCAGACCACCACACACCTTTCCTTCCACTGACCTGATCCATACCCCTCTGACCTGACCACACAAGCCCATGGCCGAGCCATTTTTGTGAACAAAACCCACTTATTTTGCCTTAAACTCTTCATATTCCTTTGTATAAACTTCCTCCTCGTATTCTACTACCTAGGCCATGCATACACATGACCAAACCTGAGCCAAACTTGTTCAAACCAGAGCCAAAACCATCCCTAGGCCATGAAAAAAGAATAGAGAAAGCATGGCAAAAGATTTGGCATTCGTATCTCTCTTTATTTAAAAGTTATTTCATTTCTAGTGTATTGAAATTTATGGTTTGCTTTGATTTTTGTTTGGGTTGTAACACAAGATCTATATCATTGGATTTGCTCTCCACACTCAAATTGTATTAGAGTTGTCGTGCCTTCGTAATCTTTGTGTTGTGTGCTTGTTGGCAAATCTCCAGCTTAACAGGTGAGTTATTCTCACCAGACAATCTGTACCTATATAACTGATAAACCGACACCACTTGAATCTGTAAATGTATTGCATCCTGTTATAACTGCTATGTTATGATTATATGATGTTCACCCATGCTTAAACACCTGTTATATCATATGTTACTGTTATATTATGTTGTTCTTTTATTTTTATCAGTTTATCACACTACAAGTTCCCTTTAGATTAGAATCACTATGGGTTGAAATGATACATACCCGAACGGACTTTAGAATAGGAGAAAATCGTTATGGGCTGAAATGATATGCCTGAATGATTTTCAATTATTTTCATTTACTTGGGATTGCGGGTTTGAAATGATCAAACCCGGGTATCTTTGTAAATTACGGGTTGAAATGATAAATTACCCGTATCACTTTACCTAGGCTAGAAAATGAAATATAGACCCATTGTTAAAATATGTTTTATAATTTTTTTTTAATATTTTAGAAATGTAAATATTATAATATGTTGATTTAAACTAAATAAAAATGATTTTTGTAAAGCATTATTGATTTTCTGAAAATTTATAAGTGAAATAAATTAATGGTAAAATTAGAAAATTTGAAATGTAAGTTATTTTGGGAAATTTTAATTTGGTGATAATTGGAATTTAAATTAAATATGAAATGTGATAAATTCATGATAATTTGGATTAAAGTGAATTTAAATGATTTTATAATATATTAATGTTTTTTTTGAATAAAGTTAAAATGTGAAATGAATGAATATTTAAGTTGAAATTTTGAAATATATCTAAAATTGGAAATTTGTGAATTTGGCTTAAAAGTGAATTTTTAAGTTAAGTAAATAAAAATGGAATTAAGTTATATTTGAAAATTTAAACTTAAGTGTTAAGTTAATTTAATTTAATGAATTTATAACTTAATATTGGAATTTAATAAGTGAATTATTATTAAATTTTGATTTTTGAATGGAGTTTTAACTTTATAAAATCATGAATATAAGGGTATTTGAATAATTGTTTTAAAAGTGAAATTATATGATTTTACAAGTAAAAAAAATGATTTATATAAAAATATAATTGTTTGTGAAATTATACTGAATATTTGAAGTTAGTTAACTGCATTTCTGAAACGCTATTAAATTCTAATGTAAATGATAATACAACATTTGTAAATGCTGTAGTTGATAATAATGAACCAAATGGCTAAATTTAATTAAAGGCTATTATAGCATTTTTGTAAATGTTATAATGGTTGAATTTAACTAAGTTTATTTGAAACTAATGTAACCATATTACAGAATTTTAAATGCTGTCTTTTGTTACATTGAACTATTTTAAATGTGACTTTCCGTAGCATTTTCTAAATGCTGCGAAAGTTGAAATTTCATTGTTTTAATTAATTTAAGTGAACGAATGAACTTTGAAAAGTTAAATTTTTGGAAATTTAAAATTTTAATTATTAAATATACTAACTTCATTTTTATGATTTAAAATGAAGTAATTTGTTTCGAAATATAAATTATTTTGAAATATGATATTTTGATATTTTGAAATGGATTTTATAAGGATATTGAATTTTGAAATGATATTTGATTTCGAAGTATAAAATACCATTTTGAAATTTTAACCACGGGATGTATTTAATTTATAGTTTAACTGATCCTTAAAGGATGGGCGATCCCAAGCATCCTTTGAGTTATTGTGCATTTCTACTACAGTTCACTTGAGTTGGTTTACATTATATAAGTATATATTGTCCTGACTCGAGTGTTTTGTGTTTTACTTTACGCTCGGGTCAGCCTGAGTATTTATAGCTTAGCTTTGGATTTCTTTCTGGAGCTAGGAATCGTTGGAGATTCTGCTTGTCTAGTTATCTGTTCCTTTAAGTTCAGTTGTTCTATTTCAGTTCTGGTATTCATAAACTTCTATTTATTTGAGATGTCTATTGTATATGTTTTCAAGCAGATATTATGTATTATGTTTTGAGAGTTTGTTATAGTAGCTTCATGTACTACTATGGTTTTTTATATTCCGCTGCGAGTTATTCTGATATGTTCTGTGTCTGTGATTCTGTGTATTTGATTTCATTTGC
This sequence comes from Allium fistulosum, assembly GCA_030737815.1. Lineage (NCBI taxonomy): Eukaryota > Viridiplantae > Streptophyta > Magnoliopsida > Asparagales > Amaryllidaceae > Allium > Allium fistulosum. The sequence continues at coordinate 944,453,005 of CM060903.1, forward strand.
TCCAAATTTATTTAAAATCTGTTATTTTGAATTATTCAAGCCAGACATGTGTGGATTATTGTCGATTTGAATGGTCCAAAATGCCGGGTCGTTACATTGAGGCTAAAACATTTTTGGAAATACGAACGAAGGTTTTTCTTTTGAAAAGGAATATTTGAAAATCATTTTATGAAACAAGAGATAATTTTGAAAAACATTTTGAATCAAAATTAGTGGATAACAAAATAGGGCTACTATCCGTTCCACTAGATATTTCGTGAGTTCCATCTCACTAGGGTTCCATCCCTTTAACAAGAACGAAGTGGATTCCATTCCACGAGTAAATTGGATAAAAAAGAATGATAGTGCTTTCAAGGAGTTTTAACAAATATCTAACCTAACTATGTTATTTGTCTTGAACTCTTGAATATCTTGAATCTCATGAGTCTTCAATCTTGAACTCTTGATCTTTGTCTTCATCAATTTTGTCTTCTTTACTGTACAGTCTTCTTTTGTTGATACCTGCATATAGATTTCCTGCACATATATATTTTATAACACTTCTATAGTTGTTGTCATCAAAACCACTATCCTATGGACTAACAGTAACTAGGAAAGCAATATATGCTTAAATATAAAACAAAACAAAATATGCAGCCTATAGAGTTAGAAAAGCAAAGGCAAGTAAATTATATTATGTACATAAAGGACATGCATTTAATACCCCATCACTACTTTGCACAATAAAATATCATCTCAGCCGAAAGCAAAAAGGACTGTACATACAAAATTCTTCAACATGGACAAGATCATCAGCCGAGATTTTTTTTGATAAAGCAAAGAAAAAATATATATCTTTGCATTGTATTGTACTAAACAAATAATGTCACTTTGTACAAATACATCACCCTGTTGTACAAAATAATACAACACCCTATAACACATTCTTTCTTATATCAGCCTTCTCAATTTTCAATTCATTTTCGTTCCATTCAAACAAACTAAGCAAAAATGAAGTGAATGTCATTTGTAAACAAAACAAACATCTCAAATAAAAATATCAAAGCAATCAAGATGAAGGCTTCAACTAGCAATTTCAAAATCTGATTTCAGCATAGCAGCTCTGCTCTTCTCCTCTGTTCTTCTTTGCCAAGTGAGTAACATTTTAAATTGAAAACTAAGTAAGTTGATGTCTGCTTGCTTGTGAAATCTGAGATGGATGATATTTTTTTTGTAAATATATATATGGATTACCTCTATGCTGTGAATGTTTGCAAGAATACATGTTGATTTGTTTACCAGTATCACTGTTCTTGTTCAGGGAATATAAATACAAGATTAATAAACAAATCTGCAAGCCACTAACATCTTCTCAGCCGAAGTTAATACAAACATATATTCATGTACAAGCCTCATAAATGCAGCTACCAAAACAAAGCTATCAGCCGAGCAAAACAAGTAAACATATAAAAACATAAAGTACTAAGGCAAGTAAAATCATATCAGTGCATTTGAATATGATGGGGTAAGTATGCTAAGCATTAAGTCAAACAAATATAAACATATGCAAGTTTTGTACATACAAGAATAAAAAAAATGGTTTGTGTAAACTTGATATGGAACAAGACATTAAATGCCTTCACCACAAGTACACGAGATATTTCATTCCAGCTTCTTTTTGAATAAAAATCTCTGATTCATTTGTACTAGCTAGGATTATTTGTGTACAAATGCAACTATCAAAACTCTGCATACTTATTCCATTTAGCAAAGCTTCCTTTCATCTTCGATTCATTTAAACAAATATACAAACCTGAAAATCAACTAAGCCAAGCACTTCAGTTTCAAATCAAAAATTAAAGCATCTCAACTACAACAAGCTTTCCAGCAATTCATGGTTAATGTTTTAAAGCTATTTCAAAATTTTCAAGAATCAAGTCAATAAAAATATGCAAGTTTCAAATTCCAGTTCAAGCCTTCCTGTTTTCAAACAAAAGGTCAAGCTTACTGTTTTAATGTCAGGTGAGTAACCTTCACCTTTGAAAACCTAAGTATCTAAAATTAGTTTCAAGTTCATATCTGGAAAATATGTATGTTGTTGTTCCTGAGTATATGTAAGTGTGAATATGTAACTCTGTCCATGCCTGTATCTTTGTTCTTGTTTTTGTTCTTTTTAGGCCAGATTTACAAATAAATCCAAATCTCTTGATCTAAGCATAATTTGGATACAAGCTTTAAATAAAACATGGTTGTTTTATTATAAGCTTTAGTTTAAAATTTTATTTGAGCTAAAACAATTTAGTATTATCTCTGTAAATTTAAAAGAACAAACCAAGATAAATTGGTCAAATTTAGAACTTCTTAATTTTTGAATTCAGGGTTACAAACTGAACTCTTATACAAAAATATGATTTTTAAAGTAAAAATTATGATTATTAGATAAAGGGTTTAAGTGCAGTTCGAATTTGAAATAAACTGCATTTCCACCAATTCTAGGAAATTGAATCAATGTAAAAGGTTGAAATTTGAATTGGAGCAAGTTTAAGTACCTGTGATTTCGTAAAAATTATCAGAAAAATTTCCTATTGAGTAAATTTAAGAAACTAGATCATTTTAGGGTTTTGTTTAAGGATTTGGTCATGCCAGTAAACGTGACGAGTTCGTCATCTACGCGTGATCGAGCTTCACGAAATTCAAGAGGAAGGAAGCTTGTCGTGTTATCGTGGTGTGGACAAAGTGCGGGTGTCTCTGGTGGTCGGCGTGATGGTGGCGAGGCAATTTGCTGAGGAGGGATTGGGTTGTAGTTTCGAACGCGAGGCTCGTTTTCGATTGAGAAATTTTGGTGCCGAGTCGAGTGTCGATTTCGAATAACGGGATGAATCACGACTTGCTGGTGATTGTGATGGCCACCGGAGTGGCTCCGCCATGATGTGCACGTGCACCATATCGTTCTTGTGTCAGGGGGTTGCAATTTGTAACGCGTGGAACTCGAGTGGAAACTCGAGAAATTTCGTAGTTGCTTCGGAACGAAACTCGCGAACGCGAGTATACTCTGCCATCTTAGTTTGGATTTTTAAACTGGAAAAGAAAACGAAAAAAAGAGAGGAGGAAATGGGAGCAGAAGAAGTTGCACAGGAACTCAGGGAAGAAGATGAGGAGAACTCGAGTTTTGGCTCGGGTGGAATACTTGTTTGCTCGGGTTTTGTTAATAAAAAGAAAAATTGGATTAAGCCCAATTAAATTTCGAATTTACAATGTTAAGTGAATTTTGAAATTTTCAAAGTAAATAATGTTGATTTATGTTAAGTTGAGAACTTACTATAAGTTTTAAATTATTTAATAATGTTTTCCTTAAAATTTAAATTAGGGATTTATGATTTGGAATTCATTAAACTATTAAGTTAATTAAATGGGAATTTAATTATTTAATTTATTTTTGATTTGGGTTAATTAAATAAGTAATTAATTTGTGATTTATTAATGTAAGTGATTAGGATAATCACTTTTTTAATTAATTAAGGATAATTAATAAATTAAAGGTTACTTAATTAATGAAGGTGATGAAAGAATGATAATTTATTGAGGAATAATTAATTAAAGTAATTAATTAAAGATAATTAATTTAATGGGGAATTAAATAATTAAAGATTAATTATGTAATAATTAAAGGTTGATGAATTATAATTAAAGGTTAAATAAATTTATTATAAATGATAAATTAAAAATGATTAATTAATAAATGATTAAAGAGTAATTAATCTAAATGATTTGTAATTTATCGATGTTGATTAACCAAAATTAATAATTCATAAGAAATTAATCTGATTTGAATAAATCAGACAATTAACTGACCTTACCTATGGATATTTGGATTCTATTGAATGACTTGATTGTTTGATATCCCTGATATATGATGCTTTGTGATACATCCTGATTTATGTTGTGATCTGTAATTTACTTATCTATGATATATATCTGTGATCTGTGAATGAATGATAAGCATGATAGTTAATACCGCTTATCAATTATATTTCTGTATTTGATCTATGATGATTGAATGTTGTTGCACTATTGTGTGTGAAACCCCTGGACTACACCATACACACACAAATAAGGATTTCACGTGGAAATCGGTTAAGTCACAGATGATTTAAAATTTATGTTTTGAAATTGAAATTTTAATTTAAATTGATTTTGAAATTGGAAATTGGGGTTTAATATGAAAAGCTTTTGAAAGGAGTTTTAAAGATATTTTGGATATCTTGAAGGTTAAATAATTTGATTTAAACTTAAATTCAAGATTTGAAATTGAATTCTATGATTTGAAACTAGGGATTAAAGATGTTATACCGGTTATATAAGGGTTAAACTATTTTAAAAATATTGATTTTGGAATGTGAATAAAATTCAAGGGCTTTAACTCGTGCAAATATAATTGGATTTTTCTTAAACGAAAACTATTTGTTTTCAAATAATAACAGCTTTCATATGAGAAGTGAATTTCCAATTTGTGTTGAAAGGTTTCAAATTTAACATGAAATTGAAATGTTTTGAAAGCTATGAATTGAATCTGTTTATTTTTAACAGATTTGAAAATGATAATATGTTTAAACCATTTGAAATGAAATTGTTTTGAAAGCTATAAGTTGAATCTTTGTTTTAAAGATTTAACGAGTTAATCCAATTGAAATGGAAATTGTTTTGGAAAATCTATGAATGAATCTTTGTTGAAACTGGGTGAACTTTGTGAAATAAATCTTTTTGTTTAAAGATTTGAAAATAGTAATTTGTTTTAACCATTCGAATGAAAGGTTTTGCTGTGATTTAACTGAGACCCCAGTATCCATATGATTCCTAATAATTGCGCTCGTTATTCGGGTTAGCCGGGAAAAGACATTTGTGTCATATAACCCATCCCGAATAGTGATACGTCGTATATGGATAGCATTTGAAGACCGGTGGTGAAGACCGGATATTTTCGAAAACGATAGGACAACTCGTCGAATGTCTCTGCATCGACTGGCCCCGATATAGAGATTTTATCACCCTTTGTGATGGGAAGTCCGGACGTGATTATAAAATTATCCGAATTTGCAAGGGCTTCTTTGGAAGTGCCTTCGGTTCTGTTTGAACCCGGAATAGACTTGTATGGTTACATGTCTGACATTACATTTTGACATATAAAGCCAATTTCTTTCAAATACATTTCTGTTGGTGGCGGAGAATTTATTCTCTTAGCTTAACACCCTTCTCTGAGACGTACGAGCTTAGAGGTTATGTAGTTGAAATTTATCAGCGATATATTCCCAATTTGGTAATGTGACATGCTGAGTGTTGCGTGTGATGATCATTGTTTGATCATTTGTGATATGATCATTTGTTTGATCATTTATCTTTGTGATCATTACTTTGATCATCTGTTGACCCAAAGCATGGCTTTGTGCCAAAGCGTAGCTTTGTGGATGAGACTTCGTCGAACCTCACAAACCGGTAATGGTCGAAACATGAATTGTGCGGCAAGGTTTCAGGGGTAGCTTCCCTAGGGTATGACCATTCCTTTTGGAAAAAGGTTGTGTCAGGTATGGAGCCCTGATATTTAACCTACGTGGTTACTGCAAATATATTTCTTTGTGGTTGTTGGTGTAGAGGATCCTCGTTTAAAGGTCCCAAAGGACCGGGGGTGGCATATCTGAGGTTTAGTATATTCCCCGGGAAGGGGGGTAGCCGGCCTTGTTTGGCAGAGAACAGTTTGGTTCTCGGGACGTCCTTCCAGAGGCGTTTCCATGTGGCAATGGGAAGTTCCTTGGCCTGACCATTTGTTGGAAATCCATCTTCCAATACGAACTGTGTACGGTATTAGTTGTAGAACCTGCCATTTACTTATGGTGGTCACCACTGTTTAGATGGTAGCTATAGTAGGCATAGTTTGGAATGTCTATGCTGGCTAAGATTTATATTATACTTTCGAAAAGTTTTCTGCACGTTGCACTTATAAAAATAATATTGAAATGAATCTGCGTATCAAGCATGTTTGACTATCATAAGAAGAAATCTCCTCCAATTCTGCGTTTGCATTGTGTGTGTGGTGGGAGGTCTTATGGTAGTTTCATTTTCCAAAAGCATTACGAATTAACTTTAAAATTCTCTGCTATTTGTTTTAAAGATAAACTGTTTTTTTTTTCTTACACCAGTCCCATGACTGATCCGGAGTTTATTGTTTCTTTCCTAAACTCTGGATGCTCAAATTTTTTCTACACGAGCAGTCTAGAGTTGGGTTTTTCAGATAGTCAGATTAGTAGATTTTCTGGAGCTAGTTCAGTCTTTGGATATGGACTGCACTTGCTTATCTTTGTGCACCGTTATTGAGAGTTCGAGCTATTTCTGGATTGGCGTTTTGAAGATGGAGATTATCCGTTGCTGATGTTATCGTTTTCTTTTCCGCTACTATTTGTTGTATCATATCTCTGATGTATATTGATATTCATTGTATCATTCTGTTGTAACGGATATTTTATATCAATGTATTATTCATTTCTTCCGCTGTGTTATTTACTTAACTGTGTTATAAGCTCCGGCGACTCGAATTTGAACGGTCGAATCTACGGCATTCGAGTACGATGTAAAGTATGGATGTTTATTTTCGAGCGCGAAAAATCCGCTTCGTTACATGTCATCAGGCCCCAATGCCTTGCCTGCTTTCATCCGTTTTAGCGCCTCCTTTACCTCAGACTCTTGAATATTCCGAACAAAATGTCTGTTGTTGTCATTAAAAGAGTCGTACAGATCGATCGTAGTGCTATAACCTTCTTCATTCAGTAGCTTGTCGAAGTATTCTCTCCATCTATTTTTATCTCATCATCCTTCACCAAAAGTCTATTATACTCATCCTTGATGCATTTAACTTGGTTGAAGTGTTGCGTCTCCCTCTCATGGAGCTTAGCTATCCTATAGACGTTTTTTCACCCTCCTTTGTACTTATCTTTTGATATAGATCTTCATACGACCGGCCCCTTACTTCACTTATTACTTTCTTTATGTTCTTCTTTGCAGCTTTTTACTTTTGCATGTTGTCCTCGCTCCTGTGATGATGCTAGCATTTATAGCATTCCTTCTTCTCTTTTATAGCCTTATGCACATCACTCTTCCACCACCACGAATCTCTAGGTTCGCGTTTATTTCCTTTTGTTATCCCAAACACCTCAGTGGCCACTTTCCGAATGCACGTTGCCATCTCATCCGACATGTCTTTTGCTTCTCCTTCCATATTCCATGCCCCTTCTCCCATCACTTTATCTTTTAACACCCATGGGGCATCTCCTCTGAGCTTTCACCATTTCGTCTGACTAATCTTGGCCCCTTTATCCTATCGAATACGTATCCAAAGACGAATTTCAGATATCAAAAGCTGATGTTGTGAGATGACACATTCTCCAGACATGACTTTGAAATCTACACAAGATCGTTTATGTAGAAGAATATAAGAAGATGAAAAATAAAATAGATCAAGATGTAGCAAAAACTGATCGAGATGTAGAAAAACTGAAGTTACTAACAATAGCTCAAGATCTATACGCAATAGCTGAAAACACTTAAATTCAAACGAAATTAGATATACAGAAATTTAGACGAAAATTAAAATGAAAATTCGAAAGAAATTGGAATTCAAAATTGTCAAAAGGAAAATTGGAAGTCGAAATTATGAACGAAATTAAATATAAAGCAGTGGGGCCGTTAACTTGAAATTAGGTATAGATACAGGGGTAAAAGTGGGAAGACATACTTGAAAATAAAAAGTGGGATGTAAAACATAACACAAAATTGGAAGGGATAAAATTTTATAAAATAACTAAAAATAAGGATGTATCTTAAATTTCCACCTTTGATAATGTGTTCGCAGTCAAATTTGGCACATTGATTTTCGTGTCATGTTGGACATGTTGGACGCGTTTGACGCATATAAGGTGGGCCCATAAAATGAACCGTTTGAGCCAACTATACAAAAATTAACAGTTTGCGCCATACACGTCTAACGCCAATTATTAACCCCAACGTTCATAATTTAATATCATATATTACCATCTTTTCTCTTCTTTCTCCTCCAACATCAACCTCAACTTTAACCCAATAAATCCTCAAAAGACAATCGTGTTTTGAGGTAATTTTTGATATACTCATCTCAATCTCATTTTCGTTTACTTTACATATTTTTATTTATATTTTTTTGAGTTGTAGAATGGCTGAAACTTCTTAGAAAAATTCCTATCGAAGTCCAAAGAATTGGTCCGAACATGCTACGGCATTGTTCCTACGTTGCACGCTGATGCTTATGGAGCATGTGGAACCAACAAAAACGACATCCATAAGAAATTCACATCTGTATTAAATGTGCCTTTGGTGACAGTTTCGAATGAAAACCGGTAACAAACGATCAAATTTGCTACTAGTACGATGAACTAAAGAACAATGGTTTGTAATGCAGAGTTTGTATAACAAAATTACCATTGGATGAGATTTATTGAGGGGAATGGTTAGTGAAATTGAGCAATGGTAGGTCAATCGTGTGAAGGTAAATTTGATATCTTTTCTTTTGTTTACGAATTAGTGTTAATTTTGTTTCTCTTTTCCTTTTCTTTTAAGTAGTTTGGCTCCACACTTACGAAGTGTAAAGAACATCAAATAGCCCATATGTAGTTACTGCATCAAAATTTTCAAGATGCTATTGCAGTGGGAGTGGGAATATTCAAAAATGGTGTTACAGAAGATTAAGTGCATTATACTCCCCCAGCACAACACACACCGTTCGATGCAACATAGGGAATTGACAGATTTTGTACTTCACTTGAAGACATCAACACACAATCGTCATAACTACCTATAATAGCACGTGGTGGAGGTTTATCTTCCAAAGCTCGTGGTAGCAGAAGGCGAACAGAGACTAACAACAAGATAAACAATATAGTCACTTCCTATATACTACCGCTCACCTAATCTTATTTCCTTCCCATATACTACTCCCTTCCCTAATCCTTGTCCAAGTGGATCATCCACTTGCCCGTATACGACCTTCAAGGATGCCATTCATCATGTGAGGAAATTTGATGAAATTCATCTATCTAATTTGGAACACGACAAAGCCCAGAATTGGATTCGGTTGGAGATAGTACGTTCGCAACACATGATTAGATACCAGCAGTTTATAATGGGACATCCATTTGCCAGCCCACTACCTGAGTTCTAGTCATATTTCGTTGAATTCTGTTGTATTTCTAGTTTTATTTTTTTTCAATTTCTAGTGATTAATGAAAGTTGTCTTCTTAAATTATATTATTTAGCTACTTAATTGAAAAATAATTCAAATAAAAATACAATACCAAAAATAATTATTTATATCAAAACAATTAAAATGCTTCTTTCAAATGTCCCTTTCGTAACACAAGAACGTATGCTTCTTTCATGGCTATTCCCCTTTCGTGCTCCTTTCAAATGGCCCTTTTGTGTGCCTTTTCGTATCACACAAGAATGCACCCTTAGCCGATTTAAAAATAAAAATTGCAGTAGGTCCAAAAGCAAAGACTAAAACTGTTGAAACTAGGCCACCACCATGCAGTAGGTTAATAGATGAATTTTGAATTTTTTTATCATTTTAGATCTTATATGCTAAGTCTAAATTGATTTAGATCTAGTCTAAATAAAGTTTAAACAAATTTTTTTATTTAATTGATTAAAATAAAGATTTGATTTGTTTATATTCATGGTATATGATGTATACATGTGTATTAAATACACATATTCGTGTAAGTGTACCTGCAACATATAATGTGTACATGGTTCAATATGCCCGTATATAAGTACTATGATTGACACCATAACAGACACATTAGTATTTTTTGTCTATTTTTTTAATTAATATAATATAAAGCATACTCATATACATAGTGATTGTTAACCGGGTTTTTAACCCAGCAGAATTCAATAGGAGTTAGAACATCTAGGCCAAGTCAAAACAACTCAAGAATCAACCAAAAGGATCAGAAGAATAGGCTAAGAAGGACTCAAGAGGAAGCGCACAAAAATTAACTAAGGGGATGGATCGCTAGTGATCCATCACCTATGGATCGCTAGCGATCCATAAGGACTCCTCATGGATCGTTCAAACCACTTGCATCACAAACCAATATCTTTTCTAGGGATGTTTGCCAAGTTTCACGATGTTCCAAGTAAATTAGTTCAAGAAATGAGCATTCATCTGATTCAAGTTTCAAAACGATCTAACCCATGTGAACTATCATCAAAACAAGGCAACTAGCTACGAAATTACATAGAGAGCACTTACATAAGTCAAGGAGTGCAACCCAAAGGAAGAAGTCCAAAAATCTCTTAAGTGCACGGATCACTAGCGATCCATCAGATTAAGTTGGACTGCTATGACATTCTCGGAGCACCTTCGTATCATCAAGTGTAGACTTCTGGCAAAGCGGCCTAGCCCAATAGCTCTCCAACCATTGTAAATACAATTCTACTTGCAACATAAAGAGGATCTCCTGGACTGGCTGCTGGAACTCTACAGAGATTATTCTTCACTTTTCTCCTCTCATGCAATAGTCATCTAGAGGTCCACTGTGGTTCTCCTATGAACTCTTGTACTTGTGACTTGATCTAACTTATAAGATTCAATCATATTGTAATCCGATTGAACTTGTAATAACAGTCAGTTCATAGAGAGTTATAAAGTGGACGTAGGCTTCGTTAACAATCGAACCACTATTATAATCTTCTTGTCTTCTTACTATTTCTGCTTTTTTTACATTTATTTCCTATATTATTGGTCTGTAAGAACAGGGTTGGTGCTTTCCTAATCAATCCAGGGTGTCGATCCATTCTTTGGGTTAACATTTTAGTGCTTTCATTGTGAATTGAACTCATACTTAGATTAAGCTATCTACTTTGGATTAGATAGTTCAGAAGTTAGATCCTCATCCTCTGCTTAGAAGATTTTCTTCTGAGAATCAATGGCACCGAGAAGAAAGATAACAACCTCCAGAAGATCCATAGGAGCTACCATTGCTGGAGAAAAAACAAACCCTCAGCAAATTGAAGTCAACAACCCCAACAACCTGCTACTAGGAGCTAACTCTAAAGATCAGGTCCTAGGATCCTCCACACAACATGAAGTTGTGACTAAGAGAGAATTGAACAAGATGGTTGATGAAATTAACCGAAAAATTACAAACAGTCAAAATGCTCTTATGGAAAAGATAGATGCTCTCTTAGCGCTCCAAGACTAACTACTCCCAAAACGGTGCTTGAAGCCATGGCTACTACGGAGCAAGAGCATTCTTCTTTTTCTGGCTTGAACGGAAGAAACAGAAGGCAAAGGTAAAAGGAAGTAATAGGTGGAGCTCCAAGAATCAAGATAGAAGAAAACATTAGTACTCCACCCAGAACCTGCTGCAAACCTGAACCTAGAAGTGAAAACTCCATGGGAGAACATATTGGTAGCCGATACCGACTCTGAGGAAGATGAGCGACTTAAGGAAGGTGAATCGAACTCAAACAATCAAACTCCACCGACAAGACCAACCGCCCACCAATGGACCTCTGCAGGAGTGGCTCACCCAAAGACGGGAGAGCCTAGGCTTAAGCCAGCTAACCAAGATTGTTTGCAAAGTCAAACACTTGGCGCAGCTACTGACAGCTGACCTGGGGATGAACGGACAAGGGAGGCATACATTGCAGACATGGTCAGACGCTTCATGGAAGAAAGCAAGGGTAGAAAGGATGATGATTGAGGTTCCGCTTCGAGCCGAACTTCCTTCACCGATAGTATCCTGAGGGCAGAATACCCCAAGAAATTCAAAATGCCACCAGTTATTCCCTCCTATAATGGAACTACTGACCCTCAACAGCACTTGTACAAGTACATTTGGAATATGGATGTTGCAAGGGCAACAAACGCAGTTCGTTGTAAATGTTTCCCCATCTATCTAGATGGAGTCGCCTTCATGTGGTTTACCAGACTCCCTCCGCGATCTATCTCAACCTTTGACGAGCTAGCTAGGAAGTTCTTGGAGCAATTTAGACTTCACACGGCTCAGCAAAGGATGTGATGTCTCTATCTAGTTACTGCTAAGGACCCAACGAATCACTAAAATCGTTCATGAACCATTTTAACACAACCGTCATCGAAGTGTGCAATCCAAATGAGGATATGATTTTCATGGCTTTAGTCCGCTTGATCCATCCAAAGACATATTTTGAGAGATGGATTAAAATGAAGCAACCAACCACCATGAAAGAATTTAATCGAAAGGCTAATCGGTACTTGAGATTGGAAGAGGCAAATATGTTAGAAGGTAAGAATACCAATATGCGACCAAATGAATCGATTTAGAGTAATGTGGCTATCAAAACAACAAGAATTCTAAAGTAACTGCTGGAAAAGATGGGGACCACAAAAGGAAGAACCAACATCAGAACACCGACAAGGGCAACGGAGGCAGAAAAAACTTAGAGGTCTGAAACGCAGAGAATACACTCCGTTGAACGATGGCTTGGAGAATATTTACCTAGCAACTCAGGGAATATAAGAGTATCTGAAGCTGCCTCGGAAAGAAGAGTCTGAGCAACAAAGGAAGTCAGGGATGTTCTGTTGCTTCCACGAAACCCACAGTCATAACACAAACGAGTGTCACCATTTGAAGAATGTGATCGAAGAACTGATTAGAGAAAACAAGCTCCAATAGTATGTGAAGAAGCCCCAAAATTCTGACCAGCCAACCGGACCTCATGCTCCCAACACCCAAGGAAAACAGTCTAGATCTAGCGAAGAGGGATCCAAGCGAGCTTAACAGAGACTTGTCATCAATACCATTTTGGGAGGTCCTCATTCGACACAAAAAAGTTGGGACGAGATGGAAAGATATTCTAGTTCACTCAAACATGTTCCAAAGGAAACCTGCTTTGCAATCAAAGACGGGACCCCTGCTAAACAGCAGAGGATTCTCAATGATGACAATGTGTTCCAAAATCGGGATAGTGAAGGAATAGAAGCACCAAATTTAGATCCAATGGTGGTGATGATAGGAATCGGATCCGCTGTCGTGCGACGGGTGTTGGTCGATATCGAAGGATCGGTAAACATTCTATTTTGACATACATTCGACTAAATAATGTTTAACATGTAGGATGTCTCTACATGCCAAACTAAAATCGAAGGGTTCATCGGCCATCCACAATAATCAGTTGGCACAACCGATTTTCCAGTTGAACTCGGATAGAAGATCGGAGTGTGGTTCTCACCCGAACCTTTGTGATAATTGATGAGGTATCGGTCTATAATGCATTCTTGGGACGACCGGTCCTCGTTGATTTTCGTATTATATTGGCACAATGGTGTCTCAATATGAAATTCCTTACAGAAAACAGAGTTGGAATGATAAAGGGAGACCAGAGTGTCATAAGGGAATGCTACATAGCTGAATTACATGAAACAAGAAAGAAAGAAAAGGGAGGAATGTTGAGAAAACTCTCCACATTCATAAACCGTCAGCATAGAAACTACAGAACCGCTCCTGGCTTGGGAACCACAGCCGATTCGATAAGGCGATGGACCCTAGAAAGAAGAGTTCATGGGAAAAATGGGTAGCACTGGTAGAGATTACGGTGCCTATCCCTGTAGACATGAATGATCCGACAAGAGTACTAAAAATAGGATCATAACTTGGAACCAAGACGCGAGAAGAATTAGTCAAGTTTCTTCGCGCCAATCTGGACGTGTTCGCTTGGACGCATTCTGATATGTGTGGGATATCACTGAAGATAGCATGTCACACACTTAATATCGATCCCAAGTGCACTCCAGTGAGGTAGAAGAGGCGCACTCTAGGACCAGAACGGTTTGCTGCATTAAGAGAGGAAGTGGATAAGCTGTTGGAAAACAGCTTCATCCGCGATGCAACCTTCCCCGTATAGGTATCAAATCCGGTTTTGGTAAAGAAGTCCAATGGGAGGTGGCGGAATTGCATTGATTACTTAGACTTGAACAAACCCTACCCAAAGGATAGCTTTCCATTGCCCAAGATCGATCAACTTCTTGACAGCATGGCGGGCCACGAGCTACTATCGTTTATGGATGCCTACTCGGGATACAATCAAATCATTATGCATGAACTCGATCAAGAGAATACTGGTTTCATTACCAACCTTGGATTATATTGTTATCGAGTCATGCCCTTCGAAGTAAAGAACGTAGGGGCAACCTACCAGCGACTGGTAAACACAATGTTCAAAGATCAGTTCGGGAAAATTTTGGAAGTATACGTGGATGACATTCTTGTCAAATCATGCATATCGGAGAATCACTTAGATAACCTCGCAGAGATGTTCGAAATATTGTTGAAATATGGAATGAAGCTCAACCCGTTGAAATGCTCTTTTGGTGTCGCTTCTGGCAAATTCCTTGGTTTCATCATGAATGCAAGGGGCATTGAAGCTAATCTGGAACAGATTACCGCCCTGAGGAACGTCAAATCCCCCATGACCAAAGAGAATTGCAAAGTCTAAATGGAAAGATCGCAGCGCTGAGCCGATTCATCTCCTGAGCGACCGACAAATGCATACCGTTCTTCGATGCGTTGAAGAAGGGAAAGAAGAATTTCGAATGAATGAATCCTGCTAGACGGCCTTTGAAGAATTACTCCATCATATGGAAACCCCGTCGGTCTTATCTAAGCCGATAAACGGGGAAGATTTGTTCGTTAACCTCACTGTATCGACCCATGCTCTGAGCGTAGCATTGGTACGCGAAGAGGCTAAGGTCCAGTGACCCATATACTACATCAGTAAGTGGTTCACTAGAGATGAAAAGAATTACCCGAAGTTGGAAAAACTCTCGTATTTCCTGTTTATCACATCAAGGAAGCTATGACCATACTTCCAGGCTCATCCCATCAAGATGTTAACGGATCAACCTTTGAACTAGGTGCTGTATCGCCCAGAGACATCAGATCGATTTCTGAAATGGAATATTGAGTTAAATCAGTATGAAATCAGTTATCACCCTCGAAGAGCTATCAATGGACAAGCTCTGGCAGATTTCATTATTGAATTTACCGAGCGGGGCGGTGAAGAAGAAAGCACTTCGGAAATAGTGCCACAGTGGAAGTTGTGTGTCAATGGTGCGTCAAATGAATTCTGTTCTGGTGCAAGGGTGGCACTCCAAACCCCCGAAGGACGATCTGTTTGCTATGCTCTGAGACTGGAATTTCCTTCCCTTAATAATGAAGCAGAATACGAGGGTTTGATGGTAGGATTAAAAATCATTAAAGAATTAGATATAAAAGCTATGCGTATCTATAGTGATTCTCAACTAGTCTTCTTTCAAGTGAAAGGGGAGTACCAAGAAAGGGGCCACCTCACCCTCTACTTGTCAAAAGCACAGGAATTGTTGTAGGACATTGAGCACTACACTTTATGTCACATTTCGAGGGAACAATATATGCAAGCAGATCACCTAGCCAAACTAGTAGTTCCAGAGATGCTCAGTTAATGGGACTGGCCTTAGTCAAATGATTACATCACCCAGCATAGATGATATGGATATCGATTGGATTATGGAAATGGTAGAGGAAGGGAAATCATGGATGGCGTCGATCAAAGATTATCTTATCAAAGTTACACTCCCTAGGGATCAAAATGAGCGAAAGAAGCTACTCTGGAAGCCACCGTGGTTCGTCTTGCAGGATGGAATTCTTTACAGGAAGGGATTCTCTACTCCCTTACTCAGATGTGTAACCAACAGTGAGGCCAAAAAGATCCTCATGGAAGTCCATGAAGGCGATTGTGGAAACAACATCGTAGGGCAGACTCTAGCAAAGAAGATCCTCCAATACAGTTACTTCTGGCTATCCATCAACCGTGATGCACTGGACTACGTCAGGCGATGTGTGCAATGCCAAAAGTTTGCCAAAATACAGAGAAATCCATCCATAGAACTTACGCCAATGGTTGGCCCATGACCGTTTGCAGTCTGGGGAATTGACCTGACCGGCATGCTCTTAATTGCTGAAGGAGGGGCCAAATACGCTATCGTTGCCGTTGATTACTTCACAAAATGGGCCAAAGCGGAACCGCTGGCTACTACTACCATTAAGAAAGTAATTAACTTTGTCACTAAAAATATTATTTGTAGGTTTGGAGTGCTACAAAAAAATCATCACAGATAACAGAGCTCAATTCGAAAGCGCTGAATTCAAGGACTTTTGCAAGTGTTTCCGTATCGAAAAGAGTTTCTCCGCAGTGGCACACCCTCAAGAAACGACTGATGCAAGTTAAAGGGAACTAGGTTGATGAGATCTCACTTACACTGTGGCTTACCGAACGACGCACAAGTCAGCAATTGGACACTCGCCATTCAGCCTAGCATACGGATCCGAATCAATGATCCTAGTTGAATTGGAAGTCCCCTTTTATCGAAAATGACACTTCAATCAAAAAGAGAATGAGCAGCTTTTTTTGAGTCACTGGATCTGATTGACGAGAAACGAGAGGAAGCTGAGCTAAGGACCATGGCTCACCAGAAAAGGGTGACACGACACTTCAACTCCAAGGTCCATAACCGTACCTTTGAAGTGAGAGATCTTGTCCTAAAACGGATCTATCCGACTCCAGGAACATTCAGACCAAACCGGGAAGGACCTTACTCAATCAGGCAAAAGCTCAGAGATGGCACTTTCAAGCCGGCCACAGTCGGTGGAATTCAGATTACCCATGCTTGGAACAACGAATCATTCCGGCATTACTTTATTTAGCTTTTATTTAGGTATTTTCTATTTTCGCAAATAAGCCGTCCGACTACACTAGGGGCATTGTAAATATGCAAATTTTTTCTCTACTTTCCGTTTATCAATAAAACTCTTTAGCTTCTTGAATTAATAAAACCGTGTTCATATAAATTACTCGTCGGGTCAGTGAAAGTAAAACGACTCAAAAATCATTCATTAGCTACTTGCGGAAGTGAAACTACACCCAAGTATGCTTCCCTACATGCCAAGTCGACGAAAGTAAATCGACTCAAAATCAAAAGCCACGCATGTCGTAAGCCATGCACCCTCAAAAACCACGCACTCTAAAAAAGCTGCACATTTTGTAAGCCACGCACCCTCAAAAAGCCACGCATTTCATAAGCCGCGCACTCTTAAAAGCCACGCATTTCGTAAGCCGTGCAATCTCAAAAAGCCACGCATTTCATAAGTCGCGCACTCTTAAAAACCGCGCATTCTATGCAAGCACTACTTGATGTTGCTCCGACATCATCAGAAAACCATTAAGATATTGTAAGTACCGGTATTGTCCTAAGAACACTGGGAAACTCGTCTATTGCAGGAATAACAAGGATCCACTTCCACTATCAAAAGTAATCGACGTGAGTCTAGCAATGTCGCATAACTAGAGATCGGCAAAGAATTCCAATCGTTGACCGACAAAATCTCTGGAGTCGAGACATTCGAGTCGCAAGTTCCCAAATATAGGAACCGTAAAGCGGATTCGGCTATAGACATTTGAGGAATCGCTCGGATCAACCGGTCATTTATCAAGTGTTCGAAGAAAACAACCCTGTAAAGTAGGGGGCACACATACCAACATTTAGTTGAAAGAAAAACTACTCCACAGTCCCATTTCCCTGAACAAATTTTTTTGGCAATCACAACGGATCTAGTTATAAAACTAGAAAAAGTGCATACATAATGCGTAAAATCATGAAAATAAAGGCACCATAGACCATAAAACACGACATGAAAATGTGAAGTATAAAAATTGCAGAACAAGCAATCATGTCGTGTACACACATAAGTGGTATAAAAACAAGCTAAGTACATGATAAATAAGAATGAACATAGAAGAGATAATAGTAGAAACATTAATCTTTTCATTTCTTTTAACATTTTCTATATAAAGTCAAAATGTGGGGGCCATACCCACACAATATCAGTTGACAAAAAGAAAAGTACAGATGCTACAACAAAAGTAATAAGTGCAGACTGTGCACTTGAACAAAATACATGTCGAACAAATCAGAATGTTACAAAGTCCGGCTCCACTGTCACCCGAGCCCTTCAGTGCTTTTTGCCACCACTTCCTTTCCTGCCTTTGGTCGGAAGTTTCTTCTTCTTATCAACATCCCCATCGGGAGTCGTATCGCTGCCAGAGATATCGATTATAGGCTCCATGCCCATGTCTCCTTCTTGTTCTTCGGCCCCA
Organism: Allium fistulosum; assembly: GCA_030737815.1. Classification (NCBI taxonomy): domain Eukaryota; kingdom Viridiplantae; phylum Streptophyta; class Magnoliopsida; order Asparagales; family Amaryllidaceae; genus Allium; species Allium fistulosum. The sequence continues at coordinate 944,471,242 of CM060903.1, forward strand.
TCGGAAGACTCCCCCTTGGTCTTGTGCTTGCGTAATTTGCAGGAGCTCCTCGAAGACTTTCTCTCCTACACCTTTTCCTTCTTAACTACCACCATCTGCTACTTAGTTTTACTTAGCGAGCTAGCTTGGTATTTCTACTCTCAGGTGTTAGCTGCTGCTAAAATTGCCTTCTAGAGATACAGAGGGGTCGCCCAGGTCATGCAACGCAGCGATCTTCTCAGATTTTAGCCCTGGTTGCAAGCTAGACATGGGCGTGGTGATCAAAGCAGCTACAGGAATAAGTGTTAAAGTAGTTGAAATAGCAGTAGGCCCCGGGACTGGAGAAATTAACAGTTAGACGGGCAAGGAAAACAGACCTATAAGATTAAAAAGGAAAGCTTTCAATTCATCTTGTTCTTGCAGTGTGAGCTTGAAATCCTCAAACTCGGGAGAAACAAGAAAGTTACATGTATCAAAAGTGTGACCGTGAATCTCAACCTCATATTCCCCACCGTTTCCTTCTTTTGGTTGCACAATCTTGGACGAAGTTTCAGGACCACCCAAGGCTATGAAGATAGTTGCTAAAGGGGCGTACAACAAAGCAGCACCGGCCGAAGCCGGAAAGATTCCTGTCTGATCATGAGGCTACTTGGACGATTCTCCAGGCTTAGAACTGAAAGGATCTGATAATGCTTTAACGGCTGTAGTTGCAGCAGCATCGGCGGCTTCTCACTCCCTTTCACCCCAATAATATCTCGGCCAACTACCAAAGCCTTCTTTGATTCTTCGTTAAGATAGGCATCCTCCAACCCTTGTTCAGTGTACACATCCCCGTCTTCTCAAAAATGGGCCAGGACTTCTTCCCAAACCACAGCAAGAGTACATGGGAATTTGGGTCCCAGATAATAGAGGCTGCCCTGATGCAAAAGGGAGTTGATGTAGAAGTTCAAATGGTGTCATCCATCTTCGTTATCTTCCTTTTGAAGGCATCTTGCACAACCAAGTAGTCTGCCGTCACAGTGGCCTTCTCGACTTCGACTTTGGTCTTTTCAACATTGAGTTGCACAACTTTTTCTTGAAGCAAAGCAATCACTTGAGCCTAGTTAGAGATGGTCTTATCTCGAGATTCCACCATTCTCGCATAATCAACAATTGTCTTCTTATGAGTTTCGACAGTTTCATTATGACCAACAATATTTCTCTTTTGAGCTTCAATGATCTCATCACGATTTTCGAGGTCCTTTTTCAACTTAACTTCATCAACATGGGCTATCTTGATTTCATCTTTGGATATGATCTCAATTTTTGCATGAGCCTCTTCCAATTACTTCAAAAAACTAGCGTTGCTCTAACTATCTCGAATAATAGCATCTCTCTTTTGTCAATTGATCAATTCTGGTGTCATGTTCCGTCGGCATCCTTTCGTAAACATCCTTTTCCAGCTCGAAAGAAAGAATATCTTGATAGTTGTTATGGTTTATGTCCACCAGCTGCTTACATAATTTCTCCTATCCTTCAGCTTGATCCAAGTCGCTCTGAATCTCTAAGAGATGGGGTATATAAGAATCCTTATGAATTGGACGTACGCCACGATCGAATTTAACTCCCTTCAGGAACCATCCGGGAAGTGCGACTTTAAGCTTAGGTGGACCAAACGAGAGAATATAAGCAGGTCTTATGTGACGGTGTGAAAAACCAAAAGCAGGCACAACATGAGTTGATGGAGTCTGGGTTGATGGAGCAACTTGAACAGTAGAAGTCAGAACCTCAATTCTGATAGAAACTAGAGCCGAGGCGGATGTATGGTGCTCGGAAGGATGACGTTCAAGATCTACTTTCAACTTTTTGGATGTTCTCTTCGTAATCATCGGGAGCCTTCTTCTTCTCATAGCCACCCCTATAAACTCTTCCTCGGTCCATGTCATTTCGACAGCAAGCTTCAGCTTCTCGATCTTTTCTCCTCCTCCATTCTTCCTTGGTTTCTTGGGGCTAGTGGTGGCTTGAAGTCCATTTCGACCCACGTTGTGCATCTGTAAATTATTCAAGGTCTTCATAAAGTCCACGGCCTCCCATAGTAACTTATATATAAAAATTGAAGTAACTTTAGCGACATAAAATGAGCCCATATAATGCATATATGAGAGTACTTGACCCTAGTGGAGTATGTAATCTATCATTGGCGGTCTAAATGGACTTCACAAATCGGGTTGGGAAGCCACTACAGTAGGAGTCGGGCTAACTCTAGAAACAACATGATAGGAGTGAGAAGACGATCCCTTGAACTCAAAATCACCTCCCATGAGTTCTGCAATGTCCACATAAACGTTGCTGAAGTCCCCAAAGTTGATATCGGTTTCCTTTAGCAGAGAACCATGTAGTCGTTTGGCTGCTGGGGTAACATCTTTAGCAATAATCACTTGGGGAGGCGAATCTGGGAAAATGGGACTCATTCCCGGAGTTTCATCACATGATTTGAAATTTCCTTCACTTGAACTTGCATCAAATTCCTTATCACTAAAGGAGGAATCATTGCCACTCCAGCTCTCAATTCCATCTTCTTCCTTTTATGCAATCACCGCAGCCTTACCTTCTCGCTGTTTGAACCCCTCTTCCACCTCCTCTGGGATCGAAGGCATCCTGATCGGGCTACTAGTTTCGATCGTAATTCCTTTTCCTTCACGAATTTCCTCAGTTTATCCACCTGGTGGACCTTCTCCTTCTGGTAGATCGCCCTCTTCGGAATCATGCAATGAAGTAATGGAGCGCGTTTGAATCCTCGGATTGGTAAGGGACAAAACTTCAATGGCGATGGCAGATCTCCTAGGCTGCAACAATCCGTAACAATACAAATTCTCATCTGTTAGCAAAATTTGACCTATCTCTCTAGCATATATGGCCTTCAGAGTATGGAAGATGGGATCAAGTGATGGATCTTTATTTGGCCTCAGAATAACTGCAAGAAGCATTCGGTCTATTAAAACTCTGCACCATCGCAATTAATCTCAACGAGTAAAGAGAAAACTTACCCTCTGTCATCCAAAGACGATTAAATACTTCAGGATATCTAATGAAGAAATAATGAATCTTGAACTGGGACAAGTTACTTTGGAGTTGAAGCACGATTTTACGATTCCTTTGGGCCTTAATGATCATAAGAGATGGACATTCATCTCTCTTTTTGAATGAGAGGAAATATCTCAACTTGTCAAAGCTTGGGGTACTGTTGAATGTCCGCATAAACAAAACGTGAAGACAAGTCAAAATTGTGTATCCGTTAGGATGGATCTAAAATGGAGTTATTCCCAAATTTAGAAGAGTCTCTCTTAAGAAATGATTGAACGGGGGCACTGCACCAGTCAAACACATGTACCGATGGCAGGCGGTGTACCTCGAAGGTGGCATGTGTGCAAACTCATTTTTCAGTGGAAGGCGCACATCATCATCCAAAATTCCATGCTATAAACAAATATTATGCAGAACTTTAGCAGAAATGATTGTAGAAGCTCTCTCTGGAGGATTAAGTAAAACTCTAAAGTTCGTAGGAGTTCAATTGATGACTGGACCGATCAGCACCAATTGATCATATTGAACCTGTGGTGCTGAAGAAGCAGGCGCTGCTAAAACCATTTGCGAAGGCATGACTGATGTCGATTCTACTTCCGAGAGTGTCGGGCTTCCTCCACTGGATTTACGTTGGGATGATGGACACTTCATTCTATATAACAGAACTTGTATCCAACATGGTCAGGTAACTCTATTTTTAATTAGAAATCACTATATGTTGAAACGCCTGAATTTCGAGAAGATGTTAACTTGTGCCATCTCGTGGGATATCAAGCGTTGACTGGGGCAAGTGCAGTGTGTTATCTATGTGGGATGGGCTTGGTGTCTTGAACACTATGAATGCTCTATCCTGTGTAGTAGTTCACTCGCAATAGAGAAGGAAAAAGATTTGCATATCATTCATTGAAGTTATTCCTCCTACACTTACCCGTTATCGATCAACGATCGATAACGGATCCGTTGTCCAAAACGACACGGAAAGCTCATTCTATTCTCAGGTACATCGAGCGTGCGATAGTAAAATTAATCATGGATGATCAAGTCCATAGTAAACCGCCTCGACGGAGCCATCGAGGCCATGCACTAATCGATTTTGATTTATTGAACGAAGATAGTAGAATACGTCAAGTGCAAGGCACGAATCCACTATATACCTCCAATAAATCACAATCAACCCACTTTGTTCGCCATTCTCATCGATCGCACCAAACCCATTGGTAATCACCACCAACATGGTAACCACGTCATCACTAACCTCAGAGCAAAAGCAAAAGCATTCGACTTTGAGCTTGTGGTGATCCAAGCAATGTAAGGTCGGCAGAGATCCAAGCAAGCGACAATTCTAGCACTAGGGCTTGGCTCGAGGTGATGGCGAAGATGGTTGTGGTCGGCGACAGAAGGCTCCAGCGATGGAGATCAACGACCGTGGTGGCAAAGGCTAATTTAGGGTTTGCTCATGGTTGGCTCGAGTCATAAAAAGAATAGCTCGGGTTGCAAGAAGAATGCGCGATGATGAGAAGGGCCGGCTCAAGCAAAGCTAAATAGGAGATTGGTTGAAGAAAATTTGCTAAGTCTATGGATTGCTAGTGATCCATCAAGTTGCAACCGATCTTCTCCAAACTTTCCAAGCATGATTTATATGTTGTTTGTACGCATCTTGAAAATTGTATGATCGAAATTGATTTATTTTTACGAGCGATGACGATTCACATCGAAAACTCAACATATGGCCGAATAGCCAAAGCCAAATTCCCATGATAAGCTCAACACGATCAATTAAATTTCATAAAAACAAAACTCAAAAGCATTTACTTCCAGAGCACACCTTATTTCCAACAAAGGCTTACTCTGAAGGAAAATGTTAACCGGGTTTTAACCCAGCGGAATTCAATAGGAGTTAGAACATCTAGACCAAGTCAAAACAACTCAAGAATCAACCAAAAGGACCAAAAGAATAGGCCAAGAAGGACTCAAGAGAAAGCACACAAAAATTAACTAAGGGGATGGATCGCTAGTGATCCATTACCTATGGATTGCTAGCAATCCATAATCACTACTCATGGATCATTCAAACCTCTTGCATCACGAACCAATATCTATTATTGGGTTGTTTGCCAAGTTTCATGATGTTCCAAGCAACCTAGTTCGAGAAGTGAGCATTCATCTGATTCAAGTTGTAAAACTGTAACATCCTGCCGTTTTGGACCATTCAAATCGACAATAAAACCACACATGTCAGACTTGAATAATTCAAAACAATAGATTTTAATACAATTTGGGGCAAATAAAATCAATCACAGAATCGCAGACACAAAATATCAGAATAACTCGCAGCGGAATAAAATAACTATAGTAGTTCATGAAGCTACTAGATACAAAGTCTCAAAACTAATACATAATACCAAAGTCTGAAACCAATACATTTGGAAATTCAAGGTACATAAGTTCTCTACTACAAAAGCAAAAGCTGAGTGGAAATAACTGGAATAGAAATATCAGGTAGACAGCTAAATCTCCAGCGGATCTCTAGCTCCAAAAGATGAAACCAAAGTTGTGAAACTTAGGCTGACCCGAGCGTAAGGCAAAAACACAAAACACCCGAGTCAGGACATACATACTTGTAAAATGTAAATCAACTCAAGTGAACTGTAAAAGAAATGCATCAGTAACTTAAAGGATGCTTGGGATCTCTAAGGATCCGTTAAACTATTTACTATGTAGTAATATACGCTATTATAATAATGTCTAAAGTAAAGTAAACTATTAAATAGCGTTAAAGCGTTATCCATATCCCCCTTAACACATTTTATAATGCCAATAGTCTATACAATACTGTAACTCCCCGTAAACTGGGGCCGCCAGAGGATACCCCATAGGTACGACATAAAACAAACTCGTAGAAGGCGCGCTAGGGTAGGTGACACGGCATAACTAGGCAATGCCAGGGTAGATATACCAATTACACTTCCGGACTGTTGGTAACGCATAGCCGCAACTACCGCCCAACTCGATCCACACTCCCGAATCAAAGGTGCACACCAAATCAATCACAAAGTAATAGAATAGCTAACGATGAAGTGTGTTCGATCAGAGGAGCTACCTCCTTGGCCCGTCAATTGCTCCTGTTTTAGCCACCTTATGCTAACTCACAGGAGTTAGGTCCACGTAAATATACCTTTATGATCGTCGCCATCATCCTACTTCATTCTGGAATCTCCACCACGTACACAGTTGTTAAAGTGGTTTTAGGTATCGACAGAGAGTATGCCCATATCTGATCCCGGTCTCTTTAACAACCAAACGTTATTATAACCCGTGGTTATTCAATTTCAAATGATCTATATTTCATATCAAACATATTCCTTTCAAAACCATATAAATTCCATATCATTTTCTTTTAAAATAATATTCATTTTTCCAAAGTAGTAATACTTCCAAATTCATTTAATTATAACCCCTTTGAAACGTAAAAATTTAGAGATCATAACACTTTAAAAAATGTAACTTTTAGAACCATACATTTGGAACTATAACCCTTAAAAAATTTGTAGCATTCTGAAAATGTCACTTTTAAGAAACACAACAGTACAGAAGTGCTACTGTAAGAATTCGCAGCAGTGCAGAACTGTTATGGTAAGATTCACAGCATTGCAGAAGTGCTACTGTAAGAATCCGCAGCAGTGCAGAATTGTTACAGTAAGAAACTGCAACAGTTTTGAATTGCTACCATAAGAAATCGCAGCAGTTTTGAATTGTTACCCGTAATACTTCTTACTACAATAGTTTATATGATCAAATAGTATATATATTTTTAGTTTTATCATAGTCATTCTATCATTCCTATTATATTACTCAAATTTAGCTATTTGGTCATTAAAGAAACTACATCTTTAGTAAAATAACTTTGTTACTAAAATATCAAATTTTAAAGCAAAAATCCTTATGCCAAGTTAAAAGTATTTTAACTTACCCTTTTATTTTCTTTCAGTAAATAACATTTTATCATTTTTATTTCCCAAATGATACTATTTACATTAGTTAAAACTTACATTTTTTTCCCACAAAACATTTATCATTTTAATTACTATTACATAAATTAAAACTTACAATTTATAGGTTAGAATAAAATTCCATTATTAGGTCAAATCGGATTATTAAATTTTTAATTAACCTTCATACTGTAAATTAGATTCCAAAACTTTACATTTCCAACTATTTATTTCTTATAAAAATTTTAACACATGTAAACAAATTTATAGAAATCCTTACATTAAATTTTAGTTGAAATTCATATATAGAAATCCAAAATACTTAATAATTTTTAGAAAGTCATTTTAAAATCAACCACGGAGTCTGTATAAAATTCTCTACCCTAGGGTCAAGTAATTACGAACATATATCATTTCAATCCGCAATTTATTAATTTTCCAGGTTTTATATCATTTCAAACCCGCAATCCCAAGTCAAATAAAATTGCTCAGGCCTATCATTTCAGCCCATAACAATTTTCCTTAATCTAAAGATCATTCGGGTATGTATCATTTCAACCCATAGTCAAGGAACTTGCAGTGTGAGAACAGAATATTAAATAAACATAACAATATTCAATATATCATGGTATATGATCATAACAGGTAAAATATGATATGAAATAACATAATATAAACATAGGTGAAATTCTCAACTTGCATATACAAATCCATACAATTCCATTGTCATCAATTCACCAAAATATAAGTACGTTGTCAAGAGTGATTACTCACCTTTCTTTGGTTAGCAAAGCGATTCAAAGCGCAACAAGCATGACAAATTATGGTGAGTGAGAGGAGAATCCAAATCTGACGCTTTGAAAAATAAAATAAATTCCATACGTAAACAAATAATTCACATAGAAAAAAAATAGAAAAAAAAATATTTTTGCAAAATACAATAGAAGAGGCTTGTCTAGGGGGTGCATAGGCTAGGGTTTAGAGGTGGTTTGGGTTAGGTTAGGCTCGGCCATAGGAGTTTGGGTTAGGGTTAGGCTCGGCCTAGGGCTTTTGGACTTGGTTTTGTGGTGTAAAGGCTAGGGTTTTGGTGGAGAAGGCTCGGGTTTGGATAGGTTCGGCTAGGCTAGGGTTTTGGAGAGGTGGAGGCTCAGGTTTGTGTAGGGTTTGTGGTGGCAAGGCTCGGCTTTGGTAGGGTTTTGGTGAAGTGGTGGCCGAAAATAGAGAAGGGGGAATGGAGGCCGAAATTGGTGAAGAGGAGAGGGGGAAAGAAAGGAGGAAAAAGGAGTTTTGGTTGGAGTTTGGTGATGGGGAGGTGATGGAATAGGTGTGGCCGAAATTTCTAAGGAGAGGAGGAGGAAAATTGTAGAGGAGAAGAGGAAGAAGGTCTAGGGTTTGGAGGATAAGGATGAAGAAGAAGAAGAAGAAGACTTACATAATTCTCTGTGGAGGCACAAATGAAAGATGAGGAGGCTAACTAAAACCCTAGGAGATGTTATATAGGCTATTCAACAGGTTGCTTCTCATCTACTACAGGGGTTCTCAGCCCATTAGTACAAGCCCACATCAAAATATAAATAAGATAGAGGTTAAGAGAAAACAACTACGTGTAATACGCCAAAAACAACAAATTTGGAGAAGTAGAAATCAAAATTTAACAAAACGAAAAACCATGAAAATGTTAGAATTAAATACATCTTCATAAAAAAATAAAAGTTCAAAATTCATATTTTAAAAGTTTCACAGAAAGTCAAACTTTGACCAAAGTTGACCAAAATTTGCATTTTAAGAAAAATCTTTATTTTATTAAATTTGGAAGAACATTTCACATCAAAACTCAAAATATTACATTAAATTTCCAAATTATCAAAATTTTAAAATAATTATATTCAAAATTTCAAATAAATTTTCATTTAAAATATTTTCAAAATTTGCGGGTTGTTACAAGAACAATGTAACCCATGTGTGAACCATCATCAAAACAAGGAAACTAGCTACGAAATTACATGGAGAGCACCTACATAAGATAAGGAGTGCAACCCAAAGGAAGAAGTCTAGAAATCTCCTAAGTACATGGATCACTAGCGATCCATGCCCTATAGCTATAGATTCCTAAGTCCAAAAATCTCCTAAAGTTGGATCGCTATGAAATTCTCATAACGTCTTTGTATCATCAAGTATAGGCTTCTTGTAACGACCCACTATTTTGGACCATTCAAATCGAAAATAATCCACACATGTCCGACTTGAATAATACAAAATAATAGATTGTAATAAATTTCGGAGCAAATAAAATCAATCACAGAATCACAGACATAGAAATATCAGAATAACTCGCAGTGGAAATTAAAATACCATAGTAGTTCATGAAGCTACTATAACAAAATCTCAAACAAAATACATAATATCAGTTTGAAAAAAACATATACAATAGAAGTCTCAAATACATAGAAGTTTATAAATACCAGAGCTGAAATAGAACAACTGAAACTGGAAGGGGATAGATAACTAGACAAGTAGAATCTCCAGCGATTCCTAGCTCCAGAAAAGAAATCCAAAGCTAAGCTGTAAATACTCAGGCTGACCCGAGCGTAAAGTAAAACACAAAACACTCGAGTCAGGACATACATACTTATATAATGTAAACCAACTCAAGTGAACTGTAGTAGTAATGCACAATAACTTAAAGGATGCTTGGGATCGCCCATCCTCTAAGGATCAGTCAAACCATAAATTAAATTACATCCCGTGGTTAAAATTCCAAAATGGTATTTTATACTTCGAAATCAAATATAATTTCAAAATATCAAAATATTTCAAATAAAAATATTCCATTTAAATCATTTAAAAATGAAGTTATTATATTTAATAGTCAAATATTCAATTCTCAAAATTTTACCATTTTTAGAATTCATTTATTCACTTAAATATATTAAAACAGTGAAATTTCAACTTTTGCATCATTTAGAAAATGCTACGGAAAGTTATGTTTAAAAACAATTCAATTAGCAAAAAAACAGCATTTAAATGCTGTAATAGGTTTAGATTTCAAATAAAACTCTAGTTAAATTCAACAACTACAACACTTAGTTCATTTTAGCCATTTAGTTCATTTATATCAATTACAGCATTTACAAAATGCTCTAATATCTTTAACTTTAGAAATGATAGCATTTCAGGAATGCTGTCAATTTAAATTCCACACTTTCACTACAATTTCATAAACAATTAAAATTTATTTAAATCCATTTAACTTATAAAAATCATATTTTCTTACTTTAAAAACAATCATTTAAATAACCCTTAATTTATGATTTTACAAAGTGAAAGTTTCACAAACAATTATCAAATCTTTAATAATTCACTTATAAAATAAATGTAAAATTTATAACATTTCATTTACTTAACATTTTAATTAAGTTTACTGTTTCATAATTTTATTTAAATTCCATTTTATTTTCTTAACTTAACTTTTACTTTTAAAACACTTTCACATTTTCCAAGTTAAGTTATACTTCAAATTTCAACTTTTGAACATTATTTATTTAACTATTTTTAATTTATAGAAAAATCAATAACACTATATAAAATCATTTTAAATTCAAATAAAAAATCAAATTATCATAATTTTTACATTTTTAACATATTTTATAATTTCAAGAAAATATATATATTAACCACGGGTCTGTATATAAATTTTTCTAACCTAAGTCAAATGATACGGATAATATATCATTTCAATTCGTAATTTACAAAGGAAAAATCCGGGTTTTATTATTTCAAACCCGCAATCCCAAGTTAAATGAAATAAATAAAAATCGTTCAGGCCTATCATTTCAGCCCATAACGATTTTTCCCTATTCTAAAGTCTGTTCGGGTATGTATCATTTCAACCCATAGTGATTCTATTCTACAGGGAACTTGCAGTGTGATAAACTGATATAAATAAACAGAATAGCATTATATAATAGTAACATATGATATGACAGGTGAATAAACAGGGTGATCATCATATAAATAATATCACAGTCAGGTATAATACGATAATATGAACTACAGAATCATAGGATGTCAATTTACTACTTATATAAGTACAGAATATCTGGTGAGAAATACTCACCTCTATAAGCTGGAGATACACAACCAAACACACAAACAAAGATCCAAAAGGCACGAAAGCACGACTACGATTCAAGTGAGGGGAGAGCCAAAGTGGTTATCTTATACATATCAAACAAAACAATATATTGTACATGAATATACAACACAAATATGATATTAAACAAGCTAGAATTTATGCACAACAAAGAACCAAACCACTTGCACTTGCTTTTCCCTATCCTATGCTCAGCCTAGGTATAAAAATGAACGGCCTAAGCTATGAATTTCGATCAGGTATGGTTCATAGGGTCGGCTATAATGAAGAAGTGAAGGAGTGGAAGTTGTTATGCATGAACATACAAAACCAAGGCACAAAAGTGAATTTTTATGCAACTACAAGTCACGGCTATGGCCCCAAGTGGCACGAACAGGCCTGGTGGAAGCTAGGGGATGGTGTGGCAGTGGCTTTGGATCAGGTATAGGCTGGTGGGAGTTGTGCAAGTGGTGGCCAAGAGGTGTGGTGAAGTGGTGAAGGCAATAGGTGGCTCGGCTATGAATAAATAAGAGGTGTTTGCATTTTTTTGTGTGGAGCTTGCATCATAGAGGCCACGGCCGGGTAGGTCAATGGAGATGAAGGTGTTTGCAGCTGGACAAGGTGGTGATGAAGGTGGTGGTGATGGAGGAGGATATAGGCCGAACATATAGGTGAAAACAAGGCAAGATGAATGCATAAAACAAGAAGAAAAAGTAAGAAAAAAAAGTGAAAAACCATTACCAATTTTTGTTTCAGAAATGATGGCCGAAAGTTTTAGGATGAGAAACTTTATTTTCGTGAAAAATGAAGGGTGTTCAGCTGAGAAAGAAGATATGGTCGGTCATAACGAAGGCAAGTGGCATTTGGAAATTGAAAAGGCAAATGCATATGAAAAGGCTAGAGTATGCGAAAGGTTTCAAAACTCTTCATATTTCTTTTATTCTTTAATTCAAATAAAACAAAATAAAATCAGAAATTTGACTTTAGAACCGAAACAAATTAATATAAAATAAAAATAAAAAATTAATTTTAAAGAAAATGGAAAAAGAATATAAGAAATTGCTTAAAAATTGAAAACAGGGTCCAGAAATTACAAATAAATCACTATTGACTTTGGAAAATTAACAACTTCATTTTTAAAAATTATTCTAAAGCAAAGTTTTGAAATAAAATAATTCATTTATCATTTCTAAAGTGAAATAAATAATTAAATTTAGAGAAAATAGAAAAAGAATAAAGAAATAGTTTATTTAATTTAAACAAGGCTTAAAACTACAAATAAAACATCACTAGCTTTATAAAATTTCTATTTCACTTTAAAACAAATAAAAGTCAAATAAGTAAAATAAATGATGAACAAAATAAAGTGGAGATTAAATAAAATAAGGTCTTAAGGAAATAGAGGAATAAATAAAGAATTTCTTTAATTAATTGAAGCTGGAAATTAAAATTTATAAACAGAATACAACTGACACTGGAAATGTCAAATATACTTTTAAAATGTTTTAAAACCAAAATATATACATAACATGTCATATTACACAATATACAAAAATTAGAACAAGATATGACAAATAAAAATATTATTTATATAAATTAAAATACACAATTTTGTTAAATAAAACAATTTACACACAATATTATAAAAAGCATAACTTTCACAATATTAATCCGATTTCAACGAAATGAAAAGCAGTATTCTTGAAATTAAATCTATTTTCAAAATAAAAGATAAAATTCAAAATTTCAAATATTTAAATTTTAAATTTAAAAGTCAAAGTTTGACCATTTTGACCAAAATCCACTTTTTTGGAAATATTCCATTTATCCAGGTTTGGAATTATAATTCACACAAAAATCAAAATTTATATTTAAAAAACAAAATTTATTCATTTTAATAAATAAAATAAAGTTTTTAAATCAGGGAATTCAATTAAAATAATTAAAATATACAATTAAAATAATCACAAAATATAGGGTTGTTACACTCTCCCCCACTCAAAAATTTTCGTCCCCGAAAAGGAATGAGGTACGGGAAAAGCACAGAAAAGGTAAAATGAAATAAGATTAAGACAAGATGACAAGAAGATTGAAATTATACCTGATAACTGTTGTTATATGTAAGTTTGACAAGGTGGAGAATAGGAATAGCTAGAAGGGAAAATAGGACGAAAGACAAGGATGAGCCATTAATTTAAAACCATATAAATTTCAATTGGAATTCTTTAATACTTAATAATTTGGTTAAATCCATTTTAATATATCCATAAAAGTCTTTTAAATTCAACTTGTTAGTTAAGAAGTAAACAATATTTGAAACACTTTAAAATCTTTAGAAAAAGAAATAACTGATCAAAATATCCTTTATATAATATTTTATCAAAATACTTTTATAACTCGATGTTTTAACAAGTTTATCCTCGTTCCTGCAGACTCTGGCAGTGCGTTGATCAGGCGCAAAGCTAGAATTCTCCAGGTGCTTAGCAGACTTGTTTCAACACCCAGTGAAAATACTGGAAAACTTAAAAAAAACAGATATGGAAAGTGCAATCCAAACAAAAAAAACAAACAAAACCTTTGTCTAACCATGGATCGCAGATACACAAAGGTTACGCCTGGGTCCCCCAGGAAACATCCGTATCCGTAAGCTTTCTCAGCCCTGCGAATTGCGCCATGATGACTAGTAGACCGCAGATCCACAATGGTTACGCCTGAATCCCCCAAGAAACATCCGTATCTGTAAGCTTTCTCAGCCCTGCGGATTTCGCTACTAATACGACCTACATAGATCACAAGATACACAATGGTTATGCCTAAATCCCCTAGGAAACATCCGTACCCCTGGGCCATCCAGCCAGGTGAATTACGCTATGCAGTCGCGCTCGTAAGACCATGGGTAACGCCATGGAATTCGATGGACACTCGAGTATCATATCCGGAAAACCAAAAATCAGAGAAATATCGATAGAATGAATCCACAATGTGGCCACAAAGCGGATATCAAGCAGAAGGCACTTTCCATATCTTTACTTCGAAAATATGTATCATATAGTACCTTTTCAATCAATTTCAAATATCATACTTATATAAAGTCCATTATATATAAGATTTTATTTTCAAATCAAATACCTTTCCAAAATCAAAAGTATATCAAATCACACTTATATAGACTTCAATTATATAAGATTTCACTTTTCAAATTGAGTACCTTTTCAAATCCATAGTTTTCGAATCAATATCATACTTATACAAACCAATTTTTATATATAAGTTCGATAACTCCCAAATCAAGTATTTAGTAACACAAGGTTCACAAATTTCAATTTGTTTCAATATCAATTCAGTTTCAAAATCATATGCAATTCCACCAAATTATTTCTTCTCAAATTAAATATCTTCAGTTCCAAAGTTTCCAAAATAATAAATTTAGAAAATAAATCCAAATTTCCAAATCAATATAATTTAAGTCAAACAATTTATTTCCAACATCAATGGGTTTCAACATCATCTTATATTTACATAAAGTCCATCTTATATAAGGAATTTTTTTTTCAAAAATCAATTTCGCTGCATGAAGAGTCATATGGGATTGAACATCTTTGCTTTATAAAAGATTTTTAATCTAGAATAGTTTTGTATATAAAATAATTTGTATGTAAAATAGAATAAAATAGTTTGTTTAAGAAGAATAAAAGAAAAAAATAGTTTTGAAAAATGGTTTTAAATTGATAGTAGTTTTCATAAAAGAAAAATTCTAATTAAATTACAAAGATATCCAACCCAACAACTTCCTATTTCAGCGCCAAGTATATCGATGATATTAGGATATAAGATGTACATACGTCATCATTTCGCAAATCACATTCGATCGCTCGCTCGATCACACAAGTTCGCTTTCGAACTAGTATTGTCCATTCGACTTCCCTAATGTGGATTTCGATATGGTTTCTCGACTAGAAGCCATCAGTCTCCTTGCATAGCAATATACTATGATAGAGAATTATAGAATCAAGCCCAAAATCCATATCAAATATTCGCCATCAAGAATCAAATGAATAATCCTAACACGAAATGGTGTAATTCACCTCAAACTTGTGTACTCAAACTTGGATCAATTTAATTATGTGAATAAAACAGCATACATACAACTTATGTATCTATTCCAACTTTTTAAATATATAGTTTCATAAAGATGTTACCCAGTTAAAACATTTAAACTAAATTTTATTCAAAATATTTTTAAAACTAAATTTCATATTAGAAAATTCAAAATAGCCTTATTCATTTTCTTAACAAAACAGTTTCAACTTGTTTAATCATATTACTACATACTTTAAACATACATACCAACTTACATACTTTATACTTTATATCTTTCAAAATTACTTAGCTTTGAAAAGTTAACCTTGATTTGGAAGTGCTCGAACCTTCAAAATAGTCGAAGAAATCATATTTTCAATCCAAGAGTTGGAAATTACCAACAAATCAGTAAATCAATTCCAAAAGATAGGGTTATATCAAATCAAATCCAAAACTCAAGGACTGAACACCGGCTCATTTCAAATTGTTTCAAATATATATACATATATCTTTCTAATATCACATCACACTTCGGAATTTGGAATCAAAATTGGTTTCACAAGTCAATTGTTTAACAAAGCTACCGAAGTGGCCTCTCCCCCACTCAAAAACTCGAAAATCAATGTCGATGATGCATGCATTTATCACCGAAATTATTTTCCAGCGACATTAGTGGGTTCTGGACTTCTATTTTCTCAAACTTCTTTTGAAATTTTTTTTGAAATCATTTGAAACTCATTAAAATCATTTGAAACATTTCATATTCGGAAAATACTTTCAAATCATATTATTTATTATTTCAAAATCTTAAAACCGGTTCCAAAATGCCGGAGTTCAATCACTCAAATTCAGATTCAAAACCTTCAGTTATAAATTATTCTATATGAAACCATTTCTTATATAATTTTCAAAATTTGAAATCCTTTCGAACTTCAAATTTTCATTTTAAAAAGGTATATAATCCTTATCGAAAACATTTCATCTTTATATATAAAATATGGTCATCCTTATCAAAATATCAACTATGATGGATACAAAAATTTCAAAAGACAATCAACCACAAATTTTCCAATGGATGATTCAAGGATGGATTTCAAAACAAAACAGAGATTCAAATTTAGAGGAACTCTAATCAAATAGAATTCTGATTCAAAGATAAGCACAAACAAAGATAAGATCATTAAATTACCAAATAGAAGATGGATAAGCTCAAATAAATCGCGAGCGACCTTAACCGGGTTAAATGTGATTTCAGAAATATAATCGATGCGAAAATCTAAGGCAAATCGACCTTCGATCGCCAGAGATAGAATCCAGGTATAGCAGAAAATAGATAACATTGTGAACCGAGGATACAGAAATCTCCGGTGAATCAATGCCAATTGTAAAGGAGTTTCACCCCTTTACAATCATTCAAAGTTTGGCGAAAACGCCACCCTATCAAGGTCATTCAAAGTGGAGTTACGGAATGCTCCATAGATCAAAGGAATACAAATAGGGAAGACATGAATAGATTTCAGAACAAGTGGGAGTATTCCAAAGTTCAAAGGAATACTAATCGAAGAAATTACTATCAAGGTGGATACCAAAGGAATGAAGTTTAGAAATTTTACTTTCAAAGCAAGAAAATTTTATATCAAAATAATCTTTGAAAATTCTTTAAAAATTATTTGAAAATCATTTTATACCTCGAAAATACGTCCTCTCACAAAGAAATGATTCTGAGATTGATTTCACTCATTCTAGGGTATTTCTACCCTATCTCTAATGAGTTTTTGCTCCGCAGGCTAAGGTTTGCCTAAAACCAAATCTCTGATACCAAATGTAACGACCCACTATTTTGGACCATTCAAATCGACAATAATCCACACATGTCCGACTTGAATAATACAAAATAACAGATTGTAATAAATTTCGGAGCAAATAAAATCAATCACAGAATCACAGACACAGAAATATCAGAATAACTCGCAGCGGAAATTAAAATACCATAGTAGTTCATGAAGCTACTATAACAAAATCTCAAACAAAATACATAATATCAGTCTGAAAAAAACATATACAATAGAAGTCTCAAATACATAGAAGTTTATAAATACCAGAGCTGAAATAGAACAACTGAAACTGGAAGGGAATAGATAACTAGACAAGCAGAATCTCCAGCGATTCCTAGCTCCTGAAAAGAAATCCAAAGCTAAGCTGTAAATACTCAGGCTGACCCGAGCGTAAAGTAAAACACAAAACACTCGAGTCAGGACATACATACTTATATAATGTAAACCAACTCAAGTGAACTGTAGTAGTAATGCACAATAACTTAAAGGATGCTTGGGATTGCCCATCCTCTAAGGATCAGTCAAACCATAAATTAAATTACATCATGTGGTTAAAATTCCAAAATGGTATTTTATACTTCGAAATCAAATATCATTTCAAATCCATTTCAAAATATCAAAATATTTCAAATCAAAATATTCCATTTGAATCATTTAAAAATGAAGTTATTATATTTAATAGTCAAATATTCAATTCTCAAAATTTAACCATTTTTAGAATTCATTTATTCACTTAAATATATTAAAACAGTGAAATTTCAACTTTTGCAGCATTTAGAAAATGCTACGGAAAGTTGTGTTTAAAAACAACTCAATTAGAAAAAAAAAACATTTAAATGCTGTAATAGGTTTAGATTTCAAATACAACTCTAGTTAAATTCAACAACTACAGCACTTAGTTCATTTTAGCCATTTAGTTCATTTATATCAATTGCAGCATTTACAAAATGCTGTAATATCTTTAACTTTAGAAATGATAGCATTTCAGGAATGCTGCCAATTTAAATTCCAAACTTTCACTACAATTTCATAAACAATTAAAATTTATTTAAATCCATTTAACTTATAAAAATCATATTTTCTTACTTTAAAAACAATCATTTAAATAACCCTTAATTTATGATTTTACAAAGTGAAAGTTTCACAAACAATTATCAAATCTTTAATAATTCACTTATAAAATAAATGTAAAATTTATAATATTTCATTTACTTAACATTTTAATTAAGTTTACCATTTCATAATTTTATTTAAATTCCATTTTATTTTCTTAACTTAACTTTTACTTTTAAAACACTTTCACATTTTCCAAGTTAAGTTATACTTCAAATTTCAACTTTTAAACATTTATTTATTTAACTATTTTTAATTTATAGAAAAATCAATAACACTATATACAATCATTTTAAATTCAAATAAAAAATAAAATTATCATAATATTTACATTTTTAACATATTTTATAATTTCAAGAAAATATATATATTAACTACGGGTCTGTATATAAATTTTTCTAACCTAAGTCAGATGATACGGATATTATATCATTTCAATTCGTAATTTACAAAGGAAAAATCTGGGTTTTATCATTTCAAACCCGCAATCCCAAGTTAAGTGAAATAAATAAAAATCGTTCAGGCCTATCATTTCAGCCCATAATGATTTTTCCCTATTCTAAAGTTCGTTCGGGTATGTATCATTTCAACCCATAGTGATTCTATTCTACAGGGAACTTGCAGTGTGATAAACTGATATAAATAAACAGAATAGCATTATATAACAGTAACAGATGATATGACAGGTGAATAAACAGGGTGATCATCATATAAATAATATCAAAGTCAGGTATAATATGATAATATGAACTACAGATTCACAGGATGTCAATTTACTACTTATATAAGTACGGAATGTCTGGTGAGAAATACTCACCTCTACAAGCTGGAGATACACAACCAAACACACAAACAAAGATCCAAAAGGCACAAAAGCACGACTACGATTCAAGTGAGGGGAGAGCCAAAGTGGTTATCTTGTACATATCAAACAAAACAATATATTGTACATGAATATACAACACAAATATGATATTAAACAAGCTAGAATTTATGCACAACAAAGAACCAAACCACTTGCACTTGCTTTTCCCTATCCTATGCTCAGCCTAGGTATAAAAATGCATGGCCTAAGCTATGAATTTGGATCAGGTATGGTTCATAGGGTCGGATATAATGAAGAAGTGAAGGAGTGGAAGTTGTTATGCATGAACATACAAAACCAAGGCACAAAAGTGAATTTTTATGCAACTACAAGTCACGGCTATGGCCCCAAGTGGCATGACCAGGCCCGGTGGATGCTAGGGGATGGTGTGGCAGTGGCTTTGGATCAGGTATAGGCTGCTGGGAGTTGTGCAAGTGGTGGCCAAGAGGTGTGGTGAAGTGGTGAAGGCAATAGGTGGCTCGGCTATGAATAAATAAGAGGTGTTTGCATTTTTTTGTGTGGAGCTTGCATCATAGAGGCCACGGCCAGGTAGGTCAGTGGAGATGAAGGTGTTTGCAGCTGAACAAGGTGGCGATGAAGGTGGTGGTGATGGAGGAGGCTATAGGCCGAACATATAGGTGAAAGCAAGGCAAGATGAATGCATAAAACAAGAAGAAAACGTAAGAAAAAAAGTGAAAAACCATTACCAATTTTTGTTTCAGAAATGATGGCCGAAAGTTTTAGGATGAGAAACTTTATTTTCGTGAAAAATGAAGGGTGTTCAGCAGAGAAAGAAGATATGGTCGGTCATAATGAAGGCAAGTGGCATTTGGAAATTGAAAAGGCAAATGCATATGAAAAGGCTAGAGTATGTGAAAGGTTTCAAAACTCTTCATATTTCTTTTATTCTTTAATTCAAATAAAACAAAATAAAATCATAAATTTGACTTTAGAACCAAAACAAAGTAATATAAAATAAAAATAAATAATTAATTTTAAAGAAAATGGATAAAGAATATAAGAAATTGCTTAAAAATTAAAAACAGGGTCCAGAAATTTCAAATAAATCACTATTGACTTTGGAAAATTAACAACTTCATTTTTAAAAATTATTCTAAAGCAAAGTTTTGAAATAAAATAATTCATTTATCATTTTTAAAGTGAAATAAATAATTAAATTTAGAGAAAATAGAAAAAGAATAAAGAAATAGTTTATTTAATTTAAACAAGGCTTAAAACTACAAATAAAACATCACTAGCTTTATAAAATTTCTATTTCACTTTAAAACAAATAAAAGTCAAATAAGTAAAATAAATTATGAAAAAAATAAAGTAGAGATTAAATAAAATAAGGTCTTAAGGAAATAGAGGAATAAATAAAGAATTTCTTTAATTAATTGAAGCTGGAAATTAAAATTTATAAACAGAATACAACTGACACTGGAAATGTCAAATATACTTTTAAAATGTTTTAAAACCAAAATATATACATAACATGTCATATTACACAATATACACAAATTAAAACAAGATATGACAAATAAAAATATTATTTATATTAATTAAAATACACAATTTTGTTAAATAAAACAATTTACACTCAATATTGTAAAAAGCATAACTTTCACAATATTAATCCGATTTCAACGAAACGAAAAGCAGTATTCTTGAAATTAAATCTATTTTCAAAATAAAAGATAAAATTAAAATTTTCAAATATTTAAATTTTAAATTTAAAAGTCAAAGTTTGACCATTTTGACCAAAATCCACTTTTTTGGAAATATTCCATTTATCCAGGTTTGGAATTATAATTCACACAAAAATCAAAATTTATATTTAAAATAACAAAATTTAATCATTTTAATAAATAAAATAAACTTTTTAAATTAGGGAATTCAATTAAAATAATTAAAATATACAATTAAAATAATCACAAAATACAGGGTTGTTACACTTTTTGCAAAGCAACCTAGCCCACATAGCTCTCCAACCCCTACAAATACAATCCTACTTACGACATAAAGAGGATCTTCTACACTGGCTGCTAGAACTTTACAGAGATTATTCTTCACTCTTCTCCTTCCACACAATAGTCATCTAGGGGTTCATTATGGTTCTCCAGTGAACTCTTGTACTTGTGACTGGATCTAACTTAGAAAATTCAATCATATTGTAATCCGATTCAACTTGTAATAGCAGTCAGTTAAAAGAGAGTTATATAGTGGACATAGGTTTCGTTAACAACCAAACCACTATAAAAATCTTCTTTTCTTCTTACTATTTCTGTTTTTTACATTTATTTCCTATATTATTGCTTTATAAGAACAGAGCTGGTGCTTTCACACTAATCCAGGGTGTTGATCCAATTTTTGGTTAACAGTGATATATATATATATATATATATATATATTCACACACATATATATATTCACATATATATATGTTCACACACACACACATATATATATATATATATATTATTTTCAATATATATATATAAGTAAGTAAACACACACACATACATACAACATAATTATGTATAAATTTAAATTTAAATGTATAAACTAATAAAATATTAAATATTTAAAATAGCTTTAGATAAATTCAAATTTGAAAATAAGTCTAGATCTGAATATATCTTACTTAAAAATTCAAATGCCAATTTATATATTCCGTATTTAACATATAAATATATATAACAAAAGCACACATGTATATATATATACATATTAATACATACATCTCTACTACTAATAAGGACAATTCATTGAATTAGATTTCAACCGTGCCCTTTGTGTTTTCGGATCCTTACGCGACATCTTCTCCATTTCATTTCCTTTCATTACAACGCGAATCCACCACCATGACACCAACAACCCTAATTGCCTGTCGATTTCCCCGCCTATCTCCACCAACTCAAATCAAAATGAATTGCCGATTTCTTCACCTGGTTTCATTGCCTATTTTCATCGATGCCGAATGTGGAATGCAAAAAAGCCCGCGACTCGATTTGTAAAATTTCAGTAATCCACTATTACTGGTTTTTTTAGGTTTTTCTTCTAGGTTGTATAATTATATTTGTTTGGAATGCCCGTGACTCAACTTCTTCCATGGCGAACTCCACCATCCTTAACCCACTGATCGATTCCCCTAGGCACTTCTTTCCATCGAGGTAGAAAAGGGTTTTCTTCACTTCTTTTAAATAATTTACTTCAGATTTTTCACGTTAATACTTCATACTCGACCTACCTTACATTGTCCTTAAGTGGGAGTTAATTTCCAGTTTTGGGTTTTGGGCCTTTCTTCTACCTGACCTGCTTAGTCCATTACTACATACTAGGATAAGTTGCGCATAGTAAGCTGATTGCTCTATACGAGATGGTAGATCGGTTCAAACTAGGATAACTTTTGAAATTTAGCATTAAGATCAGTGTAAATTTGGATAAAGTCAATTTGTTTTGATATTTCTTTAGGTTTAAACTTTTAGCCCAATTATTATGTGTCAACTTTGGAGCTGATCTTATTTTGCATATGCTCATGAAATACAGCTGTGGAAATTGATATTGCTTTAGGCCATTCATGAAACAAGTTAATTATATTTCATTTTACACATCTCTATATAACTCTAATCAAAATTAATTCTTCTCAGGCAAAATCTGAAACAATACAATGTTTTCCCTAAGATGGTGGAACAAGGAACGAGCTGAAGTAATTAATTTTGTTTTAGGCTATATTGGTGCTTTGGCAGTCATTCCTGTTGCATTGGGGGAAAAAATACTTATGAGGTAAACTATGTCTATAATTATATATTAATATTTAAGGAAGTGAAATACAAAATAAATTTCAGTGGAGAAATGCATTACTCATCTTTATTTTAGTTTTTAAAAGTTTGATGATATTGAATGTGCAAAATGAACCACTTCACTCTATCATGTTAAAACCTTGAGAAAAACACCAAAACTTATACCTGTAATAGGTGATTTGGCATTCTATTCCGAAATATAAACATAAATTATTAAAATATTGGTCCGAGAGATATAAAAATCATTGGCTGCAAATGTGGAAGATAATGATATTAATAAGTCTAAATGGATGTGTTCGCAAGTCTATTTTTGCCTATACATAGTCATACATCCTAATGTTTTACTATGCATTTATACTATCATTTTAGTGTCTCTGTTCTTTGAAAATTTGGATAAATCGTTATCCCATGCATACATAATTTATGATTAGACTGGATTTTTCTCTTCGTCGACTGTCTTTTCGCAAATCAATTTGATTGGTTTTTCTAATAATTTGTGTTTATTTGCAAATAATTTACTATCGATTATTTGTTAAACATGATTGATTTTTACAATAATGAGCAATTATTTGCCAAACATGATTGGTTTTTACAGTAGTTGCTCACTAACTTTATCTCCAAATTTGTAGGAACAAAGACAAAACGGGACGATAGGCACAATAAAAAGCTTCTAGAAATGACTAATACTAATATCTACATCTATGGAACATTCATCATTGTTATGCTCAGAGCTTCTAATGGTACGTCAAAAGATTGACTAATACGAAAATCATTATATGATAGTCAGATGGTACTTTTGTCAATTGGATTTTTTTAACATTCAGTGCATTGACATAAATTTCACTTAGCTCATATTCTTTTCATAAATATGCATACTAATGTTAGCCAAATCATACCATTTGTAGTCATATTTAATACCATACGAACTTAATAAAAAATAACGTACAAGTTAGTGTTACTTAATTATTTGCCGTACTATTTTTATTAGACATATTCTCTGATAGTTGTAAATTTTTCTAGAATAAAATACCTTTTCTTCAATTTAGCTAAGGGCTGTGTCATTCACTATTTAGTTTGTATTATAATCACCAAACTTAATTAATATTGTGTTTGAATAACAATAAGACAAAATTTAGAGCTCTTTTGCTGGCACTCATTCATTCAAGACGAGAAGAATTCAACATGCTAGGCTGGAACTGGTATGTTAAGTTTTGATTATTATTATTTTCCTTTATGTTTTGTAAGAAAAAAATAGAAAAGATTCCCGGTTTAAAGGCCTTCTTTTAGTTAATGTAGAGTGAACTTTTGATACATTTGAAAGAGTATGAAATACCAAATACATCTAGTAACACCTACAATTATATATACTGCATTGAATACAAAAATATTGTATACCATAAGATTTTCACCAAAATAACTTCAAACCTTAATTTTACAATTGTTAATATGCACTCTACTGATAAAGGGTTACGAGTCCAAGATTATATTACTCATATTGGTTACTCATTGTAATAAAAAATGGCATATATTATAATAACCTATGCTGTTTATGTCAAATATAGAACAAGATTATACCTTTAGAGTAACCATGAAATAAGCCAGTTAAATACTAAATAGTGTAAACCTATAAACTCACTACTCTAATCACTTATTATTTACAATTCCTAATTTCCTTGCTGTTTTATATTTGTTAATATTCTACTAATCAAAAGATGGCTCAATAAGTAAACTTATAGGAGAGTTCTATTTCGTATGTATTATTGGGGTTAGACCGTTGCTTGATTGACCACAGGGAAGAAATATGGTGCGTACAAATTATTATTTTCCATGGTTTGCATTTGGGATTCAATTATACATTATAGTCAGAAGTCTTTGGTGGATCCTTGGTTGTAATGTGTCGACAATATCTTTTAAAGCCTACGTAATTATTTTGATGCAATATTGTATTCTATATCGGCAATAAGCAGTTTCAATTTATTTAAATCCGTATGGACCATTGCAAATATGAATTTATACTTACCAACAAGTTTTTCCAGAATTTAGTAAATAAATACAGACTTAAGTTTAATAAAATGATGATAGAATATCATGAGACAATGAATTTAGTGTGGCTGATTGTCCTAGTGGATAAGTGATTCGACTTTGATGCGAGAGGTCACAAGTTTGAAACTTGCATAGCGTGATTCGAACATTTATTGACACATGATTTGTGGTTTGTTGTCCCAGTAACATATTGTATCTAAGTACCATTTCAAAAAGAAAAAAATATTAGTGTGGCTAAAATTTGGTTTACATGCATCCTTTTCTTTATTACCAGTCAACTGTCAAGAACTTTTGATTTTCATAAGGGAATCTTCAGTCGTCAATCCTTATATATAGTGCGACTCTTTTATATCATTCACATTTCACAGTACACGTTTCTTTGTACATGATATCACCTTGATTAATTTTCCGCACTTAGAATATTCTTAGTGTGAATATTGCTATAGTTTCAGAATATCACGATTATTACCCAATATATCACACACCGACTTCACAAAATGAACTAGATTTCTTATTCCCACTTATTTCTCCAAGTTCATAAAGAATATGACATGTCAATTTCTTGGTACAGCTCTATGTCCTTTTAAAAAGCTATTTATATTGATTCTTATTATTTAAATAGTTTTCACGTCTGACAACATATATAATACTCATTATTTGTACTTTGTGGCATGAAATGTGAAATGTAAATGTGTAAAACCATATAGGTTTTAGATGCATATTTTTTATCACCAAAAAACCACATCTAGTAATGAATATTTCATTATTTTTTTATTTCTAGAAGTCTTATAGCATTGCATTACTTTGCAATTAGTAGTATGTCTGAAGTTTCCACTTTCCGATGAAATAAATTGTTTCATTCATATTTAAAATTCTTGGATTTTACTTTTACAATTGGGTGATAGGTATTATTGTCACAGGTGCTATTTTTCCATCGTTTGTACCAATTTAACCTTCATGAATAATGTTGGTAAGTTGTATATGTATACTAGATTAAGTATGCATTGGTAGTGAAGTTGTATTGCAAAGTGCACTAATTAACATATAATCGCTTTGTTATTAATAATTACCTTTCCCTTTAGGATTCATGTATATGTGTATATTGTATATCATAAAAAAGGATAATGTATTACACATTTTGCATTCTTTTATACATTTGTTCAATACAAGGATAGTTCTTGGGAAGTCAATGAAAGATCTAATTGCTTAGCCATGTGAGTTATATATTTTTAACACTTAATTACTTACTGATTTCATATTTTTATTGCACTGACATTGAAGTATCCACAATTGAACATAGATTTAACGTTGGATAGCTATACATTTGCTAGGTTGTTCATGCAATGTTGGTTAATAAATTTATTAACAATAGTTAGGAGCAGAGGCAATGAAGGCACTATGCACTGTGGGTAGTTCCCTATCTGAAATTTTGTAATCCTTCCATAAAAAATTGTTTTCACTTTTTGGCTATCTGAAACTAGAAACTTGCCATTAATGTTGTTTACAAGCCATTATGACATGGGTATTTAAACCAAAGAACCTAATGTTACCTATATCACTAGCCATTATGACATGGGTATTTAAACCAAAGAACCTGGGTTTAAAGTCCATATACAGCCGGGCCTGGCTACCTGGTTGCAGATGTAGGAACAACAGGAGGTCAGTCCTATAAGAGCGGATGGGAAGAATATGCATTTTGTAGAGCTAGAGTGTTGACCGACTCGAGTAATAGAGTTGAAAGCAGTGATGTGGTCAGTCACTCCTATAATATTTGTTGATGGGCAGTAAGACATACTGCTTGTGGATGATGTATTAAGGATTTCCTCAAAAAATGGCTCTCTATTCTTGTCATCAGAAAACGTTTCTCTTTTGGCATTCCAGGCTTGCATTTTGTTCAACTATTGGTGAATACGATTCATTTCCTCTCGGAGCTCAGCATCTTCCTACGGAAGTGTCTTGCTTATAACCGATAATGGACTCAGTCGACATCTTTGTGGAGTTGGAGACCGACGACGGTGATATGATGGAGGGTGATGGTGAGTCGAAGAGGCAAATCCCCTCTCCCAATGAACAGAGGGCAATCATTAATGCCATGCTCGCCCTTCGCTTGATTTGGGCTTGGCCACATCCCTGTAGGATTGGGAATGTACTGAGGGGGCCCTCGGTTCTCTGCCAATGGCATAAGTGCTACCACTAAGACACTCAAATTTCATGTCTCGAGCTCCATCTATCGCCCGAAGGTGTTCAAAAGCTGATGGTCGTTCCATTGAAGTGGAACGATGATTCCTTGGTTCTTTTGCGCAATCGACTCTGGGTCAATAGCAACAACGTGGCTTGGTCCGCACGCAGTACGCACTCTCCTATTGTGAACAGGAGATACCCCAACTCAAACTTCAAGCACCACCACTCATGGGTGGTATTAACAAGATTGTAGCCACTAGGAATAATAGGTCGGATAGAGACTAGTTCATCCACTAAGGGGTGGAGGAACAAAGTTTATGTTTGTCTAAGCATCTAGCCTTATCTTTAGATCATTCACTTCGCGAGCTAGAGTTCCCATATTAGTTATGCCCCAAGCACATTTCTCCACACGTCGTTGCTGAGCCCAAGGATGAGACAAACGACACTAGTGATAGTGTTACCGTTAGTGTCACAGTCATTAGAGTTGCTACCTTCGTTCTCACCGTTAACAATTACGGTAACAATTAGAAAAAATTATTTTTGGGAAGAAGTGAAGAAAGTTGAGAGCTTTTAGAGGATACCCTCCTTTTAGGGCCTAAATATTGACTAAAAATTTAGTCTACCTTGGAAAAAATCCATGTGTTTGTGTTAACAAAGGTTACTTGCTAAAACTAGTATTAAAATGAAAAATGAGGAGTAAATGAGCAATTGAAGTATATGGCGCAGGAGTAGGTACTATAGTAGTAGGTTTACTAGATTGTACATTTTGTTATCTATCACGTTTTTCTTAGGAACAAGCTAAAGAGAAGCTTCTCATCCATAGTGATGGTCGGTTGCTTATTACCGAAGATGTTGAGAATAAAACTGAATATTGCTAAGAACAAAGCTAAAGCGGACGAGCCCATCATATTGTGATGAGACGAGCTGTATGGGGTTGATCGTAGGTGGGTTGAGATAGAGCTAGGCCAAAGACAGGTTGCTTTTGCGCTGGGTCAAACCAAATGAGTTGGTTATATGTCATCTTGGGACGAGCCCGACGTCTGTAGCTCTAGAGTGTTGCTTAGTTGAAGGGCTCGTGATGGGCCGA
The DNA here is from genome assembly GCA_030737815.1 of Allium fistulosum. Classification (NCBI taxonomy): domain Eukaryota; kingdom Viridiplantae; phylum Streptophyta; class Magnoliopsida; order Asparagales; family Amaryllidaceae; genus Allium; species Allium fistulosum. The sequence continues at coordinate 944,499,412 of CM060903.1, forward strand.
GCTTAGAAGTGCTGGCTAACTTAGATTAGCTTGATACTTTTATGCAGATTGACCTAGGCTGGGCTAAGCTTAGAAATCCTGTTCGACCTATCACTGATGTTTACTTGCTAGCGTATTGTTTGGACTGGGCTAGGCTAATGAGTGATGGTCAGCCAATCTTTTACTTATGAGAAAATTGGGCAAAAGGTTCATACTGTTAAAAGCTAAAGTGAATTTCTAGCTTTAAACTTTCTAATTGCTAGACCTCTTTATAGAAATGATAGAGGATGTGTGTGCAAATTCCACATAAAAGCAAGAGCGATACTTTATTCAAGTAGAGTACTCATCATAATGTCTTAGGGGCTCGAATGCATGACCTTTAGAATATTTGTCTAAAGCCTCGTACCTCTAATCACTTGAGGTAGAAGCCCTTGACGAGGAATCCACAAAATTAGTTACTTGAACCTGTGCAGCCAAAGGAGGAAGGAGGAAGGAGGAGCAGGACCAAAAGTCTAAGGACATGAGACAAGTGATCACCATGATGCAAGCATAGAAAATCATTGATTCTAGGGTACTATGGCCAACTTGGATAAGGAAAAGATACATAAAGAGTTAATTCTTGAAAATGGCAGTAGATGACATTGCCTCGATAGCATGGAAAGCAATCCTGAAACGGAGAAAGACTTGTAAAATAATGTAAAAAGGAGAGAACAAAGGGGGAACACATACTTATGGAGAAATCCATAAATAGAAGGTAAATCACTAATAGATAGATTGAGGTGGTATACCTTTTCATCCTATGGATGTCCAGACTATACAATGGGAATTATTATGCAAGAAAGAAGTTAGAACTCCAGTTATTCAACACTGTAGGATGGAATTAAAAAAGAAAATATACTATATGACTATATTCTCTTAAAGATCAAATGATATATGGACTTGGAGGCCAACTGAAGGAGACTTTATTCCTTCAACAATTTAGGATGAAGCAAAGACAAAAATTAGAAAAAAATTGGGCAAAAATCATATGGAGCGGAAGTAATAAACCAAAAATGGCACTAACAACCTACAACGGTGCTAGGAATGCTACCAACAAGAAACATGCTGATAAAATAGGGTATCATAGTAGAAAATAATTGTGCGTCATGTGAAGAAGCTAAAGAGAATTATAATCATCTATTTTTTGAATGTCGATTCACAAACTATCTATGGAAATTGTGCAAACTAAGGTTGAAACTATCAGATCTAATTGGAAATCTAAAAGATGAGATTGATTACCTTACCGTGTAGTGGAAGAACAAAGACTTGATAACTGAAATGTCTAGCGTTGCCTTGACATTAACCATTTGGTGGAATTGGAATGAAAGGAACCAGAGAACATTCCAAAACAAGAAAAGAAGCAAAATTGATGTCAGTAAAAGGATTTACAATGACATGTAGATAATAGCTAAAAGAATTCAAAGAAAAAATATTGTCAAAATGCATGTAGAAGAAGCAGAGATGTTGGAGAGATGGTAATTAAAGGTGGAATATGCAGAAATTCGATTAATTACTCCACATCCTCCATGAAGAACTTGAAGATGGTTTGACCCAAGAAATTAAGAGAGAGGAACAAAGAAAGTTTAGATCTAATGTCAATATATGACATAAAGTTTTTGTTTGTAATTTTGTACCAACTACCATAGTTTAACGTGCACCATATGGGCTGAACAGGTCTTGATGAAATTTTATCCTCTTTCAAAAAAAAAGTTTTTTGAAGTTATTTGAAAAAAATTATCTAACGATAGGATATACCCATAGGTATTTAATAAAGACTATTGTATACCTTATGATTCTTTTCTAGATGCACATTTGTCAATTTCCATTAACATTGGTGACAAAATCAATTGAATATGTAATAACTTTTTATGGAATAACAAGGCTTATAAAATAAACTAATGTGATGTGTATAGACCAAAATCGGAAGGAGGTTTTGGCATCAAGAAACTCGATGAGGTCATGCAAGCAATTGCCATTAAATTGTTATGGAGATTTTTGGTTGGGGACACACCGTGGGCAATCTGGATTAAGAGCAGGTATTGTCATGATAACTACTTTTGGATCATTCATGAAAATAATCATGCATCTCATACATGGAAGATACTTCTAAAAGCAAGATAGTGGAGCAAGGGTCTCGTCATTAAATGTTAATGGGTAAGATACAAATATGTGGTTTGACCCACGGGTCAATAATTCTTCTCTATTTGATAAGTTAGGTTGGTCGACCATGACACTTCTTGATGGACCCAACTAAAATGTTTACCATGACACTTCTTGGTGGCCCCAACTAAAATGTTTACTCTCTTATATCCAATAATAAATGGAGAGCAAACTCCTTTTGTTTTCCGCCAGAGGTTTTCCCATGAATCAATAACTTATTAATAGATCAGACTTGTGATAATGATTACTGGAGATGGTTGTCCCAAACCGATGGAAAATTTAGCTTCAAATCGGTGTGGGATACAATTATGATGAAAAATAATGTATTGGATTGGTGAAAAAATATTTAGAATGCTTCATGCCTCCTAAAATGTCAATATGTGCATTATTTGCTAGATTAAACAAGCTTAATACAAAAAAAGAGTAAATAAAGGGCGCAACAACATTGATCCTCTATGTCAGTTATGCAAAGTTGATAATGAGACTAAAGAACATTTATTTTTTAACTGCACATATTCAAGACAACTACAGGACATCATCAAGAACAAAAGATGTACTTAAACCAATCATACTCCATTGATTAACATTCAACGGTATTGCAATAATCAAACACAAAAATCAAGCACTTAAAGATTTGATTGATATTATCCTTATGGTCACTATCTGACATACCAGGAGTGAACAAAACTCTAGAGTTTCTAATGGAGTTCAAGTGCCACACTACTTCAGTATTATACTCATTATAAAAGATTGGTATCATGTAAGTTTCAAAATCGAATAAATCAGGGAAAAAGAGCATATATTTGAAGATTTTGGAGCTAGATTGGTAAATTTATGCCACACAACTTGAGATCTTAGAAAAAATGGTAGGAGCAATCTTATATTGAGCAGATTAGACTTCCTTTTCTAATTGAAAGAGGTGGATCTTCCTCTCCTTTAAGTTGCAGCTCAATTTCCAGACTAAAAATCGTGTTTCTGTTGAACAGCCATTATATTCCTGAGAAAATAAAACATTGGAAATGATGGAATGTTTACTGTACAATTAACAGTGTTAACTTTATCATTTGTATTTGTGCTTTATGTGTCATGTAGCAACATTGTGTTCTGTCTACGTCAAATGTTAGGGCATGACCAGTAATGACTTATTCGTTTGAAAAAATGGACTGAACTAGTCACAACGCATCGAGTTGTGGCTTGTTCAGTGAACCATGGCTAGTTCAACTTGTTTTGGTTGTTGATTGAATGAACATAAGATTGGTTGATAAAATGGCAAATCCTTCTTAGATTTATGTATAAAATGAAGAAATCTTTATCATTTTATGTAAAATGGCGAAGGCTTTGCCATTTTATTTGCCCACGCTAATGTTAAAAAATAGCTAGCTTAACGGCTACTTTTATATCCTACCCTATATGTTACCATGTCTTTTTTCATTCGCCACACCAAATCTCTTCTAAACACAATCTTCTCCTACTACAAAATTTCTTCTACTACATAATCATGCCATCCAAAAAAGTAACAATTAGCAAAAACAAACCAAAAAACTAGCGTACCTCCTCAAACTCAACCAATGAACCTATAATACCCAACCACATGTTAGATGTTCGTCCTCACAACCAACATTAAATTCTTCTACCACAACACAAGTATGGTTATATACCCTGCCAAAACATCCACCACACTCAACCTTACCCTTCCCAAGTTCCACATAACATCCCTCGCCATCAACACTATACTATCATTCCATTGAACCTCAACCTTATTGCGCCAACCCACCACTCATCAACTTGGTGCATATTAAGAGCATTCATCATTCATGTCACTGATGACACAACATGATAAACAACAACACCATATTAGTGCTCAACAACTGGAGTCTGTGACCAAGACATTATGAGGAATTTAAAAGGACAATACCCCAAATACCAATGTTGATGTCGAAGATGGAAGTAGCTCCAGAGAACAAGAAGATGCCAAAATGGAAGCAAGTGAAATGCAGGAAGAAAATGCTGAAGAAGTTGGTGAAGAGGATGCGCAAGAAACATAAGTTGCTCAGAACCCGGAGTACAACAAGAAGAAAAGGAACTAGTGATCTTTAAGTGGTATGATCGACGGACTTTCAAGAGGAGAAACACAAGAAACTTCAAGAGGAATTGATGAAATTGAAGATATTGAATCTGGTGAAGATGAAGCAGAACTGAATGAGACAAGGATGAGACAAGTAAAAATTACTCCACAATATTTTGTATCACTTGCTAAATCATGGATTAGAATTCAAATGACACTATTATAGAAAATAACATGAAATGCGAGAGTTTTGGCAAAAGGTTTTTGACTACTACAGTACCCTAGAAACGTTAAAACGGAATTGGGCTTCATTGATAGGAGGATACCGAGTAATGAACCCCGCATGCCAAAACTTTTTGTATGCTTATTCAAGGAAGAAGATAGATGAAGAAGCGGTGCTTCCCTTTCCGACGTTATAAATTTTCTTACCATTTTAATCTAAAGTTTTGAGACCGTGTAGTTTATTCATATATCTTGGTTTTTTTAATAGACAAAAGCTCATAAAGCCTACCAAGATGAATACAACCACCTGCTTAAGTTTCAAGAATGCTTTGAACTGCTTGCGACTGTTCCAAAGTGGAAGCACCCAAATAGCTTTATCAATGAGCAGTAAAAAGAAGGCATGAAGAATGAACTACTTTGATTTTAATCCAGCCAGTAAGCCAAGTCCCCAAGAAAGATCACCACTATTTGGAAAAGCAGATGGTCGTCCACTTGAAAGAAACAAGTCCATTGAATTAGAGCAACAAAACGCAGAGTTTGTGAGATTTATAAAGACCCAAGAAAATTTTGTTTCTGAAACAAAGGAAAGTAGCCAAACTTTTCAGGATAATCTGCCATTATCAAGGGATGAATTTTAGTAAATACATATGCAAGACCATTAGTTGAAGAAAGCAGCTGAAACAAAAAAGGAAGCTCTATACAGGGAGAAGAATAAGATTAACCTATCACTTGCGATTTTAGCAAGCTTTCTCCTCCACAACAGGAAACATTTAGCGAAGAATTAGAATCATATCGAAGAGAAAGGAGAAGTGACCCTTCTAGAGATGACTATTGAAGATAGGTTTTGGTCTTATAGTGTTTATTTCATTTATGATATATTTGTGTGATTCATGTGTTTGTACTTGTATGTTTTCTATATTAAGGAACGATTTTGTATTGGAAGTTAAGAATCTTTGTCTGTCAAAATTTGCATTGGTAAAAATTCAATAAACAAACAACTTAGTAAAAAAATTCAACAAACAAACACCACAAACAAACCCATAAACAAATAAGTAAAAAGTCCCCATGAACAACTCATACAAACAACTCACACAAACAACTCCACAAACAACTCCAAAACTCATACAAATAACTTCACAAACAACTCAATAAACAACCCATAAAAAACTCCCTAAACAACTCATAAAAATAACTCCACAAACTCATACATACAAATTCACAAACTCACACAAACAACTCACTAAAAACACAATAGACAACTTACATAAACAACTCCATGAACAACTTCAACAAGCAACACCGTAAACAACTCGACAAATACACTTCATATTACTGTGTCGTCCTAGCATTTCATTTTTTATGTGCCCAAAGGTGGTCAACTAGTTGATCATGTAATTCAAAGTGTCCTACTTAATAATCATTATGCTTCACTGTTGAAATATACTCTTCCAACGAGTTGATGTTTCATTGGGGTCTTGTATTTAAACCCTCGAACATGTCCGAATAATTGTTACGTTGGTTTTGTATCCACCTCTTTCAGCCTCTATAATCATTTTATGAATTATTATATAGGCATACACAATATCAGAAAGAACTCGTGCATCATGAAATCGGGTAGGATTTTATAGAATTTGATACCTTAATTGCAAAACATTGAAAGTACATTCAATATCCTTTTTGTTGCCCGCCACTTTCTCTGTGAATTACCCTTCTTTGTCATTGCTTGAAACTCTGAAGTCTTAGATTAATGTTGTCCACTTCGGGTATATTCCATCTACAAGGTAATATCTCATTCGATGCACTACACCACAAACTTTATACCTAACATATGATGGAAATCCATTTTCCATTTTCGAGAACAAGTAAAATTGCTTTAAAATGTTAGTATCGTTCGAAAAACCTAGCACTTTGAAAAGTGCATGCCAAATCTTCCAGTACACCTAGTATATTAATTCCGGACGCCGGATAAGTTATCGGATGCAATAGCTTCTAACATCATTGTTGGTATCTTTTTATGTCGGGTGAATAATCCTTTCTAACCGGAATAATCCTTTCTAACCGGTTGGACAGATCTTCCAAGCCCATGCATATAGTCCAAACTACCTAACATACTAGAAAATCCTCTTGTTTCTCCTCTAGTTAGCAACTTAGCAATATCATTTGGCTCTGACGTGCGTAAGTCTTCAGTACAAACTCTTGATTACAATTTTACAGAATTCCTTCATGCACTCAATTACCGTTAATGATGCAAGCCTAAAATATTCATCCAACTGGTCATTTGCCATGCCATCGTTTAATATTCACAAACTAGCCGAAATTTTGATTTGTGTTGAATTTCCATGTCCTATTGCTCCAATTAGTTTGTAGATAAAATATGGGTTCTTCTCATGGAGTTTTAAATAAATTCTACTGAAATTTTTTGGATTAATGTGAAACCTATGATGAAACAATGTAATACCGTATGTAGGATTTTCGATGAAGTAGTCCCTCTTCAGTCTCTCATATCTTTCTTTGTAGTCTCTCTTGTATCGATGGTTGATTCTTTCATAAATGCTGCTATGGTGGTTGCTGGAAGGGCATTCACCCAAGAAATGAGAAAAATCGTACGTGAATTATTATGCAGCAAAGACAATAGTTTAAATATGCAGCTCTTCTTCGTCAATGATCATTACTTCCATGTTTTGTTATAGCAGTAAGGATCCATTTCTGATTTGATAGATTTGAACTTTGCTTATTTAGCTTGTGTAGTTGTGCTCTAAGTTTCTATAGAAAGGAATATTATATAGGTGTGTGTGAAAGCTTCAACAATGCAGATGGTTGACACATGTATGTTACAATGGCAAGTGATTCAAGTCACATGGATCGCCGAATTAAATTAAGCACACTTGTGTTTTTTTCACCAGCATGGATGGTTGACATGTGTATGTTTCGATGAAAAATGCTTCAAGTTGCGCGGATTGCCGATTTGAAACAAACACATTTGTGTCTGATATAATTATGTGAATAGTTGACATGTGTATATTCCGATGGTAGATGCTTTAAGTCACGTGGATTAGCCAAAAAAACATGTATTTGTTTCAGCAGCACGAAAGGGAAATATAACGGCGAAGACTTTGCCGGTTTATTTTTATTTGAATTATTTTTTAAAGTGATCTGGTGGCTAGTTTTCTTGATTACATAATTTGTTTGTTCAATGTAAAAGTCACTGCTAGAAATGAGGTAAATAGCAGCAGATAGTTCCGACGATCGCCAACGGCTTCATCATTCTTTTTTTGACGGATTGTTATTTTAAGTAATTAATTTATCACATTATTTTAGCATATTAGTTATAAATCTCTGAAATTTGTTTAAAAATACTAATTTAATTCCAAAAAATTGAAGAAGACATTTTTATTCAATTCTTCAATTTTATGATGGTTTGTGATTAATTAGATTAGTATTTTCGGTAATCTTTTATTGTGTAATTCAATATTTAACTTTATTGAAAATCAAACTCAAACGATCAATCTATGCAACTTTTAATCTACCTATTATACAACTTTGATGAAATTTATGACGCATAAAGGTTTTATGAATTTAAATATATATTTTAACCACTGTATAACTAGTTATGAATTTTTAAATGTATTTAACACTATAAAAGGAAATATTCGGTAAAAAATATTTTTTTTTAAATCGTATATCGATCCAAAGTATTTTGGACCTACTTCCAAAATATGATAAAAAATTAAATAAATTTAGGGTGTCAATCTTGATTATCAAATTTATAGCCATTCATTGATATTCAAACGAAAACCTTTCGTTCGAAGGCCAAACAATTTCAAACGAGATGTAGTTCGTGCCACATATACTGTATAATGTATTTATCCAATCCATATGGTTAGAATCAAAAAAAATGAAAGGAAAAAAATAAGACTCAAAATTTATCATTTTTCAAGGAGTTGTGTAACAGTTAGTATATACTGTTAGGACAATTTCTATGAAAATGACCTATTTTAAGTCTAAATTTTTTCTTTTGGTTTTTTATAAATCCATCCATAACAATTGGATAAATAAATAATATAGTATATATTATTTGAATTTCGTCTTGTTTGAAGATTGTTTGACCTTCGAATGAAAGATTTAAGTTTGAATGTCGATGGACGACTATAAATTTAAAAATCAAGATTAATACCCTAAACCAGTTTATTTTCTTTTCATATTTTTACCATATGCCCAAAATACTATGGACCAACATAAAATTCAACAAAATTATTTTTTACCATATATTTTATTTTATATGAATTTATTATCTTAAATACATTTAAAATACATAGTCAATTATCAAATTGTTAAAAAGGTATTGTATAATGAATAAAAATAACTTTTTTAATATTTAGAAAAAAGGGTTGTTGCGACTTATTAAAAAATTTCATTACAAATTAAATTAAATTTACTTTAATTAGAGAGAAAATTTATTTTAATATCTTAAATACACGTCGAAAACCGTCGAAAACTATCGAAAATTAGCCGTCGACGGTCGTCGGTAGCCATTGGAATATCGCGAATATGGCTTCAGCCGAGCCTGTTTCTTCCTCATTTTCCATATTCTCTAAACTCTCAAACTCAGTTTCTAAACCCCCAAACCCGTCCTAAATCGTTCCTAGCCGCCAAAATCCATCACAATATTCATCAGATTGGATTCTCCAAGTCTCTACACCTTCAATCCATCAAAAATTAGGTATATTCTTCACCTAAACTAATTATTTCGAATTGTGGTGAAATTAGTGTTGATTGTACTTAGATTTATTAATAATAGTCCACTGATTGGTTATAATTGTGTATCGGTCGATTTGAAAATGTTAATTACGGCTATTAGTGTTTAAATTGTAATTACAAATTAGGATTAATGTTAAACCCAAAAGTTAACGTATAATTAGGGCTAATTTGGGTAGATTAGTGTATGTGGTTATTATTGTAACATAGTTTAGGGTTGATTAGTGTATGTGTTAGCTAAAATATCGAAAAAAATAAATTATTTACATAATCCCTTTATTAGTTCATACTGTTAACTATATATAAATTTAGTTTATGTGTATATGGTAATGTAAACAAATTAGTGTATAATGTTAATTTTTTATTAGTGTATAATAAATTCAAATTGGTGTTAGCTAAAATGTTGAGAAAAAAAAATTATTAGTTTTTAATTGTTAACGAATTCAAATAATGAATTAGTGTATAATGTTAATATAAACAAATTAGTGTATAATGTACTTTATTTTTTAAATACCTTCGATTTTTGGCCCCGTATGACAAGTATTGTGTATGATTGTTATATAAATATATGTTTTTACTACAAAACAGACATTAATGTTCATTTGATACAGTATTTGTCGGGTTTGTCCCTGTATTGAACAAGTTACAAACACAATATAATAATTACATATCGTAAATCATTTCATGTGAAACAGTTCGCAAAATTTCGATGGCACTTCCTTTTTATTCCAACTGTATGTGCATTTGTATCTGATACGGGGAATAAATGGAAAGCACTGCCGAAATTTTATTGAATCGTTTAAGATGAAATAATTTACGAAATGTAATTATTATTGTTTTTGTAATGGGAAGTAGGATGCCTGACCATCAAAAGTAAAAAATAATAATGTAAAAATATAATATTATATCTATAATTTGTTAAAATTGAAAATAAGATTTTATAAAAAATGAGTAAAAACTATAATCTATGGTATAACTAATAAAACATTTAAATGTATAAATGAGTTAAAAAATAAAATGTCAATCCAAAAAAATCAAAAAATTTCGAATCTTACTATAATTTTTTAAATTTATATCATATTTTTTGAAATAGAAAAAATAGTCTATTATTTTGTCGATCGAAGGAGGTGGATGTATGAATGAAAGGCTCAATATAGGAACATTGTTATAATGGTGTATATGAATTTATTAAATTCGCTTTAACTAAAATGGAACGACGAAGAAGTTCGTTGCCCTTGTAGTAACTGCAAAATTTGAAGCATTGGAAATCGGATATGGTTACAGTACATTTGTATCAAAACGGTTTTATGCCAGATTATTATGTGTGGGATTGTTATGGAGAACTTATTGCACCTAATCCTATAGTGTCAAACGAGGAGGTGGATAACGACAATGTTATGGCGAATCCTATAGAAGATGTAATTGAAGATGCAACACAATCAATGTTCCTTATGGTTAAACTTGATGATGAAGATTTAAATGTCGAAGAAGAAACAAATGTTGGTGTAAAGAAAATCTACAATTTATTGGATGTTGCTAAGAAACTCATTTGTGATGGTTGTAAAAGTGGCACCCAATTATCAGTAATTTCCGAATACATTAACATGAAATCTACATTCAACTTTACAAAAACTGGATTTACAACAGTTGTACAAGCTACAAAATGACAGATTTCACCTGATAATCTGATGTGCCAAAATCATTATGAAGTGAAAAACTTATATCTGCTTTCGGTTTGCCGTACCAGAAGATAGATACATATCTAAATGGTTGTATGTTATTTTGGAAAGAGGACATCAATCTTAGGAAGTGTAGAATATGTAACGAGGCAAGATCAAAACAAGAAAAAAGAAGGGAAAGGAAGTTCCATAAAAGAGAATGCATTACTTACCCATCACACTTATACTTCAAAGGTTATATGCATCTTCTGTTACCGTATCTCATATGAGAGGCACAGTGTGAGAACACAAGAAGAAGGTACCTTAATACATCCAGCTGATAGAGAAGCATGTAAACATTTTGATAAGACTTATCCTGCTTTTACCGCAGAGAGCCATAATATTAGACGTGGTTTGTGTATGGATGGATTGTCACCATTCTCTCAATTTGATTCTCAATATATATCATGGTCCATTATCGTTACACCTTATAATTTTCCTTGGTGGATGTGTATAAAAACTATATATAGTTTCTTACTATTGTTGTCCCCGGCCCTGATGATCCAACATAAAGAATCGATGTTTATTTACAACCATTGATTGAAGAGTTGAAAACACTGTGGCATGAAGGAGGTTAAACATACAACGTTTTGAACAAAAAAGAATTTTTGTATATTCGCTTCTTTGTTATGGGCCATTGGTGATTTTCTTGCTTATGCAATGCTTTCAGGTTAGAGTACGACTGGTTTTCTAGCTTGTCCATATTTCATGGATGAAACATGACCGTTTTCTTTAACGCATATGAAGAAAATTACATGGTTTGACTGTCATCGGTGCGTTCTCCATGTTAATCATACTTTTAGAGGAGATAAAAAACTTTCTAGCTAATAGAGTATAGACTAAACAACCACCAACAATTTGGTTAGGTAAAGAAATATATGAACTTGTTAAGAAATATCCAAAGATATATGAAACTGGAGTACAAATTGAAATTCCAGATAAATTGATGGTTCACAATTGGTGTAAAAAAAATATTTTGGGAGTTATCTTATTGGAAATACTCTTACTTTGTCATAACATTGACATGATACACAAAGAAAAAAATGTGTTTTATAATGTGTTTAATAAAATTTTGAACATAAAGTGGAAGACTAAGGATGATGTCAAATCAAGACGTGATATAGAAGAATTATTTAACGATTTGGAATTTTGGACACTTCGTATTTAAATATTTGAATTATTTAAATATTTGAATTATTTAAATATTTGAATCTTTGATTAAATGTTATTAAATTGATTTATTAGCCTTGTTAATCCCATTTTAAGTAATAACTAATGATGGTAAACTTGTTTTAGAAAATTGATTAAAAGATTTAGTAACTGTTCAAACAAAATGGCTAAAGTTGGAGTAAAAATGTCGCTAAACGAACATTTTAGTAAATACCTTATTTTTGGGAATTTTTATAAATAAATTGGGAATTATTCCTAGGGATTTCTTTACATTGGTTTTTAGTACCCTAAAAGTAGTACTTATAGTAAAAATTTCAAGTCTTAAATCATGTTTAAAGGGTTAAAACTGGTCGCAAAGATCATGCTTTTCTATGTTGTTATTTGTCAAGGACTTTTAATAGCATTTGTAAATGATGTAGTAATTTTCTTATGGTTTGTGTTTAAAAATGATATATAAATTTGGTATTTTTCTCTAATAATTTTAGGGATGTTTTCTAACATATTTTTCGGTATTTTAAAGTTGGTTTGAAGTTTAAATATATTTTTGATAATCATATATGTATTTATAAAGTAAATGGGTTTTATAATACAAAAAATTTTTTTTATTTATTTTCATCAAATTATAAATTAGTTCTTTTAAAGTAATGTTTAGATATTTAAAACCTATTTATAAGTATTTTTTTAAAAGTATTTGTATATAAGTTCAGAAAAGTGAGTTAAGTGTTTAATAAAAGAACAAAGGAAGTTTTGAATTATAACACTTATGTTATAATAAATGGTTTTGTGAAGTTATGTAAAAGTATATTATTTGGTTAATAAGTATACTTAGATCTTTAAAAATAATGTTTTAAAGATAATAACAAGTATGTAATGGTTTTGGGTTTGTTGTGATAATGTGTTAATAACATTCGTCTTTAATCCTTTTTTATTATACTTATGAATGTAAATAAATCTTCGAAAAGAATGTTTTAAAGATAAGCATAAGTGAAATGGTTTTGGGTTTGTAGTGACAATGTTTAAGTAACATTTGTCCTAAAAAAATTGAATAGGTTTGTGAATGTATTTATACCTTTTAAATGGATATTTTAAAAGAATTACAAGTATGGAATCTTTTCGAAAAAGATAGAAAAAGTAAAACTTTAAGATAGGAAACCTTATTAATGATTTGTGAATATACTTATACCATTTGAGATAAGTATATGAATACTTTTGAAGTATTGAAAAGAGTACAAATGAATAGTAGAGATTAATAAATGGAGTTTTATTAGAAAAAAAAAGTTTTACTAATAAATGAGATTTTAATTAATAAAATTATTAATTAAATAAAAAAGTGATTAGAAGTAGCTTTATGTGACTTGATCGTGCTTTGTGTGTTTACTCATTTATGGAAAGTATTTAGTCGTTTATTTAGCACTAAAAGCCGACTAAGTAGACTTGTCTATCTGCAAGAGTTGAGAATGGTGTTCCTAGACAAGGATTGAATGCAACCAGTGCTCTAACTTACCTTGCTTAACTCTTGACCGAGGGATAGCATAAGTTGAGAAGTTTGAAACCGTGATAAGTATACGAGACTTAGTTTTCATATGCGATCGTTTTCATTGTTGATGAAACTAACCAAATTCATCGATTGATTTTGAAGAGAAGAAGATCGGTAAGTATTTTACTTATCAAAAACCACTTCAAAACGGATATACGGATTCTTATGTTTTGGAAGCGGTTGTGAAGTGGAATGCTATAGAGTTGAACTGTTTATCCTAAGGTTAATCCTAAGGGAAAGGTCAGCGCTAGCATTCGTTGGAGGACTTATTCGGGAATCTATGTGGAGATTCGAGAACTGTTCAAGATGCTGGAATCCATTTACGAATTCGTGTTCTGTTCGAGTGATGAAGAATCATGTGGGAGATGCGGAATGTGACCTCAACATCGAAAATGGAAAAAGACAGAGCAGGATGCATAATCTAAGGTTTTGCTAACTTTCGATGGTGTATGTCAACTCCAAATCTAGAGTATGCTAATCGATGTTGCGCTTGGAACTGATGATACTTGGTTCCACGTGGTTCGGGAAAGTGTTCGGGTGTGGGCCAATTGTGTTTACCTTATGGTATATTCTATCTAGAGATATACGACAATCGGAAGGTATTTTTGGATTATTGTGCATGGAGATTTGCTTCAATTTACTAGAGGTGTCTCCGTGGAAAATCCATTATGCAAATGTACCTTAACGGTTTTGATTGTATCCTCAATATTGTTGGTGTGTGATCAATACAAGTATCACAGCTGTTTGTTCTAATTTATATTCTATACTATATACCATCTATTATATCACCTTAGGTACTTATTAGATGGTGGTTCTTTTGAGGAGATAACCGTTATGGCATTCCGTGCGGTCTCAAAAGTACTATTATATGTTGATCACATATTTCTTGAGTTTCCCACACCAGACTTATGTCTGACATGCGGTTTTTGTTTTTTCTAAATTACTCGTGTGCTCTTTCAAATAGTTTGAAAAAGGTAGATTTTAGTTGGATGGTCAGTAGAGCTCAAGGAGATGAGTTAGATGTTTCAACTACTGTAGGATTCTTATTTCCGCTGCATTGCTATGTCATATGTATCAGCATTCGTGAGGTCATGTTGTTATAACTGTCCAGGCTGATGATAGTATTTAGAATTGTAGCTCTGAAATACCATGTCTCTAAAGTGATAGTTTTGTATGTCTTTTGATATTATATGTTATCGTTCCATTGTGAGATTATGATATTATATTCTCTTCTTTCTTATTCTATTTTCTTATTCTTTTATTTTGCTCTAACAATCTGTCTTTGCGGTATTGGATGCTTAGCACAAGAATACTATAGATGTATTAGTGTCGACATTCGAGGGTCGAAAAGGTCGATTGTTACATCTAGTATCAGAGCCGAAGCGAGAACCTTGGCTTTGGTTGGGTATGACTCATTTGAGATAGGGTAATGGAATGCCCTAGTATGAGTTAAGTGTATTACACATATGAGAGCGTATTTGTACTAGTTATAAACGTATACCTTAAAAGTGATTCCAACTATGAAAATTAAAGATCTTATGTAAGGTAACTTATATAAGTATGAATAATTAAAAGTGTAGTTCAATTAATGTAGGGAATAATGATGTTCATTGTTATCTATCATTAATTTATTTAGCTATGCTCGGCCAGTTTATGAAAATTGCTATCCTTTGTAGAATGATTTGACATGCTCGACTAGTTTATAAGCATTAGTGTCATTTGTAGAATTATTACCTTAATATTGCTTAGTTCTTTTACGAACATTGTTATCAGTTGTTGTTTAATTAGATATGCTCGACCAGTTTATGAGCATTGACTATTAATTTGTGCTCGACTGGTTTATGAGTAGTTTTACCTTTGTACATCATGGGTTGGGTAGACAGTAATTGTGGAAACACTGAAACGAGCACCTTGTGAATTAAGTTTCAAATTTTGACTATAAGGCATCCGGTGGCAATGTTGGGTTAGAAGGTAAATTTAGTAAAGATGTTTACCATAATCTATGGAAAAATAAGGTATTATTGTAAATAAACATTTGTGAAAAGATTTTATATAATAAAGTGATTTTATGTAAGTATGGTTTGCAAAATATGGTTTATAAACTAAGAGGATTTAAACTGATATTTTGAGAACTTAAATCCCGACGTCTTTGAAAATGTTTTTCAAGATTTTCAAAGAATAATAATAGTATTATTTGAAAGTAAATATTTGGAAAATTGTTTTATGAAATTGAGATCATAATACTTAGTAATTTGTATGAAGTATTTGATACTGGTTTGGAAATGATTCTGTTAAGTCCGAAAAGTATGGTTTGGATGCACTGACCTCACTTTTAAGGCTTGAAAATGATTCTTGTGATGACTGCAACATCATCAGCGTTCGTTTCGGGTTACAAAGTTGGGGATGATACATAGTGGTTTTGGTAAAATCGATTTTGATTTAATCTTGAATGTACGATTTTTTATATAAAAGACACATGTATGTATTATTATTTCAAAATGATTTGAAATAAAATCTAGTATTTAGTTCAAAATATTTCTTTGAAGAGATTTGATACAAAATATTAAATTAGTTTGATAATTTCTTTGAAATAAACTTTCTACATGGAAAATATTTATACGTATGTTTTGTTAGGGCCCAAGTGGTAGTAGCATAGCCTAGAATAAATGTTGGAACTTTTCATGTTTTCCCTCTTTAGGTAAAGCGTGTGAATAATACTTTGTTAAGTTATTTTATGAACACATGTAGTCTATGCATTAAGATTGTATGGTATGTGGATCATGTTATGATATGTTGTTTGGTAGATTTCATTTGTTAAAATAAAATGAGATTTTCAAAAAATTTAGATAGTCGAAAACTTTCGAATCGTTATAGAACTTGAAGCTAAGTTTTTTTGTGAAAAAATAAAAGCTGAGTTTTCGTAACCCTTGAATTAGGAGGGATTAAGTTAAAACATGTTTTGAATTTGTTGAACATTCATGATAAGTAAAATGAATTTGATGTTTTGTTTATACTTTTAGGAGGTAATGGAGTATTATACGAATACAAACTTAAGTTATAAAAAGTTTATAAACTTGAAATTGTGTTTTTATGAAATGGTTCATAAATGATTTTAGTATTACCGAGACATACTATTTGGAAAATGAATGTGATTTAAAATGATATTGGTATAGTTAAGGACCAATGGGGTTAATATGTAAGTTGTACGTAAATTGTTTTATTCACATGATTGTTCTTGCTTTTGGATTCAAGTACATGGTTTCGGGGAGATTTACACCGATCCGAGCAAGGATCATTCACTTGATTCTTGACGGTGAACACTTGATATGATTCCAAAGCTTTCTATGATAATATATAGCTATGTAAGAAGAACGGAGGTTTCTAATCAAGGAACTTGATCGGATTCCGTACTAGAGAGGTCAAGTGGTATATACTAGTTTTGAAGTGAAATTTATATGGTTGAGCAAGTGATCGGAATTGATATGGCATTCGAATAATCCATGCACATCGTACGGGCTTTAGTATATGCATACTATGTTTTGTTGGCTTATGGAGAGTGAAGGGGATGACTCTTCGAGTTGCTATAAGGTAGCCTGAATAATCGACTAAGTAATAACCTGAGGCAGTTGAGCGTAAGGTACGCTTAGTGGGTTTTGTATCATCCTTGTGCGATGAGAGGATTTTTGAACTTGAGTAAATCATGGACTTTGGTTGCTAGTAATTTTGAATACTGTTAAGTATTTCTCTGTGAATTTTTTCTTTTGTTTCTCGTATTGGAATTACGAGGATGAAATATTTTAAGTGAGTGAGAATGTAACGACACAGAGTTTTGAACACTTCGTATTTAAATATCTGAATTATTTACATATTTGAATTCTAGATTAAATGTTAGTAGATTGATTTAATAACCTTGTTAACTCCCTTTTAATTGATAACAAATGATGGTAAACTTATTTTAGAAAATTGTTTAAAAAAATAGTTACTTTGAAGGAATATCGATAATGTGATCGAAAATCGTTTTATCGATAAACAGCTTTTTACTCGTCGGAAGTTGTTCAAACTTTTTTTACATACATTTATTATCTCAGGAAATTAATAATAAGAAATAAAAATATTTTTCCATTTATAGAAAAGAAAATGTGATGATGTCATGGGTAGATATTTTGTGTGTAAGGGTAAAAGGGTAATTTGCAAAGGAGATGAGGTGTAAAGTAAAAAAGCATGCAAGACACATGTAAGGGCTATCTTGGATGTGTAAAGGAGGGTAAAGTAAGTGCTTAGGCTTGTGTATTCATTTACTATCTCCTAAATTTTGAAAAATAACAAAAGATCAATAATGGTGGAAGTGGATTAACACTAATCCACTTTGTTCTTCACTAATCTTTCTCTAATTAGTTCGAATCTCTTTCAAACTCCATCAAACTTTTACCAACACCTTAGGGATCTTAGATTTAAAGTAAAAAGTGGAAGAAGCAAGGAGGATGGGGTGGTTCTATATTAGGACGTGAGCATGGATGGTGAAAGGGAGGCTTGGCTTGTATGTGCTAAAGGTTGGATCTTTAGGCTTTTGAAGATGGTAGGAAGTAGTTTTTATAATTGTATGCGCTTGTGAATGTGTTTGGATTAGATTTGGGCGAGTTATCTCACTATCTTGTATGTATGTATTGTGTGTGCATGTGTATATGTATGTGCAAATATAAAGTTAAAATGACATTAACTAATTAAATTTATAAACTTTGGACCCCTCTTGCATTTGAAAGAAAATGAAAATTTTATTATTGTATAAAATCACTTCTATTACCTTCTATAAAATGTAGTGTGGCCTAGACTTTATGTTTACATGTTTGGTTGACTTGTGTGTTGAATGAAGTACGTTTGAAAATGTTTGAAGCGAGAATGGTCGCTATAAGTGCACCTCAATATCCCTTAACTTCAACTTGTGCAAACAGATAATTTATAATCTAAACTTGGGATAATTTTATTTGGTTGTTCTTTATATAAATTTTAGTGTGTATTAAAGTAATGGTTTGTAAAGTTATAGAAATTGTGAACCAAAATTGTTAAAGTAGAAGCGAAAAGGTCGTTGTGGATGCACTTTGAAAATGCCTTGTGTTCGGCGATTTTCAAAGTTAACTTTGAGAGACATCATAGGGGCATCTTTGTATTTTTAATAAGTACTATAATAGTAATTTTTACTGGAAAAATATGGAAGTTTAAATCATTCATTAACTTGTGAAACAAAGTTGCAAAAGGTTATAGCGAGAAGAAGGTTATTATATGAGAACTTTGAAATGTTCTATTTTTGGAAATTTTTGCAATTAATTTGAAAGACATCAATAGGGGTTTCTTTGCATTTTTTATAAATATTATATGTGTACTTATTACTAAAAAAATTGGGGTTTAAAATATTTTGTAACTGGTCAAACAAAATAGTTAAAGTTGGAGTAAAAATGTCGCTAAAAGAACACTTTAATAAATACCTTGTTTTTGGGAAATTTTATAAATAAATTGGTAATTATTCTTGGTGGTTTCCTTCCATGTTTTTTAAGTACCCTAAAAGTATTACTTACAGTAAAAATTTCAAATCTTAAATCATTTGTTTAAGTGGTTAAAGTTGGTCACAAAGATCGTGTTTTTCTGTGTTGTTCTTTATCAAGGACTTTTAACAACATTTATAAATACTATAGTAAGTTGCTTGTGGTTTTAAGAATTTAAAAATGATATTTAAATTTGGTATTTTTCCTAATTTTTTGGGATGTTTTCTACATATTTTGTAGTATTTTAAAGTTGGTTTGAAGTTTACCCATATTTTTAATAATTATATATATATATATTTAAAGTAAAGGGGTTTTATAATATAAAACATGTTTTTATTTATTTTCATCAAATTATAAATTAGTTGTTTTTAAGTAATATTTTGCATAGATATTTAAAACCTATTTATAAGTATTTTTTAAAGTATATATAAGTTTGGAAAACTAAGTTAAATGTTTTATAAAAGAACAAAGGGAGTCTTGAATTATACACTTATGTTATAATAAACGGTTTTGTGAAGGTATGTAAAAGTATATTATCTTGTTAAAAAGTATACATAGATCTTTTAAAAGTATGTTTTAAAGATAATAACAAGCATGGAATGGTTTTGGATTTGCTGTGACAATGTGCTAATAACATTCGTCTTTTATCCTTTTTATTATACTTATGAATGTAAATAGATCTTTGAAAAGAATGTTTTAAAGATAAGCATAAGTGAAAACAGTTTAGGGTTCGTAGTGACAATGTTTAAGTAACATTTTTCTTAAACCTTTTTAATAGTTTGTGAATGTAATTGGACCTTTAAAATAGATATTTTAAAAGAAAAACAAGTATGGAATCTTTTGGAAAAAGATAGAAAAAGTAAAGGTTTTAAATGAGAAATCTTGTTAATTATTTGCAAATATACTCATACCACTTGAAAAAAGTATATGAATACCTTTTGAAGTATTGAAAAGAGTACAAATGAATAGTAGAGATTGATAAATGGAGTTTTATTAGATAAAAGAAGTATTACTAATAAAAGAGGTTTTAATTAATAAAAGTATTAATTAAATAAAATGGGGATTAAAAGTAACTTATGTGACTTAATTGTGCTTTGTGTGTTTAATCATTTATGGAAAGTATTTAGTCGTGGACTTAACACTAAAAACCGACTAAATAGACTTGTCTATCTATGAGAGTTGAGAATGAAATGTCTAGACAAGGCTTTGATGCAACCAGCGATCTAACTTACATGGGTTCACTCTTGACTAAGGGATAGTATAAGTTGAGAAGTTTGGAAACATGATAAGTATATGAGACGTAGTTTCCATATGCGATCATTTTCATTGTTGTTGAAATTAACCAAATTCATCAACTGGTTTTGAAGAGATCAAGATCGGTAGGTGTCTTACTTATCAAAAACAACTTCAAAACTGATATACGAGTTCTATGCTTTAGAAGTGGTTGTGAAGTGGAATGCTATAGAGTTGAACTTTTTATCCTAAGGTTAAGTCCAAGGGAGAGGTCAGTGTTAGCATTCATCGAAGGTCTTTTGCGGAAATCAATGTGGAGATTCGAGATCTGTTTGAGATGCTGCAATCCATTTGGAGATTTATGTTTTGTTCGAATGATGAAGACTCGTGTGAGAGATGTCGAACGTGACCTTGACATCAAAAATGATTAAAGACAGAGTAGGATGCACAACCTAGTGTTTTGCTAACCCGCGACGAGATATGTCAACTCCAAATCTAGAGTATGTTTATCGATGTTGCATGCGGGAGTTGAAGATACTTGGTTCCACATGGTTCACGAAAGTGTTCGGGTGTGGACCAGTTATATTTACCTTATGATATATTCTATATAGAGATATACGATGCTTGGAAGGTGTTTTTGGATCCTTGTCAATGGAGATCCGCTTCAGTTTGCTGGAGGTGTCTCTACGGAAAATCCACTATACGAACGTACCTTAGCGGTTTTGATTGTATCCTCAATATTGTTGTGGTGTGATCAATGTAAGCATCACAACTATTTGATCTGATTTATTTTCTACACCATAGACATTATCTATTATATCACCTTATGTACTTATTAGAGGTGGTTCTTTTGAGAGGATAACCTTTACAGCATTCTGTACGGTCTCAAAAGTACTGTAATATGTTGATCGCATATTCCTTGAGTTTTTCACACCAGACTTATGTCTGACATGCGGTTTTTGTTTTTCCTAAGTTTCTCGTGTGCTCTTTCGAGCAGTCCGAGGAAGGAAGGTTTTAGTTGGATGATCATTAGAGCTCAAGGAGACGAGATGGATGTTTCACCTACTGTAGTATTCTTATTTCCAGTGCTTTACTATATTGTATGTATCAGTATTTGTGATAGGTTGTTATAATCGTCCAGGCCGATCATAGTATTTAGAGATGATTCCGAACTGCTATGTATCTTAGAGTGGCAGTTTTGTATTGTCTTTTGATATTATATGTTATCGTTATACTGTGAGATTTTGATATTGTATTCTCTTCTTTCTTGTTCTATTTTCCTTTTTTTATTTTACTCTAATAATCAGCCTTTTCGGCACTTGGATGTTCGTCACAAGAATATCATGGATGTATTAGTGTCGACATTCGAGGGTTGAAACGATCGGTCACTACAATTATGTAAGCATCCCAACTTTATACCAAGCCAAATGATACTAAAAAACCCAAAACATGTTATGAGTTAGACAATAACCAAGTAAAACTTGTATTAAAATGGGTGGAAGAATTAAGATTTCCTAATGGGATTTCTTCTAATCTTCGTAGATGTGTTGACTTCAAAAAAATAACCCGAGTGGGATAAAAAGTCACGATTGTTATGTAATGATGGAAAATTTGTTACCCGTAGTTTTCAAAGCACCGTTATTCATAAAAGTTTGGAGGGTTATAACGAAACTTAGTTTGTTTTATAAAAAGCTTTGTTCGACCACAATAAAAGTTGAGTGTCTACGTAAACTTGAAGTAGATATTCCTATACTGCTCTACAAACTGGAGAAAATCTTTCTTCTAGGTTTTTTTAACGTAATGGAGCATTTACCTGTTCATCTTCCATTCGAAGCACTTCTTTGAGGTCATGTGCAATATGGATGGATGTATCCATTTGAGAGGTAATAATATTGAGTATATTAAATATTAATTTAATTTCAAATTAAAATTTACATGAGTAAATTTAATTTGAAATAATTTTGTAATATGCACTTAATTCATCTGAAGAAAAAAGTTAGACAATAAGAACGAGTTGAATGTTTGATTTTCAAATCATATATCGAAGAAGAAGCTTCATTCTTTTTCTCTTAGTGACCATGTGAACTTATTAGTTTGAAAGTGTTTCGTATAACGATGAAGGCGTTGAACATAATTCTTTTCAAATAATGTTATCTATTTTTAGACAACATGGTCGACCTGTAGGAAAATGTATGGAAACATGGTTATATGACAAAGATTATCATGTAGCAAAAACATATGTACTTAGTTGCGTTAAAGTTGCATCATTTGTTAGGTATTATTACTTAATAATTCTCGATACGTGAATTCTTAAATTTATATTCATTTCAATCATACTTAAAGAATACGTGCAATATATAATATTTGCAGTATTTACGAGTCACAACATCCATGCGACGATCTCAATAAAGAATTTGTTGATTAGTATTTAAACTACGTTTATGATCCGAGAAATTGTATAGTTGATGGAGGATTGAATCATCTTGCGATGGAACCAAAAAGAAATATCAAGACATATCCAATATTCGTCGTCAATGGATTTAAATTCAACAACAAAGAATATGGTGCTGAAAAATTAACTAATAATATTGGTGTATTTGTTAAAGGTAGTGATGATCCAGATGAACATATAAAAGATTTTTATAACATCTTAACCCAAGTTTTGGAATTGGCATATTCTATACGACCCGTAGAGAAAGTTTTTTTATTTAGATGTAATTGGTTCAGCAATGTTCCAGTTTCTGGAATCAATGTGCACAAAGATTATAATCTTACTAAAATAAAACATGGCTTGCATTACCATAAGTATGATCCTTTTGTATTAGCCAAACATGTATACAAGTTTATTCCGCTTCGTATCCATCCCTAAAAAGAGGCAAAACATATTGGTCAGCAGTTTTTAAAACAAAGGCAAGATTTACGTTTGATAGAAAGAATATTCCAAACGAACAAGCTTATTGGGAAGATTTTGAACAAATTAATGAAATAAAAATAACTGATGATCATGCTGATTTTAGGACTCTAAACAATAAATCGAATGTTTTGGTAGAAGTATTTGAGACTATAGAGGAAAACGATATGGAGTACGAGACCAAGTTTGAATCAGAAAATGATGAAGACGGATTATTAATGTATGTATTTGATAGAGCGCAATTTATCTGATTATTAATGTTACAAGTTTTCTCATACCAAAAATAATATGTTTTCCCATAATAAAATGATATGTTCTCCCATAATAAAATGATACATCTATGACAAATATTATGCTTCCACATTGGCGATCTTCTCATTCATCAGATTCCCTCTTTTCTAGTCAAAGAGGGACTGCCGTGGGAGGTGATGGCGGCGACCCATCACAAGTAGTTTGTCTTATAGTTAGATTTGCAAGTAAAGCGAGTGGGTAAGTATCAAATTTATTGCAACATCGTAAATTTTTGTGTATGATATATTATTCATGATTCATTAAACGTCTATATCATAATTAATACAAGGGTTTTTAATTGAAGTCCTCAGATATTGTGCTTGGTATTTCTAGGCCTTCCTATAAGTGCAGAATGACTAGTTGTTGGCCTAAGTGAGAGGATATCTCACCCCATGTTGTAGAGTGTATTTGGTAGGATTTTTATGTAAGTGTAAATGCATATTTCATTTTATATATAACCACTGTGCAATTTGTTGACTAAGTATAAACGTATAACTTATTTTAATTTTAATGTGCAGGGGGTAGTAGATTTACATGAAACATGCTTGTCCCTTTGCAGTAATTATTGGACCAAAAAAATGTGGAAAAATTACCGCAATACAATGTCAAGCATTAAAAAAGAGAGGAAAATCCTGACTGGATGAGTTCAACCATATGGGAAGCTTTAAATGCTTACTGTAAAAGTCCAGAAGAAATTATAAGTTTACTAGTTTCGTATATTTATTAAAAATTTACTAGAAGGTAGTATAATAATTGCATCAATTTACAAATGTGAAATACAATGTTTATGTTAAATTTACATGCAGAATTTGAGTGGAATTCTGCAAATAGGAATGCAATTTCCGTCACATGTCGTGGGGTTCGATGTCATTCCAGCATTATCGTCAATAGTAAATTTATAAAATTGCGATTATAAATACTTATAACATAATTTTCTATATATATAATAATACATAATAATTATTTCAGAAAAGAGAGCGTGGTCGTCCCGTCTCCTACTTGGAAGTTTTTACTCATACTCACGCCATCGAGCATGTCAATGAAAATGGCTCAAAAACATACACATGGTATGACACAAAATCACAAGAGTCCATGGTAAGCTTTTAAATTATAAGTTATTAATAATCACTTTAAATTATAGGTTATAAATAATTAAAATAATGTAATATGAATTTTAATTGTGATTCTATTTTTGATCAGTGGATAAATTCTTTAAAGAATGAGACGGACCGCTCGAGGGAACAGGTCGAGACGAGCTGACCGCTGATGAGAAAGACATGATTTTTGACGCTATCATGGAACCGCTAATGTGGAATAGGCACTATGGTTTTGGAAATCAAGGGGTGATGTTTATGTATAATTTATCTATGAATAACGTATAATACATTGATTTTATTAATCATACTATATGAAACTCATATAGTTTGGTAAAAAATGTTACAGGTTAGACGAAGGCAAGCCAGCTATAGAAGAGCTCAGGACGATCAGGAGATTACAGACTTGAGAGCTCGGATTGCTGACCTTGAGGATCGAGACATGCGTCAGACTACGGAGATGTACCAGATGTTGGATGAGCACATTGCTGCGTAGATGCAATAACATTTTAGATTTCCTTCATCACAGGGATCTGGAGACGATGAAGAGTAGGTATGATATTTTTATTGATGTTGAGATATTGTATATATGTACTTTGATGTTGTGAGGTAGTATGAGAGTTATATATATATATATATATATATTTGAGATGAAAGTTAAAAAAAAGAGAAACAATTGCTTTTATCTTTTATTCAGATAGAATATCATGTATACAAAATTATACAAGCTACCATATTATATACGGCTTCATATGCTGGCTTATTCCACGTGTTAGCTGTACTGATTGATACAATTACATTATTACCCTTGATGAGAGGGTATATGACTATATTGTTATACAGATTATATCATTGCTTCTAATACCCTCCCTCAATTCGAGCTAGGGTTTCTTCATTTCATTTTCTCTTCCGCCGCCTTCATCAATTTGTAGATCTGGTTTTAATCTTGTGAAATTATTTGTTGACAAAGGCTTTGTGAGTATATCTGCACGTTGATAGTATGCTGGCAAGTGATTGATGATGAGTTTTCCCTCTAACACTTTCTCGCGAACGAAGTACAAATCGATTTCGATGTGCTTCGTTCGTGAGTGAAGTATGGGATTGGCTGTCAGCGAGACCGTGCTGAGGTTGTCAAACCAGATAATAGGCCTTTCTTTAGTTGAATTCCTATCTCACTGAGGAGAGATTCGATCCATGTTATTTCAGCAGTCGTGCTTACTACGCTGCGATACTCAGCCTCTGTGCTAGATCTGGACATGGTTGGCTGCTTTTTCGAGCACCAAGACATTGGATTCCCTCCTAAATATATACAATAGCCAGATGTAGACCGTCGGTCATCTATATCGGTTGCCCAATCTGCATCTGAGTATCCTTGAATTTCAATTGCTTTTCATGCTTTTAAATTTATGCCTTGATTTAATGTTTGCTTCAAGTATCTTAGAGTACGCTTTACGGCCTTCCAGTGATCACTTAGTGGTCTCTGCATGAACTGACATACTTTATTGACACTGAATGTTATATCTGGTCTTGTCACCGTGACATATTATAGAGCTCCAACTATGCTCCTGTACTGCTTCACATTATCAGTAGGTTTTTGGAAAAGTGCAGGTTGCTGACCATTGGTGTAGGTAAACCCTTGGCTGATCCATTTTAGCTTTAAGCAGTATTTCTGTAATGTATTTTTTCTGACTGAGAACAAGTTCTGTGTTTGACTTTCTGATAGCTTCAATTCCTAGGAAGTAGGATAAGTCTCCCGGATCTTTGATAGAAAATGCCTTGTTTAGATGATGTATCACTTGATTAATCTCTGCTTCATTGTTACCTACAATTACAAAATCATCAACATAAACAAGTATATAAGTTGTTGAATTATTATTAATTTTAACATATAAAGAGTTGTTTGGTATTATTGCCCTGTAATTCAACTGAATTAGAGTTGCCTTTAGTTTGTCATTCCAAACTCTTGGAGCTTGCTTTAGACCATATATTGCTTTATGAAGTTTGCATACTCTTTGATCATTATTGCATGCTTTGTAACCTTGTGGTTGCTCCATATAAACTTCTTCCTGGAGTTCACTATTTAGGAAAGAATTGTTGACATCTAGTTGTCTTATTTTCCAGTTGTAATGCGGTGCTATAGTTAATATAATTCTGATAGTAGTTGGTTTGACTACAAGTGAGAATGTCTCTCTGGAGTCAAATCTATATTGTTGACTGTAGCCTTTAGCAATTAGTCTTACTTTATACTTTGATATTGTTGCATCAGGGTTTTTCTTTAGTCTATAAGTTCATTTGCAACCTATGACATTCTTGTTTTGTGGTTGTTGGACTAGCTCCCAAGTGCTATTTTTCATTATTGCATGATATTCTTCATCCATTGCAACTTTCCAATTTCTTGTCTTTAATTGCTTGATCATATGTGGTTAGTTCCTCTAATTCAGTTGTAGTTGTATATATTTTGGGCTTGAATATTCCTCTCTTTGATCTGGTTATCATGTGATGTCCAGGTTCCCTTGGTGGATGTTATTGAGATTGAGGTGCTTCATGTTGATTTGTATCTTCATGAAGTTCATGTTCTCTAAGGGATGACTGCTCTTCTGATTGACTGAGTATTCCTGATGAATCATGATCTGCTGATTCATTCATTGTATTGGATGGAGGCTCATATAGTTGTCTGACTATATCCATTTGATCATTGATTATGTCTCTGATCTCTTCATTATAAATAGGTATTGGAGGTATTGATACTTTAGCATTGTATATTTTTTGAGTAATTTTCCTATCTTTTTCTGCAAAAGGAAAAACATACTCGTTAAAAGCAACGTATTTGGATATAATAATTTTCCCATTGGCTGTTAGACACTTATAGCCTTTCTGATGGGGTGCATAACCCAAAAATGTACAGGGCTCTAACCTGTAACTTAGCTTATGAGTGTTATATGGTCTTAGCCATGGGAAACAAAGACATCCAAAGATTTTCAATTAGAATAGTCAGTTTTGACACTAAACAAAATTTCATTTGGGGTTCTGAGCTTTAAAACCTTTGATGGAATTCTGTTTATAAGATATACAGAAGTAAAAAATGCATCAGGCCAAAATTTTAATGGCAAACTTGCTTGAGCCAAAAGAGTGAGACTTGTCTCAACAATATGCATGTGCTTCCTCCCAATCAGGTCATTATGTTCAGAGGTATGAGGACAGGTAACTCTATGAATTATTCCTTTCTTTAGGAAATATTCTTTTAGTGGCTTGAACTCAGCACCACCATCAGTTTGTATGACTTTTACATGTTTGCTAGTTTGTTTCTCTGCCTCATTAACAAACTATAGCAAGGCATTTCTTGTTTCTGCCTTAGATCTAAGAAAATAAATCCATGTATATCTAGAGTATGCATCAATAAATGATAAATAATAGTTATAACCATATTCTGAATTTACTGGTGCTGGTCCCCATAGATCAGCAGCTACTAACTGTAATGGTTCATGATATTCAGTAATAGAATTAGGAAATGACAGTTTATGCCATTTTCCCATTTGACAAAAAGTACATACATAAGGCAAAGATATATCCTCAAAGTTGATATTATTATTTATCAATACATGTTTTACAATATTGACACCTAGGTTTCCTAATTTACAGTGCCAGGAATCAAAAGTAGTTTTATTTGCACTACCATTAGTGCCTGGGTAATTACACCATTTCTTGTCATCATCTTTCTTATGATGCTTCATCAGATTGAAAATATAGAGGCCATTGTGTACCCTACCCTGTAGTAAAATTTCTTTGCTTAGCAAGTCTCTAACTGTACACATTTTAGGGTAAAATTCAAAGTAAACCTGATTATCAAGAGGAAACTGAGATACACTCATCAAATTCTTTTTAATTTGTGGTACCATTAACAAGTTATTGAGATGTAACTCTTTCTTGCCCTTTATAACTACATTTCCTGTATGAGTTATCTATTGGTTTACCATTGCCCATAAAAATAAAATGCGTACCTTTGTACTCTTTGTTGCCCAAATTCAGATTTTGTAGATTGTTAGTAATGTGTTAGTTGCACCTGAGTTGGGGTATCAATCATCATGTTGTATGTCTTCTGACCCAGTCAGAACTTCATTTTCATTCTGAGTTCTTGATGCATCACTTTGATTCTTGAATTCATGACTTGAGTGAGCAAGATTAGCATTGGGTTGGTAGTTTCTTTGATTGGGACTACTCTGTTGATTTGTTGTGTAATTTTGATCGAATCTGAAATAACACCTATTTGCTGTATGACCATATTTCTTGCAGATTTGGCATCTGATTCTGTTGTTGTTGCTCCATCTACCCCTTCCTTTGCCTCTGTAAGTTTAGTTGTTTCTTTGATTGCTCTGCTCATTTCTTGAATTTGCATTTCTTGATTGATTCTTGCCTTTTGAATTTACTTCATTTGAGGCATAATTGATACTGTAATTGGAGCTTGTTGCTTTTCTTTGATCCAGTCTTCCTTCATGTGACAGTAGGGTAGAATGTACATATTCTAGACTTAGAAGAGTTGGCATTGAAGAGATAATTGCAACAACTGACTCATATTCTTCATCTAAGCCATTGAGAATTGCCAAGATTTGTTCAGTCTCAGCAACTTTGTGACCCGCGGAACATAATAAGTCACATAATGATTTCATTTTAGTTAAATACTCTCTCATGGACATATTATCCTTTCTTAAGTTTTGCATTTGTCTCTTGTAATGCATCACTCTTGCTGATGACTGAGTGTTGAAAATCTGTTCCACCATGCTCTAGATTTCATGAGCAGTATTGCATCCTATGATCCGATGCAGTAAATTTGCACTGATTGAAGATAAAAGTCATGCACTTAGGAGACTGTCTTGTCTCTGATGTATTATTCTTTCTTGTCTGCAACTTGATTCTCACTGATGGTGATATGCTTTACAGGAATTGACACAGTTTCAAGGATATATCCCTCCAATCCATATCCTCATATGGCAGTCGAAATTTGATATTTCCAGAGCAAGAAATTGCTCTCATCTAACTGTATGCTGATTATTTCATTTCTTAGATTGATGATTTTCTTGGATATATCCTCCATTTCAGAGGTCTGATGAGTTGCTGATGATGCATCTGATGTATTATCAGTTTCTCCAGCCATGTTCTTGATCAAATGAAGAGATTATCTCTAATGATTACGATCTGTTGCAGCCAGAGTGATATGATGAAGATTTTCTCATCACTCTCTGGCAAGAAACTGATCAGTTGTGGGTAAGATGAAGGTTCTTGAACAGATTATACAGAATCTTGGCTGAGAGTCGAGAAAGAATCTCCAGTGATGATAATTTTCTGAGGAGATTACAACAAGAAACACTCACTGAAGGTGAAATACCTCAGTTGATTATTACTGAGGTGGTGGATGATGGCCTTTAGGCGCTGGTGGCTCTGATACCAAGTTAGAAAAAAGTGAAACAATTGCTTTTATCTTTTATTCAGACAGAATATCATGTATACAAAGTTGTACAAGCTACCGTATTATATACGGCTTCATATGTTGACTTATTCAACGTCCCAGCTGTTACTGATTGATACAATTACACTATCACCCTTGATGAGAGGGTATATGACTATATTGTTATACGGATTATATCATTGCTTCTAATAATGAATAAGGTTGGTTTGATGTGATGTTTGATGTATTTTAAGACGTTGATAGATGTTTGAGATTGAATTTTGCAATGGACTTTTGTGATTGAACTTATGCTTATTGTATATATTGATGCATTTTTTGTTATTGATGTGATATAATATGTGATATGTGTGATTTGGCCAAAACGTAATAGTAGTTTCCATGTTTGCCAATCCACGATGAGGAGACGAAAACTGTCGAACGGGTCGATGAAGGCGGTCGAAAGTTATCGAAGAAGCAGTCAAAAAGTCCGTCGATGAGCAGTTGTTCGATGGATCTTATTTCGACGGTTTTTTTCGTCAGCTTTTGACGACTTTCGATGGCCGTCGACGGCTAATAGTTAGCTGTCGAAACAGCGGTTCCCTTTTGTAGTGAGTAAAAAAGATAAAGTATTTGAATTGATATGTTGGTAATGGTCTTAGAAATTTCATATGAGTGTTTTTTAGTCGATTTAGATTGCATTACTCCTACACTTATTTGGATCTCTAACATTATAATCTCTGATAATTATTTCACAGACAGCAAATAAAGTACATACAATGATGATTATTATTGATTATTGATAACTATAACTAAAAGCATGTATAGGATTAGCAAGCAATAAGGAGCGATTCAAACGATGTTACTTTCATTAAGGAAATAATATTTTATGTTTTATTTTCTTTGTTTTAAATTTTTAGAAATTCTTAAGAACCTTAGTACCCTCCCTCCCCATTTTCGCCTGTGACAGGTGAATTTTTCTTACAACCTATACCATAGTCAGGTTGACTTTGAGCTAGGAGGAGAAAGAGTGGTTTTGCTAAATGCTTATAAGTATTATGAGGGCTAATGAATCAACTTTGAGTCAAACGATGCCACTAAAATAGTTCAAATACAGAACACTGTAGCAGTATTAGCAAAGCTAAAAAATAAATCTGTCCAACAATACACTCTAAAATACACTATTATATATATATATATATATATATACATATATATATATACATATATATATATTCTTGCTATCTACTCCCTATGTGCGAACTAGCTCAAATTTGAAAAATACGCCCTTGGTCAGAGTCAAAGTAAGGCTGTTAGTCATGTGGAATTTGTAGCAAGAGTTCCGATAGAGCAGGTCGCCTTTCCTTTCCTTGTTTTAGTTATTTTGTCCTTTTGCTTTCCACTGTGAAAGCGCTAGTTTTCATTCATGACTAGGCCCCTGGGCTCACATTGACATATTCACACAAGAAAGTTATTTGGATGCTTCTCTTGTTTGTCAAGGATTAATTCATAAGCAAAAGCATTGATGAGCTCAATATAGTAATGGAATTTCTGTACCTAATTTTCTTTTAAAGCATTTAGATGCTCAACTTGATCATTATTGAATTCTACACATGCCGTTTTTTACTTTATCCTTTAAACAATTCAAATTAAATTTGTATATTCATCAAAGGTTTTAAACTTCTAACCCAACCAATCAGCGTACGAGTTTCTAACCCAACCAATCAGCGTACGAGTGGGGGGTTAAAGAAGTCGAAGATTGTTAATATGAGCTTATAAAATATGAACTAAAAATATAGTTTGATATTTTCAAGGGAAATTTGCATTTTATAGAAAAAGAGGTCAGGACGGATACCCTAACAAGTATATCAGCATTTGGTAGTTGGCTAACCTTAGTACGGCTACACGCAAAACGATACAACTTTAGACATTTTCTCAAAAGAGTGGTTAGCCATCAACTTGTTCAATCGAGAGCAAGTATTTAGTTTAAAATTAGTGCACAGGTCATGCGTATACATGTCTCTTTAAACAATAGAACATGATAAAGAATATAATCTAACGCTCACAACTGACATATGCTTTCTCTGACATTACAATGACATGAAAGCATCTTTAATTTGTTTAATATAAGCAAAATCATAATCTAAGCAACCTATAAAAGTTGAGTGCTACAGATGATGATTTCTTAGGTCACGATTACCTCATCCATAAAATAACAAGTTGAAGTAAAAAAATATTGATACAAGCACAAAATATGGGATAAAATACAAAGAAAGGGGAAAATAAGTATCCGGGAAAGAAGGCACTCCTCTAAGGCTCTAAGTACATGATATCATACATACAGTGACTGATACAACTAAAAAGAATAATAACAATAATAGTAGTAGTAACCTCTCCATCTCTGAGAGACTCAGAGCTCCTGGCCGCGAAAAAACATTCCTAGAACACAACTATTACAATACAATAGATCCTCCTCTTCATCTCCTATACACTAGGATTCGTGTAACCATTGCCGTTGCCGTTGCCATTCGGAGCTTTGTTCTCGTTTGATGTAGACTTCCTTTTTAGAACAATAGTCCAAGTAACTGCTTCTAGAAATACCGCAATGCCACCAAGAGTCGAGATAATTGCGATAAAGGCAGTCTTCCATCCTTGTTCCGGCTTCAAAATATCAAAACCCTTGAAAACGTTGACTACACTTAGGATTATGACAGTGTACCCTGTCAGATGGTGGTACACGTTCCAGTAAATTCTGTACTTGTTATCCTTGTTCGGCCTCAATAGCAATGCGAACACCTAGAGTTTGCCAAATGCTTTTGCATTAGAATTCAATTTCATTTACGATAGAGTGTCAGGCATAACTCGTAAAGTAGAAAAAATGTATATACCTGCAATGTACCGAGGCAGAAGAGGGCGATTCCAATATTTCTGTGAGGTTGGTAAGTGATTCCGGAAGATTCACTACCGAGTTTAAGTCCAGTGCCCCAACCTGCGACTCCTACAGCATAGCCTGCAGTCTGGCAAGAAACATGCAGATAGAACCAAGCTGGATCTGCTGCTTTGAACACTTTCAGGTATCTCGCTGTTATTGCCCCTATTGGTAGAAGTATTCCCCAGCTTATTGCGTTCAGTATTCCATGTGTCTGCAAATATACACAACTTCTGGTTCAATATTCACATAAACGGTACATTTAACCACTTTTTGTTTCTAAAGATGTAACAAGTCTAGCTTCATCAGTGAATCACCACCAAATATGCAATCGGATAAATCAAAAAGTTTATGCATTATAATTACTTTTTAACTTTGTTCGATGTGAAACTGTTAGGGTTGTCTCGCATATTTCAACGAGCAACGACAGTTTGAAATTAAAATAGTCCCGCATTGTTAAATAATTTGAAAAGGTGATGCACAAATATGAGTTGACAAACATGTAACATTGAGATTCTTTTTGTTACAATAAAATGTGTGTCAATTCATATGCATACATCACGTATCACCGATCGGATAAGGATCGGATTCGAAAGCATGTTTCTTCCTCCATAACATTTGGAAAGCTTCCAAAATGTTTAGAATAGCAAAGAATTTCAAAAAATAAATTGATTTTGTTCAACTAAATTCAAAAATACATAGGAAAATCAAAATTGTGCAGGCACTTGAGACTTAGTCTAGAAAGAAATAAACTTAGTAAGACAAAATTTTAAGGTCTGTTCTACCATCCACAGTTCAGCCAGTACCTGATAACTTATAATTTAAGAGACGTGTTTCAAGAATTATTTAAAATATATACTTATAACCGAAAAGTTACTTACGTTACGCCTGTGCAACCTAGAGTTGCCGCCAGCCTGAGCAGCATTACCAGAAAGCAGATCCAAAGTACCCATACTCTGCAAATTATCACCAATAAACGGATGGCCTGCTGGCACCCCATTATCAAAACTCGTACCCGCTTGCCAAACCTGATTAATCTTAGTTCCATTCTTAGGCACACCGATACTGGCGTAAATAGTCATAACCCCGTTCCCGTACTCGGCGTCCCGGCTGTAAACGGGAAAGCTGAGGCTCTCGTTTTTAATGGTGGGAGAGGTGCTTTCGAGAGAAACAGTGTACACGGTGAGGGCGCCGTTGGAGGCGGGGAAGGCGATTAGGGCTTGGGAGCCGGCCATGGAGAGGGAATTCGGGTTGAGGGCCCAGGCGACCCAGCCCGACGCCGATTGTGGGGCCCGATAGGCGATGTCGGCGGTGGCGTTGGATGGGTGGTAGGTCCAGTGGATGGAGGCGCCTAGCTTTGGGAGCGAGTTGCATAAAGAGTATACTTTGTTGTTTTTGAAGGTTGATTGTATACAGTTCTGCTGTGCGTTTATGGCTGTTGTTAGGGTTAAGAAGAGGAGTATGATTGGTTTTATGAACTGGTGCTTCATTTTTTGGAGATTCTTTGATTTGTTGGCTGGTGAATGAATTTGCCTTTAATTTGGGAGAGGAAGCAGAGGAGTTTAAATTGAAGTTGATTAGTTTGGGTTGTTGAGAGAGTTGGTGCTGTTGTTGAGTTTATTGTCTACTTTTCTGATGTGTTTCCTTGATGGAAGTTTCTATTTTCTTTTAATTATTCCCGCTTTATGTTTATGTTCGGTAATTGTGTTCTTATTTTATAGACAGATGTCTGAGAGTACAATACAGAGATTGAAGAACAGGTATGAAAGGAAGCTTCTTTGAATCAGCCTCTTGTTTCGTTTGTACGGCAATCAATCCGAAGTGCTTGTTGAGTTTGGAATAAAACATGAGGTAAAAATAAAAATTATTCGTTACAAAAAAAGGTTAAAAATTCAGTTAATGCCGGATTATGTATTAAAATAATTGGGTTGTAACGTTACCAATGCAAGGATATTTGGTATGGTTAATGATGCGTAGAAAATAAGAATACATGCGTCATTAGTTGGAAGTATAGAGGTTGAAAAAATCCACATGTGTACAAACTGGACTTGATGTCTTCTACCATCTATTTGTTGCTATAATATTGGATTCTTGCCATCGAACTTTGACTTACTTTTAAACAACCAACCTTGTAAGGTTATGACTTGCTCAACCACTACCAGTGAGGGACCCATATGTACTCCAACTTTCTGTTCAACCAACGCGTCCTCGTTCTTAAGAAGATAGTGACGTGCATTCTACAACATACATAGACCGCGTTCTGATGATGGCTACGTCTGATGTTTACATTCAAAGCTAATGCATTATGCATGCATATATACAATCTGCTGAAGAACCGTGATAGTCAACTGGATCGTGATGTTTATCTACTTGAGAAATGAGAAATGAAAAATAAAAAATTGGAAAGAAAGAGGACTTTAGACATTGACTCCTTATTCGTATTCAAATAATCTTCAAATCAAACAAAACATAAATATATCTTCAAAAAAAAAGTAAAATTATTAAGTTGTCCTCAGTAAATATCAAAGTCCGAGAACATCGTGTTTTTTACGCTTTCAAACTACATAAAAAATACAACGAAAATCGATATTATCTTCAATCTAACTAAAATTCGTTGGTGATTCGTACAAATATAGATATCCAACTTAAAAAAATGAAAAAATCTAACCATTTTCAATCCAAATCTTCTCAGATAAACACTTTTAAACTTAGATAAAATGAAAGTTGTTTACAGAAGAAATTATTGGCAAAAGTTGTTGATCCAAAAATATAGCAAAATCGGTCTTATATATTTACAAAAGAAATTATTTTTTCTAACCGTACAAACTAATAAGTGAATATCTGTTAAATTTAGGTTGATGCTGTATTCACACTTAGACACTTTCTAGTGCCACTTAAGCAATTTCTAAAATTTAAATAAAAATACACTGTAAAATCCAACCACTCTCGGTTTTGCATGATTGAATGACATAAAAGCAGTCGACTTCGCATAACCGAAAGATGTAATATAAAAAGGACGAACCATAATTTTTGAAAATCAACTTCTAGCAACTTTTAACGATAGAAAGATAAGAAATGAATAACCTAAGCAATTCTAAAATCTTAGATTTTGACTTTTGGTTATATGATATATATAAGGGATTATTATTTGATGTTTAAGAATATGCAAGTTAATTGATCTTTATATAGTTAAGAAAAGTTAAGTATGATTTAAGTTGCTTGATTGTGTGGCAAGTTTTTATTAAATTATGCATTATTTTAATACATTTTTCATTGAAATAACGAAAGAAGTGATCTATGATTGTTTATTTTAATTAATAAGCATATAAAGAATAGGAAAACGACTTCACTTAATCATATTAGTGTACGGTCGAGGTAGTCTGCATAACCGACCAAAATAATTTTAATTTTTTCTCGTGATGTTTGAAGAAAATACTATAAACTCTTGTTTAGTCATTTGTAGTAATGTTATAAATGAAAGGAATAATAACAATGGAAGATCATTTTCATGATATAAAAATAGAAAACTTTGTAGAAATGAGAATGAACTGATGACTTAGTTTTAATTTAAAATTTAACATATGTAGCAATTTTGCAATGACATCATTTACTTAGATTTTTATATACAAAAAATTTGTAGTTATCTTTTAAAATAAATAAGTACATCCATTACCCTTCTACATATTTTCAAACCTTTGAGCTTACTACGAGCATTATTCATTATGATTGATTTGGTAACTTAGTTTAGGAAACAATCTCCAATAATGTGGTTAAGATCACGTACAACTTGCCAACCCCAAACCTCACTCAAGCAGGAACCATATGCACTTGGTAGATGATGATGATGATGATGTTTTGAACTTTACATTTTGAAATATATACAATATGGCATTTATATTAATTTTATACAGATAAAATTATTTACTTTTTTTCTATAGAAAGAAATGTGCATTATTCTTTTTTTTCTCCATAAAACAAGATAAGCATTATTCTTTTTTTCTTCATAAAACGAGATAAGCATTATTCTTTTACATATATGAAAGCATGTGTTAAATTTAAAGTTTTAACCAAGAAATATAATACATAATTTATATTGCATATACAAAGACAAATTAGATAACATTTTATATAAAAGATAGAAGTAAAAAAGAAAAGCATGCTTAATTTTTAGTTATGAAGTTAAACAAAATTATATTTTATCATTCGGTTGCAAATTAAGATGATAAAATGTATTTAAATATAAACTAATATTATAAGCTTCATTTCTTTTTACGTTAAATAATTTATCTGTGGCAATGGCAAAGCCGATTTAACTCTTGTATTCTACTCCACTATCATTCCACCCATCCTTTCTTTTCTTCCTTTTCATGCCTCTACCTAAGACTCTGTAACAATCAAACCCTGATTACTTTGATTGTTAACGCTCACAAATGCTGTTAGGAGCCAGAAATAGAAGAAAAAAGCAAATATCGGTCAAGTTCATCAGAGGGGAGTGTAAATTCGTCATAGGTGGTGGATGAAGGTGTCAAGAATCTGTCAGGTGCTTGAGTTGCTGAAGTTTTGGCCAAGGGAGGGAGATGCACGAGTATATTTGTATGTGCATGTGTGTGCATGCTATGCACATGCACACCTGATACATATTGTTTTTGAGTCTGTGTTGTTATGTACTTGTAAGAATTGCATTGTTGTGTGATGTAACAAAACGTGGCCTTATGTTAGGGTTAGGTTTAGCCTGGTTTGGGTTTGGTTAAGACATTTGGCAAGTGTGCATGATTGTGTATATATATGTGCACTTATACATTGTAAAGGCACGTGATCAATTGAAATAAATATTTTTTCTTCATTTTTAGTTTAGAATTTCAGTTTTACATATTCATTTTACAAGTTCATTTCTTTACATATATTATCTTTCTTTCTTGCATTTGTTATTTGTTCCTTTATAGTGCAGTTTACATTTCCTTTAGTTTCCCCAAACCCTAAGTTTCGTTCATCATTTCCATTTCACGCTTCATTTCTTTTAACTGTACAACAAAAATGCTACATTCCCATCACCATCCTTCATTAAAAAACCATGCATTCTCTCTAAAAATACAATGCTTCACCATGAATAAAGAATCATATCCACCCATGTCTTCCAATTTGATATCAGAGCCTTGAATTGGAGATGCTTCAAATCCCCAGTCTGATCCAAACACATCTCTCAAACCCGACATCAAAATCAAGAACAAGATCTAGCTTGGGCAAGGTAGGAAGAAATAAATAATAGAACCGAATTCTCTCTCAGAATTTGGAGCATGCATCCCAAGATTTAAACACCAAATTCAAAGGAATACACAATGTTTTAACCACCTTGGTTCAAGATTTCCAGTAATTCAAGAATCAAACCACAGTCATTCCTCAACCACCACCTATACACTATCAATATCCACATCTACCTAACCTATACATTACACTTCCTATGCCAGCTTTTCCTCAAACAACACCTCATCAACTAGGTCCAAGAATTCCTACTATTGCTCCAAGAACTCATCAAAACCCTCCTAATCTTCATCAAGAACCACCTATAGCACCATATATAACCAGAATACCCTACCAGAATAATTACTTCCCCGGCAACTATCCAAGATGTTCTCCCTTATCATCCTTCAAACTTGACTTTCCTATATTTTCTATTGAGGATAGAGTGATAGATTGGTTGAGGGAAGTAGAGAAGTTCTTTAGATTCAACCACATAGAGGAAAGATATTGGGTAGAAATCTGTTCTTTCTATCTCAAGAAGGAGGCTTTGCAATGGTGGCACTGGTATACCGATAACATCCCTAATCATGGAGCCTAGCATTTGTTTAAAGAAG
Organism: Allium fistulosum; assembly: GCA_030737815.1. Classification (NCBI taxonomy): domain Eukaryota; kingdom Viridiplantae; phylum Streptophyta; class Magnoliopsida; order Asparagales; family Amaryllidaceae; genus Allium; species Allium fistulosum. The sequence goes on from CM060903.1 coordinate 944,538,341, forward strand.
AAATTATGGTCAGGTTCAACTCCAAGGAGATGAAAAGCTCTTATGAAACCCTAGCTGGACTCAAACAAAGCACCACCATGATGGCTTATCTCAACAAATTTGAACAATTACAAGTAGCAATTAACACCCTACCTCCAAAATTCATCTTAGATAGATTTATTGGTGGCCTTAAGGAGGAGGTACGGTATGATGTGCTTACTTCTAGGCCGGTTGATTTTAGAGATGTTGTTTCTTTAATTAGTCAAAATGTATGAGAGCAAGTATATGCACACCTAGAAATGCTTTAAGAACCTTAACCTTAGCCCTACTGTTTCAAGAAACAATAGTGACAACTCTTCTCAATATTCCAAAACCCTATCAAACTCTAATCATATCCCTATGGCCAATCCTAACGAAGGGAAAGAAACAAAACTTGAAGCCTTAGCAAGAAGCAAGGGCCTAACACCTAATCATATAATTGAAATGAGGAGGCATAATCTTTGTTATGGATGGAAGGAGAAATGGCATAAATATCTTAAATGTAAAAACTCTCAAGTATATGTGCTAGAAGGGGTAATGCCATTGTAAGATGAAGAGAGTGAAGAATATATATATTTACTGATGAATTACCAAAGATCGAAAATATGGTTGAAGAGACATAATCCATAACATTACAAGCTATGTGTGGAATTCTTGCATTGTCCACTATCAAGGTGAAGGGAGTTATACGAGGCAAACTAGTCTAGATTCTCGTTGATTTTCACTGCTTCATTAATGATGAGTTAGCCACAAAATTAATATTGAAGATTAATGACTCCAAAACATATGAAGTGCTAGTGGACAACGGTGAGAAGTTGATAGGATATGAAGTGTGTCATAATGTTACCCTTAAATGTCAAGGATGTACAATGCCAGTAGACTTACTCTTACTTCCATTAGAAGGATGTCAAGTAGTGCTTGGTGCACAATGGATGAAAAAGCTAGGTGAAGTTACTCTTAATCTTGAGCAATTGTAAGTAAAATTCTACTGCAACAATGAACCCTATATTTGGCAAGGCCTTAAACAAGAGGAAATAAAGATAATTGATAAGAAAGCAATGAAAAAAGAAAGTGCTCAA